>OX387334.1:2193998-3443998 GCA_947562085.1 Eudonia lacustrata | reverse complement strand
CTCACCATGCTAGGGCTGCTTGGAAGAGATTAGAGATAAGCTCACCTTTGAATATGTCTCGAGACAACGTGTGTTTTTTTTTTTTTTTTTTTAATGTTTTAGGAGGCAAACGAGCAGGCAAGTCACCTGATGGAAAGCAATCACCGCCGCCCATGGACACCCGCAAAACCAAAGTAATCGCAGATGCGTTGAGGAGGGAGTAGGAATTGGGAGGGGGGAGGGGTGAGAGATGGGCCTCCGGTACTTTCAATCACCGGACGAAACACAACAGCAACGAGTGTTTCGTTCGTCGTTTCACGCCGATATTCTGTGAGGGGTGGTATTTCGCCGGGCGAGCTGGCCCATTTTGTGCTGCAACGTAGCGTGGCTCTACCACTCAGAATATATATGTTTAAATGTTTTTTTTTTTAATTAACAATTAAAGCAGTAGGGTAAGCGCACCAGTGAATGACCACTACCCAGTGAATGAACCAAAGTTACATTTATTTATTTATTGCACATGTAGCTACAAACATTAGACATTTATCTACAGAATAAGAAATCTTCGTACGTAGTACTAAACTGCACGGTCACAAATGTTCGGGAAACACCGCATTTCACCTTAGACGATAAGGATTGAATCGAGAACGATCGCAATAAACACTGAGTTACTACTAAGCGAAGCGCTGTAGCGATGCTTTGCAGCTATCTGAACGGCTCCGTGCGAAATCCGATGAATTTCCCAGGAACGAGGTAACAAAACGGAAATCCTTAGCTTAATTTGTTTCAATGTAAATATTGGACATCACATAATTATTCTGAACCCAATTACGTAGCTAAAGCATTCGTATTATGGAAATCAGAATCAACGAAGGTACCACAACCATATTTTCGTGTTTTATTCCTAAACATAAGAATTCATTAATGAAACAATTCAATCTTTTTTAATTAGATTTGTTAGGTTTTTTCCAAGGAAACTTCGGTGGAGGTCTAACACTTTAGATAAGTAAATATGATTGTAATGAAATAAGAATTTAGCCCAGCATGTGGGGTAAGGAGAGTAGAAGATAGATGGGTGTCTTACCTCGGGCTCCGGCGGTAGGTATTCGCAACGCACAGTTCTTTGCACACTCGCGGCAGAGTATTCGTCCGTTATCACATATGGAACAGGTACCCCGGGGTAAGGAGTGAAGATATAGAATGAGAACACAAGATAACACTATTTTCCAGCACTTTGTAGGTATATTCATTAGCAACGCGCTTTATTGATGGCGTTGGCGCGAACGAGTTCAGTTGACTGCCATTTTTTTTCTTTTTAATTTTGATTGACGCGTTCGGTTCATGTTTGCGGAAAGCGCCCAGAGATGGCGCTTTATAATGAGCCCAGGTAATGAAGTAGGAAATGTGGAAGGAATAAAAGGATGACATGCTCTAACATTTCCCCCCACTTGAAATCATCAAAGGATTTCACAAACGAAATACGGCAAAATTTAACAGTCGCCCATGATCGGTCGAATATCCTTATGGTAAAGTTTCCAGTCCCTATCGTAACAGTATATAAACGAAGCTAAAATTAAGTTAAAAGTAGAGAACCTAACTAAGAATATGAAAAGCAGATATACAATCTTAATGTTGAATAGGCAAAGGACAAATCTTTGCAACAGGACGAAGGAGGCCGTTTTTAGTGCGGAGAGTGACAACTCGCACCACGCCATCGGTACCAGGATGTACGCTTTCGATTCTACCATAACGCCATTCTAAAGAGGGAAGATTTTGATCGACTATTAGAACAACGTTGCCAATTTTGACATTGTCGGTATTAACAGTCCATTTCGACCTTTGTTGCAAGGTATGGAGATAATCGCGCTGCCAAGCACGCCAAAAACATTGAGTAAGTTTTTTAAGCATATCCCATCTTGCTAACGGGCTGACGTAGGAGTCAGTGAGATTCGGTTCCGGTAAGGATACCAGAGGGCATCCTGCTAAGAAATGTCCAGGAGTTAGAACATCTCTTTCTCTCGGATCTGTAGATATCACGCAAAGAGGCCGTGAATTGAGCACAGCTTCAATTTTAGTGAGAATAGTGGACAATTCCTCGAAAGTCAAGACTTGAGTACCTACTACTCGCTTTAAATGGGATTTCATGGATTTAACTCCACTTTCGAAAATTCCCCCAAAGTGACTTCCAGTAGGAGGATTAAATTTCCAAACAATATTACGCTCAGCAAGATTGGATTCGATTTCGGAAGACTGTTTAAGTAAGAATTGGTGAATTTCATCAAGATAGCGCTTAGCGCTTACAAAATTTGTACCGTTATCGGTTAAAATAGAAAAGCAAAAGCCGCGTCTTGAGACGAATCGATCAAGAGCTGCTAAGAAAGCTGGAGTAGATAGCTCGGTTACTAGCTCAATGTGAATTGCCTTGACCGCGAGGCAAACTATGATGCAGACGTAAGCCTTGTAAGTCCGAGCGTTGCGACGTCGGCTTTCTTTTAGTATGAACGGTCCCGCAAAGTCTATTCCTACGTTTTGAAAACAACGCGAGGGTTGAACTCTGGACGGAGGAAGATCTCCCATCATGGGTTGAACTAAAATAGGTTTAGCCTTAAAACACGGTACGCATTTTGATAATCGCGATCTGATTAAGTTACGGATACCTAATATCCAAAAGCGCCTTTGAATCAACGATTGCAAAGTACGAGGACCGCAATGTAAGTAAAGAGTATGGTAATGATCTATTAAAAGTTTTGATAACCGTGAATCCTTTGGAAGTAAGGAAGGAACCCATCCTTCCTGATTCAGATAAATTGGCGTTTTTTAAACGTCCCCCCACTCGAAGCACACCCGTATCATCAATAAAAGGATTCAGTTTACCAATAGAACGAGAGCAGTTTTTATTCAATTGAATCGCTACGATCTCGTCAGAAAAAGAATTTGTTTGAACGTGTCGGACTAATGTATGAAGTGAAAACTCGAGTTCACTAACAGTTAGCCCAGTTTTGACTCTACAATCACGCTTTAGTTTTGAATTGCTAATGAAACGGAAACACCAGGCGAGCACGCGCTGTGTCCGAGAAAACGAAGAAAAATTGTTTAAAATATTTAACAATACGTTAGGACTTTTATGATCACTCACAACATGAGTGACGTGAACAGTTTTCAATTTGGGAACTGGATTTAACGGTTCGACCGATTGATTGGTAGGCCACCTGTCAGACACTTCAGCGAGCCATTTCGGGCCTGACCACCAGGAGGGGGTTGATACAAGTTGAGAACAAGTAAGACCTCGACTGCAGTGATCAGCCGGATTGTCTTGTGAAGACACATGACGCCACTTGTCAGCACTAACGTTGTCAGTTATCTTGACCACACGATGAGACACAAAGTCGTTAATTTGTGTGGTTCGGTTTTAAGCCACGATAAAACAGTTTTACTATCAGTAAAAGCTTGCATTCGAGTGAGATTTATATGACTGTGAAGTAAGTTCCACATGTGCTTTAAAAGCCGTGAAAGTAAAACGGCACCACAAAGCTCAAGACGATTGACCGTAAGTGGTTTTAAAGGGGCTACCTTCGACTTGGCAATAAGTAAATAAACCGAAATACTATCATCGCTAATGGCTCGGAGGTAAACGCAACAACCGTAAGCCTTAGTGGATCCATCACAAAATCCTATTAACTCGAAATGAGTAGCATTGGAGTTCGAGACTCGCCGGGGGAGTCGAACTTCTTTAAGGGTATTCAATTCTTTAACGAAATCCTGCCACTCTTGAGCTACATCAGATGGAACAGATTCGTCCCAATTGAGTTGAAATCGCCACAGTGTTTGTAATATAAGCTTAGCTAGTAAGACTACTGGCGTCAACCAACCAAGAGGATCGTAAATACGAGCAACATTAGAAAGGATTGCACGCTTAGTGCAGTTTGAATTTAGTTGCGAGAAAGAGTAAGTAAAGATATCTTGAACTGGGTCCCACTGAATACCAAGAATTTTTAAAGTACGTTGGTTTTGATCATCACAAAACTCTTTAGGAATTTGACAATGCTCAGAAGGTATCTGAGAGAGAAATTCATCAGAGTTGCTACTCCACTTACGGAGTTCAAACTGCGCACAGTTTAAAAGATTTACTAACTCATCCTTGAGCTGCAAAGCTGTATCCACATCTGTTGCCCCAGCTGTGATATCATCCATGAAGGTATCATGGAGAAGAATTTGGGCCGCACGAGGGCACTGGGAACCATGATCTTGGGCAACTTGGTGAAGAGTTCTGATCGCCAAGTATGGAGAACTACTCACACCATATGTGACGGTATTTAGCTCATACTCAACGACGGGATCATTCGGCGATGCTCGCCATAAGATGTGCTGCCAACAACGATCTTCCGGACGAAGTTCAATGTTGCGATACATTTTGGTGATATCAGCTGTGAACACAATTGCGGGAAAACGAAACTTTGTGATGATGTCAACGATATCGTTTTGTAACTTGGGACCAGTATAAACAAGATCGTTGAGAGATTTAGCATTCGTGCTTTTTGCACTTGCGTCGAATACGACCCTCAGTTTTGTTGTTGTGCTTTCGGGACGTATGACACAGTGATGAGGAATGAGATATTTCCCGCTTGGAGAGGACGGTTCAATAGGTTGCATATGTCCTAATGATTCGTACTCACGCATAAAGTTAGAGTAATCCTCTTTTAGTTTTTCATCGCGATTGAGACGCTTTTCTAAATTCGTTAAACGCGATAGTGAATGTTTGTAAGAATCACCGAGCTCATTGTACGGCTCCTTTAAAAGGATAGGAACGACGTATCGACCACTCGGGTTTTTATATACCAACTTAGAGTATATTTGTTCGCATTTGGTATCGTCTGGATTTGAAACACTGACCAAGGGAGGTTCCTCGACCTCCCAAAAGCGCTTGACCACTTCGTCTACGGCAAAGGTGGAAGCTAAGAGGGAAGAGACCGTTGGAGGTGGTCGACATTAATTGGTGTCGAGCTTTCCAGTGATAACCCAACCGAATACGCTATGGAGGGCGACTGGTAGGCCAGGCCCTGCTTCTATACGCTGACCATCGTAGATCATATGAAATAATTCCGCGCCGATCAACAAATCAATATCAGCAGATTTATCGAACTCGCTATCCGCTAAGACTAAGTGTTTATAAGAGTCCCGAACAACAGTGGGGACGTCAACCGACGGCATTAGATTTGTAATTGTAGACATCACAATAGGACAAATATTAAACGAACGTTCATTTGAGTCCCGTGGTAAAATAGTGCAAGAAGTAACACCCTGTATCTGATGTACAATGTTTTGACCTAGACCGGCTACGGCTACATTGCAACGACGTAACGGTAAGCCCAAACGCTTAGCACATTTTACGCTTAAAAAGCAATCCTGCGCTCCACTATCTATCAACGCTCTAACAAGTAAAGACTGGCCGGGCTTGCTAGTATGACGCACACACACAGTACAGGTGCCCAACAGTACTAACGCACGACTTTGTTCGACGAGTGGGCCAGTACTACTCGCGCACACTGTGGTGGTGCTAGGAACCTCGGAGTTCAAGCTCGCGCTCGGTACGGCAACGCTTCTAGGGTTGGTACCGACACCGGGACCAGTGACGTCAGCGGTGGCAGGATGCAATAATGTGTGATGACGCGCACCACACGAAAAACAACGAGATTTTGAAAAACATGAATCGGCATGATGATTTTTACGTAAGCAATTACTACATAAATTATTATTTTTTACAAAGTTATTTTTATGTAAATAATTCAAAGCTTTGAATGCAGAACATTTGTAAACAGAATGTGGTAACGAACAAAACGCACAAGATTCAACCTTATCGTCGTTAGAATAAGGTCCATTTGTATTGGCTGTAAAAGAAGAAGATTTATAACTTTTGTTTTCACTGTTATTACGATTACCCGTGTTCCGTGGGAAATTAGATTTTACTGCACCGTATTTAGGCGGGTTTTGAACGGAGTGACTCGACTCACTTGCTTCCAATGCCTTCACATAACTTTGTAAAAATGACAAAAGATCGGTAAATGTAGGTATTTGAGAATTATTTTGCGACTCAAAACGCTTACGAGTATCGGCGTCCAGAGTACGGGACGCTAAATAAAATAAAATAAACTCGCCAAGATTGTCAATCTTTGCGGCCTTAAGGGCGTTTACACACTCATTTAGTATGCTAGTGAATTTACGTAACTCAACTAAATTGCCATTTTTTAAAGAAGGATAGTGGCATATTTTATCAAGGTAGTTAGCGGACAGGATTCTTTTGTTTTCAAAACGATCAACTAACGCATCAAATACAACCTGATAATTATCAGATGTTACTGGAATGCCTTTAGCGATTGATAATGCAGAACCAGACAGACATGATATCAAATAATGAAATTTTTCGATTTTACTGATGTTATTATTGTCATGAATTAAACATAAAAACGTGTCATAAAATGTTTGCCAATACTCAATGTTTCCGTCAAACTTAGGCAGCTCGATCTTTGGTAAACGAGCTTGACCGACCGGCTTTATTGTAGCATCGAATTTAGACGTGCTAGAAGATTCTGGTACACTAATAAAAGTACTATAGGTATCGACGACAGCATAGTACAAATCGTCAAACGCCGATACGCTCTGCATATTTATGTCCGAATCTGGCTTTACCTTTAATTTAAATGAGTTGACCTCATTTGTAAGATCAACATATTCCTGTCGCAAAGATTCTACCCGTCTGTACCTAGCTTGGCTAAGTTTTGATTTGTCTTGTTCTATTTGTTTGCTTAAATCATACAGTATTTGTATGTCTTTAAAAACATATTCACGTCGAGATGTTAGCAATTTAATTTGTTGTTCGTCTTTATTCATTTTGACAAATAGGTAAAATAACTACGAAACGAAATAATACTAAGTGGGTAGGTAAGTATTGTACCTAGCTTCTGACAAAATTTAAAGGTTTTTTTTACGAAAGAATAAGAAGTAGGTAGGTACTTATGTGCCTACCTTATTATTATGAAAACTAAGTGGACTGGAAAACGTGTAATAGGTAGGTATTAGTTTGAATACGATCCAAAATCACATGCAGAAAAGTAAGTACATGCGACGCTGTTGTATAAACCAAATTAAAACCTAACCTAATAATAATTTTACATTAAAATAGTAAAGAAGTACCTATGTGCACTTATGTTTTAATGTAAAACGACTATGAAAATATTAGTAAGTACCTAGTAACCTGTAAACTGAAGTTTTCTATTGAAATTGAACTTAAGTTACCATAGGACATTCGACTCGGTGGACCACATAAAATGTTAGGTTTTTCCAAGGAAACTTCGGTGGAGGTCAAACACTTTAGATAAGTAAATATGATTGTAATGAAACAAGAATTTAGCCCAGCATGTGGGGTAAGGAGAGTAGAAGATAGATGGGTGTCTTACCTCGGGCTCCGGCGGTAGGTATTCGCAACGCACAGTTCTTTGCACACTCGCGGCAGAGTATTCGTCCGTTATCTTATCACATATGGAACAGGTACCCCGGGGTAAGGAGTGAAGATATAGAATGAGAACACAAGATAACACTATTTTCCAGCACTTTGTAGGTATATTCATTAGCAACGCGCTTTATTGATGGCGTTGGCGCGAACGAGTTCAGTTGACTGCCATTTTTTTTCCTTTTAATTTTGATTGACGCGTTCGGTTCATGTTTGCGGAAAGCGCCCAGAGATGGCGCTTTATAATGAGCCCAGGTAATGAAGTAGGAAATGTGGAAGGAATAAAAGGATGACATGCTCTAACAAGATTTATTATTAAAAAATAGACCCGACACAATATAGATGAGTTCGTTTACAACATTGACCCGACCGGGAATCGGACCCGGGACCTCATAGTTCAAAGACCGGCGTGCAAGTCACTCGGCTACGGAGGCGGAGGTAGTCAAAATAAATAGTCGTCAATGTAAAACTTTTAAAAAAGGAAAATGAGGTAGCTTTTAGGTGGTTTAAAAAACTTTTTTAATTCTTTGATTGTGTAAGTTCTTATTGAGGAAACACTAAGGTCGACTGATTTGAATAATATGTATGAAAAGTAGACAAAATCAACGTTTCGTAGTCCCCTGATTCCTCCTCCAAAGCTGAACCGATTTAATTACTTTTTTCATTAAAAATTAAAAAAAAGCTTTTGCTGTGTCCCTATGTTTTATTTTTTTTCATAATTTAATTATTTAAAAAGATACGAACCTTTAAAAATCTTAAATATTGGCCAGATTTTCTGCTGTGTGTGTTTGAGATTATATAAAAAGCAAAACTTAGTGACACAGCCAAAGCCTTTCTTTAATTTTTAATGAAAAAAGTAATTTAATCGGATCGGTTTTGGAGGAGAAATCTGTGGACTACGAAACGTTGATTTTGTCTACTTTTCATACATATTTTTCAATTCAGTCGACCTTAGTATTTCCTCTTAAACACAATTACCCTACTATCAGATGTTTTCTTTGTACGAGTATTGTCATTACCAGTTCATTTGTATGACCCCACTGCTGGGCCTTCCGGATGGAAATACCACAGAGAGAATGGGCATTAACAACCACGCTGGCCCTGTGCGGATTGGGGGTTGTTAACGACTGCTTATGCAACCGAGACCGACGGCTTAACGTGCCTTCCTAAGCACATCCGATGACCGGCCTTGGCGAAAGTTGCCTAACTTAAGCAATCGCAGACCGGGCGTGGTAACCACTGCGCCATTTTAACTACTAGTGGCCGCTCGCGGTTACACTCGTGTGGTTCCCGTTGCCGTGGGAATATCTGGATAAAAAGTATCCTATGTGTTATTCCCGGTTATAAACTATCTGTATGCCGAATTTCATCCAAATCCATTCAGTAGTTTTTACGTGAAAGAGTGACAAACATCCAAACAAACTTTCGCGTTTATAATATTAGTAAGATTATTTGCAATTCTACATTATCATATAAGTAAAGTACTATAAGATGAACAGTATTACTAAAAACATTTCATTCCTAATAATATTACGAAATGTAATTTTTACGACCACGAAAAAAAACAAAATAGGACGACAGTTTTTCTGCTCCGCTAACCAAAACGTTATCGCTACCCGCCGCTAGATGTCATCACCGTACATTGATAAATGAGCACAGGTAAGGAATAAGACAAAAAAATGCTGGTTCCACCTTCGCTCGTCCCGTCAAAAGGGTTCCCGTGGGTGGAGGCAACATAATACCATGTTTTTGTTTCCCTGTGACATTGAATGATGGTTAAGGAGGGTAAGTTATTATGACTGTACAAAAATAGTCTTGGAACTGGAAGGGAGGACGTGAAACAATGCTGTTGCAAGATAAAAAGTGCATATTCTCATTTAAACATTGGATCTATTCCAATCCAATACCACGAAACCAATATTAATTATTGTAATTGTTATTGTATTAATTAATTTGTATTCCAAACGAATACCAACACATGAAATGAAGTACAGTTAAGAGGAAATAAGTATTTTCCTATTTAAGTTTAAGTTAAACCTTACTAAAACATCATTATAATAAATCATTAACCTGCGATAAAAGGATATACTTGCTCTACATCGATTTAAGGCGACGCAATGGAAATTACGTGGTGGGGATCCTGATTTTTCCCAACAATTACAAAACATATGAAAGTGATATTGATGACATGATTTTTCATTTATTTGATTTCATTTTGCTAGTTACAGAAACACGATTTGTCAACTTTTTTAACAGAGAAAAAAATATCAAAGTAACCTCTTTTAAAACATAGATTTGCATTTTACAGGCTAACCAGACCGATTTAAGCATCTAAATTTTCTTAGTAAGTTAGAATAACACACTTCAATATTGTAGTTCATTTTTTTAAAATAATTTGTAGTTTTAATTTGAAGGAAAAAAAACAGTTTTTCTTATGGTACGGGGCGCAAACGCTCCGTTTGAGATTTATTATTTAGCGGTGCGTCGCCTTAAAACGCTACCTTGTTGCAACCTATCAGAAGCAACGGAACGTACATGATGTCTCTCAGTAAGGGACGTTCCGTCCGAGTGTTTTGTATCGTAACTCCTGATCGCAATAGATCATCGTACACGTATTAATCCAAGTATTATCGATCCAGTAGTAACAAGCGTAGCGTAACAACTGATGATCTAACAAAATCTACAGCCATCAAAACGGATGTATATTTACATAAGTGAAATGAAAGAACTGCGGTATTAAAATATGAAATGAATATTAAATGAAGTAATAATTTATTGGCACACTGTTACATCTTTTACATTTGATACAATATTATATTTCACTATTTATTTATTATTTATTGCACATGTAGCTACAAATATTAGACTTTGTAACAATATGTATGCCAAAGGCTACCGGCTCAGCTTAATGCGACATAGGATAGGCATAATGCCTATATATGTAGCGCTGGTTTTCGGCCAGTACCGTTTGCTTTCAAAGTTTTTCTTAATGGGTACATGCAATTAAAAAGAAGAAAATCCTGCTTTAGCAATTCACAGAAAGAAAATAACTAATACATAATGCATCAGCATGAGCACATTTACTTGACTAGCTCGAATAAATGCTAAATGCCATATCTTCATGCCGGTCACTGTTCCACTCCAAAACCTACCCCCTCCCTATAATTTTGTTGATTAAGAAATACTTTTTTTAAATATACCTTCAAAGTATGTTCAGATATGTTTTGGAAAAAGGGATAAAAAAAATCATCATCATCATCTCAGCCAAAAGACGTCCAATGCTGGACAAAGGCCTCCCCCAAGGGTATGAGGGGTATTTGCCGTAATCGCCACGCTTGGCAGGCAGGTTGGCGATAAAAAAAAAATCATAATAATTCATAACCTTCACCTTCATTCACGCACCGACGCATCGACGCATCGACGGCCGAGTGGCAGAGCGCTCGGCCCGATACCCGAAGGTCCCGGGTTCAATTCCCAGGTCGGGCAAAATGTATTTTCGGATTTTTCGAAGAAGCCCGGGTTTGTGATCACCAACCCGCATTTGGCAAACGTGGTGAATAAGCCATTACCCATCAATTGTAGCGATGACTTGATTTCAATGATGGAGGCCTTTGCCCAGCAGTGGGACAATTATAGACTGTTTACTATTCAAACGTGATTTGTTAGCCAAAATCAAACTGTTAGTGTTACCTATGTAGTTACTAGTTAGGTACCTACATGCTTTATCAAATTAATAGTTGATTGTCTGTGATATTTTATATGAGTTCCTATTAGACACTAACATCTTAATAATTCATAACTATCATCATCATCATCATCTCAGCCAAAAGACGTCCACTGAAGGCTTTCCCCAACGATCTCCACAACGACCGGTCTTGCGCTGCTCGCATTCAGCGGCTTGCCGGCTTCCCGCGACCTTCACCAGATCGCCGGTCCACCTTGTTGGAGGCCTGCCCACACTGCGCTTTCCGGTACGCGGTCGCCACTCCAGGACTATCCGGGAGCAATGTGCCCTGCCCACTGCCACTTTAGCTTAGCTTGCGTTAACTATATTTGTAGCTTAATTATTCAAACATGTGATTTGTTTAACAAAAATAAATCTGTTAGTACTAGTTATTTGCTTTAACTAGTTGATGTAGTCGATCGTGATATTTCATTAATGAGCAAAATCATTACTAGGTGCCTAATTATTTACATTTTTAAAAATATTTTGTACAAAATTTTTGAAAACTATATTTATTAATTAGACACTGCTTAGGAAAATTAAGGGCGTAGGTCACTATTCATTAATAGACTTAAGTAAATTATTTATATTATTTACAAACGACGATTATTATATGTCTATTATATTTGACCTAAGTAAATTTTACTAGGTAGGCATTTACTAATATTGAATGTTTTTTTATATTTTAGATTCACATTTATATTTAACATTGCTTTTATATATTTTTTTTTAATATTTTGATTCAAATCTTTTTGTGAAAATACAACACCATGAATACAACCAAAAGCTTTTTTACTTGACTGTAATCCCTAATAAACTTGTTTTGATATTCGTTTTGAAAGTGGTATTCGTTTGGAATACAAAATAAATATGACAGTAAACATTGTTTTGGTATTATTGTTATTCTCAGTAATTTAATCATCATCTCAGCCAAAGACTTCCACTGCTGGACAAAGGCCTCCCCCAAGGATATGAGGGGTATTTGCCGTAATCGCCACGCTTGGCAGGCGGGTTGGCGATCGCAGTAGGTTGAGGGTAACCTCAGAGAGATGCTGCTGCCCATCCTCTGGAATGGTCCCTTAGTCGGCTTTTACGACACCCACGGGAAGAGATGGGGTGGTGCAATTCTTTAACCCCGACACCACACAGGGATTTAATATTTCGCATGAAATGCGACATCTTTAATTTGCTTATTTTATTTATTTATTTAAAGGACAACTAAATAATTAAGTAGAACAAATTGTAGACTTAAAGCTAGGTGTCGTCTCAATTAGAGGCTGCTACGGTATTATTGGTATTACACCTAGAAAAAAAAACAACCTTACCATTACTATCCATCTACCATCTATGCCTCGATTCTGTTATTTCAAAACGTTCACAATCGGTTTTCTATGATTTTGTTTTGTTTTGTTTGATTTTGTTTATTTTCCTAAAGGTTATTATCAGTGATCGGAGTAGGTAGAGCTATTTAGGTTCATTGACCGCAAACATTGATGTTAATATGGATATTTCACGAGATTCCGACTAATACTCCGGGATTCGATTATTTAATTCTTGTATAAATATAAAAAATTGTTACAGAAAAAAATATATGTGGTTTAATTAATCAAGTTTCTATCTTTTTATTCAACTATCCTTAAACCCGTCCTTCTATTTATAGGAAGTGTATGCTTTCACATTCATTCGGGGAATATCCATATTATTCTATCATATGGCAAGTACATAAAATAGCTCTACCTACTCCGATCTATGGTTATTATGCAAATGTAATTTTGACGGCCTTCGTAGTCGAGTGGCTCACACGCCGGTTTCTGGTGTTGCCATCTCCGAGGACCTGGGTTCGATTTCCTGTCGGGTCAATGTAGAAAAACGAACTTTTTCTATATTTTCTCGGGTCTGGGTGGTTGTGGTACCGTCGTTGTTCCTGGTTTCAATAACACAAGTACTTAAGCTACTTTCCATGGAGTCAGAGAAATGTATGTGATGTTGTCTTATATTTATTTAGTTATTTAATTACTCAAAATTTCGAACCCACCCACCCAGCAATGTATTTGTTAAACCTGGAATAGTTTGCCAGCACACGTTTTCCCTCCTTCCTATGATACGGGGTCCTTCAAACGTGGCGTGAAGAGGCACCTTGTGGGCCGGCAGGGTGAGGGTAACTGATGCTGCGTTGTTTTCACGCTGCACCAGTCGTCGTCGCATCTGGACGCATTCACTTAACATCCGGTGAAATGGAGTCAAATGCCGTGCTACGAATAAAAAAATATTAAAATAAACCTTTATAATAGTAAAATGAAGTAAACACTGTATTACGGATCCGTTCGCATTTATTTCTTCTAATTATTTGATTATGTAATGCGTGTTTTACCGACATTATAACAAACATTTCTAAATGTCTAAATGTCACTAGCATCTATGACACAGGCTCGGCCTGGTTTTTTTTTTTTGGTAATAGGTACACCAACAGTACATAATACACAACATTGCAGTTACACTATAGGTTTCTTATTCTAATATATATCTTATACCTACCAATAAAAAGCGTACACAGCATTGAAGTTGTAACACGCAACAAAATTACATAACTTATTGATTAAACGAGTATAGATTATTACACAAACATACACATTTCCTATTTAAATGCGATAGAGACATATAGACAAACATACAAATACACACATGCAATTTAAAATCATACAAGTCATTACCAGTTTTGACGATAGTGATTTTGTATACGGGGTGTTTGGTAGAGGGTTGGACATACGTAAATGTCGGATAGCGGGGTATTCTGCTACCCAGCCAGCCCCAGTAACATCGCATTGGCCTCACAGTTCAAGAAGATTATTGTTTTTTTTTAATTTTGGTTAATAAATATTCGAATAAAAATAGAAACTCATATAAACGTACTAAAAATGGCTAAAATTGCTAGTTTTTTTTTGGTATTTTATCTGTTACCTGTTGTTAGCAATTTTAGCTAGGTGTTACTCTAAGGGATCGAATCCGGAACGAAGTAATTCGCCAGAGAACCAAAATTACTGGCATAGCTCTTAGAATTAGCAAGCTGAAGTGGCAATGGGCTGGTCATATAAGCCGCAGGACCGATAACCGTTGGGGTAGACGTGTTCTAGAGTGGAGACCGCGACTCGGCAGACGTAGTGTAGGACGCCCTCCCCGGCGCGGTGGAGCGACTATATACGCAAAGTGGCTGGCAGTGGTTGGATGAGAGTAGACGAAGATCGGGCTCAGTGGCATGTATTGGGAGAGGCCTATGTCCAGCAGTGGACTGATGTGGGCTGATTATGGTTTAAACATTATCTCATACATTATTCAAAAATTTCAAAAATGGAAGAGAAGCGGCCGATATCTGTCAATGCTAATTCAAACTCACATTCTATCTTTTTTAATGTTTTACTGCTTAGGATACAATCCGTGCAGCTTTAATAAAATATTGTTTAGTAAACAGCTTTTTATAAAAAATACGGTCGAGTTTCGACCACTGGGCGACCACTAGTACTATTTATTTTACAAATTATTTGAATAGCGACCATTAAAACTTTTTTAAGGGTCCTATGTCACATTTTTATCAGCATACATACTATAAAATCATGCCATGAAAAGCGGAGCGTTGTCCCGTAACGTAACATGTTCGTTGCGCGCATGCGCATGGTCTGGGTGCCTAGTTTTAGTTTTGTTTACTATGCGTATTCATTCGATTACATTAAGGCGACACAATGAAAAAATGCACCAACTTTCGTCGAATAGTTTAAGACTATAATATGACTTACGAATCTGAAATGTTGAATAGGTAAATTCATGTCTTTATCTTGAATTTGCTTGCTCTAATACACGATTGTATAATTTTGACTCGATCATAACTATTTTCGAAAACACCACTAATAAAAATCCATATTGTTGAAATTACAACAAAATTACTTAATTTATATGCTTGGAAACCACTCAAATATATTGATAACCTAATTTAAAAAGATTTTTAGGTTAGTCGCCGTAGCGTATACGTATATTATCGACCTTATGCTAGCGTCAGTAAGGATCAGCCTTTTTGAATGTTCACAAATCGTGGTGTCGTTTTAACAAAAAGGAAAAAAGTATGGCATGAGCCGTTGAATGTATGAGCGGTTGGAAAACGGTAGGCTACATTGGGGCCACGGAACCACAATGACGATTGTGGCGATGACAGTAAGTATAAATATTTTGCAACCTTAATTTAAATCTTTAGCTTTAAGAATTAAGGTTCATTTCATAGTAAGCTGAAGTTATTGATGCTATTCAATGTTTTTTTCAAATTTTGTTATTCAAAATTTATCTGTACTTATAGGTTTGAGTAGGGCTGCCATCCGTCCAGGTTTCCCCGGATTTGTCCTAGTTTGGAGGGCGTCTGGGGAAATCCAATTAACTTGGCAGAATGGAATGATTAGCAATAAATTACAGCATTTCATAGTTAAAAAATCGGTGCGGCAAATATATGCGTGCACTCGTGAGTCTCGTGACGTGACGTGACGTGACCCCCCCTCCCCCCAGTCAATTAAGTTGATTTTCTATAAATATATAAAAATACGACAACTAGGTAGGTATGTTTTTATAATTATTTTATTGTAATATTTTTTTCGAGGGAGTCCGGGGAATTTTTTTTATTTCACCCAAATGTCCTGGCTTTTTGAAGTTTTTGTCCTGGCACCCAGCATTGCTATTTTCTAAGCAAAATAGCGTCGACCTCGACATTGAATTAGCTCATAACGACTGTAGACTTTAATACTATTTAAAAGTAGGTTAAAATTCGTTTGCAAGTTATGAGCGCGTTTATCGTCGAGTTCCACGCTGTTTTGCTTAGAGAATGGTGCTGCAGTTCAGTGAGCCGACCAACTCCACCCCAACCTGTTACCACATATTACGGTTACATTACAAATAGAATAACTGATATCTCTTTAATATTAAGTTACAATTGAATTCCTAAATATTGGGTGGCATTCTAGGAATAAATATTATCATCAATATAGCGTAAACAGTACCAAAAAGGAACAAACAAAAACTATTTATGATATTAGCAAGATCACACCACGATTGTACATCTTCCACATTCACTGACTCAGAAGTTATCACATCCAAATCAGTCTCCCATCGAGGCCAAATTACATATTTAACATAGGATTGGAGCACCAAACCATTGATAGACATTATCCAGTTAGACGGCACGGTCTCTCTACTCCTCAATCGCACCAGGCTTAAATTCACAAACACCAATACGGTATTGATTATTAAAGAAGACCGATAAAAAAGTAAAACAGTTGGAATATCCGGGATATTTTTCGGAATGTTTTCACTAACGGTGGTCAAAAAGTAAAAATGGCACAACACTGCAAAAAATGTCAACCATAACCTGTTACATTTGTTGACGTCTAAAACCATGGTAGACCATGTGAGAACCGCCAATAGGAGCGATGGAAACACAATGATCGCACCCAGACCTTCAGCGGTCCTCTCGATTGTGAACGTTATTTTCAGCTGAACAGGGTCGCTATCGTTGTAAAGCTCATGGTAGTCCACGATGATCCACTCAGCACCATATTCTGCACCGATCATGGAGACAGTCCTTCCTATTTGCGGGACAAGTTTCACGTTCCTCTGCTGCGAAGAAACCTTGTACTCGACCGTGCAATTCTGGGTGTCGTATGGCCAGTTCCGAGATTTGATGACGCAGAGTGCTTCATCCTCCATCCTTGGCACACAGATGACTTTGCCCGTATATTTCACTTTGCACTGTCCGTAAAATGAGCCATACTCGTCGCCGTCGATCTTATTGCTCAAAGACAATACGGGTATCCAAATCTCGTAGCTCCAGAAAATGGTAGTATCGATGCCGCTGTATTCTTCTGGCTTCCATTTGAGCCTTTGGTCCATCCAAATTAATCTGGTCCAGCTGTACATGAGAAATACGCCTTTTTCAGTGTCCATCGTGAAATACTTCATTGTGATCCTTACGCTTAGTTCTGTAACATTTTGTGGTGTCTCCTTATATTTGTGCCTGCATACGATGTCCTTATGAAGCTTTTTCTCCCACTCAGTGTCCAGGGATCGGTTGTCTATGACACAGTCTGCCTTACATCTCGATAGGTGCAGGCCCAAAAGTAGCAAACAACTCGACCAATTCATAGTTGATGACGAACTGACTGTTCGCCGATGTAATTCAATATGGATACGCCCTCTCTGATAAGAATTGAAAATCATGGAGCATGTGTTTTGTAAAAAAATAACGAAAATATTTTTTTTTCTTGTGCACCGCTTAGTTACCTCGCACTCCTCTGGCAGTTAGCACACATTAGTAGTTTTCCAATAGAATGTGGTCTTGAAAATCCCAAGGTAAGTCTTTAGTTCAAGTTAGGTAATGGTGGAGCATTCTATTTTATAGATCATTTTAAATTGGGCATTGTTTTGTCTTTTATAGTTAAGTGTTATCTATTTGGTAATTTAATTTGCGGAAATCCATCACCATTATCATCACTAGCAGATTTTATGATTTTCTTTTTAAAATCCAATAGGTTGCGCTTGACCACAATCTCACCTGATGGAAAGTGTAGATGTGGTCTAAGATGGACCGCGCTCACCCATAAGGTGCCCATTCACTCTGACCTTGAATTGACCCATGTCATATGTGTCGGGAAACACAGTCGCCGGAAGAGCATTCCACAACTTTGCCGTCCGCACAAGGAAGGATGATGCAAAACGCTTAGTGCGGCAAGGTGGAATATCTACGACAAAGCGGTGGAGGCCCCGGCGACGTCTTGTCGTTCGGTAGAAAAATGGAGATGGTGGAATGAGGTTATGGAGATTTTGAGCGCATTCCCCGTGGAATAGCCTGTAGGAAATAGATAAGCATGCGATTTGGCGGCGATGGCTCAGGTTATGCAGCTTTTTGCTTGATAAGTCCTTATCACCTATAATCCTTCGAGCACGTCTGTCTAGCAAATTTAGTGAGTCCAGGTGGCATTTGGCAGCTCCTTCCCACAAGTGTGAACAGTACTCTATGCAGGGTCTAACCTGAGCTTTGTATAAGATTAAAAGCTGTTCCTTAGTAAAGTACCGTCTTACTTTGTTCAGGATACCAAGTTTTTTTGCAGCCGTTTTTGCTTTTGACTCGATGTTCCTACTACTAGGGTGTATTAGTCTTCACTATAGGTGGAATCACTGATTAGTGGTTGTAACGGCGAGCGTTTCCAAAAAAACGGTGTTTTTAAATGAGTTTTATTCGAAGTGTATAAGGATTTTAAATCCAAAAAAAATATGTCATTCATTGGCCTTTTATCCAGTAATTTCGGCTGGCATTTTAACGATATTTTACAATTTCCTGCATCGAATATAATATCAAATATAGGTATGTCTTATTAATAAACTAAATATCATTTTATTTAGGCTATACACCGTTTCAGACAAAGATTTTTTTATTTTTTTTTATTGTGGCACGCCAAAATGGCCTCACCCTGCCTGATGAAAAGCAGCCAGTGAAGCCCAAGAAGTGAAAGCGTTCATCACAGCGCTACCACTCTATGCCGAACGCTCACACTATGGCGGCCTGCATAAATGCTTTTTCACGCCCCGCTTAAATAACCCGGGAGAGAAAGAGGAGGGAACTACGTGTGCGGGAAGCGCATTCCACATACGGGCAGTTCGGCAAAGGAACGATTGTCCAAACTTTTTGGTACGTGTCTTGATGGTCAGCACGGTATGAGGGTGGCTTCTCAGACCTGCACGCGTCGATCTGGATAGGAATGGAGAGGGAGGAATGAGGTCAAAGAGCTCCTCAGAGCATTCACCGTGAATACACCAAACCAATTGTCTTTGAATATGTAGTAGTTGTCGGCCATTATAATTCTAATAATAAGTAAACGTTCGATAAAATCCACATTATTGCCTAATTCGACGCTCGCGCCATCATTCAGTCCCGAGCGGAGCGCCTTGGAAATCGAAACGCTCGCCGCTAATGCAGCCGCAACCAACGGGTTAACGTGCCTTTCGAAGATCTGAAGAGGTCGAGATGATACACTTTTGTTACCCACCCGGCTTTTGCGAAAGTTGCGCCATCGAGCTCCTCTGTTTATTTTTTTTCTTTAAACGTTGGATAAGTCCATGTCCAGGTGTGTGCACGGTTGCGTCGTCACGTGTCCAATTTGTTCAATTTCGACTAATACGAAGATTTAAGATTAAATAAATAAATAAATAAATGTTTCCCACACTCACACCAATTATCTAGCCCCAAGAAAAGCTTCCTTAAGAAACTCGAGAAATGGTAAACTAGACAACGGATAAACATACATAAAATATACTTAAATTCATACTTATTATACATAGGAAACACCCAGACCCAAAACAATTTAGAAAAGCAGGTATTTCTAAATTGATACGACCGGGGATCGAACCCGGGACCTTAGAGATGGCGACACCATGAAAACCGGTGTGCAAGCCACTTGACCAAGGATGTCGTCAGATTCAATTACAGTTTAATATCGAAAGGATAAATCAATAGTAAGTAAGTAATTAATACAATCTGCATGATGAAAATCTTGTTTGGGAACACATAAATTAAAAAAGTCGCAATTAATTTTATTGCTGTAGTCTTTCTAGACTATAATGCTTAAGGGCTTTTGCTCTTCAACTTCGACGTCAGTACAAAGCTTATTGATATCTCCTTAAACGGAATCGTCGCCTGGCCACACATTACGATTACTGTTTGTAACTATAAATTATTCTAACTTTTTATTTGCCATCATCATCATCACCATCATCATCACCTTCAGCTCATTTTATGTCCCCACTGCTGGGGCACAGCCTTCCTTAAGGATGGATCAAGAGAATTATTCCCCAGAGATACACTTTACCTGTAGAGACACTTTTAATAAAACTGCGCTTTTATTCCTGTAAGACACACTTTTTTTAAACCCTACCAATTTGTCCTCTTTTAGGTACCTACTGTTGTGTATAAAATAATTGCTGAAGATAAATAATTTGAATGTATTTACAATCTAAAAATTTATTTTCTTCTTATTTATATTTATTTACAGTACACACAGGTTACTAAACCACTAGGGCTGTGACTTGTTTATTTTGATATGACGTCATGATAGAAATATTTAATTCAAAATTGCATAACAAATAAAAGATGATAATAATGTGTTAGTAACTCTGCATACAAGATCTAGGTCGGATACTTTGGATCTTTTAATTTTGACCATACCTTTCTGTTACATGTTGTATATGTAACTAGTATTTATTCAAAGTTACAGTAAATGCCCAGTAACAATATGGCCGTACGTTAGTTTTACCAGGACAATGAGGCGATTTATCACCGCCGGACACTGGGGAGCGCGCGTCGCTCGGACGTTTCGTTTCTTTAGTTTTTGCGAAGTTCCACAATGTCGAACTGTCTTGTATAAAAAGGTTAAATGTAACTTTGGGTTTGGTCAGTCATGTCTACTGATTGTGGTAGTAATTAGCCTTTTGAGATCCTAGGTAAGTAACGCCTGTATTGATGCTACAGATATCGCTACAATTGATAGAGATCGCAACACTAAAGATTTATTTCTCGTCAAAGTAAGTTATAAGTATTTTATTTATTTATAAGTACATTAACAGGTCACATCCAATAAATACATTACAAAAATTAAGATCGGAAATATTGAACTGGGATGCAACCCCAAACAATGTAGACAGTTTGACCAAATTCGCCAATTGAATAAAGAAGAAAAAATTAACGAGGCTTACTGTAGTCGCATGATGTGTAACATTTGACATCTCACCTTTTGTAATCTTTATAACAATAAAAAATAGAAAGAATTAACAATGATGTATATTTTTTAACAAATCATAAGAGAATGCAGTAAATACTCATTTTAAGACATTTGCCATATCAAAATGATGACACAATATGTCACTTGAAATGTCTTGTTCTTAATTTCGATTTTAAACTTGCGCGCGCTTCCGACTCCGTATATTTTTTTACAAATCATAAAGAGAATGCAGTAAATACTCATTAGAAAACATGTCACACTGTTATCCTTTCCTGCCACGCAAGTTTCGAAAAAATTGATCGTAATGTCAGCGCTTCAAACATTACAATCACAAACACAGTAAGTTGTACTTACTGCGTTCATAAATTGTGCGACAGTATCACACTGTAACGATCACATTTCTACGAAATCACTCCCACAAATTATTCTATATAGAAGGCGAGTCAATCTCACTGTTACGGATCACACTGTCACCACCCTACTTCCGTCCCTTTTCTACGAAATCACTCCCACAAATTGCATATATAGAAGCCGAGCTGAAAGATGTTACACATCTTAAAAGTAGGAAGTAAAATTGAAAATTTAATAATAGTTTAGTATACTATCCTACTGCTAGGATGCCTCCATCTATGAAATCAAGTCATCGCTACAATTAATAGCTATTACCACTACGCTTGCCAATGCAATTGCAAACCCTGGGTATGAATCACGGACCTCCGGTTATCGGGCCAAGCTTTTAGCCATTTGGCTGCTGTTTCTCGTCTAATTAAAGTCTAGATCGATTTGCAGTAAATAAAATTTAAATTGGAAAGAACCTTTTTTTTTCGGATCTACTCGCGTTTATTTTACACATTAGGTTTAATTAATTCTCCCTGTGACCACGGACCCTGCAAAGAGTTCAAAACGTCTTGATAAACATTAATTAAACCTAATGTATAAAATAATCGCGGGTAGATCCGTAAAGGTAGCTTCATTTCAAACTTTAGAACACAAAATTTCAATTCACAAATAATATAATCTGTATTTGCACTGTAATAAAACCTTCTTTTTATAAAATCGGTTTGAAACGCATTACCAACCGTAGCTACGTGCCGGGCTAAAAATTTAACGAGCGGATATTGCGTCTATTTCCGCCGTGTCTCGCCGGAACTGTCTGCGTCTGAATTATTGACTGAATGTAGCCATAACACTGGCTTTTGGTCTAGTCTAGACTGGGCTGCAATGTAGCAAACTTAGGCGAATGGGTCAATGTTTGCGTGCTCAGGTTTGGCGTAAACTCGCGTTCAATTTTGCTGTTGTGTGCTTCATTTTGATTTAGATTTTTTTTGTTTCTCAAAGGAGAAGCGATTGCTTTCTTCTCATCTAATAGTAAGTGGTAAGGTCTAAGATGGAACCGCACATCACACGGAGTTTGAAGAATTGGCTATTTTATGCAAGTATTTAAAATTCGTCAGGATCGCGGATCGGCAAACGTACGTAGTGTAGAACGCCCTCAGACTAGGTGGAGCGACGATCTTCGCAAGGTGGCTGGCAAGAGCTGGATGAGAGTAGCCGCAGATCGTGTCCAGTGGCGTGCACTTGAAGAGGCCTATGTCCAGCAGGTGACTAGTATAGGCTAATGATGATGATGATGAACAAAATAAATTCTCCTGAGCTTCTTTCCAAAATTTACCTTAATATTCCATCAAGATCAATAAGATATTACTTACCAATTCATCTGCCGTTAGTTTAATCAAATTACCGTCAGAACGAATTTCTTTGGCGTGCTAGCAAAAGTCTAAATGAGTTTTCTAAAACAAACAATTTTGATTTATTCTATACTAGCATAGGAACAGCAAGGCGGCTGTTAAGTCAAGGTTTTTTTAGTAAATATTTTTAAGTGAACTTTATATCCCACTTATTAGTTTTATTTTGTTATTTAATATTTTTTAATTATTTTATGTTCTATTGTCCACAAAAACCTTGTTAATTAAACGAGGAGACATGTTATTGGCCATCTGTTACCTATATCTGAATGTATGTATGTTTCGCGTGCTGTTGGTCTTCCGAAGACAAATAAATAAATAAATAATTAAATGCTGATCAGCCAGGAGGCGCTGCTTCAACTCCACAAAAAATTTTAGTTTTCGTCTTAATGATAGAATGGCTCATGAAACTCGCATAGCCCCCGAAAGTATTTTAGTCTGTCAATGATAATTATTGCGAAAGTTGCAAACTTTGCAGTTTAAATCATACAAGTTATCGCCTCGGTGGACAGTGAAGCACTCGGTACGTAATTCTTTTTTTTTCCTTTAGTTGATGGCTTCGTGCGATTAGCACATTTAGCCAGTGTCAAAGTAATTTTTCTTACAAGTAATATAATATATATATATATAAGCAATATTTCCTTCCTGTATAGAATATAATAGAATAGAATAGCTCTATATTGCTGTAAATATGGTAGGAACAAGTTCTTACATACATTTAGCATCTCATATTTAACCAAAAATTGGTATGCAAATACAGAGAGAGAAGTCTAGCTGTGCTGTTATACAATAAGAAATTACAGTCAATTAAATAAAGTAAAATAAAATAAAATAAAACAATAATCAAATTTAAAAAAAATCTGAAATTAATCAATTAAGTAATAAAGTAAAATAACAACATAACATAGAACAATAATCAAATAAAAATTAAAAGAAATCTAAATTAAGAAAAACAAGAAAATAATTAATTTGTTCTCAGATAAGTTTTATCCAACGAATAATTTTGTCATTGTGACATATTTTTTAAGGAGAAGCTGTCATTATGTAAAAATTGTTCAATTAATAAATTTTAACTGACGATTGAAAAATCAGTACTTAACCATTTATTCATAAATGTTGATTTAACTAAGAACATAGAATGTGAGGAGCAAATTAAAGAATTTGCCAAAGGAAAGTGCAGAAAGGTTGCTTTATTATTTGTCAATTTATTTACGGTTATATTTAACAAACAGTAAGGCATAGTTTATTATAGTACTAGTGGACCCCGCGGGCTTCGTACCGCTTTGACAGTTTCCATCAAGTGATTAAATTCTCTTTGGTTTTCATGACAACAAAACAAACAAATAATTTTGTATTGGAAAATTAAATTGTCGTTTTTAGTATTTTCCGTTACTTATTATTTCTGTTACTTATTATTTATGTTTCTCACCGCTCAAACCTTCCCTGAACTTCCATTAATGTTTTAAAATGAAAATTAGCCAAATCGGTGCAGCCATTCTCGAGTTTTAGGTAGGTATATTACTGTGTTTTTAGCGAGACAAACAAACATAAATTGATTTTTATATATATAGATAAATCAAATATTTTATTGTCTTATTTTTTCTTATTCTTTGAGTAATTAGGTGGACCCCTAAGTAGTATTAGCCCAGGACCCCCTAAACTCACGGTCCGGCCCTGGTTACTAGACAACGGATAAACATACTTAAAATACTTAAATACATACTTATTATACATAGAAAACACACAGACCCGAGACAATTTAGAAAAATAATAATTTCTAAATTGGCCCGACCGGGGATCGAACCCGGGACCTCAGAGATAGCGACACCATGAAAACCGGTGTACAAACCGCTCGACCAAGGAGGTCGTCAAATATCTAGAGAGAGAGGTTTAAGTTTTTCTAGGATTTGATGGGAACAGCGTCTGGTAATCTTGCCTTGATGTAATCAGATACGTTTAAATAAAACAAGTCTGTTCCGTTTGCGGTAGAAACAATGTGTCCATGCGGGCCGGAGGCAAGGCAGCTTGTTCAAGAATTAAGTGCTCGCCTTATTGAGGTCTTCGGTGACAAGAAGGCTGGCAGCTACCTCTGCCAGCGTATTAGCTTGGCAATCCAGAGGGGCAATGTTGCCAGCATTCTTGGGACCATTCCCTGAGCCCACAGTTGGAGGACAACTTTTATTTATAGGTAGGTATTCAGTTTTTAATTTGCTGTTTATTTTTCTCGGTTTTGTTAAGTTCAGTTGAGTTATGTTTCTTTTTGTTATTTAATAATTATACGGAATAAAACAAGTCAGAGCGTCAACTAATCTTGTAGTTCGCATCACGTGTCGGAAGCTAAGTGCTTTCCCCTGTATGCACATAACGGATGTCATGACAGTCGTGCATGATCAGTCTAATTGGCATATGGGACAGATGTAAAATTATCCAGTCATATTCATATCCATATATAATTTTTCGTTGCAACATTAATTTTAGTTGATAATGTGGATTCACAAATATTTTTATTATCAGCCTTTGAACATTTGATCATGTTTATGAAAACGTGAGTAGCTCGATGGCGCTGTGGTTATCGCGCCCGGTCTGCGAGTGTTGAGATTAAGCAACTTTCGCATATGCTGGTCATCGGATGGGTGACCAAAAATTTATCATCTCGAGCTCCTCCGTGCCTCGAAAACGACTACTGGGTGCCTAGTGTAAGTTCTGATTACTATCCGTATTCATTCGGTTACGTTTACGTAAACTAAAATTATCTTGTTAAGTGGGGCCTGCCGAGGTTTCCCTCTCCCAGTAACACGTCGACCCATCGGGATCTTTTGTGCAACCCTATCCTGTCACTCTTCCTCCTCCGTAAAGATAGATGCCTTATCTGGCAACGTCCTTAAGAGCGAAGAGCCTGAAGTCCTCCGGTTTCGGATAGACCGACCACAGGAGTCCCATTCTTTTCCTAGTCAGAGAGTCGCAGTCACACAGTTGGTGCTGCATTGACTCCGTTTGCTCTCCACATGTCCTACACAAGCTGTTTGTTGATAGTTGTATTCTGTGAAGCATTTGTTTTGTGGCATAGTGCCCTGTCAAGGCACCGATGGTTAATCGGGCCTGCCTTCTGCTGCCTCCGCATATGAACTTACTCCGTCCTAAGGCGTTTTCGCCTAGGAAGGATTTGGAGTGTTTCATACCCGGCTGCCCTTTCCATTCGATGCCGTGCCTGTATTTGATGTAATCTTTTAAGGTATTGTTAAAATGTTACTAAACGAGAATTAGTATGCATTGAAACAGCGCATGGCGACATACATGAAGAGTTAATATTTTGTCGTAAAATTCTCGTTTTCATTAACGTGATCAAATTAATGGCCAATGATACTCTCACTAGGCAAAATCAGCCACTGAGCTATCGCCCTTTTGTGCTTCTGCAGCACACATGAATATCAAATTTTCTATTGTTATTGTTATTTTTAATAGATTTTTTTTTATGTTTGTGATGTATTAGTTACTAATAAAGGGTTTTCAATTCTATTCTATTCTACTAGGCACCCTAAAAACCGTTGCTTGTTATTTTTAGTTTATACGAAACCTGAAAACTGTTTGTTCAGAATCAGTAATAGAATCGATTTCAATATTTTTTATACCATGTTACAATTTGATCAAATAATATTTACAAAATCTCAAAGAAATGATTCCCTACTAAAAACACACAACGGGGCAGCACAAAAAGCTTGTAACTTCGTGAGTTTTCAAGATATTTTTTTTTTGTACGGATTCTTTAAATGAAAATATTTGACCCGTGTTTCGGTTTTCGTATAAACTAAAAATAAGATTGTATATTATATTATATATTATATTATTGTCGTTTTGTAGAATTGCATGCACAGAAACAGTAGGCGCTTCAACTGCAACCGCAACAACAAAAGACTGCTTCAAAGTCTTACAAAACTCTGGTCACAAGCGAGGTGTGTTACAATTTTGCCATACAAGTCACGTTTTCATCATCATCATCATCATCATCAGCTAATTTTAAGTGCCGACAGCTGGACCACGAGCCTTCTCTATGGATGGATTGGCAAAAAGGGCCATAAACTACCACGCGGGCCCAGTGCGGATTGGTGGTTGTTAACGACTGCTAATGCAGCCGGGACCAACGGCTTTACGTGCCTTCCGAAGCACGGAGGAGCTCGAGATGATAAATTTTCGGACTGGCCTTTGCGAAAGTTGTTTTACTCCAGCACTCGCAGACCGGGCGCCATCGAGCTCCTCAGACTAGCATGACATTAATCAAAAAGTGATGGAATGATAAAATAAACTCTTATGTATTTTAGTTTATTAAACAAACATTCTCTATTCGTTTCTATACACCCCAACTCAACGCTCGCTTCGTATTATCTTTCCCCCTAACTGTGAGTGACTGCGTTGGTTAGGAGTTGGGAACTGACTGCAAAACTGTGCGCTGACTGACTGCGGAACAGATAAATCGCATTTGTGCCTCCCTGACCGCTTTCTCAACTGTACACTCAATTAGGCGGTGTTGTGGTCTAGGGTATAGGCGGAGGGCGTTGTAGGCATAACTATCACATCATCACATCATCAACAGCTCGTATTGTCCCCACTGCTGGAGTACGAGCCTTCCCTATCCTACCACCACAGGAAGAACGGGCCATAAGCCACCAAGCGGGCCCAGTGCGGTCCGGTGCGTCGTTGGTAGTGGTCTCAACGTGCCTTTCGGAGCACGGAGGAGTATTTTCGAGATAAAGCTTTTTCGGCCACCCATCCGATGACCGGTTGCGCAAGTCCAGCACTTCAGCAATCGCAGATCAGGCGCGTAAACCACTGCGCCATCGAGCTTCGTATCTTGCCTTTAATTAGTTTAACTATGCGTGTGGGTAAGAAACAATGCATCTCGCTACTTTGCCGGCATTGACATAAGCTCCAAAAAGTTTAACATTCGTAATATACAGGGTGTCCCAAAAATAGCACGCCAGGCTGACACTGGAGATAGCTTAGCTATAAACTTATCAGATAAAATTAACATGACTCTAGTAAAAGTCTCATGTTTTGGAGAAAATGACACTTTTTTATGTTCTAAAAACTCCACTTTTAGTTTGTTTTAATTTTTTTTTTTTTTTATCTGATAGGCTTATAGCAAAGCTATCTCCAGTGTCAGACTGGCGTGCTATTTTTGGGACACCCTGTATAACAAATCTATTTGTACAATGTTCACTATACTTGCGGGTAGGAAACTATGCGTCTCGCTACTTTGCCGGCATTGACAGCGTATTCTCCAAGAACGCTTTTTTAACCTTCGTAATTTAGTGTCTATAATAAAATCTGTGTAAAATGTCTCGCTATCTTGCCGGCACTGACAGCATATTATGCCTTTTAAATATTTTTATTATTATTAATTTAGCATTTACAATGCAATATATAGTTACAAGATAAAATTTTACTACCGCTGAAGGCTTGCAGCGTAAATCACAAACTACTAGAAAAATTCAAGGAGTTTTCTGGGGCCTCGGTAGCTCAGCGGTCAGAGCGTTGGACCGGTTATCCAAAGGTCGTGGGTTCGATACCCACTTGAGCTTCCTGAGGCAGGTTGATTTTTTCTAATAAAATTTTATCTTGTAGCTATGGTTGCCAATCCTATTATATAATATAGTATCCTACTATTTTAGACGTCTAACTACTATTATTTTAAAAATATATTATAGTAGGCGAAACTACTATATTTTTCTATAGTTTGCTGTGATGAACACAAAGTGGAAAGACGAGCGCAACAGAGCAGTATCGGTCTGATAAAAGTAAGATTGTAAGTAATACTAGTTACGAAGCGTTCCTTAAAAATAAAAACCTATTGATAAAAGCTCAAAGCAGCAAAAAATGTTAATTTAAGAAATAAAATAAACATATTTTAATATAGGTACTATATTTTTTTGATTAATTCCCTATCTACTATATTTTTATGGTTACTGAATCCAAAAATAATATATTTGGTTTAAAAAAAGTTAGCAACCCTACTTGTAGCATAAAATGCTCCAAAAATCGCTTAACGTTCGTAACTTCCACCAAAGGACGAGTTCAAATGAACGCGGCAATAGTTTCCCATTCGGCGGACGAATGGTGAAAACTGGTATAAACGAATTAAGATTTCAACTCGGTGGCGCGGGCGTTTTATAAAATAGACCCCATTTGCAGCTCGCGGTACCCACTACCCTACTGGGTACTGGATAGTAGTGATGCAAGAAACTCAGTCTTTTAAGGCTTATAAAAAATAGTAGAATCATTTTTAAAGTCTCACGACTATACTAGTTGTAACCCTCAGTCTTGGAGTTAATTAAAACAATTATAACTGTAATGAAAACCTGATAATCAACTAAATATAGTATTTTTATGATACAAACAACACCTAACCAAAAATATAAAACGAAAACGTAAGCTGTATTGAATATTGAGCACGACTCTGCCGCTAGTCCTTTGAAAAACAGCTCCTTAAGTCTTTTAGTGTAACGACTGAGTCTTATTACTAAAGTCTGGAAACTGTAGTCTTTTATCAGACTTTAGTTACGTCTGCAGATTAGACTTCCTCAGTAGACTTTGAACTTTATGGGTAAAGCATATGGTTGAACATTTTAGAGACGACACGTTGTATCTCTCTGTATATTTTATCGCTTTTATCATGGGGAGTGCTCTGAGGAATTGTTCGGTTTGATCCCTGCCGCTGATTTCCTTCACCGCACTACACGCAATCGACTGTCTTTCCATCCACACCATCTTGATGGATGGCGATCTACTACTGTGCGTTTCTCACGTAATTTTTTACCACGAACTATAGTGCTGTGGAACCAGCTCTCAGCGGCGGTATTTCCGGACCATTTCGACTTAGGGATCTTCAAGAAACGAGCCTGTTGCAAATAAACAGGCATTTATTTTTGTTGGAAATAAAACTTTGATTTGTATTATGGACGGATCGATTTGGGAATCGATTATCGAGATTCAATTTATTTAGTGGCATAATGGCCCCATCACTAATTGTTCTTTGTTGGTACACTTGTCTCGGGAAGGCAACAATGGCTGGTTGATAGGTTATCGTGTGTTGATAATTAAATAGATTTTAAGCAGTAATAAGAGCATTTGGAGCCGTATTACTCTAATTAAGTGTATTGTGCAACCTGTGTTTTGTGTGTGTGTACGTCGTAAGCGAATCGCATCGGGAGTACAATTCGCCATCCGTGTTTTGGATGTCGGCGTCACCGCTGCTGGAGAAAGCAGGTATTTCCTCGGGGGAAAAGTGCACTTGGGATAGTCGTTGGATGTGATTAGGGAACCCGAGAAGACCCGGACTCGGATTCCGGCCCCATCAGACCAAATGGATCCCGTTCTGGACGGCGGGAGCTGCATGGAAATGTGAGTGGATTTTGTAGATTTTAAGGTGTAACCTAATTTTAAACAGTAGCATAGTGTGTGTTGTGGGTTTCCGCAACATTTTGGTAGCAGAGCGTGGTTACTACCGGACCTCTAGGTTAATCGGTGTAATTTTGTGTATTTTGTTAGTTCGTAATAGGTTAAGCTCATTTCGTGTAGAATCGCACTTCCGGGACAGGTGCGGTTGAATTGTAAGGTTGGTAGTACCGTTGTATTTAGGGCTGGGACATTTCTCGGAACGTTAATTGTTATTCAATTTCTTTCAATTGAAAGCATCGAGTCGATTCGGGATAATCGATTCCGTGTTTTCGTTGACTCGTTTTAATTTTGTGTTTAGGTTTATTTAGTTTAAGTTATTTATAATGACAGCGTCACGGCAGGAGTTGGGTCAGCAGCTCCGGTGGTTCACCGGGCTGCTTGCATTAATAGATCGGCCTAACCGGGAGGACGCCTTGGAGACGTGTTCGAAAGAAATGCAGGGTCGTTTCTTGTTGGCCGAGCGGTCGGTAACCGCTCTATTGTCAACCGACCCGGTCGGGGAGAAGGAGCTGGCCCTCCACGCCCAATATGTCAAGGATCTGGAGCACATCCAAGACATCTACGATGAGGTCCTTCAGCGGGTGAAGGACATCGAGCGACTGCGGGAGGGGAAGCCTGTTGCGCGCCCCGCTTCGCTCCACACCCCTGGACCCAGCGCCATGGGAAGATTGGGTGCCCTGGAGGTCCCGCATTTCACCAGATGTATGCGGGACTGGGCTGGATTCCGGAACATGTTTTTGGCCTTGGTGGATACTCGGAAGGATTTCACCAAGGCCGAAAAGCTGGCATATCTCCGTTCCTACCTAGACGGAGAACCCAGACAGCTCGTACAGCATCTGGAGCTGCAGGATGCGAGCTACGACACCGCCATGCAGCTGCTGGAGAAGCGGTACGAGAAGCCGCGTCTTCAGGCGGACGCGCACGTGACCCATCTGCTGGGATTGCCGAGGGTCAACCATAGGGCTCAGCTGAGGGCGCAGCTGATCACCCCGCTCACCGTGTCCTTAAACGGGTTAAGGACGCTCGGACTGCACGTCGACCAGTGGTCCTTCCTTCTTCTGCACATCGTTCTGGCCAAGTTGTCGCAGGAGATGAGGGACAAGTTCGAGCGGAATCGACTGGTCCACAAGGATCTTGGCAGCGTTCTGCCCTCGATAGGGGAACTTCTGGAGTTCCTGGAAGAGGAGGCTGGCCTGCTGGAAAACCAGCTAGCCTCCCAGGAGGCTCCGACAAGTGCGCCGGCCCGCACTTCCGGAGTCTACGGCGCCCAGCCGCCACGCAACCCAGGGAAGGGTCGCGGCAGGCTGGTGGCTGCGGCCGCCATCAACCCCGGTTCTGGATGCCGGGTTTGCTGACAGCAGCACTTGGAACAGCTATGTCCAGCAATTCTCGGGCTGCCCACAAAAGAGCGCCGAAACCTCGTTCGGACACGAGGATTGTGTTATGCCTGCCTGGGAGGACATAGGTATAATGAGTGTCCCCAGGCGAGGCCTTGCGATGTGTGCGGCGGACCGCACCATCGCTTACTGTGCACCCGTAGTGCTGAGGGCTCAGCACCGGTTCGGGAGAGGGGATCTCCCACGGGTGGCGGTTTGGGGCCGGGGTCAACTCCGCCTCCGGAAAGACGGAGTCCGCCACGGCCGCCACACTACAACCCCTCGTACACCCCGGCTCAGGTGAGTTGGGGACCGCCGGAACGGAGCCAGGTTCTGGCTACAACCCGGCACCCGGCGCGACCAACACCAGGAGTTGGTGCCTCTAAGGGCCACTGGGTACAGGGAGCCCCACCTCCGGACCCAACACCCGGATACTCGTACGCGTATCCTCCGCCGCCGTTACCGGAACAACAACGACATGAGAACCGTCAACAGTTCTCACCGGTACTGCACGAGTACCCGAGGTTGGAATACCACCCACCCTATCACCGGTATGGTAGGGCAGCTGGATACGCACCACCCCGGATGGTGGCCTGCACGCGTCCGACTTACTGGCCGAGTCATCACGGTTCGACAGGGTCGGTTGCTGGCTCTGACGCGTGACTAGCCTGTGGTCGGGCTACGTCGGAACCGAGGACGGTTCTTTTGCCCATCGCGCAGGTACGCGTTTGGGGACCTAGGGGGGACTTCGTCCGGATACGAGCCCTCCTAGATACTGGGGCACAGGGCTGCTTAATTACTACGAGGGTAGCGAGGCGCCTACGTCTGGAGTGCGCGCCTCCCTCAGTTCCGATTCGGGGAGTCGGAGATTCAGAAGTGGGGGGTCTGTCCGGTCAGACCCACATTTTCTTCTCTCCTGTGCATTCCGCTTCGATACGGATTGCGGCGGTCGCGATCGTACTCGACAATCTGCTGGGTTGGCATCCACCGACAGACATTCCGCGGGACGCAATGTCTGACACATCAGGTCTCATGCTGGCAGACCCTCATTTCGAGGAGCCGGCTCCGGTGGACCTCATATTGGGAGCGGATGTACTGGGCTGGATCCTTTTAGGGCCTCAGCGGATTCTGGGCCGCTCTTCGTTGGTAGCTATACCTACCATCTTTGGACACGTTTTAATGGGACCAGTTTTCGACCAGGAGACGCGGGATGTCTCACCTGTCGTCGCTACTACCTCCATCGCTAGGACGATGCAAAAATTCTGGGAACTGGAAGAGCCTCCCATGGTCTCCCGTCTGGATCCGGAGCATGTGGAGTGCGAAACCTTTTATAAGGATCACACACGCCGGATGGCGTCGGGTAGGATCGAAACTCGACTGCCCTTTATCGACTGTCCCCCTCTCTTGGGAAAATCGAGGGCGTTGGCAGAGAAACGACTCTTGTCCATGGAGCGTCGTATGTCTCGCGATCCGGTACTTCGGGAAAAGTATATCGAGTTCATGCGAGAATACGAGGCCTTGGGGCATATGTCGCGGGCGACTGTCGACTGGACAACGACAGATCATTTTTTCTTGCCTCACCACGCGGTGTTGAAGGCCTCATCTGGAAAACTACGGACTGTTTTTGACGGATCGGCACCGTCGTCGACTGGAGTTTCATTGAACCAATGTCTCCATTCTGGTCCGAAGTTACATCGGGACATTGTCGACATCATTTTAAATTTCCGAAGACACCAGGTGGTGATCGGTGCGGACATCCGGATGATGTTTCGCCAAACAGTAATACATCCTGCGGACAGGAGGTTTCAGTTAATACTCTGGAGGGAACATTCGGAGGATCCCATAACCGTCTACGAGCTCAACACCAACACGTACGGCCTGAAGTCGAGTCCCTTCATTGCCATCCGGTCACTGCTGGAACTGGCGGAGCAGGAACGGGCTCGCTTTCCCCGGGCAGCCGCTGTACTGACACGTGACGTGTTCGTGGATGATATCTGCACAGGGGCAGCCTCTCTGGAGGAGGCGCTCATCATCAGGAATGAGCTGATCGGACTCCTCGCGGCTGGTGGTTATGAGTTGAGAAAATGGTTATCCAACGAGCCACAGCTTCTGGTTGGGATTCCGGAAGATCACCAACAGAATCCTCAGCTATTCGAGGACGCAGGGGACCCGAACTCTATCGCCGTTTTGGGAATTAAATATCAGCCGGTTCACGATATTTTCACATTCCGGGTAGAACTGGAAACTACAAGAGTTTGGTCGAAAAGGACGATCCTTTCCACCATCGCTCGGATGTTTGATCCAAATGGATGGATCAGCCCGTGCATTTTTATGGCGAAGTGTTTATTGCAAACACTGTGGACACTCGGAGTCTCGTGGGATGAGCCACTGGTAGGGCTCTCACTCGACACTTGGCTCGCTCTGATCTCTACGATCGAGGCGATCAATCAGGTGGCGTTGCCGCGGCGGATCTTGCCGCGGGGCAAATACAGGGCAAGCCTACATGGCTTCTGCGATGCGTCAGAACGAGGGTATGCCGCAGTGGTGTATCTGCGAACGGTTGACTCGAAGGGTCGAGTCGCCGTCTCCTTGCTTCTGGCTAAAAGCAAGGTGGCTCACCTCAAAACTAGGCTGACAATCCTGAAGCTAACTACATATGCTTTAGGTACAGACTAGGTAAAACCATAGAGACTGTGCGTAGGAAGAACCCCAGGAACACTAACTGGGAGGGCTTCAAAAAGGACCTCAGAATGGAGCTGGATGGTCCCAGCTGTAAATTAAACTCAGCCTTGGACATAGAGTTTGAAGCTGACAGAATTACAGAAGCACTGATGACGGCATGGCAAAATAACTGTCCAGAGACGAAATCAGTGACAAGGAGGGTACCATGGTGGAACCCGGAACTGGCTCGCATTAGAAGAGCTACACGACAGGCGTTCAACGAAGCGAAAGCGAGGAACGACTTCAGCGACTACAAGGAGGCCTTAACACGGTACAGTAGTGCGGTACGTAAGGCAAAGAGATCTGCCTGGAGGAAACATTGTGACCAAATACAATCTGTTCCGGAAGCAATGAGATTATCCAAGGCTATCTCTACAACAAAGGCGATTCCATTAACCACGTTAAGGAAGGAAGATGGAGTACGAACAGAGACAGGGAGTGAGACATTGAAGGCCATGTTTGACACTCATTTCCCTGGATCAGAAGTCATCCAGGACGATCATGATCCAATCAGCTGGAAGGAACAGCAGAGGAGAACTTCCAAATATGACTGGATAACAGCGAAAAGGGTAGTGGATGAATGTAAGGTTAGATGGGCTCTTGGGAGCTTTCAGCCGTTTAAGGCGCCAGGACCTGACAACATTTATCCCATTCTACTACAACAGGGCGCCTCCATCCTGGGACCCCATCTCTGCAGGCTGTATAAAGCATGCATAGCTTTCGGACATATTCCCAGAACATGGAGGCGTGTTAAGGTAATCTTCATAAACAAAACGGGAAAACCAGATTATGAAGAACCCAAAGCCTTTAGGCCTATAAGTCTGCAATCCTTTCTCCTGAAGACCCTGGAGAAGATGGTAGACAAATACATCAGAGCGGGACCTCTGAAAAGATTCCCACTCCATGGACTTCAGTGTGCATATCAGGCGGGGAAGTCAACCGAAACTGCTCTTCATCATGTGGTGAGTCGAGCGGAATCTGCGCTGGAAAACAAGGAGATTTGCGTCTGCACTTTCGTAGATATCGAAGGTGCATTTGATCGCACTACCTTTGAATCCATCAAAGTTGCAGCCAAGAACCATGGTGTGCCACAACCGATCTGTAATTGGATTGAATGCATGTTAAAGGGTAGAATTATTAACTCTGAACTGCTAGGTGACAGTCTAATTGCGCGAACTACTAGAGGATGCCCACAAGGAGGGGTTCTCTCGCCTCTTCTGTGGAGCCTTGTGGTTGATTCAATTGTAGTAAGGCTGAATAAAGGACCATTCTATACGGTGGGTTATGCGGATGACCTGGTCATCTCAGTCAGTGGGAAATTTCCCTCTACGGTATCGGGGTTAATGCAACGTGCCCTAGGTCTGCTGGAGGAATGGTGCAATGCCCATCACCTCTCTGTAAACCCGGGGAAAACAACAGCCATCCCCTTTACAAGAATGAGGAACACTACGGGACTGGGTAACCTAACACTCTATGGCACCCGGCTCTCTTGGTCCAAAGAAGTGAAATATCTAGGCTTAACGCTGGATAGGCAACTTACTTGGAAACAGCATGTGGACACAACCGTAGCCAAGGCTTACAGAGTCTTTGGCATGTGTCGGTCTACATATGGCAAGACTTGGGGACTCAACCCCAAAATCATTAGGTGGATCTAAATGACGATGGTGAGACCGATCCTCACATATGGCAGCATCGTCTGGTGGCCCAGAACCAGGCTGAAGATCTGTAGGAATGCTCTTAGCAAACTGCAGAGAACAGCTTGTCTAGCAATCACTGGCGCCTTTAGAACCACTCCAACGGCAGCGCTGGAGGTCCTCACAGACCTTCCACCCCTGCACATTGTAATAGAAACAGAGGCAAAAAAAGCGTTACATAGAATAAAGGTGGCCGGACTATGGGACGCATCTAAACCTCTGACCAGACACACAAAATGGGAACCAAGTGACATTCCTGATAGGATCATGGAAATGGGGTGCGATAAAATATCCCCCATATTCGTGTTCGAAAAGAAATTTAAAGTTCATGTTCCAACCAGGGACGAATGGAAACGAGGGCCACCGTCTCCGGAAAAAGACAGCCTAATCTGGTACACCGACGGATCAAAAATGAAGTCGGGCACAGGGGCAGGCGTCTATAATAACGACTTCAAGCATAGTCAAAGCATGGGAAAATTTGCTACTGTTTACCAAGCAGAAACTTTCGCAATTCTCCTATGCGCAAAGCAGAATATAGAGTTAGCTATTAAAAAGCGCAATATATTCATCCTGAGTGACAGCCAAGCCGCGCTCAAGTCACTCATATTTTTATTTTTTATTTATTTTTATTTATATCGCCCCGAATCGACTCGGGCCTTGTTCTGGAAACCACAAAAGCTCTAAACAAGCTAGGTGGGCATAACAAGGTGCGATTGATCTGGGTCCCAGGCCATATGGGAATCCACGGCAACGAGATGGCGGATGCACTTGCCAGGGAGGGCTCAGAAACCCAGCTTATTGGTCCTGAGCCGTTCGTGGCACTTGCACAAAGTACCATCAACAAGGCCTTAAAAGATTACATCATAAACAGGCACGGCATCGAATGGAAAGAGCAGCCGGGTATGAAACACTCCAAATCCTTCCTAGGCGAAAACGCTTTAGGACGGAGTAAGTTCATATGCGGAGGCAGCAGAAGGCAGGCCCGATTAACCATCGGTGCCTTGACAGGGCATTATGCCACAAAACAAATGCTTCACAGAATGCACCTTTCAACAAATAGTTTGTGTAGGGCATGTGGAGAGCAAACCGAGTCAATGCAGCACCTACTGTGTGACTGCGACTCTCTGGCTAGGAAAAGAATGGGACTCCTGGGGTCGGCCTATCCGAAACCGGAGGACTTCAGGCTCTTCGCTCTTAAGGACGTTGCCAGACTTATGGCATCTATCTTTACAGAGGGGGAAGAGTGAAAGGATGGGGTTGCACAAAAGATCCCAATGGGTCGAAGTGTTACTGAGAGGTGGAAACCTCGGCAGGCCCCACTAAGATAAGATAAGATAAGATCCTGAAGCTGGAGCTTTGCGGGGCGCATCTATTGGCCAAACTGTTGTGCCACGTGCACAAGGAACTGACGTCTACGGTGGACATCCGGAATGTCTACGCCTGGTCTGACAGTCAGGTAGCTCTGGCATGGCTACGCGGGGCACCCCACGTATTGGAAACGTTTGTGGCCAATCGGGTATCTCAGGTACAGAACTCGGGCATCGAAATTTGTTGGAGGCACGTTCCCGGCCCCTGGAATCCTGCCGATTGTGCCTCTCGGGGCTGTACCGCGCCGGAATTGGTGCAGCATACCCTCTGGTGGGGTCCAGAGTGGTTAAACGAGGGTGAGTCATCATGGCCGGTCACCATGATCGATGGCTATCTAGGGATGCTCCCTGGAATAAAAGTTTTGGTGACAACAAACGAGTCAAGGCCAGATCCGAATTGGTTGACGGCTCGATACAGCAAACTGGACAAATTGCTAGGTGTAACTTGCTGGATCCGGAGATTTCTACATAACTGCCGCCATCCAGACAAGAGGCAGTTATCACCCGTGGCGGGTGCTGAGGAACGCAGGAGTTCACTGTTGGCCCTGATACGGCTGGTTCAAGCTGACCGGTTCGAGGACGAACTGAAGATTTTGCGCGTCGGTCGCGCAAAGCTCAAGGGAGCGATCTCTCGGCTCAAACCATTTCTGGATGCGGATGGACTGTTACGCGTTGGAAGTCGCCTCAAAAATGCCGACCTGCCCTTCGGTAGCCGTCATCCTCTGCTACTCCCCAAAGGAGGACCTTTGGTAGAACTGGTGGTCTCGGATAGACACCTGAAAAACGCTCACGCGGGGTGTAATGCGTTACTGGCGATATTACAGAGGGAGTTCTGGATTTTGTCCTCTCGGAGAGTGGTTCGCAGCGTGTTATTTAAGTGTGTGGCTTGTTATCGGGTGAAGGCCTCCACTATGCAGCCACAGATGGGGGATCTCCCTTCTGACCGGGTTTGTCAGACTACTAGGCCGTTCGACGGGGTCGGTACGGATTTTGCTGGACCGTTTCTGGTGAAAACCACAGCCTATCGTAACACTAGGGTCACGAAAGCATACCTGTGCGTTTTTGTCTGCCTGGCCACTAAGGCCGTCCACCTGGAAGTGGTTTCGGCTCTGTCTACGGAAGCCTTTGTCGCCACGCTGGATCGTTTTGTTTCGCGACGGGGTTTACCTTCTCTCATTCGGTCCGACAACGGTACCAACTACAGAGGCACTGCCAACTACTTAAAAGATGTGAACGATTTTCTGGATAAAAATTGTAATAGCATAAGTCAAGCTCTCGCACAGCGGGGAATCACATGGCGATTTAGTGTGCCAGCCTGTCCCCACTGGGGCGGGATATTTGAAGCCGCGGTAAAATCGGCAAAAACCCACTTGCGCCGGGTAGTCGGGGAAACTACCCTCACGTATGAGGAACTTACAACTGTGTTTTGTAAGGTTGAGGCGGTTCTCAACTCGCGTCCGCTTTGTCCACTCTCCTCTGACGCAAATGACATGGAAGTCCTGACCCCTGGTCATTTTTTGGTCGGTCAGCCACTCACTGCCCTGCCTGAGTATCCCTGGAAGGATGAACGCAGACACCGGATGTCTCGTTTTCAAATGATACAACAAATGAGTCAGGACTTGTGGCGTCGTTGGTCACTGGAGTATCTGCATTTATTGCAGCAGCGTGTAAAGTGGACAGACCGGACGTCGCCCCCTTCGGAGGGGGATCTGGTTTTATTAAAAGAGGCTAATTTGCCATCGTTATTTTGGAGACGAGGTCGCATTTTAAAGTTAATCTAGGGCGCGGGCGGGACTCCGCGTGTGGCGCAAGTGTTGGTTGATGGATCGGTGCTAAATCGCGCAGTCGCGACCTTAGCTCGATTACCGGTTGACTAGTTTAAGATTTCAGGCTAGAAAGCGGTACGTCCGCTTTGGGTGGCGGGATGTTGCAAATAAACAGGCATTTATTTTTGTTGGAAATAAAACTTTGATTTGTATTATGGACGGATCGATTTGGGAATCGATTATCGAGATTCAATTTATTTAGTGGCATAATGGCCCCATCACTAATTGTTCTTTTTTTTCTTTGTTGGTACACTTGTCTCGGGAAGGCAACAATGGCTGGTTGATAGGTTATCGTGTGTTGATAATTAAATAGATTTTAAGCAGTAATAAGAGCATTTGGAGCCGTATTACTCTAATTAAGTGTATTGTGCAACCTGTGTTTTGTGTGTGTGTATGTCGTAAGCGAATCGCATCGGGAGTACAATTCGCCATCCGTGTTTTGGATGTCGGCGTCACCGCTGCTGGAGAAAGCAGGTATTTCCTCGGGGGAAAAGTGCACTTGGGATAGTCGTTGGGTGTGATTAGGGAACCCGAGAAGACCCGGACTCGGATTCCGGCCCCATCAGACCATATGGATCCCGTTCTGGACGGCGGGAGCGGCATGGAAATGTGAGTGGATTTTGTAGATTTTAAGGTGTAACCTAATTTTAAACAGTAGCATAGTGTGAGTTGTGGGTTTCCGCAACAGAGCCTATTCCTTCCTTAAAGGCCGGCAACGCATCTGTGATTCCTTTGGTTTGGTGTCCATGGGTGATTGCTTCCCCGTGACCCGCCTGCTCGTTTGCCTCTTTCTAAATATATAAAAAAATATATATTGAAGATAGTTGACAGTTTTGGATATATTGATGTGCAGAGGCATCTGTATCTGTACAATAACGGCTAGTCTTTTTTAAATGCTTTAAAGGACTGATTCGCTTGCATCACTAGTACCCAGTGTTATAGGACCTGCCAGCACGACGACGTGGCTTGAATGTGAATCGGGTACATTTTAAAAAGGATTTACCTAGATGTTTTAAATAAAGTTTGGAAATTTAAATTTAGGATGACAGTGCGTGGTCGTTTTGTGGCGAATGGTTAGAATTATATTTTCAGTTCAGCACGACAAGTCAGCGTCTCACTGAAAACTGTTGCGAGATTTATTTGCACCACACAACCACCACCACACCACAAAACATTCTTTATTTTATATGATTGACTTTTGTTTGTGTAGACTTACGAACCGATGGCATAGTGACATTCACAATAGCTACTACTACTAAACTAAACTAAACTAACTAAACTTTCCTACACTCACACCAATTATCTAGCCCAAGAGAAGCTTCGTTATGAAACTCGTTAAAATGGTTACTAGGCAACGGATAAACATACTTAATTTACTTAAATATATACTTATTATACATAGAAAACACCCAGACCCGAGACAATTTAGAAAAACAGTAATTTCTAAATTGACCCGACTGGGGATCGAACCCGGGACCTCAGAGATAGTGACACCATGAACACCGGTGTGCAAGCCACTCGACCAAGGAGGTCGTCAATCAACTACTTGTGGCCTAAACTGAATAAGTGATTTTGTATTTTTGAAGTTTGTTAAAGTCGATTCGATCGAGTTGTGTGGTGATAAAACCAGTAATTGTACCCTACTTATAATGTTTATATAACGTGTAAGTAACAGAAAGGTATGGTCAAAATGAATCCGATCTAGATCTTTATGCAGAGTTACTAAGACATGATTAAAATGTTTATATAATTTTTAACGCAAATTTTTGTTGCGAACAAATTACAAAAACACAAATGTTGAAAAAATTTCTTGCCTACTTCTTAACTGATCTCTAATATTTGTAAAAATATTATGATCAGATGTTAATGACGGTAGTTGTTGACATTGAATGGGCGCCTTTGGCTTTCAAAGTAAAAAGTAAATAGCGTTGAATAATTTGGGCGGGCTGGTTAGAACCACGATAGCTTAATTGGAAGAGCACCTGACCCGGTATGTCAGAAGGGTGCGGGTTCAAATCCTGCTCGTGGAACTTTTTTCAACATTTGTGTTCATGATTATTAACTTTAATTTGTTATGCAATTTTCAATTAAATATTTCCATTGTGACGTCATATCAAAGTTAACAAATCTCAGCCCTAGTGGTTTAGTAACCTCTGTGTACTAACATTTATGATCTTAGCTGCTTGCTTACGCGCCTGACGCGAATAACTTTACTAATATAAATATTTCAAAGTATAAATATTTCTCAGAGTACAGGGAGTGGCTGAAAAACAGCGTTGGTCAAGGTCTAGGCCTCAACTAACTTAGGCTGAGCCATTTCCTTTTGTCTTTTCTTATTTTATTTTTTCATAAATTATTTTTATATAAATAGGTTTTTAAGTATTAATTGTATTGTTTGTACTGTAGATTTTCTTATCTTTTATATAAAAATGTAGAAAGACAATAAATATATTTCTATTTCTTTTTCTAACCAATGCATGACAAATTAAAGTTATTAATTATAATAATAAATAATAACAAAATTTCTTTATTTTCCACCAGGATATTACATGTTTTGCTAAAACAGCGAAGTAAATGTTTCTTACATGTAAAAAGAGAAAATTGGAGTAGGAAAAACATATAATATTTGGGAGGTCTGGAGCCCAAGATAGGATAAACCTGAATTTCAGGTCTCCAGGATCCCCGCCCGAACTATAACTACGTCTAACAATACAACTTAGATAATAATGTAAAAGAAAAAGAAAAAAGAAAAAATAATGGTAATAATAACAAGAAATACAAATTGATTGTGAGTTTGTCAATGTGTACGTGTGGACATATATGGTGTGAGTGCGTGGGCGTGTGTGTGCGCATGTTCATGTAAATTATGTAATTATGTCTTAGTAACAACACATCAAGTTCTAGATGGGATACACTTTGGATATTTTCATTTTGACCACACCTTTTTTCTACACGTTGTATATTGGTATTGACTACTTCTTACGTAACACAATCACATCACTAATAGCTTATTTTATTTCCCCACTGCTGGGGCACCTATAGATGAAACACCACATGGCGAACGGATCTTAAACCACTATGCAGGTCCAGCAGCGCTATTCTCTAAGCAAAATAGCGTCGAACTCGACGTTGAACTCGCTCACAACTTGCAAACGAATTTCAACCTACTTATAATTAGCAATAAAGTCTACATTCGTTTGCAAGTTATGAGCGAGTTCAATGTCGAGGGCGACGCTGTTTTGTTTAGAGAATAGCACTGCAGTGCGGGGCGGTGTTTGTTGACAACTGCGACATGCAGCCGGAACCAACGGCTTTACGTGCCTTCCTGGGTGCCCGGAGGAACTCGTGATGAGAATTTTTGGTCACCCATCCAATCATGGCTTTTGTGAAAGTTGGTTACACGTTGACTGCGTAGCTAGATTTAGAGCCTTCGCACACGGCGTCGAATCGTAGTAAGCGTATCGTAATACGCGCGCAGAACGAGAGAAATATAAGCGCGTACATGTTCAAATAAGACAGCACACGAAACGGTGCTGCAGCGAATCGTAGGAGATGCTCATTGTCATTACGATAGTCGTAGTGCACTGGCGTAAAAAAGCAAGCGTAAAAAATTTACTGTTCATAGCATTAGCTCTCACAGTATTGAAAGTTTCATTCATATGTCATTTGCTTTACGACTTGGCGACAAATTGAAAATTGTCTATGTTACCTACGTTTAATTTCTCTAAAAATTTTAACTGAATATAAATTTTTTAAACTACTCACGACTTTTCATTTCAATATAACTGAAAAAGTGACATCTGGTACCGTTGACGCCATGATTTCAACGGAGATCTTACAAAACGATATGTCTTAACGACGATTTGTTTGTAGAACAATACGCTTACGATACGACTACGCTTACGACTCGTGTGCGAAGGGCCTTATGCTACCTGCTACTGGTACGTCACGAGATCTAAAAGAACTCGTTGTTGTCTGCTTATGACGGGAGGAGATTCCTTAGATTTCGTACGGACTGTTACCTTAAAATCTGTTTATTTTAATGAAAATAGCTCGAAATAAGGTTTTTTTTTCATGTATCGGTAGATGGTAGATATGTCATTGTGTAAAAAAATGGAAACAAAAATACAAAAAAAAAACACGAGACCTTTAGAATCTCGTAATGCACTGAAAGTAAGAAAATTACAAGACTATTTAGATTAAGGTTGCCAGATGTCCGGGATTTCCGGGATTGTCCCGGAATTTTACGTATTGTCCCGTGTCCAGTAATTCGATCTATTGTCCCAGATTCCGAAAAAAATAATAATGAAAAAAATACTTATAACAACAGTTCTCAATTTATATCTTTTATCTGGATTAATAAAAGTATGCATTTGAAAAACAAAATGTATTTTTCTAATAAATACAAATATAAAATTAAATATTCCGTAATTTATATTTATATTATTTTTTTATTTTTTTTATTTTTACATATTCATAGCCACGGCCCGACATGAAATTGTCCCGGACTCGGTAAGTTCCGATCTGGCAACCTTAATTTAGATCGCGTAGCGCACATCTGACTAAATATCGATAAAAACAATAGTGATGGGATTGAAAAAAAAACATGTCGAGAATGAATTTTAATGTAAGTATAATTTTTATTATCTACTGACATATCAATGTTTTTCGTTAATAGTAGTTTATGCAACTGTCATATAATGAAGGGTATTAAAACACGAGTGTGAGTTTATGAAACGAGCGCAGCGAGTTTCATAATAGTAACGAGTGTTTTAATACCCGTGTTATATGCAGTTGCATACACTACTTTATCTTCACTAATGCAATTAGTCAAACAACAAGAGTAAAAGCTGACAATAGTTTATTTATAATAATTGTTCAAATTTTGGATGGTACAATTTTGAAAGTTAATGTTAATTATTGATCCAGCAGCTGTAGCGGTCGCGGGGCAAGCAGTAGAGCTCGTAGACGGAGTTGGAATATTTATAATTACTTCATTCGTCTTGTTTTCTATACTGTTCAAGATCGTATTTGAGACTTGAATTTTATTCATTAAAGACTCATCAATGTAGCTTTCAGCCACAGTAGAAGACTTCCACCCCCCGTGTAGTTTCAGTGCGGTCAAATCACCACCGCTATCTATGAGAAGGGTCGCCGAGGTGCGCCGGAAGCAATGCCCCGTGTACAACGCTGGGTTAGGCAGATTAAAAAAACTTGCGATAGTTTTTCCCAGAGCACCAAATTTATTAATACCAGTTCTTTGATCGACGCACTTCCCCGATCTATAGCTCAAGAAAAAGGCAGGGTTTCGACAGGGGGTGGGTCGAAGTTCCATGTATTTTTTACATACGGCATAGCAGTTGCCCGTCACAACGAAAGAACGATCTATTTTCGTTTTTGTTTTCGAAACTTTCACCATGATTATACTGTCGTCTATGTTAGAGACTTCATCGAACTGGATGTTGTATAGCTCTTGCCTTCGGCATGCCCCCATTATGCCGAAGATTAGTGCAACCTGTAACAATAAACGATATAATAAACTTGAGGTACATAGCCAAGGCAAAAACTATGATTTATGAAGTAGTAAAGTGTAGGTATCTACTACCTAATTTATACACAAAGCGCTTAAACGGAGTGTCTAGATAACTTGCGTGTGTAGTACGTAAGTACTAGGTAGATTAAATAACAGAACTAAAATACACTTACCTTTTCAAAAAGATACAAAATATCTGGTGAATCTTTCAGGAACATCTTTATTTGACCTGATGTAAATGTCAAGGACTTTTTTTCCTTGTGTCCTTCTGAACTGCGTTTCAGGAACGCTATGACTTTTGAATACTTCGTGATATCAATATTGTTGTAAATACTCAGTGTGGACTTGAGCATAGAATATTTAGCCCACATAGAAGATGGCTTGAATTTGTCGGAGAGGTCTTTGAGATACACAAGAATGACATTTTCAGAAAATGATGTAGTTTTCTTTTCGATCTTCCATGCCAAAAAGTTATTATATTCTTTTTCATATAATTTTCTAGATTTTTCTGGCAAAAGATTGTGAGTTACTTTTGTTGCCAATTCTAGAATATCCGGAGGCGTACAAATATCATCGTCGCTGTCCATTTTTAACTTTTAATTTGTATTTTAAAAACAAAACACATTGCGAAACATTAAATTCACGCGTACGTGTATTGTCACAGTGAACTTGCCGCCATTAAAATCTAACCAATGAGAGCGCAGCTGCGCGCGCAGGGCCAATCAGGAGCGAGCGCGCGCTGTTCTTTTTTTATTTAATTGGCACAAGATCTTACCAAAGAGTTTTGTGTATGTAAGTTTAGTAGTTTCGACGAAGTTTTCACGTATAACCCAACTGTTTTCAAAAGCCAGCCTAATATCAAAATTTTATGCAACTTGTATGAGGATTTTGACATAAGGCTCGCCAGGTTAATTGGTCGCGTTTTATTGATGTTATAATGAGATTTTACGATATCGATGTGGATATTATACCATCATGTGAAATTGCTTAAATTGAGTGTTTTGTTGTCTGCGCTATAACAGTAGTAATTATAAGTCAAGTATTGGAAACATAAGTAGAATGTTACAACATTAGTGTAGATAAAACACGTTAAGCACATACTTTTATTGCATTTGATGCAAAACCCTTTGATCTGCTTTACCTTTTTATCTGCTTCTCGACACGTCATGGTTTGTCTTGCTTTTTTATAGCATCCAGTACAGCGTCTTTTTTTATCGTTCACTATATATTTGTGTTCAGACACGTCTATAGTTACTTTTTTGTTTTTAAAAGGAACTCCGGTAAATTTCTCAATTATAGCTTGAATGAATGCTTTTTTGGCATATATTTCTCATATTTCTTGTTATAGATGACCCATGCATTTGCTAAAGTGGTTCCGAAAATTAATTCCAACATTAATTTTCGATACCACTTTATTCCTCGTTTTAGTGTACTATAGTAGGATGACATTTGGTCACTATAGTCTATACCTTTTTTGCTATCATTGTAAGAAAAAACACATTGCGGCTTATTTATACATTCTTCTCTTCCTCGTCTGGTTCTAGTTTTAGTTTACAAACGTAGTCGCTACAAACGTCGTCGTCGTGATTTTTGCATGTATTAATTATTAAAACCTGTCTCTTGTCCATCCATTTCATTACCCTTATGCCTTTTCTTGTCATTTTCCCAATAACTTCACCTTTTTTAATTTTTTTAGCAACAATAGATTTAGGTAAACCTTCTTCTATTTGATCTAAGAGTTCCACACAAATAAGTTTTCTTCTTTAGTAATTCTTTAGCCAGATCTATAGAGTTATAAAAATTATCTGTTATCACTATTCTTCCTTTGTATTCTAAATCTTCTATTAATCTTAAGACCGTCTTCATAACGTGGTCCTTTTTGCGGCCATTTTCACCTTTTCCTGTGTAAACTATTGTATTAAATGTAAATCCATCAACCGTGCATAATTTGTAAAGCTTTACTCCATATTTATAAGATTTGTTCTTTATGTATTGGCGAAACTGTAGTCTTCCTCGCCAAGACCCCATAGATTCGTCAATCACTAGAATTTTTCCAGGCACCATGATCTTCCGAATTAGGCAAGTAGCATTTCGTATTCGTCACGTATTTTATACAATTTATCTGTCACTTGGCCTTCTCTTTGTTTGCTGAAATGCCAAAACTTTAAAATCATTAGGAATCTATCTTTCTTCATTAGGCTTCCAATATATTCGTTTTGATACATCATATTTTTGGACCAATAATCATTAATATGTGGTAGTTTTACCAAACCCCTAGCAAGGATAACTCCAAAAAAATTTATAATTTCAACTTTATTATTATAGTAGGCTTTCATTTACTTTTCAAATCTGTTTTGACTATAAAATTACTAGCATATGAATTTGTTTCAAAAACCATTTTTTCTAAAATTTCGTCCGTGAGAAACAGTCTAAACATTTCGTCTAGAGTTTTCACATTATCTGGTACATTATATTTACATTCATGCGGATATTCTTCAAATTCCGGTACTATATTGTTTATGTCAATCCATTCATCGTCTTCTGTGTTTTCCATTTTATTAAAGTCAGTTTCGTTGTTAACATTTAAATTTTCTTCATCGGATTCTGAATCACTTTTTACATCGGTAATATCGGAGTCACTTTCTAAGGAATTACTGGGAATATAGTTTTCGTCGTCTGAATCAGTGTTTGTAATGGAAATATTTGGCGTGACTGGTCTATTATCAGTTATAGCGTCTTGATTATCTTCAGTATTACGCTCTGGAATATAATTTGTAGAAGGTAGTTGCTCATTTTCCTTGGATTTTGATGATAGGATAACGCTGTCTACAGTCTTGTCTGGTTGCATTTCTAATTCCATATTGTTTGATGTAGGGATAGTTGAAATCGACTTTTGGTTAGCTTCTGATGATCTATCAAAGTCCAAATAAGTGCTAAGATTTTCTTTAATAATACATGTTTTTGTTTTTGGACTTTTGTGTTTTTTTGTGTAGTAGTTCGGCAATTTTTTGTTCATCAAACGACTCATCAGGGTCAATCATATTTGATACTGAAATATTGCTTAGAGAACCAAACTCCGATTTACTTTCATTCAAGGGACCGAGCGTTACATCGTCAGTCTTAGAAGTATTTTCTTTAAAGTTTATGTCGTTTTTAGGTGCTGGGATTACGATGTGCTCCAAAATTTTTACCTTGTCAGTCCGTAAATCTAAACAATCTTGTGCTATATTAGCTGTACGAACTGGAAATAATTCTGCTGAATCATTGTAATTATTGCTGCTGGTACTAGTTAAGTGAGGGTAGTTTGATAAATGAGAATTGGAATTACTCACATCTTTGTTTTGCTGGCATGGAGGTGGATTTACATTAGTAAGTTCTTGATAAGTGAGTCCAGAACTTGGGCCAGTACAAACATTTTCACATGAGGCCTTTGGAACACGTAGAAGCACTTTTCGATAAAGCGATTGTGATTTTGGAGAATTATCATATTTATTCGTCACATCATTATCATCACAATTATTATTGGAGAATGATAGTTCTAAAATTCTACGTGACCTCTTCCGGTTGTTTTTATCCATGTTATCAAACAAAAACAGTTGCACTCTTTAAAAGTTGACACAACACTAGCTAATATGTAAATAATTAGGCTTCGTACGAAATATTTACGAGATCTAAAGAGTCTCGTGTCGCACTAAAGTATTTTTTTAATAACTGGTCGCTACGAGACCTATAAGATCTCGTACGTTTTTATTGATAAAAATTCAACATTTACGATACTTATGAATGGTGCCCACCATAAGGCAACTCACTCTAACTTAAAAAAACCTTACGAACATTCATAAGCACAAGCGGGATAGACATACAATTGCACTCCCGCACTATATTGAATACTCGTACGAGAACCATTAGATCTCGTAACGCAGTAAACGTGTTAACTACAGCAATAGCAGACCCAGCGCTTTAATCACTGGGCCATCAAGCTTTTCATGTAACACACACAATATTTCATTAATGTTGTAGCTTTGAAAACATGATATTAGGAGCACAGTCTTGCGTAGGTACACATTATAAAGATTATTGTTTAATTCTTTATTTTCCTCTTCATCATAATATCGTAACGTACCAACATAATTACGCGAATATAAAACAGGGAGGGACGGGCAGTCGCTTTCAATAATTATAATTCGGTTTTCGCCAAACAATTAGGAAGGTTCGTTAAAAGTTACGTCATTATTATGATGTTCTGGGACGTTTTAGGGTTTTTCGTAAGTATGTAAACTGCGCTCTACCTGATGTAAGGCGGATGCGGATAGGCGTAAAATCGCACTTATTAAATATTTATCCATATGTATGAGAGATGGCGCAGTGGTTAACGCGCCTGGTCTGGCAACTTTCGCAAATGCCGGTCATCTCATGGGTGACCAAAAATGTATGATCTCGAGCTTCTCCGTGCTTCGAAAGGCACGTAAAGCCGTCGGTACCGGCTGCATTAGCAGTCGTTAACAACCATCAATCCGCACTGGTCCCGCGTGGTGGTTTATGGCCCGTTCTCCCTATCCATCCATAGGGAAGGCTCGTGCTCCAGCAGTGAAGACATAAAATGAGCTGATGATGATGATGATGATATTGTCGTACATCATCAAATGTGACAGCTTGTGGTAGTCTGTTGTGCAGAAAGGACAAAAAAATTACCTATGTACAATTACCAATTTATTTTTAAATAGTTTTCGCCCGCGACTTCGTTCGCGAAGACTACACTATCCCCCAGGAACCTGTTACCGGGATAAAAAGTATCCTATATCCTAGTCCGGGTCATGGTCTGTCTATGTGCAAAGTTTCATCCGAATCCGTCCGGCCATTGTCACGTGATGCGCGGTCAAATAAACAGACAAACAGATAAGCAGACAAACAGACAAAAATCTAAAAACTGTTGGAACGTGTTCTGTTATCTTTCTAACTTTCTAACTTTTTTTAAAATATCTTCCATGTACTAACTTTCGACCCTTATATTATCTACTCATGTGCCTGTATATTGTTACTTTAGTTATCAACAGAATATAGCTGTCATGCACACACGCACAATACACTTTTTTTTGAAGAGAGTTCGTTAATTGCCTCCGACGGCATTTGCAGCGACACCGGACTATTTTGGAGGCGGCTAGAAACTTAAAGGGTTCCTCAAACCGTGTGAAACGAAGCACCCACCGTCAGAGGTTTTCTAGAGGGAACGGCATCATGCACTAGTGCATGTCTCCGTACCCTACTTACTAGATTCTCCGAAGGGTTCGGATTGGATCTGGATACACTGCTCTGCTGTCTACGTCACACAGAGACTTCATGATTTTTAAATAATTAATGTGTTAATGAGGGTATCTCAATGTCATTTGGATGGTCTCGTTCAGTAGGTAATCCAACCAACAAATTACTTCTTACAAAATCTTTATATCCACTTAATTCGACATTTCGTTTATGTTCTGTTTTTGTATTGTTTAACTTATTTATAGTTTTGTTCTCGTGGCTAGTTCTCAGAACAATAATTAGTTGTTATTCTGAGGGCTTTTATAAAAGTTATTCTTATGTAAGTGAATTCTGTATTCTTATGAGAATAAAGTTTCTTTAAACCTATAAGTAAATAGCCTATGACTGTCCCGCTGCTCGGTTGCTTTTACTATTTTTGGTACACAGTCGCACCTTTAAATTGAATTTTAATGAACTGCTAAACCATTAACGCTTCCAAATTAATCAGCGGTTCTGTTCTAATGAATATCGTTTTTAATAACCATTTCATTATTCCCAATGAGGGTAGACTAAGAAGACCGGAAACTCATTTTCATTTCGGCCTCTTTATAATGGCAATAAAATTGTTTTAATATGCTTTTTCGTACCTTAGTTGGTTTGCGAAAGTAACTCGAATTCATATAATCTATTTAACATACTATCTTTAGTATTTTAGGTTTAGGGTGTTAGATGGGAATATATAAGCCAAAAAATGAAAATAGACTTTGCATAATAAACAATTTTTTTAATACTTATTTTAAACGATTACGTAAGCCGCCATATTAGCTACGCCACATTTGTTGTAACCACGACGAATTCTGTAAAAGAAAGAAAAAAACAATAAAAAAAATCTTAAGACACAGATTAGGATAAAACATTACCTACCTACTTAGGCTGTACCTACTAGCCTTACCACCAACCTAACCGAGACCAATAATAAAAACAGCCTATAGTAGATATTATTATCTGTTTCTTTGTTCAAGATGCAGTGTATTAATCAAGCAAGTTATTAAAATATAATAAAATAAAACAAAATTCAAAATCATTTTTTCATTTCTACAAACAGTAGTTATGAATTTAAGGCGACGACGCACCGCTAAACAATTAATCTAATACGGAGCGTTTGCGCCCCGTACCATAAGAAGAACTGTTTTTTTTCTTCCTTCAAATTAAAACTACAAATTATTTAAAAAAAATGAACTAGCATATTGAAGTGTATGTTAAGACTATGTTAAGACTAATCTACTAAGAACATTTAGATGCTTAAATCGGTCTGGTTTGCATGTAAAATGCAAATCTATGTTTTAAAAGACTTTGATATTTTTTTCTCTGTTATAAAAGTTGACAAATCGTGTTTCTGCAACTAGCAAAATGAAGTCAATTAAATGAAAAATCATGTCAACAAATATCACTTTCATATGTTTTGTAATTGTTGGGAAAAATCAAGATGCCCGCCACGTAAATTTCCAATGCGTCGCCTTATGCTGAAGACACATAAATAAAAGAATAACTCCCATGGGAATCAAACCTGGCTTTTTAGGCTTGAGACCTTTAGTTTAACCACTAGTCCTTAGAGGCAAAATAATTAAGTAGCATGAGTGTACTAAAAAACGAAGTACAGACACTTACTTCATGTACAATTTTACTAGAAAAAATCAAAAAGCCTCAGAAAGCTCGAGTGGGTATCGAACCCACGACCTTTGGATAACCGATCCAATGCTCTGGCCGCTGAGCTAATGAGGCCCCAGAAGACTCGTTGAACTTTTCTAGTAATTTGTGATTTACGCAGCAAACCAGCGGTATTACGTCACTGAGAAGTTATTTTCCTCACAGTCGAAAGAACATTCTTGTAAGTATTTTATCTTATTTATTTATTTATTTATTTATTATTTGGACAGTCAAAAAAACTTATACTAGCGAAAACAATGATACTGTTACAAACATAATAAGCCTTATCTAAGTAGGTATAGTTTTCAATTAAAGACAGCCACGGCATGCGTTGTGGACTTATTAAATCATTAATAAAACTAATCTAATTAAACTAAAATCTAATAAAATATTAATAACAGTGAAACTATAGATACTAAAGATACGAATACCACGTGACGACCAATAACTTTGACATTTTCCTTGTATTTACGTGCATTGAGGTAAAAAATGTCCAAATCTTCTTCTTATTTTGAAAAAATATGTACATATATATATATATATATAGCATTATGAATGCAGTTCAATTAAAAAATAATAAAAATTACCTCATGTATCCATCCTCCCCCCACCGCTTTCCCCACCAATTCAGGAGTATCCAGTATTCTGGTGTATACCCCACCAGCAGCATCGCGTGGTTCAGACCCCAGGGTACGCAGAACAAGTCATCATAGATACCACTCCTGGGAACACCAATATTTGAAGACTTAGTCCACCACCATCCTCAAGAATCCTTCAAAGGTAGTGGCTAGTTCCTACCCTACCAAGGGCATAAAGCGAGTTTTATTTAGCATACAATCACGTTAAACATGCCAAGGATTTGAATGGCATTAAAGTAGCACCATGACAAAAAAAACTGAAGTGAATTAAGTAATTTTTTTAAAGGCCGGTCATCTGATCAGTGTCCAAAAATTTATCATTTCGAGCTCCTCCGTGCTTCGGAAGGCACGTAAAGCCGTTGGTCCCGGCTGCATTAGCAGTCGTTATCAACCACCGCACCGCAATAGGCCCGCCCGCGTGGTGGTTTATGGCCCGTTCTCTCATCCATCCATTTGGAAAGCTCGTGCCTCATCAGTGGGCACATAAAATAATCTGGTCATGTGATGTGATGTTCAATACTTCTTTAAGATCTCTTGGTAAGTCCCCTGATTGCCGGGGGTAACATTTCTCAATTTAAAAGGCAGTGGACTAGTAATAGCAGTACTCTCTTACTTATAAAGCTGGAAGGTGAATGGAGAAGCGTTGACGCCCACCGCCAGTGGTCCAATGGTGGCCAGCGCCTTTTCCATAGCCTCCTCATCACCAGACGGCAGTATAGCCCAGCTCTTTGGTTTGGTGCGACCGAACAGACTGCTGCTGGACATGCAGTACCCTTGCTGGAACATTAGAAGACACAAATACAAATTTCAATAATAAAGCTTCTTAAGACATTTACTTCTGAATAATCACAGTCAGGAAGTCATCATATTCATGCTACTTTCTCCGTTCCTCCATAGAAGTCCGCGTGCTGCTCTTCGGAGTCACCGCTTTACTGTCACGAAAATTCCATCGCGCACAAAGAAAGGTGACTCGTTCCTTGTCGCACCTCCAAACAATAGAATAATCTACCAGCACACATTTCTTCTCCTTTCTATGACATGAGTTTCTCCAATTGAGACTTGAAGAGAGGCCGGGGTGAGGGTGACTGATGCTGCGTTGTTTTCACGCTGCACCAGCTGTCTTCGCGTCTGGACTCTATTTCCACTTAACTTCAGGTGGAGAGGACTCATTTGCCATGAAAACCATAAAAAAACTGCAATTAAAAACTTAGTTTTTCAAATATCTATAGTAGTAGCCTAATCAGGCTATCGACATATTATTGAGACGTTCTGGACGTTCGTTTGTTCTCGTTATGCAGGTGGAGGATTCTTCCTCCACCTCCTGCATAAGACATTTCCTCGATTATTAGTCCATGACTACGCCCCAGTAAATAAAAAAAAGTTGTGCATTATTTATATATTGTCCCGCCCGGTCTCCATCATTAAATTAATCAAGTCATCTCTATTCTCCTCTCGTCTTTGCCGCTCGGGCACCGAGCTGTTCGAGTTACTTCCATTAACGGAACTGTCTACTATAGAAAATATCAATTGACGTAACGTTACCATTCCTGTATATGGGTAGTACTGCTCAGAGATCAGGCCGGTGCGCGCGGCGTACCTGAACGCTCCTCGCAGGGATCCACCGTCGCAGCCTTCATTGCCATCCGTAGCGCTGCAGTCCACTATTTGTTGAGGGCTGAAATAATGGAGATGTTGAGAACTAGATTATTTAAATATAATTTTACAATTTTTGTGTCTTACTGGTGAGGACTTGGCCATCCCCACACCTTAATTCAATTCAAGGCTGATCATGGAAACACTCTTCACCCGAACTGGCAATCTTATCTCTAACTGTCGCTACACAACACATACAACAATACTACTAACATTGTTGTTATACTTACTTACTTCGCTGGCTCAGCGACCCGAAGTGTTCTTGGCCTCCAACATTAAAGTGCGCCATTTTGTTCGGTCTTGTGCCATGTTGATCTCCTTCAGGTCCTTGGACTTCATCCTTCCAACGGTATCTCGGCCGGCCTACCGGGCGACGCCCAGCTGGCTGCCTCAGATACGCTCTTTTGGCAGCTCGATTCTCTCCCATTGTTGTTATAGTGACATTTTATTTGATGGGATTTAGTAGATGGTGGTAGACCATCTACTAACCAAGCGGACTTTGAGCAATCGAACTCATAATCCTCTAGCCACAAAATAGCAGCAGTATGTACCTATTAAGCTTACCTTTTGAGGATTCCTTGTTATATGCTCTAGGTCTGAGAAGTCCAAAAATTCTCAAACGGTAGGTGGTTAAAATTATGTATAAACCTGAGTTCTCCCCACAGCCCGTGCTTCTTGTAAAGCTGCGCCTGCACAGCGTGTGTGACCGCGAAGGCGTAGCAGGCGCCGCACTGCCACTGCTCCTCGAGCTTCGGGTTGAAGCCTTTGGTGCGCCAGTCCACCTGCACAGAGACATTTCAAATAACAAACCAGCAAATATTATTAACAAACCAGCTAACCGACCACGCGTTGTTTTGACAAGACGCGCGGCGACACGCGGCCTTTTCTCCGTAAAGCGCTCGACAATTGTTCGTTTCTTCGACGACACTGGAGGGGATAAGTATGTTTGCAACGAATAAACTCAAAAACTACTGGACAGATTTAAAAAATTCTTTCACCATTAGAATGCTACATTAGCGCTAAGTAACATATATGTTACTTTAGCTTGTGTTTTTTTAATATAGCCTATCCTTTAAGCTATATTACACTAATATTATAAATGAGAAAATTTGTGTGTATCATACACGTATGTGTGTATATGTGTATATTTGTTGCTTCTTCACGCTGCAATGGATTGATGGATTTGGATGAAATTCGGCATACAGATAGTTTATAACCTGGATTAAAATATAAGATACTTTTTATCCCGATATTCCACGGGAACGGGAACCACGCGGGTGACACTGTGAGCGGCCGCTAGTTAAATATAAAGTAGTGATCTGAGGATTTGCGCGGTTGCAAATTACACTTGTATTTTCTGTATTAGAAATAATGTTATTATTAAATACCTACTTAATTCCTATGGTTAAACTGGTTAATAAAAAAATAATAACTTACGCTCTTCGGAGTAGCCTTGTCAGCGGAGTGAAGATAGTGTGTACGTCGGTGGTCGTAAGCTGGGTCGAAGAGAGGAATCGTGTCGAACAGCTTCAGAACTTTCTTGAAGTAATCTTCAGGGTGCTGCAATACATTTTTCCATTATACATCAAAAACTGAACCGCGCACCGGCGGCGGCAGGCTCCGCCAGAATACCAGCGTTGTTGCGGGGTTCTGATTGACCTTTTATTTGTTTTTATTCTTATTTTTTATGTATATTAGTGTGTGTGGTCAATAAATGTTTTTTTTTCTCTCTCTCTCTATCTCTCTCTCTCTCTCTATCTCTCTCTCTCTCTCTGTGTGTGTGTTTCTGTAAACTATTTCCCTTACGTGTAAGCACTTGCCCGTCATATCACCTGATGTGAAGTGATGATGAGGCCGAGAGGTGGAAGCGCACTTCACCCGAATTCCTCAACTACTGAGGCTGGCTATCTTATCTCTAGCTGCCGGAACACAACAATGCTACAAACATTGATGTTATGGCGACATCTTTAGATAAGCTGGTGGTAGCCAGGTAGACTTAAACCAGCTCTACCACACCGAGTACAACCTGTGGCGGCCTGCAGTCACCATATAATTTCTTATCCTGACGTGTGGTTAAAGAGTTTGTAAACGCATTCCTAATCGCGTGTAGAGTTGATAAAAATAAGATCTCTCACGGCATCCTCCCTCCAACATCTACATAGTTATTAAGGTATTAATAGTCTTGTCAGGTTTAGATAATAAGTCAGTCACAATGTAGTCACTGTAAATATACAAAATCCCATAAAGAAACGCAGTCGTTAATTACCATCGCCATGGAACTCTCAATCGTCACAACCTCGACGACTCCTCGAATACGTCGATCTACCGGAACACTGGTGACCCCGCTCAAGCAACAAGTAACCTTCCAATGGAGTATCCCCGAAAAAAACACGTGAGTCATTTGGAGTATTTACATCAACCATGGCAGCAACATTCTATTCAGCGACGGACACAACAAAATCTTCAAAATAAAATCACTACGCCGAGCCACACCGAGCTGCGACTGCGTCATTGAAATCAGTCTTGGCTGTCACAGCTTTGGCTTCCCTTCCGGCACATCCTATCAAGAACGCTTCATCGACCAAAGCAAAGAAATAAGGTACCAAGGAAATATACTAAAGATTTAATAACTGTACACATTATTATGTATGTTATCAATTGTGCGACACAGTAAACGCGCAAGAATTTCCGACGCAGCACTTTTCGCCGTTTGCGCTACGCCTGCGCAAGGTCAAGATCACAGCAGAAAAAACACATGTTACTTATTCATTACGATATTTTAACATAATAATGTAATTTGTTCACTATAATGAAGAATTAAACAAAGGAAGAATTTTGTTAAAAGCTGTAGATTTTGCTGTAGATAAATAGAATCCAAATGAAAATAAGTATATATGCATATGCATACAACGAGTATTCACCTGTTTAACCGCCTCACTTTTACCGACTGACAAAGTGGTTTGAGGTATGTTATCCATACTTACAAGTTACAACTATGTTAGTCATAATCGAGTGGTGGAAACTATGGTCAGTCCTGACGGAAATGGGGGTACCACAACATCTTATACACCTCATCAGGCGCCTGTACGAAGATGGTACTGCTGCTGTCAGAGTTGATGGTATCGACTCCGAACGCTTTAAAACGAAAGCTGGCGTAAGGCAGGGGTGTATACGAATGTATTGAAAAGCAGAGGGGACACCTCTGCTTTTCAACATATATACTGAGTATATAATGCGTGTGGTTCTCGAGGGCTGGGATAAGGGAATATCCGTAGGAGGTCGGAAAATATCAAATTTAAGATACGCAGACGACACTACCCTCCTAGCGTCAACTAGAGACGATATCGAGCCTCTTCTTCGACGTCTGGAGAGCACAGCGTTGGATTTTGGACTCGCAATCAATCACGATAAGACCAAAATGATGATTGTAGATCGTGGCGACAACCACCAACTGGACGTGCAAAATGTAGCGGGATGTGAGGTAGTCCAAAGCTACTATTACCAACGCTGGAGGCTGCGAGGTTGAGATTCGAAGACGTTGCGCCGTGATTAAATCGCTATAATTAAGACATTTTTCTAAATATTAAAATGTTGAGAGGAATTTTATACATTTTAAAAGGAAACAGCTCTCATTATTTTCTATCCATAGGTGGAGACTTGTTGTTAGCATCGCCATATTTATTGTGTATTATTTAGTTACTAGACTATTTTGCTGTAAGACTCCCGAACACAAATAAATAAATAAATAAATAATATTAGCAGCATTCAGCAAGCCAGCCAGACTCAAGGTTCCATTGCAGCAACGTATCGCTTCCTGGTTCCTCGGCATCACTCGACGGCCAAAAAGTACCGTCGCACTCCTCCACACGTCTCGACTCACCGTAGACTGGAGATCGCTCGACTTGTCAACGAAGACTTGAGCACGCTCATCACGACTTACCGTAGATTAGAGCACTACTGGCATTTGCAAGCGGAAAACGCAAAAGAAGCTGAAGACCTAAATGATTTTTTTTCCTTTTCTAGAGCGAGAGTACTGTGGCGGCCTGCGGTCGCCACATAATTTCTTACCCTCACGTATGGTTAAAGAGTTTGTAAACGCATTCCTAATCGCGTGTAGATCTGATAAAGATAAGACACGGCATCCTCCCTCCATCATCTACATAGTTATTATTGTATAAATAGTCTTGTCAGGTTTAGATAATAAGTCAGTCACAATGTAGTCACTGTAAATATACAACATCCCATAAAGAGACGCAGTCGTTATTTACCATCGCCATGGAACCTTCAATCGTCACAACCTCCCATATGTCGACCACTTGGAACACAACATATAGCCCTGAAGATCCTAAATGTTCCTATGTAGGCTGGGAATCGAACCCGGCACCTCTGTGTCTGAGACCATCTTAATCAATAGACCACGGAGGCGTTTATGTAAATTTTGATATGTATTTTAGTGGTGACCCCGCCATTTTTTTTTTCGGTTAAGTAGAACTTTCTGTTTCAATATGGCAGGTATGGCAATCGGTTAAAGCTTTGAAACCTATCAATACACTGGACCATTGGAGTAGCATGGTGGTATAGCCCGATCTCGTCATGCTTATTGTTTATTAGACAGGGCTTAAGCCCAGCAGCAAGGGAAAGTCGAGGGCATAAGACCACGAAGGAGATCCCCAATGAGATGGACGGACCAAGTGAAGGCTGCGGTGGGCGCTCCCGTGCACGAATGTGCCCGATTAACGACCAGCAGGCGGAGGTGGCGGGATGTCGTGCGGCGGGTACTGTCTGCTGCCCAACCTACCGGAACGTGATAACCACGACCACTCTGGCAAGAGTGACACCTAGAGATGCTGTGATAAATAACTAAAAGGATGATATTGATTTAAACTATTTATTATAACACGAACTTGACAACGTAAAATGATATTACTATGCTAAATGATTGATATAGGAGCGCGCGTACGCCGCGATGTGTGTGGTGACGTGAACTAATGTAAAATTAGAATTATTTAATTCAATTAATAAATTGACGATTTGGCGAAATGCACGGTTGCACCGTACACATAGTAAGCACCCAATCCATTAGCTTCACACTCTTCGTTTTCTTTATTATTTCTTCATTAAATGTTTTTACTCTTTTCTTTTTTCTATTACTACTTAAATACCTACTTAAATTCTATCTGTCTTATTTCTTATGTTTATCATGTATGTGTTTGCTAATACATTATTTTCTTATAGACTTTTAAACATTTACGTTCCATTTTTATGAAAGGTTTATAATTTATATGAGATTCATAGATACCTTTGTGTTTATGTTGTTCTTGTGTTTATGGTTTTCTTTAAATTTTTCGTATAATGGTTTTCTTCTTTTTCTACTTTAATTTTCGAACTGGTTCAGATGCTGCTAGAGTCTCAGAGGCATGATAGGCAAGACTTACCCAATCACCGAACTGGTTCAGTTGCAGCGAGTAGGACAGCTCCCCGGCGAGGTATTGTTGGTTGTGTTCTGCGACGCGTTTCAGGTTTTCCCGCCATTGCGACAGTGCCGCCATCTCGTGTTTGTGCGATGAATACGTTTTGTCGAACACCGACTGAAATGTTAGGAAATATCTTACATTCAATAATAAAAGGAAAAATATCTAACATATATTTAAATAAAAACACGTTAGTAGGTATACACAAACTAGCTAAAAATGTTTTGCTTTTTAATTAAAAATAAAGTACCTTTTTAATTTCTATCTAATGTTTAGTACCGTAGTGCACCAGTGTTCAAAACTTTAAGCCCATTTTTTTTCAAAATATATATATTAATAAAATATATATATTAATAAAATATATATATTAATAAAATATATAGCGTGTCAAGCCCAGTTCAAGCTAACAGAACTGGCGAGCAGCACCGTGTGTAATATTACACGAACCATTTGGAGCCACTTTTTACCCCCTCATAACTCAAAAACTATTTCACATCATCATCATCATCTCAGCCAAAAGACGTCCACTGCTGGACAAAGGCCTCCCCCAAGGATATGAGGGGTATTTGCCGTAATCGCCACGCTTGGCAGGCGGGTTGGCGATCGCAGTAGGTTGAGGGTAACCTCAGAGAGATGCTGCTGCCCATCCTCTGGAATGGTCCCTTAGTCGGCTTTTACGACACCCACGGGAAGAGATGGGATGGTGCAATTCTTTATTTCACATGAACATGTCAAATTGTTGTAGGCTCATATATTGAGACTTGCGAGATATGTGCTCCAAATTTCACAAGCACACCTCAAACGGTTCTTTAAATATTTACGTCCAAAAATCGTAATTTTTATCACTGACTGACTCACTCACTGATCCATAGATAGATCAATACCTACTCTAACTAATCTAGTTCCAGATGACCTAGAAAGTTCAAATTTGGCATCCAGATAGGTAGTTGGGCGAATACAAAGGAATAAATCAGAACCTAGTAATTTTTTATCAATTTAATATATTTTTCAATTAATTGATTTTATTAGGAACACTTACTTATAGATGCCTGCAATGTAAGAATCAGCAATCAAAATCGATGACAGCCGGTCTTTATGTGGATTTTAAGGTCTTCACGTGAATATATAACAAGTGGAATACCACCCTTATTTTTTAAATCCAAACATCAGTTTTAGTACCTACATATACTTAACTACTTTTAACTAAGAGTATACCTTACTAATTAAGTCATCTGACTTTTGTATTTATTACGTTATTATTAACTGGGATTTAGTATTACCACGGAGCAGCGGGGTGGGGAGCGGTGCGATAATTTTATTATGAATAAGTACCTACTAGTAATTTCTGTACAGAAAGTAATGAAATGATAACCCCTCAAAAACATAAATGTGAAATGAGAGCCAAGTTCAATATTATGATATATGCCTTGGTTGTTGACTTCAACGACAAAAGAAGTGAGATCTAAATGGGTGCCAAGAAAAAATAATTTCTTTTTATAACTAAGGATAATATATTGAAGCCTAAAATCTAACTTGACTAGTTTTTATATACGAATTATATTATAGCCTTCGCAAGTTCTAAAGTTGTAAGTTCTTATTTTATTATTCCGGTTTGGCTGGCTGGTAGAAACTAGCCATCGAACATTGGGCTCTACCATGACAGTCTTAATAATAATTCGTATATGAGAACTAGCCAAGTTAGACCTTAGGCTTCAATATTGATCCTTAGTTATAAGAAGAAATTATATTTATTTATTTATTTATTTGATCGGACACCAACACAGTGAACACCAATACAATTCACACAACAAAAATGCACCTACGATAACACAATCCAAATGTCACTGCAATTACAGGTGAGGACTACATGCAATAAAAATGAGCAACTAAACTAAGTATGTATAACACATATATCAGAGAAAATTACTATTTTAAATTGATACTTTATTTTTATTTTTTATACATAGCTCGGCAAATGACTCCACTCCACCTGATGTTAAGTGGAAATTGAGTCCAGACGTAAGGACAACTGGTGCAGCGAGAAAACAACGCAGCATCAGTCACCCTCACCCTGCCGGCCCACAAGGTGCCTCTTCACGCCTCGTTTGAAGGACCCCTTGTCATAGGAAGGAGGGAAAACGTGTGCTGGTAGACTATTCCATCTTTTGGAAGTGCGACAGAGAAACGAGTCACCAAATTTCTTTGTGCGCGATGGAATGTTAAATGACTGTTTACATAAAAAAAATCAAATAACTAATAACAATAAAAAAGAATTAAATTAAATTATTGAATTTACAAATAAAATTAAAAAAATAATATTCAATTAGATCCAGATTTAATAGATTTTCCATATATATCATTGAACTTGGCACCCATTTAGATCTCACTTATTTTGTCGTTGAAGTCAACAACCAAGGCATATATCATAATATTTAACTTGAACTCATTTCACATTTATGTATTTGAGGGGATTAGACAACTTCACATAGTTACATTGTTCTGATCCCAACCACCCACACCCGACACAATATAGAAAAGTTCGTTTTCGGCATTGACCCGACCGGGAATCGAACCCGGGACCTCAGAGTTAGCGCCGCCCAAAGTCCGGAAACAACGGAGCTGTAATGTTTCTTTGGTTTCAAACTAAAAGTTAATTAATAAACTTTTCACAGTTTCAGTTTTATTTAATGTAACAATAACAAGATAAAAGTATTCAAAAAATATCCAAAAAGAGTAGGTAATAAGAATAAGTATAAGAATTTTATTTCTATATAAAACTTAGTCTAAATACATCAAACTTATACTTATAAATAACATTGTTTATATATATCAATATAGTGCATTTTGAGTGTACTGCTTATATTGTGGTTTTAAAATTAAGGTTAGTAGTGCAAAATAATCGGAGTGATACCTAATCTATGTAAACTAGTTTACTTGTATCTTAGGCATCAATTTGGTGAATGTAGGTTAGCGCTTGCTTACATAACATTTTATTAAATAACAATAAGTTATAATGTTTTGATTACATTTACATAGAATTTTTACTTATCTAGATTCATGATTGTTAACTTAGGTAATAATTAATAGTAGGACCATCAACTATGTTATCACAATAATATGTTTTCCTTTATGTTATTCTTGTCTTACATTTTAATATATTCATAATATGTTAAAAATTTTATGCTACGAGGTCTACGCGGCGCTCTAGGCGCCTTCATAGTCTACTGTACTATGGTATCTATTCTCAGCAGTTGTTCTGGCTGGGCATTGTTCGTCGCCTGTTTTGTGTTGGCTGGACTTGTTAAATCGCTTGCATGAAGCACACGTGGCCGGTTCTTGACGTTATTGCAATCCTTGATCGAGTGGCCGACGCAACCACAGTGTTCACAGGTTGTCTAGAGTAGAGTCGGATGTTATATCAAGGATATTTTCTCTGTTTTTTTGGACAGAAATATCAAGATAAATTTTTTCTAGAAAAAATCAACTAGCCTTATATGGAAAGCTCGAGTGGGAATGAACCCACGAGCTTTGGATAACCGGTCCAATGCTTTGACCGCTGAGCCACCGGTGCCCCGCGGCGTGCAAGCCACTCTACGGAGGTCGTCCGTAGCCGAATAATACCTACAGGGTATGAAAAAAACCTTACCGAAGCCGTAATAGAAAAGAATAGAATATTTATTTAATAAAGTGACCAAGACTCATAATGTGTTAGTATTAACTTATTCTATGTTAGTTACATGATATAACTTATTTTTAAATATGACACAAATTAAACCGCACTTCATTATTGCGCCATACCAGAGGATATGGCGCAGCAATGATTTACGTATCGACAGTCAAGCCTGCTGGTGACCATGCTTAGGATGCTGTTGATTCGACCCGAACACTTCGGAGAATCTAGTAGGGCACGGGGACACGCACTGTTAAGTGTGCGATGCCGTTCCCTCTAGAAAACCTCTGAAGGTGATTCGTTTCACACGGCTTGAGGTACCCTTTACGTACCTCACCGCCCCCAAAAAAGCACGGTGACGCTGAAAATGCCGTTTGAGGCAATCAGCAATCTCTCTCAAAAAATAAGAGCCTTCCCTAAGGATGAATACGGAGAACGGGCCATAAACCACCGCGCGGGCCCTGTACGGGTTGGTGGTTATTAACGACTGCCAATGCAACCGGTGTGTGCCGGGGATAAAGAATTGCACCACCCCATCTCTTCCCGTGGGTGTCGTAAAAGCCGACTAAGGGACCATTCCAGAGGATGGGCAGCAGCATCTCTCTGAGGTTACCCTCAACCTACTGCGATCGCCAACCCGCATGCCAAGCGTGGCGATTACGGCAAATACCCCTCATATCCTTGGGGGAGGCCTTTGTCCAGCAGTGGACGTCTTTTGGCTGAGATGAATGCAACCGGGACCAACGGCTTTACGTGCCTTCCGAAGCACAGAGGAGCTCGATGTTGAATTGTTGGTCACCCATCCGATGTCCGGCCTTTGCGAAAGTTGCTTAACCTCAGCACTCACAGACCGGGCGCGTTAACCATTTCGTAATCGAACTCCTCAAACAAATTTTATGAACTCGAAGAATGTTTATAGGCATTTAGTCCATGATTTAGGCGATTAACACACTGCGAGCTGCCACGCACCAACGCGCGACGCGCGTGGATGCATTTTCTGTGTGTTGGACTGTGCGTGTTTTCTATAAGTACAAACGGATACTTACAAGCAACGTTAGAACACGCATTCACGCGCTACGCTGCTTGGTTGGCAGTGTGTTAACTGCCATAGATAGGTAATCTATATGAAGGTATTTGTTTACTAACCTTGTATTCATGCCAATGCAAGTGTGGCAGGTCGTGATGAACTAATAAATCTGACAAAACATGCTTCTCCAAGTCGTCTGTGCTATTTCTGTCCTTCACACACTCACTAACACTATGATTTCTGACAAATTCACCATAATTTTCTGTCTCACTGAAAATATTCAAAGATTTCTCAATAAAACCTTTGTCAATTCCCAAACATTTCTTATGTCTATCACTTTTGTTGGTACTAGATGTTATTACATCATCATTGTAAACTGTTTCATTCAAATCTAAATCACAATTAATTACTGATATTAACGTGAATAATAAAAGCAAATTCATTTTCTTTTTACTTTATAACGATGGACCGAAACGTATAACAAAACTATGTCATGCCTCTGACTCAAATGGATATGCCAAATGCTATTTATTAACATTTAAATAATAGCTAAGAGTGTGCGTCAGCACAGCTGTGCCACAGTGGAAAACAGACTTTTTGACTATGCCAGGAATTAGTCAATAATTAGTCGGCAAGTTACAGAATAAGTCGGTCTCGCGTTTAAAAGTTATAAGGGGTTTTTGTGGCACAGCTGTACTGACGTCAGTGCAGCTGTGCCACACCTGTATCTCGAGAATGGAACACGTAGCGAAGATCTTGTTTGCATAGCAAATTGGTCGATAATTAGTCGAAATTAGTCGAAATTAGCCGCAAAGTAACAGAATTAGTCGGACTCGCGTTTAAAAGTTATTAAGGGTTTTTTAGGGCTCGAGAATGGAACCACGTAGCGAAGATCTGTTTGCATTGAGAATTAGTCGATAATTAGTCGATATTAGTCGCCATGTTACAGAATTAGTCGGTCTCGCATTTAAAAGTTATAAAAACTGTGCCACCTGTATCTCGAGAATGGAATCGGTTCACCCTTGTTTGGTATAACAAAGTTTCGTAGAAAATCGCTTCGGCTAATTTCAGTTACAATAAAGTCATCCCACATAATTATTCATTTGATCGAATATTTGATTGTTATAATTTAATTTCGTATAATTATTTCTGAAAAGGGTCTAGCTGAAAAATAAAACGAATGGCTTCCGAATTTCTTCAACGCCCTTAGCTGGAGGGTTCTTTATTTTCTTCAATAACGTAGTGGACTGTATTCTGTAGGCTGTAGGTTCTTCCTTGTTGATTGTAGAGTCTTCTTTCTTCATTCTTCAGTAGAGTCTTCCTCGGAGTGAGCATGCCTTCTGCTTTTTTTTTTTTTTTTTTTTTTTTGCAACTCAGGGGAAAAATCTGCATACAGATTACTCTGGGGATTGGCCATGCCCTCACTAGGAGTGCAGTGCCAGACCCAGTAAAAAACCCCTGAGGATCGCCTTTAGCCTTTAAGGGGCCATTAAGGCTATCGGATAACGCACGCAACCCGACAGGGCGGGGAGCGCGGTAGGCGTTACTCAGAGTGAGGCGCCTCTCCGAAACGGACTGACTACAGTGAAGCTGTCTATGTCGGCTGACTAAATAACGTTATAGAAACGGACCGGCTGCAGTGAAGCTGCCTAGACTATGTCTGCTGACTTAACTGACTGTGAGCGTCGTGGGCTATTACTAGAGAGTGAAGCTTCTGATCAGACCCGCGCGTTTGGACTGATCCGAGTGGCTTCAAAATGAGAGTGCATACGGGCATCGGATAAAAATAATTTATTAAAAACGGATAGAGTTAAAAAGAGAAAAGGGTTGTGCTACGGAGTTGCCTTCTGCTTGTTCGACCCGTCTTTTATACAATATATACGCCCGCTGGCGCTCCTACGGTATTGCCGGCGTTCAACCAATCAGAGCGCCCTATCACTGTGACCGAAATGGCGATATCGCTAGCCTTGTCTATTAAAGTAGCCTCTCTGATTGGTCGACCGTTTAGGCCAAATTAACATAATCATTAGTAATTATCGCGATGCTAATTACCTTTTATGACTCATCGTAATTACATTATAAAGATAATTAAGTGATTCTAAGTTATAACAAAACAATTACATTAATAGCTATCCTATAAAACAATTCTTATTATGATTCCTACTTATACATAATTTACATTAAGTTTATTAGTGCGCTAGCTTACATTACGTGATAATTGCTGATTACTTAGATCTATTTTCTAATAAAAATACTGTTGTGCGATATGATTCAAACATAGTTACAGGTACTACGCGACGTTACGCGTCTAATTACAATATCTGCACATACATACATTAATACTTATTGATGTGGCGACACGAAATGTGACCCACCTGTGATAATTGTGACACTTGTGTCTTAGCAACAATGGTTTACATAACATAGTACATACATGATTCATTCTAATAAGATTCCAATAAAAATGTAATATAAACTTATAACTACATTTAAACTCTAAGTTACGAAACAATAATAGTAATGTGCTTATCTATTCCTACGCTAAAAATGATTCCTTATTAAATATACCCAACTATCCATTTACTTAGGGCTAAGCATAGTTTGTCCGTAACAATTTCTTTGGAATAATGTCTCTAATTTTACCGAATTTTCATTTGCGCTAATGTTATTTAAACTAATGTTTAACTAGACTAATAATGATTTAGTCAAAAGATCGTATCGAATATTTTGAAACCTACACAGAATTAGATTTACTTAAAGCGATCGCATCTAATTTGAGAATAGCCTAAACGTTTTTTTTTTGGAAATAAAAAAGTTGCAAATATCTACAGCGTTTTCTTTGCTACACTACATTATACCAAATTAATATTCGATAAAATACATGTTATGACACCTGAAAATTTCATCAAATGAACATTCTATTTACAATGTATAAGTTAAAAAGAAAAGAAAAGAAAGAAAAATCTAAAGATTGATTAAAATATATTCATTTTGATAGGTAGTTTTTACTTTAAAACAAACGTTTCTCCAAAAAAATCCAAATATTTGGATTTTTTTGTTATACCAATTAAGTGACATACCGTTGTAGTAACATAATTAGTTTTATTTTAATATGTATATATTTATAATATAATATTATATTTTCAATTATTTATATCCTTGGTAATTAGTGTATATATGTTTGTTAGTATAGTATTATTTACAATTTATTAGTCCCGCATACTTGTTTATTGCACCACAGCTAGGGTTGGCTGGAAGAGATCTCTTCTAGAGATAAGCTCACCTTTGTATATGTCCTGTGTAACATGTATTTAAATGTAATTTATTTGTACAATAAAGGATTAATTACAAGAACCCAAATACCAATTTTCATGTATTTTACTTCAAAACTGACGGACTTTCATACAAACTTTCCCTCCCCTTAGGGTGTGATTTCCGTAAAATCCATTCTTAGTTGCTGGTTACGTCACTCAATTAACCTACAGTCCAAATTTTATCTAATTAGCTTCAGCGGTTTAGGCTCGGCGATGATGAGTCAGTCAGTCAGGACAAGAATAGAATAGAATAGAATAAAATACTTTATTGTACACATAAAAACATATACATGAAAAATAATTTAAAAAATTAAAATTGGACTCGTACAAAGAGCGGCCAAGCAGTATTGTTTTATATAGCAATACAAAAATGCTGCATAGCGGCAGGTATTTTGGTTTGAAGGGTAGGTAGGTCAGATGACAGGGCCGCCCCTGTGGTCTAGTGGGTTACCTATTTTAAAACTGATTTTTTTTAGTACGAATTTCATTATCCCGAAAACGTTTGGCCACATTTTTGTTTTCCATAGTTTCATTTTACCGAAAACACGATTGACATATTGCTGATAATCCGAATTTCAAATATATTTTTCTAAAATTCTATATGTTTTGAAATCTTACTCAACCTTTGATAAATATATTAATGTTAGACGATTTAGTTTCCAGAAAAAACGTTTCCTATATTATAAAAAGACAAATATTACAAATAACAAATACTTACAATCCATCAAGTTTCTAAACACGCTAACGCCTAAAAGAAAAATAATAGCAATTTCATCTTTTGTCGCATTACTCTAACTATAATTTAACAATTTCAAACGTCAGCTTTTGTAGGTATGTCCAATAAACTCAACATTAATCAGTAGCAATAATTGTTAATAACAAGAGTATCATAACGTCTTTGTTTCATTGTGTACTAAAATATCTGATAAATTCGCAGAAGTGTATAAATCTAATAAAGTGCTGCAGTGGTCGTGACGTTGAAGCATGCAGCATGCAAGCACGCATGCAGCAAGCAAGCAGGCATGCAGCAAGCAAGCAGGCATGCAGCATGCAAGCAGACATGCAGCATGCAAGCACGCATGCAACATGCAAGCAGGCATGCAGCATGTAAGCAGACATGCAGCATGCATGGTTTCTGTCACGGCTCCGGCGCTGCGGGGCTCCAGCGGTCCCACGCGAGCGTATCGTCGCATATGGTTAACGCTCACCACCTGCTCCTCAGCTCGCGGGCCGCCTCGCCCCTCCGCGCCTACGCGGGCTTAAATTACACTCTAGCGTAGGGCAGACAAGACTACGTGGAGTCGGTTTTGCAGCGATTCGCTTCTGTCGATACCTTTTTTAGCACAATAGTCTACCCTATATCGCAAAACTTTTTATGTCATAATATTATTGTCACACTAAATAAATAAACCTTAATATTTTTTTTAATTTTTTCAATAAAAATAAATCAGACGATACATAAAAACTTGTTTTTATTTCGATGAATAATGTTGACAAATAAATAAGTGTGTTTGTAAGAATAGGGGAAAGGTTACTTAGATATTTAATACATCTAGAAAAGAAAATTATTGTAAGCAAAACCACTGTAAAAAGAAAAAAAGTGGTTTTGATATTCGGCTATTAGTTTTTCTGGAAAATGAAACATATGTTAAATAAATTTATTACTTACAATATTATGTAAAAAAAATATATCTGGAATTCAAAACTTCGTTAAACCGTTTTCGAAGTTTTGACATTCGAACAAAAGAGTTCCGAAAGTAAGATAGGTTACCGGTATAGTGTCTAAGACCACCGGTCTTAGTGTCTAAGAGGTCCCGGGTTCGATTCCCAGCGGGGGTACATGTTTGTGTACTCGGTTTGGTTGGTGGTAGGGCTTGTTTGTCCGCCTGGCTAGCTACTACCATCTTATCTAAACATGTCGCCATAACATCAATGTTTGTATTATTGTTGTGTTCCGGCAGCTAGAGATAAGATGACCAGTACCTCACTATTTGAGGATCCAGGGTGAAGTGCGCTTCCATCATTGGTCTTATCATCACTTAACATCAGGTGAGATCAAGGCACGTGCTTACCCGTTAATATAAAAAAGGGCATAATGACTTATTAACTGAACTGAAGACTTAAAGACAGAACATAAGGGTAACCAATGAGCGTGATACCCATTTTTTTGGAGACAATTTGCTTATTGTTCCAGGCAGTCTTATCAGCGTCACTGGACTTTCTTGGGGACGGCGGGAACATAAAGGGTTACTTAAGCCGAGTGATCGAAACATCCTCGAAGGGTTCCTAGATGGGATGCCATCATGCAAGCGCGTCCTCTTTCCCTTCTAGATTCTCCAAGGGGTTAAGATCTGATCGGTGTGATACCTTTATGATATTTTTTCTAAACTAAAAGCGCGTTTGGATAAAATATCTAAGATAATTCAAACAAACCAACAGTCGTTAATACTAGACTGCATACATCCAAGCCCGCATCCAGAAAAAAATAAGCTAATAACCTATTAACTAGATTCTCCTTGATCTAAAAACAAAGCATTAAGGCCGATCCACACATATATCTGCACGTACTCAATAAAAACGGTCATTGAACACTTTAGTTCTTTGCTAAATCAAGTATGAATCGAACAGGCGTAGGCGCAGAACATTATGATCCAACTAAGTACCTACTAATATAACTATATCAGTAGGTACATATTTGACGACCTCCTTGGTCGAGTGGCTTGCACACCGGTTTTCATGGTGTCGCTAGCTCTGAGGTCCCGGGTTCGATCCCCGGTCGGATCAATTTAGAAATACCTGTTTTTCTATATTGTTTCGGGTCTGGGTGTTTCCTATGTATAATAAGTATGTATTTAAATATATTAAGTATGTTTGTCCGTTGTCTAGTTATCCATTTATCGAGTTTCTTTATGAAGCTTTTCTTGGGGCTAGATAATTGGTGTGAGTGGGGGAAACATTTATTTATTTATTATACAACCTTATTATTAGTTTATACGAAAACCGAAACACGGGTAAAATATTTTCATTTAAAGAATCCGTACAAAAAAAAATTAAAATAATATCTTGAAAACTCACGAAGTTACAAGCTTTTTGTGCTGCCCCGTTGTGTGTTTTTAGTAGGGAATAATTTATTTGAGATCTTGTAAATATTATTTAGTCAAAATGTAACATGGTATAAAAAACATTGAAATCGATTCTATTACTGATTCTGAACAAACAGTTTTCAGGTTTCGTATAAACTAAAAATAAAATTGTATATGATCTGGTATTCAGATTCCATGTAGTTTTATCATTTCACCGTCACTATGAAATATTCTCACACTTCACACCTCTCACCGATATGATCTGAAGATCGGATCTAATCGGTGTGATACCCGTGGTGTTGTAAGACTCTATCGGCTGCAGTGGCTGCTTGAGGGTCGTAGTTAAGTTTGCCAGATCAGTAACTCACAGTATAAGGAAGAAGTATTACATACCTAATCCTTAAACTGCGGTATAATATACAAATTACCTATACAAGTATATATTTTTATATGGAATTATGTTATTGAACAATAGCTGTACCCCGACCCACCGCTTAGCATCTCGTCGCCCGAATTCGTATTCGATTAGCGATTTCAGACTTTTTACCCGACTGCGTCAGAAGGAGGGTTATGTTTTTCGAGTGTATGTATGTATGTATGTCTGTTTCTTTGGCACGCCCTACAGCCCAAACGGCATGGTGGATTTTAACATGAGGTGTCGTTAGATTTGTTTTGACTGACATAGGCTATAAAAAAAATTAAAAAGAAAGTAAAAACATTGCCCGGGTTAGCTAATTCGGGAATATTAGCAGATTTTATTCCTCTGTATAAAAAACTGAAAGAACTTGTCAGTAAAAAGTACTAGACGTTAAGAGTTTAGTTTTTACGCCAATTGGTGTATGCGCTACGACTTTGCTATTTAAAAGAGTAAGGCGTTTTAATATAATTATTTTATGTAGGTTTTGAAATGCTTGGTTATTTACTTTACATAACTAAAAAGTTTGAAATAAACCAAATTATGAAAATAAACAGAAAACCCGACTGCTAAAACAACTATACATATAAAAAACAGAAAAGAAAAAAACAAGCTCTAAGATCCCAGAATTCAATTTGAGCAATGTTGAATGCAACGTGAAATATTTCTAAATACATTGAATATTTGATGATTAAACGAACTTACCTGTAAGTGAAGTTCTATCATAATTACACGAAGCGCCCCGTCCGAAGAGATTAGTAGTTAATTATTTTATATTGTTACTTGTAGTATCGCATAGATGTCACCACTCCTGCACTATCGTTGAGATTTAGTTTTTTTTTTTTTTTTGCGGGTATCCCTATCTTTCTCTATGGCGCCATTGCCTCGCGTTCGTCATTTAGTTTAGAGATTCAGGTTTTTTTTTTTTTTTTTTTTTGATGTATTTTCCTAGAGTGTCAGAGTAAGGGTGGGTGGGAGTTACTAATCTCTTCGGACGAGGCGCTTCGTATAATTATGATAGAACTTCACTTACAGGTAAGTTCGTTTAATCATCAATTATACTTCGCGCCTCGTCCTCGAGATTAGTAGTTAATTATTTTATATTGTTACTTGTAGACTTTGAGAGTAGTAATAATGTGGGAAATATCATCAATGGAAATACTTTTCGAATTAATGTAGGCTTATTTGTATATTTAATAATTATTATTATTATTTTTTATTTTTTTATTTAATTAAACAACATTATGTAGATCAGTAAGTTAACTAATATATAATTATTCTTGTAATAATCATTACAGTTCCTAATTTAAATTTTTCAAATCAATCAGTATTGTAATTTGTTACATAAAATAAAAATGTAGGTACAATCGTCGTTCAAAACAGGTCTATTAAAGAACCGTGCAAACACAGTGGAGTTGCCGCTCCAACCCGCGGTGTTTCGGATTTAGTAACATAACAAAGTTTTACCAGGACATATAGTGGGTTTATTATTGAAAAAAAGGTATATAATGTGTTGGCAGTTTGCAGCCTGGTTTTGATGTTTTAATTAAATCGGAGATTGTAATAGTAATACGGCTGGATGATGAATGTATATTCTTAATATTTATTTTTGACAAGGTCTGAACTCTATGGGCAGTTGTAAGTGACAGTAATGTTATTGTCTTTTTGGTCAATGTTAGGTCTTCATTGGGGTACCATTGACTTAATTGATCCAAAACGCAATTTGTATCCTAGGTAACATTATACTTTGGTAACGGTGGTCGGAGACGAAATACACCCAGTCTTTAGATATGTTTGGACCCAGTAACAGCGACAACGCTGATCGGCATGAGTTCAGGGTGCCATATTGACAGGCTTCATTATATAACTGAGTAAAATATACCACAGTAGGGACTTAAGCAAATTTTTGATAGCGCGTCTCGGATAAGACTGCTGCCACCAGGGTAATGGATTAGTGTATCCACCTAGAGCTGGAATGGGAAATTATCGTGCGTTTATGAGGTGGAAATGTTATAATTCTGGAGACCACAAGGGCTTTAAATACGGGATACCATGGTTGCGTATGATGGCATAGTGACATTCACAAGAGCTACTTGTAGCCTAAACTGAATAAATGATTTTGAATTTTGCGTAGGTCACAAAGGAACAACCATGATACCTTTTGCTTTGTCAGAAATTATTTTCTTTAATACTTTTAATATAATAGAGAAGTGAGGAAACGCATAAAAATTCAAACCACTCTATGTTATGGTGAAAGAATCAATATTTATAGCATCAGGGTCTGTATGCCATGAGATATAATTTCACACTTTTTATTTATGCGGCTTGCGAACAGGTCAATATCAGCAATACCAAATGATTCTATCAAGCATTGAAAAGTCCAGTTTGCTAACTCCCTTTATGTCCCGGTGAGATTTGCGTGATTCCGCATCTGCGATGACGTTATCGCTTGATTTGATATAAGATGCGAAAATGAACAGCTTACGATATTCACACCACTGCCAAATTTCCCTGGTTATCTGTGTAAGGTGTGGGAATTGGATCCCACCCATTCGATTTGTGTAGGCAATTGCAGTAGAATTGTCTATGAACAGGAGAATTTGGCAGCCTTGAAAGCCTTTTGCAAACGTTTTCAGCGCAATGAAAGCAGCCAAGAGTTCGAGATAATTTATATGTTTTAACCGCTCATCATTAGAACATTGGCCACTCGCTGTTTCATCTTGACAGGCCGCACCCCACCCCGTTGTTGAGGCGTCAGAATAAATTTCAGTGCTATTTTCGTCATTCCTAATGCGGCGCACTGAGTGACCTATGTTGTTTAACCATCATTGAATATCGGATACAGTGTAACAGGAATATTCATTGTTTTATCATAGTCGTCGTCATTTTTCAGGTTAAGAAATTTACAGCGTTCTAAATCCTTAGTGTCAAGTAGCCCATACAATACAGCTGGGCATGCTGATACTAGCAAGCCAGTGACTTGGGCGAGCTTCCGGACTTTACAATTTCTTATCTTCAAAAAGTTTTCCAATTCTGTTATAATTTGCAATCTTTTATCTAAAGGTAAGCTTAAATTAATTTCGTGCGAATTGAATGATCGTACCAAATTTACAAGTTACAGAAGGTTTAAGAACGCTCTTTTCCTCATTGATAATGAACCCAATTGATGTTAATAGGGTTTTAGTAATTTTTATGTTTGCTATACATTGCTGGTAAGTTTGACCGAATAGCAGCCAGTCATCAAAATAAAGTGTGGAAAGTAATCCTGCAGTTTTTAGTAGTTTTAATTTTTTAAGGTTAAAGATAAACCGCATTTTACCCTTAGGTTTCGGCGTAAGGAATATACTTGATATAAACTGGTTTTTACAAGGTTCGCATTCAGTTCAATATCTACGTAATCAGCAATAGCTTCGTAAAAAAGAATATTATTTTCATTACTTTTGATGCAAATAAACAGGCATTTATTTTTGTTGGAAATAAAACTTTGATTTGTATTATGGACGGATCGATTTGGGAATCGATTATCGAGATTCAATTTGTTTGGTGGCATAATGGCCCCATCACTAATTGTTCTTTTTTTCTTTGTTGGTACACTTGTCTCGGGAAGGCAACAATGGCTGGTTGATAGGTTATCGTGTGTTGATAATTAAATAGATTTTATGTAGTAATAAGGGCATTTGGAGCCGTATTACTTTAATTAAGTGTATTGTGCAACCTGTGTTTTGTGAGTGTGTACGTCGTAAGCGAATCACATCGGGAGTACAATTCGCCGCTGTCGGCGTCTCCGCTGCTGGAGAATGCAGGTATTTCCTCGGGGGAAAAGTGCACTTGGGGTAGTTTGGGTGTGATTAGGGAACCCTAGAAGACCCGGACTCGGATTCGGGCCCCATCGGACCATATGGATCCCGTTCTGGACGGCGGGAGCGGCATGGAACTGTGAGTGGATTTTGTAGATTTTAAGGTGTAACCTAATTTTAAACAGTAGCATAGTGTGTGTTGTGGGTTTCCGCAACATTTTGGTAGCAGAGCGTGGTTACTACCGGACCTCTAGGTTAATCGGTGTAATTTTGTGTATTTTGTTAGTTCGTAATAGGTTAAGCTCATTTCGTGTAAAATCGCACTTCCGGGACAGGTGCGGTTGAATTGTAAGGTTGGTAGTACCGTTGTATTTGGGCTGGGACATTTCTCGGAACGTTAATTGTTATTTAATTTCTTTCAATTGAAAGCATCGAGTCGATTCGGGATAATCGATTCCGTGTTTTCGTTGACTCGTTTTAATTTTGTGTTTAGGTTTATTTAGTTTAAATTATTTATAATGACAGCGTCACGGCAGGAGTTGGCTCAGCAGCTCCGGTGGTTCACCGGGCTGCTTGCATTAATAGATCGGCCTAACCGGGAGGACGCCTTGGAGACGCGTTCGAAAGAAATGCAGGGTCGTTTCTTGTTGGCCGAGCGGTCGGTAACCGCTCTATTGTCAACCGACCCGGTCGGGGAGAAGGAGCTGGCCCTCCACGCCCAATATGTCAAGGATCTGGAGCACATCCAAGACATCTACGATGAGGTCCTTCAGCGGGTGAAGGACATCGAGCGACTGCGGGAGGGGAAGCCTGTTGCGCGCCCCGCTTCGCTCCACACCCCTGGACCCAGCGCTATGGGAAGATTGGGTGCCCTGGAGGTCCCGCATTTCACCGGATGTATGCGGGACTGGGCTGGATTCCGGAACATGTTTTTGGCCTTGGTGGATACTCGGAAGGATTTCACCAAGGCCGAAAAGCTGGCATATCTCCGTTCCTTCCTAGACGGAGAACCCAGACAGCTCGTACAGCATCTGGAGCTGCAGGATGCGAGCTACGACACCGCCATGCAGCTGCTGGAGAAGCGGTACGAGAAGCCGCGTCTTCAGGCGGACGCGCACGTGACCCATCTGCTGGGATTGCCGAGGGTCAACCATAGGGCTCAGCTGAGGGCGCAGCTGATCACCCCGCTCACCGTGTCCTTAAACGGGTTAAGGACGCTCGGACTGCCCGTCGACCAGTGGTCCTTCCTTCTTCTGCACATCGTTCTGGCCAAGTTGTCGCAGGAGATGAGGGACAAGTTCGAGCGGAATCGACTGGTCCACAAGGATCTCGGCAGCGTTCTGCCCTCGATAGGGGAACTTCTGGAGTTCCTGGAAGAGGAGGCTGGCCTGCTGGAAAACCAGCTAGCCTCCCAGGAGGCTCCGACAAGTGCGCTGGCCCGCACTTCCGGAGTCTACGGCGCCCAGCCGCCACGCAACCCAGGGAAGGGTCGCGGCAGGCTGGTGGCTGCGGCCGCCATCAACCCCGGTTCTGGATGCCGGGTTTGCGGACAGCAGCACTTGGAACAGCTATGTCCAGCAATTCTCGGGCTGCCCACAAAAGAGCGCCGAAACCTCGTTCGGACACGAGGATTGTGTTATGCCTGCCTGGGAGGACATAGGTATAATGAGTGTCCCCAGGCGAGGCCATGCGATGTGTGCGGCGGACCGCACCATCGCTTACTGTGCACCCGTAGTGCTGAGGGCTCAGCACCGGTTCGGGAGAGGGGATCTCCCACGGGTGGCGGTTTGGGGCCGGGGTCAACTCCGCCTCCGGAAAGACGGAGTCCGCCACGGCCGCCACACTACAACCCCTCGTACACCCCGGCTCAGGAACGGAGCCAGGTTCTGGCTACAACCCGGCACCCGGCGCGACCAACACCAGGAGTTGGTGCCTCTAAGGGCCACTGGGTACAGGGAGCCCCACCTCCGGACCCAACACCCGGATACTCGTACGCGTATCCTCCGCCGCCGTTGCCGGAACAACAACGACATGAGAACCGTCAACAGTTCTCACCGGTACTGCACGAGTACCCGAGGTTGGAATACCACCCACCCTATCACCGGTATGGTAGGGCAGCTGGATACGCACCACCCCGGATGGTGGACTGCACGCGTCCGACTTACTGGCCGAGTCATCACGGTTCGACAGGGTCGGCTGCTGGCTCTGACGCGTGACTAGCCTGTGGTCGGGCTACGTCGGAACCGAGGACGGTTCTTATGCCCATCGCGCAGGTACGCGTTTGGGGACCTAGGGGGGACTTCGTCCGGATACGAGCCCTCCTAGACACTGGGGCACAGGGCTGCTTAATTACTACGAGGGTAGCGAGGCGCCTACGTCTGGAGTGCGCGCCTCCCTCAGTTCCGATTCGGGGAGTCGGAGATAAAGAAGTGGGGGGTCTGTCCGGTCAGACCCACATTTCCTTCTCTCCTGTGCATTCCGCTTCGATACGGATTGCGGCGGCCGTGATCGTACTCGACAATCTGCTGGGTTGGCATCCACCGACAGACATTCCGCGGGACGCAATGTCTGACACATCAGGTCTCATGCTGGCAGACCCTCATTTCGAGGAGCCGGCTCCGGTGGACCTCATATTGGGAGCGGATGTACTAGGCTGGATCCTTTTAGGGCCTCAGCGGATTCTGGGCCGCTCTTCGTTGGTAGCTATACCTACCATCTTTGGACACGTTTTAATGGGACCGGTTTTCGACCAGGAGACGCGGGATGTCTCACCTGTCGTCGCTACTACCTCCATCGCTAGGACGATGCAAAAATTCTGGGAACTGGAAGAGCCTCCCATGGTCTCCCGTCTGGATCCGGAGCATGTGGAGTGCGAAACCTTTTATAAGAATCACACACGCCGGATGGCGTCGGGTAGGATTGAAACTCGACTGCCCTTTATCGACTGTCCCCCTCTCTTGGGAAAATCGAGGGCGTTGGCAGAGAAACGACTCTTGTCCATGGAGCGTCGTATGTCTCGCGATCCGGTGCTTCGGGAAAAGTATATCGAGTTCATGCGAGAATACGAGGCCTTGGGGCATATGTCGCGGGTGACTGTCGACTGGACAACGACAGATCATTTTTTCTTGCCTCACCACGCGGTGTTGAAGGCCTCATCTGGAAAACTACGGACTGTTTTTGACGGATGGAATGTTACGCGTTGGAGGTCGCCTCAAAAATGCCGACCTGCCCTTCGGTAGCCGTCATCCTCTGCTACTCCCCAAAGGAGGACCTTTGGTAGAACTGGTGGTCTCGGATAGACACCTGAAAAACGCTCACGCGGGGTGTAATGCGTTACTGGCGATATTACAGAGGGAGTTCTGGATTTTGTCCTCTCGGAGAGTGGTTCGCAGCGTGTTATTTAAGTGTGTGGCTTGTTATCGGGTGAAGGCCTCCACTATGCAGCCACAGATGGGGGATCTCCCTTCTGACCGGGTTTGTCAGACTACTAGGCCGTTCAACGGGGTCGGTACGGATTTTGCTGGACCGTTTCTGGTGAAAACCACAGCCTATCGTAACACTAGGGTCACGAAAGCATACCTGTGCGTTTTTGTCTGCCTGGCCACTAAGGCCGTCCACCTGGAAGTGGTTTCGGCTCTGTCTACGGAAGCCTTTGTCGCCACGCTGGATCGTTTTGTTTCGCGACGGGGTTTACCTTCTCTCATTCGGTCCGACAACGGTACCAACTACCGAGGCACTGCCAACTACTTAAAAGATGTGAACGATTTTCTGGATAAAAATTGTAATAGCATAAGTCAAGCTCTCGCACAGCGGGGAATCACATGGCGATTTAGTGTGCCAGCTTGTCCCCACTGGGGCGGGATATTTGAAGCCGCGGTAAAATCGGCAAAAACCCACTTGCGCCGGGTAGTCGGGGAAACTACCCTCACGTATGAGGAACTTACAACTGTGTTTTGTAAGGTTGAGGCGGTTCTCAACTCGCGTCCGCTTTGTCCACTCTCCTCTGACGCAAATGACATGGAAGTCCTGACCCCTGGTCATTTTTTGGTCGGTCAGCCACTCACTGCCCTGCCTGAGTATCCCTGGAAGGATGAACGCAGACACCGGATGTCTCGTTTTCAAATGATACAACAAATGAGTCAGGACTTGTGGCGTCGTTGGTCACTGGAGTATCTGCATTTATTGCAGCAGCGTGTAAAGTGGACAGACCGGACGTCGCCCCCTTCGGAGGGGGATCTGGTTTTATTAAAAGAGGCTAATTTGCCATCGTTATTTTGGAGACGAGGTCGCATTTTAAAGTTAATCTGGGGCGCGGACGGGACTCCGCGTGTGGCGCAAGTGTTGGTTGATGGATCGGTGCTAAATCGCGCAGTCGCGACCTTAGCTCGATTACCGGTTGACTAGTTTAAGATTTCAGGCTAGAAAGCGGTACGTCCGCTTTGGGTGGCGGGATGTTGCAAATAAACAGGCATTTATTTTTGTTGGAAATAAAACTTTGATTTGTATTATGGACGGATCGATTTGGGAATCGATTATCGAGATTCAATTTGTTTGGTGGCATAATGGCCCCATCACTAATTGTTCTTTTTTTCTTTGTTGGTACACTTGTCTCGGGAAGGCAACAATGGCTGGTTGATAGGTTATCGTGTGTTGATAATTAAATAGATTTTATGTAGTAATAAGGGCATTTGGAGCCGTATTACTTTAATTAAGTGTATTGTGCAACCTGTGTTTTGTGAGTGTGTAATCGAATCACATCGGGAGTACAATTCGCCGCTGTCGGCGTCTCCGCTGCTGGAGAATGCAGGTATTTCCTCGGGGGAAAAGTGCACTTGGGGTAGTTTGGGTGTGATTAGGGAACCCTAGAAGACCCGGACTCGGATTCGGGCCCCATCGGACCATATGGATCCCGTTCTGGACGGCGGGAGCGGCAAGGAACTGTGAGTGGATTTTGTAGATTTTAAGGTGTAACCTAATTTTAAACAGTAGCATAGTGTGTTGTGGGTTTCCGCAACAACTTTTAACCGGAGTGTGTGGGATCCAATCTTAAAATGCTGGAGCCGAGAAAGGGATTTTATAACCATCAATCCAAGAAAGAATTGTTCTGTCTTTCGTAATAAGGAACCATTGGGTTTTAAAGTAATGTAAACGGCCGGCATACTCAACTGAATTTCGTAGCGACGACGTGCCTGTGTCTGCATCAGTGCCGGCAGCTGTTGCTGACGCAACGGCTGTCTCCATGAGTGCGCGGGCGGCGGTGGCGGAGGTGGTACGCGGGGGCCTACAGGCTCGTAGCTCCTCGGCGGTGGGCCCGGTTGCCGGTATATGCTGGACCAGGAGCTTTGCGGTTTAAATTCTTCTGGTTAAGTGTCTTCGCCCGCTTAAGTATATTTTTATGGTATGATGCATCAGCCTTTAATTTGACTCCTGATTTAATAATCGATTTAGCTGTTTTGTTAGTCTCAGCTAACGTTTCGCTAAATAAAAAGGTGTCAATCTTAGTATTGCTAAGGTGTTCTTTAAGATCCTTTTTTAATAAAAAAGGATGAAGTTTCTTCTTGTTAAGAAGACCCCATGATGAATATCGCATAGCCATCGGCTGAGATCCATAAGCTTTTAAAGCGTTTCTTTGTCCATGTCCTTCGACGTAAGTTGGGCAGTAATGATTTCTCCTAGGCAGGAAATAGCACTTGCTATCGGTTTTTGTTTGGCTTCTATACCTTTATCTCGCTTAACAGTGTTTTCAGGAATAGCCACTTTGAATTTGGTATTTATTTTTGGGGAGTTAATACGCAAGCAATTGGCGGGTATCGAGTATTTCGAAATCAATTCTTTACAACCCTCTTTATTAAGACCCTCTGTGGATGTGTGTTCAAGTCGGCAAGCAAGCTCTTGCCGAATGTCTTTGCCAAGTTTTTCTGTGAGCAACGGATCGTCACCCAGAATTTCAAGGACATCAGTGTCGAATTCACCATCTTTGTTGGTAGTATCAAGGGCTGGAGCCCTCGAAGACGTACAGGGCGCTTCTGGGGGAGTCATTGCATCTACAAGACTATCGTCAGCAGGCGCCTGTACCTCATGGGTAAAGCCAACTAGCTCGGCATTATCGAGTTCTTCAGACAATCAATCAGATAATTGCGGCATAGGTATGGATATAAGACAACGTTAATACGTTATACTTAACTAGGTACGAGCAAAAAGTGCGTATTTGGAAAACATTAAATAATGGCATTGCACTTATATTAGATAACGATTGTTATCTTGTCAAGGTTAGGTAAAAATCCCCAATGGATTCAACGCCAACCGTTACTTTTGAATGCGTCGAAGAAGCCCCAACGGCTAACTCTGGTTGCATTCTGTATGTACCAAAATTAAGACACTGATAATAAGTTAATAAAACACTCGTTACCTGAGTTTACGAGTCCGTTGTTGTGTGTTAACGGCGGCGAGTTACTCGGCGGGCTTCCCTTGTCACGTATTTAGCGCTGTAGCTTGCGCATTTTTTCATTATAAGTTCAAGTTCTTCTTCACAAGTCTTAGGATTTTTACGTTACGGCATTTTGCGTACGAAAACAGTCGATTGAACACGGAAGAAATTTAAAGTGACTGGAGTGGTCGAGCACTAAAATGCGAATGACGAACGCGAGGCAATGGCGCCATAGAGAAAGATAAATAATAGATAGAAAAAACTAAATCTCAACGATAGTGCAGGAGTGGTGACATCTATGCGATACTACAAGTAACAATATAAAATAATTAACTACTAATCTCGAGGACGAGGCGCGAAGTATAATGATAGTTGTCGCAGGCGGGGACAATCACCAACCAAAGAGAGTGCGGATTTAATTTGAGCTAGCCACGGCCGCTTGGTTGATGATTGTCCCCGTCTGCGACAACTATCAAAATTCAATGTATTTAGAAATATTTCACGTTGCATTTAACATTGCTCAAATTGAATTCTGGGAAATTAGAGCTTGTTTTTTTCTTTTCAGTTTTGTCTCTTTGCATTTATTTTTTATATGTATGGTTGTTTTAGCAGTCGGTTTTTTAAGGGTCATTGCTTAATGTTAAAACAGCGCCTTCCACAAAACTTGAGGTATCAAATGCAAAAATATTTTTTCAAATCCGACTGGTAGCTTTTGAGATCAGCGCGTTCAAACAAAAAAAAACTCTTTAGCTTTATAGGTAATATAAGTATAGATGTAAAATCCGTATTGACATGAGGAATGCTAATTGTACCTGTCTGTACTAGTATGCTTATATCTGTGTCCGAAATTAAAACAGGAAAAATAAATACTCAAAATAATTAATTTTCTTTTTATTTGTCAAAATTCATGCTAATAACTAATACACAATGGCATCATTCATCGTCATTTAATAAACAATAACCCAAAAAACAATTATTGTAAAGACAACTGAAAATAATTACACATTGCTAAAAACAATTCACCTAGGAACAAAGTCGCTACAATAATAAAATACGCATTTAAAATTATATATTTATATTAACATATCACAAACAGCTGTATGTATGTGGTACAGTCGACGACGTTAATACCTAGACAGAACTTGCAGTAAAACATATTGGCATTAATCAATGGGCTGTACATTTATGGGTTTATTTTAAAAAAAGGAGTAATTCTATTAAAAATACCATCACAAGACTTAGGTATAGAGATTTCAAAATAAATTAACATATAAATAAATTTAAAAAACATCACAATTATTCAACTTCAAATGATCATAGTATGAAGGAAATGTCATTTACTAAAAACTAATATGAATTATCTATACTACAACATGTCATGATGATTTCACATGTGAAAGAAGTCTATAAACTATGGTGTCCAGCACCAATGGTCACTATATGAAACCATATGTTAAACAAACATTTTGGAATTGATTTTGAAATGAGTCGTTTACGAAAATCTGTGTAGCACATCAAAAAAATCCTTCCTAAATTGTATAATAATTTCGAAAAACCAAATATAAAAAAATATCTGTCACAAAATTGATAATAAAATGATTTAGTTTTTTTTTAATTTAACTTACTCGGTTAAATATATTCAAAAAGTTTAGTTGTAAATAAAACGTTAATAAGTTTTTTTTACGAAATGAGTTTTTTTTCTAAACTAAAAGCGTGTTTGGAAAAAAAATCTAAGATAATTTAAACATATCAACAGTCGTTAATGCTAGACTGCATACATCTAAGCCCGCATCCAGATAAAAATAAGCTAATAACCCATTATCTAGATTCACCTTGATCTAAAAACAAAGCATTAAGGCCGATCCACACATATACTGCACGTACTCAATAACAACGGTAATTGAACACTTTAGCTCTTTGCCAAAGCAAATATGAATCGAACAGGCGTAGGCGCAGAACATTATGATCCAACTAAGTAATAACTATATCAGTAGGTACATGTATGATCTCTTATTCAGATTCAATATAGTTGTATCATTTCACCGTCACTATGAAATCTTATGTTAAACAAACTTACGCTTTACGCTGAATAATAAATTTACTTGGAATATGAGATAATGTCTATGTGAGCTTTGTCATGCATGAGACCGCACTGTCACGACGCCTTTGGATGTATAACGAAATCACACACATTATTTTTAATTTTTTTACCACTACCACAGCTCTGTTACGTCTCGCATGCGTGCGGACATTTGTGGATAGACCCTTATAGATACGCAAACAAAAAATGAAACCGTTTCGATTCATATTCCTAACTACATTCTTGACGAATAGACATTTTGTAATCAAGCGTTGGTTTTGATGAATAAATGCAATAAATTATTTACAATGAATAATAAATTGTCTACTTAAAACTAAAGTTTAATCTAAATCTAATAATACTCGCGGTTAATACCTAACTATTTGATAGTTACGTTCTGACTTTTGCTTTGTTCTTGTGTAAAAATAAAAATAATACACTCCATAAATACATTTATATTTTTCATATACTTAAATGGAGTAAAAAATATAAAATAATTAAATTAAAAAGAAACAAAAAAGTAATAATACCATTTTAAATAAAAACGATTTTTAATGTTTTTTGATTTGTGAGAATAATTTTGTTGTCATTTCACAAAACTTATATATAGATTTCATTATTTATGTCGAGACATTTGTATGATAGGAACATTTATGAATTGAATTCATAGAGAGAGATATATTCTCCAATAGAGCCAAAAACACGTAGACCTGGCAAGTCTATTAAATAAAAAAACAATCACTAAAACATCGGAGAAGGTTACAGTAACAAAATAAATTAGTTTGGTTGAAAACATTCAAATGGTATGCGATTTCAAAATGTCTATTCGCGAACAAACACAAAGTATACAAATATTGCTTGACAGAAGTAAGCAGATTGAGCTTTCACACATGAATTTTTGACAAAAACCAACATTATAACAGACTTAATAAGTTAAGTTAAACATATATTTTTAAAAACATTAGATGGAAACTACCTCACATAACACTACACAATATCTGCGACGTTTCTACTTTGAAGACATTTTAAATTAAAATATCTTTGGCGTAGGCTTCTCTATCAGTTATTTCTTACAATTGATATTAAGATTCTCTAACAGGTATTCCACTGATCAATTTCAAATCAACTTGAACAGGAGTGCGATTTAAAAATGGCGATATTAGAAATGACATAAAAAATCAAAGAAAAAAAGATTTTTTCACTATTTACATTTTACCACTAGACAATTTTCAGTGTCAACAACTTTTACTTGATTTCATTGTGTGAGAAAAACTGTCACTAGTTAAATAATCGCACGCCAGTACCAAAAGCTGTCATATCGATATTTCCATTTCTCAACAAAAGAAAAAGCTAGTAATACAAAAAGATTTGATATTATATCCTATGTCTATATGTACAAACTTTACATTCACAGCACCATGTCATGAAGAACTGGTATCATACAAACGCCATGTTTTATATTTAAAATACCTAAACTGTTTTGTTTATTGACAATATTCTTCGATTAGTCTGATATTATTAAAATTGTATGTTTAATAAAATAGACTTATATTTTTTGTACATTATTACTGTGACCTGATACTTTGACCTGTACTGTATTGATTTAAATCGAGCGTCTGTCACAAACAGTTATAAATCTATGGTTGGATATCGCTATGCGTTCAAATAGTACATACACTAAGCAATAATTTGTAATACCTACAATTTTATAATTATAATTTCGATATGATCTTCGAGCGTGCCCTTTCACCGCAGTCGCTGGTTCGATGCTCCGTTAAGGCTTCGCAGCTCGGTGTACGGTTTGGAGAGGAGTTTCACGTCTTCACTCCTATTAAGCGGTACGTAACCCAGGCGTTTTCTGTACACCATTAATCTGTAAAGAAAAAAAATGTTATTACATTCAAAAGTTTTTGAAGGATTTTATTTTTAATTAAGCACCAAGTTTATTTATTAGAATTGGCTAGTACAATAATAAATAGTATTTCCTCGTAGGGAATCGAACCCGGCACCTCTGGGTCTCAGACGTGGTTTAACCACTAGACTAATTCAAGACTATTGACATTGTTATAAATAACAGAGTAAGTATTTTAAAATGGTCATTTTTATAAATGACAGAGTAAGTATTTAAAATACTATATTTAGTATAATGTATAACGTGACGCCCATAACCATATAACACTTAAAACTTGCAAAACAACCTTATCAGAGTGGCTAATACAAAACTAAATGTTTGTTAGAGATTTTCATAACTGATAAAGAAAGATAAAAACAGGTTGAATTTTTATTGAATAAATTTTTAATAAAAATACTTTTATTTCGAGGGGTTGGACAGAGCCACTATATCGTAGTTGGTAGTGCACCTGACCAGGTACGTCATGGGATGCAGGTTCAAATCCTGTTGGTCGAATTTCTATGAATCTCTATTAAATTGCTGTATCCGAAAGAGGCGACTAATTTTTAAGTTAATTAGCAATAAAGATTTTTAAAGATATTTGTTTTTTTTTTGAAAATTTTTCGACACTTTTTCAAACTGTAATCGGTTCGCAACAAAAACCGTAACAATTGTAACAGGTTGTATTTTCTTTGTAAAATAGTTGGATGTATATATTTTATTTAATTAATAAACATCCGTATCCAATTACCAAAAAAGGGTTTTTGGTTTAAAACGTACCTATTGTAAATATTCACATGTTGATATAAAAAAAAAAATAATAATATATTCATAGAAATTAAACTACTTTTACGGATCTACTCGTGTTTTTGCAGAGTCCGTGGTTACACCTCAGTCTCCCTGTGACCACAGACCCTGCAAAGGGTTCGAAACGTCAGGATAAACATTAAATCAAATTAATGTGTAAAATAAACACAATTAGATCCGTAAAAGTTGTTTCATTCAATGTGTAGTATTCGCGTTAACTTTAGAAAACAATAATATATTCATAATTATTTTTTTAAACTAATTATATTTTGAACGTCAATTTCGAAACTATGATTCGTAAACTCATTTAAACTAAGTTAAACTAAGTTTTTAAAATGGCTCGCATATAAACTTTTTTTTACAAATATAATGTTATAACTTGCTAAGCTCTGAATTTTTGTGTCGCCACATGAACAATGTTCCTCGAATGACCAAGGTGAAACTATTCAATAAAATGCCAATGTCGTGATTTCTTAACGAGGCGTTAATTAACGGACGATACATGTACAGTCACGTGCATAAAAACATTTGCTACAGATAATCTAGAACAACAATTTTATGTAATAATAATTCAATTTAGCTACAACTATTGGATTAGGAAAAATCCTGTAAGCTGTATTTGATGATAAAAAAAAATGTCTGCTCCAAGAAAGTATACAACACAATTGCAAAATTAAATTGCTTAAATCATATGATAATTTATATTTATATAAATAAACTTAAAGGGTTCCTTAAGCTGTGTGATCAAAACATCCTCAAAGGGTTCCTAGAGGGCTCTAAAGGGTACTAGGGAACTCTCTCCAAAAAAAAAATCACGCAAGCGCGTCCCCGTACCCTCCTAGATTCTCCGAGGTGTTCGGACCGGATCGAGAAATTTAAGCACAAGCAGAGGACAAATTGTCCATAAGGTAACAATTTATTCTTATGACTGTCCAATCCAATACACGGTATATAACATGTAATCATTTCTAGAGTTGTCGTGTTCACACTTCGTCATTTCCAATACTAACTAATGCATATCTATAAATGTAAAAGTGTGTGTGTTTGTTTTTCAATATTTTTTGCAAAAATATACATAGTAGGTATGTAACAAATAGCCTGAGGGAACCGTTATTATGGATATTTTATGAGAAGCGTGTGTTAAAAATGCTAAATAAAAACCTATATCGATATAATCAAAGAAATCGGCGCCGCAAAAAGTAAGATAAAACCGTAATTAAAGCCCATAAAGTACCATATGCTATTATATTGGTCAGCCCTTGAGAACAAATTATATTTTTTAAAGTAGGCATACAGATTAAAAAACAGTCACCTTACAGGAGACGCAAATAGCAGGGCTTGATACCGTTACCAAATTCCCACTATAAGTAAGTACCGGTAAGTAACGTTATTTCTGTAAAGGTAATTCGGTACCGGTAATGCAGGTAACGTTATCTAGAAAGGTATCGTTACTTTTTTCGTTAAATATTTCGCTTTAGCCAATCCGCGTAGAGCTGTTAATTAATTTACCGGTAAAAATGCCACCCAGGTAACGATACCAAGCATACCGTTTCTTTTTTACCGGTATTGTCGTTTGACAGAAGTATCGATACCGATTTTTAATGGTATTCAAAGCCCTGGTAATAAAAATAGTAATAAGTAATAATAATATTTTTGATATTTTAAAAAAAAAAGTGCCTTTCACATCTCTTGTGGTTGAGGTGTATTTTGCCAATAACAACTTTTATTGGTCACTTCGTTTAAATAATTTGTTGCGATAGTTCTGACTTGACGCAAACGAAGCCGCGAGCGGAGGCTAGTGGTATAAAAGCGGACACATGCAACGCACCTGTCCGGTTGTAAACATATGGACAGTCAGTGATATTGCCGTAATTATCTGTGTATCGCTGTCCGGTGGTATTATACATGGCGGATTTAAAATGGAGCGTTTAAAAACAAAAAAAATACTGTAAATACCATAATTAATTCATTGTTACGTTTATATTAGGTATATTGGTATACACTGGCCTGCAAAAATAAGTACTACACTTTTAATATATATTTATTTTCTAAACTATAGAAGTTAGAGATTTTTAAATAAAAAACGTTTTGCAACAATTTTTATCAGCTTTCTTTAAAACTAAATTAAATTATACATTAGTAACATTTTCCTTTTTGTTTCGAAAGTATATCTTGTGTACTTAAAAAGTTATTGCAATTTTAAAAGTGTGATACTTAATTTTGCAGGCCAGTATAGTTAAAAGTTTTAATCTAGAAGAGTTTTCTTTGAATAAATTCTTCTTAAAATTTTTCTTCTTTGTAAAATCAGGCAACGCAGGCCCGTTGACACGTATACCTACCCAGTACCTCACATATTCGTGAGATTTGAAATAGGTAATCATATTTTATCGTAATTTAAATTTGGCAGGGGCATAAACAAGGTTAAAATGGGTTCAAAAAATAATTTTATTACAGTACTTTTATTAGAGTACTGTATGACATTGTGGAAATTGAAACTTTTACCTGATGTAAATTTGATAACTTAGATTTTTTATTTAGGTTTTTTTACATGTTGTGGTTGTCTTCTATATTTTTTGTGTTAATTTGTAATGGAAAGTGTCCTGCTATGATAGGGCTGTAACTTGTTTATTTTGGTGTGACGTCACAATAGAACTATTTAATTAAAATTGCTTTCATATTCACTGATAGCTTGTGTCCCACACAAGACACAAAAGTGTCCACATATGCGCAGCGGCTTAAAAAATATACATCATTGTTAATTCTTTCTATTTACACATCATGCGACTACTGTAAGCCTCGTTCATTTTTTTTCTTTATTTAATTGTTGAATTTGGTCAAACTGTCTACATTGTTTGGGGTTGCATCCCAGTTCAATATTTCCGATCTTAATTTTTGTAATGTATTTGTTGGATGTGACCTGTTAATGTACTTACAAATAAATAAAATACTTTTAACAAGTCAAAGTTAATAATTATGCCTTAGTAACTCTGCATACAAGATCTAGGTCGGATACACATTAGATTTTTAATTTTGACCACACCTTTATGTTACACGTTGTTAAGTTAAAAAAAAGTTATATTTTAAAATAATGAATATGTTCAGTGTATCATCCGCCAACAAGGCTCGTATATAAAACACAATATAAAAATATGTGTATGAAAACATACAAAACATAAAAAACTTCTGTTTTCAACAATCAACTCAATTTCAACTTCGATATCGAAAGTGTTATATAAATCAAGCTAAGATACTCCATTGTCATGTTAAAAATAAATATAAAAATAAATTGCTTTACAGGTAATAGGTTTTTACATAACAACTTATAATTTTTTTCTTGTATGCCCGTATAAAAAAAAGCATTTGCCTTGAATAGTAATGAATGAATGAGATAACATTTCGAACAAAAGAGACCGAAAACAGTATTAAACTCATTGTAAAATGGCGTCATTCCGGACATATATATTATGACATACAGTATGCTACTAAAACTAACATTTAAGTTAAAATAAAAACCTTCGCAAACAAGTGCTTTGCCATTTAGCCACTCAGGCCTTATAAGGATTATTAAGAATTTGCCTATTAACCATACACTTAAAGATTCAATTTCCTCTTTAGTTTTCAATTTATAAAAATTACATATCATTACCAAAATATACTTTACTTTACTACAAAAAAATGAGCCCGATTTGTATGTATGATGTTGTATGTTGGTGACGGAAAGAAACCAGTTCAAGGTAAAATCTTACTCGAGCTCAGTAATTTAAACTATTGTTCTTATTCTATGGTAAACCTAATCACTAATAATTATTTTAAGACAAAGGGTAAGAAAAACTCTTTATGCTCTATGCTCTTTATGCTCTGTGGCCACTACTGATTGGACGGACACCTCATAAGGCGACACACTGAAAGAATGCACCGAACTTTCGTCTAATAGTTTAAGGCGACGCATTGGAAATTTACGTGGCGGGGATCTTGATTTTTCCCAACAATTACAAAACATATTAAAATGATATTAGGTGACATAATTTTTCATTTAATTGACTTCATTTTGCTAGTTGCAGAAACACGATTTGTCAACTTTTATAACAGAGAAAAAAATATCAAAGTAACCTCTTTTAAAACATAGATATGCATTTTACAGGCTAACCAGGCCGATTTAAGCATCTCAATCTTCTTAGTAGATTAGTTTTAACACACACTTCAATATTGTAGTTCATTTTTTTTAAATTATTTGTAGTTTTAATTTGACGGAAAAAAAACAGTTTTTCTTATGGTACGGGGCGCAAACGCTCTGTATGAGATTTATTGTTTAGCGGTGCCTTAATACTACTTATTATATGTTTAACGAATCTTGAAATGTTGATATAGGTAAATTGATGTCTTTATCCTGAAATTGCTAGCTCAAATACACGGTTTTGTAATTTTGACTCGATCATAATTTACATTCGAAAACACCTCTAAAAATCACTATTGTTAAAATTACAACGGAATTACTTAATTTATGTGCTTGGAAACCACTCGAATCATTGATAACATCAATATTCGTAATTTAGTAGCTGCATATTTTGATAACTAAAACAATTTCTTTTTAAATCCTACTAATATTATAAACGCGAAAGTTTGTTTGGATGTTGGTTACTCTTCCAAGTAAAAACAGTAGTTTTTACTTGGAAGAATTAATTCAGTAGAATGGATTTGGATGAAATTCGGCATACAGATAGTTTATAACCGGGAATAACACATAGGATACTTTTTGTCCAGATATTCCTACGGGAACAGGAACCACGCGGGTGAAACGCGAGCGGCCACTAGTATTTTAATAATCCTGTTCATTTCTAAGCGGTCTCAATCGTCGCGGGCGCTACGTATTTTCGATCTTATGATAGCGTCTGTCCTTACAAATCGGATCAGCCGTTTTTGAATGTTCACGAACCGAGATATCGTTTTAAGACTTAAATAAGATCTGTGGAGTTAAGTCCTGTGACGTTAAAAAAATCGCCTGATCCCATCAGCAAACTTTCTCGAAAAAATACGCTTTGCGCGAACTGGGTATTCAACCCGGGACCTTCGTGTATCGGGCCAAGCGCTATGCCACTAGACCATCGAGGCCTTGATAAATATAATTGAATATAAATAATGAAAGCTATTATTTTTTAATAAGAAAAAAAAAACAACTAACAAAAAACACGAACAATTTGCAACACCCTGTAGACGTGCGAATGTAAGATAATTGAATCACATAACGCGCTCGGGCGCAAATGCAACCGCGTCTACGCGGGACGGACGTATCTCCAGTCGTGCCGCGACCGAGCATCGAACGGGGCGCGTCCACTACTACATAATAGCAAATACGTTGTACGAAACATATTATAAGCATGTAAGTTTATAAATTTATATTTTACCCTTTAGGATATTTTATTTTATTTAAGGACAAACACGAATACAAGCAATATTATAACTAGGTACAACAAATTCTAAGCCTCCTGAATGAGTGGTACAGAAAATATTTCAAGACGATTCAAAAGCGCTTTTTTAATAATTTTAATTGAATAAAGTTTCATTTCTTATAATTTAGTTTTGTTTCACTTAGAGACTGACGAGTAAGATTGCCTCCAACATTGAAATGACACAGCATTTTTTTTAAATCTTGTCAGACTCATTCAGAAACAAAAGCTATGTATTTTTTTAATCAAAAATCTACATTTCCTAAATACAATTTAAAACAATAGCTTACAAGCTAAATTTAAAGTCAACAGATATAGGTACATTTTTTGTATAGTATTTGATAGACAGTCATGTTAGTTGAAGGTTAGTAAAGTATTTTTAAAGTATAACTTTGTTATATATAAGTTGCAATATTATATTAATATTATACCAAACTACAAACAAAGTTTTTCCTTACATTACAAATATATTTAACCTTTTTACCGCCAGCACTTCTATAGAAGTTCTTATATAATATATTATATTATATTATATTTAAGGTTACTGTACCGTTGGTAACGCTAAAAGCCACATGCGACATACAGTAAGTATAAAAAAATATGTATGAGGACTTAAAACAAGCAATACCGACCAACTGAACTGTGTACAACAATACGTAAGACTCGGTGATTGTCGAACCTGGGACCTCTGGGTCTGCCAACGTTTATTACACATATAATAGCAATTTTTCGTGGTTTTAAAGAACAATAATTTTATGTTTAAGTAATCAGTTTTTAATCATTTCTTATTTATTAAAGCAACCAACCAACAGTAATTATTATTTCATTACACAGCTAAATAAATAAAAAATATATTAAGTATTCTGTGCAAATAACAGCAAGTATTATTGTTAATTAATTGAGAAGCTCGATGGCGCAGTTGTTAAAACGCCCGGTCTGCGAGTGCTGAGGTTAAGCAACTTTCGCAAAGGCCGGTCATCGGATGGGTGACCATAATTTATCATATCGAGCTCCTCCGTGCTTCGGAAGGCACGTAAAGCCGTTGGTCCCAGCTGCATTAGCAGTTGTAAATAATCACCAATCGGCACCTGCGTGGTGGTTTATGACCCGTTCTCCCTGTCCATCCATAGGGAAGGTTCGTGTCCCAGCAGTGGGACATAAAATGAGCTGATGATGATGATGATTATTGTTAATTAAGACAACAGAGCAAAAAAATTGCAGAGCATACAATTTAAAGCTCAAATAAAAGCTTAGACGCCCAACCACAGTCCCATAGAAGAATTGAATTTCTATTGCGTCTGGTTTAAGAACAACTGAGTGGTTATTATTAATACAATAAAAAGTAATTATATACATACACTAAGTAGCCATTATAATATAACTACAGGAGAATAAATAAATTAAAGGAAAATAAAATTTTACTAGAAAAAATCAACCAGCCTCAGACAGCTCGAGTGGGAATCGAACCCACGACCTTTGAATAACCGGTCCAATGCTCTGACCGCTGAGCTACCGAGTCTGGTTGATTTTTTCGAGTAAAATTTTATCTTGTAACTATACATAAGGGTCACTTTTTTATCACCGTCCAAACATTCTGAGATGACTCCCGTGGTACAAACGAACAACTCCTACTATTGGACCAACTCCCTAGCTCGAAAATAAAATTCAGCTGTTCCATACAAAACATCAATATTCATTCGACCAAAATATATGGAACAGCTGAATTTTATTTTCGAGTTAGGGAGTTGGTCCAATAGTAAGAGTTGTTCGTTTGTATCACGGGAGTCCTCTCAGAAGTTTTGGACGGAGATAAAAAAAGTCAACCTGTATACATACATTGTAAATGAAAAAATCAAACATAATTAAACAATTAAATAAATAAAATTAAATAATTAATAAAAAATAATTAATTAATTAATTAAATTTATTTTGATTATCTTTTAAAAACCGCATTTTTACCTATTACGAAAATGTCCTAAAAACCTACTGCGAAAATACCTATTACTTACATTTTTTTTATTTATTCCATACATTATGGAATCAAGCTTAATTAAGTGTAACACTAGAATGGAATAAAATTTAAAAATGTTAAAATAAATATTTAATAAAAGCTTCGTTGTTAGAGTAATTTAATTTTATGATATTAACAAAGTTTAATACTATTTTTGAGTTTGTTTAATAATAATAATAATAAACTTTATTTGCACACAAAAAATACAGATACAGACAAATTGATAAAAAAGAAAATTGTACAAAATAGGCGGCCTTATTGCTAACAAGCAATCTCTTCCAGGCAGGTTTAATATTATTATTATTATCTAATGATATATTTTTACATGTTATCTTTTCCTAATGTTTCGAATTAGGGTCTGTGGTTACAAGGAGACTGAGATGTTGGTCGTTTTATTATGAAAAAGTATTATTATTATATTACAATAACCTATGCGTTATCTGAATTATTAAAAAAATATATGTATTACATAAACACAAATGTTGAAAAAATTTCCACGATCAGGATTTGAACCTGCACCCTTCTGACAATATTATGATCGGACGTTAATGACGGTAGTTGTTGACATTGATTGGGCGCCTTTGGCTTTCAAAGTAAAAAGTAAATAGTGTTGAATAATTTCGGTGGGCTGGTTAGAACCACGATAGCTCAATTGGGAGAGCACCTGACCGAAATCCTGCTCGTGGAAATTTTTTCAACATATGTGTTTTTGTAATTTGTTCGCAACAAAATTGGCGTTAAAAACTATATAAACAAAAACATTTTAAATATATGTATTATAAAAATAATTATGTTTTTTTTGTTACAGATAAATAAAATGTTCATTACGCGTCACTAAGGTTGGCTAACATATCCTATTTTATTAATACGTTCAATAAATAATTGTGTGATTGGCGTTTCATTTTATGGCGGTAACTAACCAATTAATTAATTATAAATTCGATTTTTACTAATCAAAAGCCTTCATCATTTAAATCAAGTCATCACTATAATTGATAGGCATAGTTATATCACCACGCTTGCCAAATGCAGGCTATACCACAAAAATACACACTTTGCCACAATTGGGAACCGAATCCAGCACCTCCAGATTTCGTACCAAGCGCTGTAGTCACTCGTGCACCGCGGCGTTCAGTCATATTATATAAATAGAAAAATACTTAAAGCCTTTATCAGCACATAAAAACTACAAAACAATAGGTAATTTTTCACAATCGTCAATACCTTGACAATGTTACTATGTTATTTATGACGTTCTATAATAACAAAAACAATATATTCTAACTAAACAATAGATATTAATAGATGACATATTGAACATACCATAATAGTATACATATGCCAGCATTCTTGTGACCGTTCGTTCCAATGAGCCCATTGTTGGAGGACATATTTTTTTTATAGGTTTTAATTTGTCCTAGATTTAGTTTTGCTTCTTTTGCTTTTTTTTTCATTATCAAGTACCTACTTATTTTTTTTACGTATACTTAAATAACTTATGTTCAAGGTTTATATTTTTTTACAATGCCGACATAGTTGGGTGAAGCTGGTTTATTTGCGGCTATGTAATCTGTGCTATATAAATTATCTATCTATGACAATACAACGTGGATAGGTGAATAGGGGTGATTAACTTGCCAGCGGAACTTGTGTGTCAAGTTATAAGAAATAGCGATTCAGGTGGTCGTATATTTTAGACGCTGGAATTAAAAACCGACTTTTTATTATAATATTATATTTGTTATTTATAAAATACAGTGAAAAAATTAAACGCCTACCCGACCCAGCCAGGAATCGAACCTGGGTCTTCTGCAATCCGCACTGACGCGCGCTGCGGGTAGTTGCAGGCGTTTAATTTTTTGACTGTATTTTATAAATTTTATAAATATTAAATTTAGCTTCAGTGCAGCAATTAGCAATTGAAAATAAAAAAGTAAAATTTATTATATTAGCTATTGTAATGGTGTTTTAGACGGTAGAATTGCAAGGCGCCTTTTTATATCATATAATATTAGTTGTTATGGTGTAGGCAGAAATTATTTAATACTTTTTCACCGTCACTTTAATTTTTTTTTGAGAAAGTTTACTGATTGCCTCATACGGGGGCGGCAAACAACTTAAAGGGTTCCTCAAGCCGTGTGAAACAGAGCACCTTCGGAGGTTTACTAGAGGGAACGGCATCACGCACTAGTGCGTTTCCCCGTGCCCTACTACTCTTCGAGGGGTTCGGATCGGATCTGGGGCCATGTTAACGAAAATAAGAACTCGTATTAAATTAGTAAACTTTAAATAGCATATATTTAGCAATACAAAGTTTTTTTAAATTATTTATATTAACTATCAACATCTGTGTATTTCACTTAGCGCCAAATGTTTCATTATAATCGGCTTATTGGTATAAAAGAATTAGAGCTTTTAAGTGTGAATAGGACACCGAAATGTGACACGCAAAAAAAACACTTCCAACAATTAAAAGTTGTATGAATAAAAAGTTTTGCATTGCCTAGAATACTTATTACACGCACTAATAATTATTAGCTAATGCTTAAACTAAGTAGTTTGCATTAAACCACGATGAAAAATATGTTGAACAACTCCGAATAGGGTGCATAGACTGCATAGTGCGTGTTTCATTTGCCATTCGAACGAAAACGAGAATTTGTACAGCAAAATTTAAACTCACATCGCTTGCCACAAGGGTGCGTTGCTTTAATGCCACACCAATTCTCGTTACCGTGATTCAATGCAATGGCAACTTAAACTCCCACTAGGCAATTTGATTCGACCTTGCATCTTTTCCGCTCGCCGCTTATGATTTAAACGATGCGCGTTACAGATAACATGACAATGAGAGGATGTGTCAGCTACATACTGCGACCTTCTGGGCCCACTAATGATTATTACCTCGTGCACAATACATAAAGATGTAGCTTTGTATACTAAAGAGTTTTTATAACTTAAATAATCAACACTTGGTGGCCCGGTTACAAAGACTGAAGGTCCAAAATTGAAATTTTGTTTTTATTACGGCTAGATGTAAGTTTACAATTTACATAACCCGGGGAGACCCTTGGGCCCGATGTTGCTTAATATTTCCCTAGTTTTAATAAAAATAGAGAACATTTAGCGAAGTTACAACGTAAAAAGGTGGTAAGTAAGTCTACGACTGAAGGCATTTCTTTTTTCTTTTTTAGAAAGTCATAATGCTTCATTTATAAAATAACTTTATTCTAGTATGTTTTAATAGTTTCACCTTTGATCTTACAGTTTATTAGCTCTCTTCATACGACTGGTTGTCTGGAAGAAATCGCTTGAAAGCGATAAGACCGCCAAATTGTAACTTTGTAAATTATTCATTTTTCTTTTGTTCATTATTATGTTTTATAGTGTTGCAATAAAAGTATTATCTATCTATCTATAATAATGAGTCATTATCCTTAAAATAATATTTAAGTGTTATTTTGTGTGCTATATGAGTGTTTTATATAATTTTAAATAATATTTGGTTTAATAATATAATTTATTAAAATGAAATAAAGGAGCGCTTTCTATTACGAAATACAGAGTTGCGAGCCTTCATTGAGCGAGTTGGGCTGGGAATTGAAGCTGGGATTTGGGTTACGACCGGTGGTCTTAACCACTACACAATGGAACTCATCATTGATTATTTAAGCATCGTAGGTAATCGAAAGGCTTGAATGCTGGAGATCGTGGTTCAAGGCCCATAGCTCTAACGTAATCCCATTCCTAGCACAAGCATCTTCGCTTTCTATATGGGTGAGCAGGACTGTTATTAATTATTTATTAATTAATTAACAGAAAGGTACAAGCCAGACAAACAAATAGAGCAAAATTATACATATATGTATAATGACTGGCTTAAAACATAATACTTAGTAAAATTAAACTTTATAGCCTCATCATAACTTTAAGTCTATACAATATAATATGTTGTAGTTATTTTAAAAAATAATAAAAATAGTTATACAACATTATTTTTAGTTTATACGAAACCTGAAAACTGTTTGTTCAGAATCAGTAATAGAATCGATTTCAATATTTTTTATACCATGTTACATTTTGACCAATCAATAATATTTACAAAATCTCAAATAAAGTACACCCTATTAAAAACACAACGGGACAGCACAAAAAGCTAGTAACTTCGTTAGTTTTCAAGATATATTTTTTTTGTACTGATTCTTTAAATGAAAATATTTGTACCGTGTGTGTTTCGTATAAACTAAAAATAAGGTTGTATATAGCTAATTCATAGTAATCTTTAAAAAAATATTGGACAAAATTTTGTTCGTTACACTGTTTATCTTTGCTATTATCGCTTAATTTACACAGTTTGCTTTGCAATACAGTTTACTGACTGCAATGGATAACTTGTTATGATGATGACGACGAGGAAAATCCCTATTTAAACAGATTCTTTTTCTATACACAAGGCTGTATTCAAAATGAAACTGCGAGATTTGAAGGTCGCGAAGTCGAACTAACTTCAGCGTTGCAGACAAAATAAATACTTAAATTGATATGGAGAAAGGTTACATTAGATTAAAGGGCAATATTTACAAATCCGTAATTAGAACTATAGTACTATGGACTTCAATCAATTATGTACTATAGATAGGATAGGATCCAGAACAAAAATGCATTTCGAAACTGTAGGCTTAGCCAAAGTAACATTAAGAAAACGATAGCGAAGTTCGAAAAGAATAAAATGTATGGGATTGACATAAGATTGACCACGTGATTTTTTTAAATATATTAACGGGTAAGCACAGTGCCTTGATCTCACCTGATGTTAAGTGATGATAAGGCCAATGATGGAAGCGCACTTCACCCGGGATCCTCAACTAGTAAGGTACTGGCTATCTTATCTCTAGCTGCCGGAACACAACAATGCTACAAACATTGATTGTTATGGCGACATGTTTAGATAAGATGGTGGTAGCTAGCCAGCCGGACAAACAAGCCCTACCACCAACCAAACCGAGTACACAAACATGTACCCTCCGCTGGGAATCGAACCCCGGACCTCTGGGTCTTAACCGGTGGTCTTAGCCACTAGACCACAGAGGCGGATAAAATTTAAATATAATTTTAAATTAAAATTTAGCGCGGCATAAGTCAAATCCCATACATTTTATTATTTTCGAACTTCCCTATCGTTTTCTTAATGTTACTTTGGCTTCCGTCACTGGTCCTGTTTACTCATACCTACCTATACATTTAAATTTCGAATAACAAAATCTGAAAAAAAAATTGATAGCATCAACAACTTTAACTTACTATGAACCTAAAACCTTAAAGATAAAGATTAAATTAAGGTTGCAAAATATTTGTACTTAATATTTACTGTCATAGCCACAAACGTCAAGGGCCCCGAGCGTGGCTCCAAAGTCACCTACCATTTTTCAAGCGCTATCGGGAATCTAGTACGTAATTGATTGAAGACTATAGATCATAATGCTATGCCTTAAAGACGACGGCTGAAAGAAGATTGCATTTAGCGGAAATATGGATGTGTGGTAACAAGAATTCCTCTGTATTGTATGTCGTTCTATGTCAAAGGATTGCATCAATTATGTGCAGTTACCCTAATGGCACGAGGACTTGGGTTTAAAAATATCACGCGACGTGTGGGCGTTGTGTCTGCAGTGTCATCCTATAGGGTGGCCATCCTGTTTATACTTTAATCAAGTAAGTATAAAACATTAATCTTAAACTACTGAGAGGAATGCAAGGCCATTTTGGCTGTATTATCAGTCGCTGACAACCACCGCACTGCAATGAACCAGCGTGGTGGTTTATGGCCCGTTCTCCCGTTTTCAACCATAGAGAAGGCTCGTGCCGTGCCCCACAAGTGGGGACATTAGATAAGTTGGTGATCACTTTAAGACAAAGGTTTCAACTTTCCATTTAATGATGAAATGAAGCAGCATATACAAGTTAAAGCATATTGAAACATCTAGCCCTTTATTCCCATACTAAAACTTTTTAAAATAAGAATCAATGCATTATCTCTTGCTCTCTACTATTACGATTGTCTGTGCGAGTGATTTGATATCGTCGTCGTGAATGCCGTCTCTACATTACATGCACAGTAGAAATATTGAGATAAGACTAGACAATTACATAATTATTATGCAATTCATTCGATTAGATTATTACCATATTACTGCCTGAGCGTATTGTACAAGATTTTTAAAAACCGTATTATTTGGCTATCATCATCATCAGCCTATACTAGTCCACTGTTGGACATAGGCCTCATTTAGACATTTGGCTATATGATCCGGTTTTTAAATACTTCACGATGAACGTGTTGTTTAAATTTCAAGTTCTCGTTCATTAGCAGTCCGAACATTATATACTCTTGTGCTATCATTAAGTATGTCTATATCTTATTTTTAAATTTTAATTCTCACTTCCTATATTTCAATGCCGATGCAAAGGAAGAGGAGCTTAAAAACAAAACAAGTATTGCGTTTGTTACATAAATCGAGAGATATTTTTTAAGCTTGCAAAGGGATGGTTGAAAGGATATCATCCTCCATCCATCCTTTCAACCATCGTTTCATAAAGCATCTTAGTTGAAGGGGAAAATTGAACATGTTAAACTATGCTATGTGAAAGTAATATTGTGCACGACCGATAACGAGCCAGTAACTTTCTAGGTGAAAACGATAGGTTGCTTATAATATGTACCGATAGTTCAAGGGAATCTAATGTATTATGTACACACGGCGGCAGATCAACCTACCCAAAACTGTCAAATTTCTACAATCAATTTTGAACTTTATTGTAGAGTTAAAATAAGGATCAATATTCATTGGAGAAATTTGACAGATTTGGGTAGGTCCGACTGTACTAGCGGCCCGCCCCGGCTTAGAACGGGTGTAATTTTTTTAAATATAGCCTACGTTACTCAGCGCTAATGTAGCATTCTAATGGTGAAAGATTTTTTAAAATAGGTCCAGTAGTTTTTGAGCTATACACACATACATACATACGTACAAAGCTTTCCTCTTTATAATATTAGTATAGATCAGCGTTTGTAACATCAGAGTTTAATAACCAGCTCTATTTATGTCTCCACTACTGGAGGCGCAAGCCTTCCATTTGGATGGACGCAGGAAGAACGGGCCAAAAACCACTACGCGGGTCCAGTGCGGTGCGGTGGATTTTACGAAAACTAATATATAAATAGGTACTTAACTCATCATAAGTAAGGCAAGTTGTAATGTTGCAATATAATCAAAAAGCAAGATTCTTCATGTCTTAAAATCTGGTAAATCTTAAAATTTTAGATTAACTTTTTAATTTTAAATGCAAAAAAATATATAAAATAAACTGCTTAAATATATATTTGATAAGCCAATCTATATTACTAAATCTCAATCAATATTTATTGGAAAAAAAAACCTTTTATAAAATTAAATGGTTTTGGCCAAGTCTAAAAACTTAAAAAACATAAATTTTGAATGATGTATTTGTAGTTTTGAAGTACCTATTAGATACTTTAATAAATAACACAATCATTGTATTGTAGTATTATACAGGGTACCTGCTGGATAATATACTTATTGTGACACATTGTGAAACCAGACGAAAAAAAAACAGTTTCCGAATGTGTTATGTAAGAGCGTTATGTTGTCATGCACGATATAGTTATCAAAATGTTAATTAAATATCGCTTGCCAACGTCAAGGCTGAGTGCGCCACGGCCAACGAAAGGATTCGAATGTGAAATCTTAAAATAAACAATGATACGAGGAAGGAGCGTTGATTGTTCATTTTTTATTGCCTTTATTACATCTACAGGTTGCTTGGAAATGGAGATGATACAACATACAACAACCTATTTAAATAAAACAACTTTTACGGATCTACTTGCGTTTATTTTACACATTGAATTAGATTAATCTGACGTTTCAGACCCTTTGCATGGTCCAAGCTAAATAAATGTGTAAAATAAACGCGAGTATATTCGAAAAAGTTGTTTTATTTAAATGTGTAGTGTTCGCGTAAACTTTACAATGCAATATACAACTACCTATCAATGTAGGTATGTTATATGTTGGTGAAGTACTTATTTAATAATATACTATCAATATCAGCCTATAAACATTCTACTTCTGGAATCAGGGTTTCGTACATGTAGGTACATGAACAAAATAGCATTATTTAGGGAGATTGGGTCATTACCAGTGATCGCGAAAGGTAGTGCTATTTCGCGGGATAAGTCTACGTAATCTTAGCATGGATATGCCTCAAGAATCCAGAGATTTTAATGTAACGACATTATAATTAAAAACTATTTTAAAAATTAGTATGGTGTTACAAAAAGTTCAAAATGGCCTCTACAGAAAGAAATGTATTAATATTAATGTTCTATTAATCAAATTTTGAAGGTCGCGCGTCATTCTCATCTATACTAATATTATAAAGCTGAAGAGTTTGTTTATTTGTTTGTTTGTTTGTTTGAACGCGCTAATCTCAGGAACTACTGGTTCGAATTGAATAATTCTTTTGTGTTGGATAGTCCATTTATCGAGGAAGGCTTTAGGCTATATAACATCACGCTGCGACCAATAGGAGCGAAGCATCAGTGAAAAATGTTGCAAAAACGGGAAAAGAGCCTAAAAAATTAAAAATGCTGCCGAAAGTCACTATTCCACGCGGACGAAGTCGCGAGCACAGCTAGTTATTAAAATATACGTAATCTCGGAATCCTATGGTAATGTTGATATTAACATCAACATACAACAATTCTGCGATTCTTCTGGTTTTTACTCTCTATCAGGTGACCCGCCTGCTCGTTTGCCTTCTTCTTTTATAATAATGATAATAAACATTCGAGTTCATTCACCCCATTTAGCACTTCCTATTATTGGCCTTGATAGGTAGGGTATGGCATCTGGAACTACGGGTCAGGCTGTCTTTTCAAGGGTACCACGGGAGTTCCGGACCCTAGGCCCCCTGCTGGTTATGCCTTCGCGGGCGTCTCCGGCAGGTCTCGGACATGGGTTGGACTCGTGGTGGCTATGTGGTTAGCTGTAGAAGTGGGAATGTTTATCTGCCTGGTTGAGGTCTGGTCAGGCTTCCATTTCGTGCACAGCGAGCGGGTCCGAGTAGCGGCCTTGAGGGGGCCCGAAGCGAAAGGATCTGCGGGGCACGTGAGTTGTCCATAGTTGGTTGTTCTGCTCGGTGGTTTTCATGGAGTAGGTTTCCAACATCTCCGGTAGTAGTCTGGAGAATTAGTAGAGGCGCCCGCTAGATGCAATGTCTCCGGTTGAATTAGCCGCGTAGGATTTTGGAACTGATAAGGTGCCTGGATGGGTACTGAGAAGTGAGTGGGCTTACAACTCCGCCACTAAAGAGGACATTTGGTAGTCGTATTTTAAAGTCAGTCGTCATTTTAGAGTTCACGACCCGAGCAGTGGAACTGCGAGTTGTGCTCTTGGTGCAACGAGAAGTGAGCGAGCTTACAGCACCGGTAACCTATCTGCATATTAGGTAGTGGACTATACGTGTCCACGGGGCAACTCGCTCGAGACACTAGTCTTAAAAGTACCGGATGAAGAATGCGCTTCGGCGCGTCCTGATCTGGCGTTATGACCTGACACAGATGGTCCCTTGTGCTTGCGCAAGGATGTCTGACACCTAACTTTATAACCTAACGTTTGGTGGGGGGTGTCAATATAAACTTTAAAGTCGTGTTAGCGGAGATGGTCATTACCCACTACGCTGGACTTATGCGGATTGGTGGGTAATAATAACGACTGCTATGTTACAACGACCAAAGTACGGAGGGGCTCATAAGTGAAGGTTGTTTTTTTGTATATGAAACAGCAAAATTTATTTTGCGATATTGTAGTCGTTCCTACCCTATTATACATATACTTAAATTACCTATATTGTAGTTATGAATATGACGATTTGCATAATATAGAATTTGATGATATTATATGATTCCCAATGAATTAAAAATAATGTACCTATGGTTATTCGATATGCGAAACTGATTGTATTATTGACTAATATTTTAAAGCAATTTTATTAATTTGTAAAAAGCATATTATCGTGTATTTAATCTAATAAATGAGTACTTAAAATTGTCTGTGTTTTTATTCGTTAATCAACCCTTCAACTGCGGCGAGCACTGATCAGTGCCCTAAACAATAAAAATTTTATTGATTAAAAATTCAAGTATCCTGAAAACAGACGGGAAGTGTTGTCACTCTACTATTATTCTATGTAGCGTGCATTTAAGCGGATACGTCCGATAACCAAGTGGCAGGAAAAGATCTTGAAGATCTGAGTTTCTTTATACGGGCTGTTTCTATTTGCTAGTCGTATATTTCCCTTTTTTTTTGTATGAAATATTTAAGCTTCTATCTCATATGTAAACTGTTATATATTATTAAGCGTTAAATTTGAGGCCCTTTTTACTCGACTGCGTCTGAAGGAGGGTTATTTCTATTGTTGTGTACAAAGTAAATAGGTAATCCATTATGATATGGTTTAGAAATAAATATAGACCATTTCATAAGTATTAACCGTTTCGTACAAAGTCATATGCTATGAGAAAAATAGACGGTGCCACTTTGTTTATACTCACTTGTTTTTTTAATGAATTCTATAAATAGCATGTACTACTAAAGAGGAAACGAAAACTTAAGACGTAGCTGTTGGACGCAACTACTGGTTATGATGTTATCTATCACAGATAAGTGCGTAATGTCTGGTTTAAGTAAGCCCTAAAGAAGGTCGCGGGAAGCCGCTGGATGCGAGCAGCACAAAACCGGTCGTTGTGGAGATCCTTGGGGGAGGCCTTTGTCCAGCAGTGGACGTCTTTTGGCTGATGATGATGATGAAAGAAGGTCTTGGTATTTAAATTTTTTAAACAATTTCCTTACAATATAACAGAAAGTTTTCGATACATTAGAAAAATAGTATTGCAGACAAAAAAATATTTATTACTGAAGATTTATTTATAAACTAAAAAAAACCGGCCAAGCTCGAGTCGGACTCGCGCACGAAGGGTTCTGTACCATTATCTATAAACATATTTCAAGTTTCTACCTGTTATCGTTATTAAGACCTAGAAAATAATTGGAAAAAACACGTTTGTTGTATGGGAGCCCCCCTTTCTTTTAATGTAATTTAATTATTTATTTTTAAAGTTAATATATATAACTTAATATTCTGTAAATACTTCAAGCGTCTACCTGTTGCCGTTATCAACATCGAGCAAAAACGAGCAAAAAAATCATGTTTGTTGTACGGGAGTCCCCTTAAATATTTATTTTATTCTGTTTTTAGTATGTGTTGTTATAGCGGCAACAGAAATATATCATCTGTGAAAATTTCAACTATCTAAATATCACGGTTCATGAGATACATCCTGGTGACAGACGGACAGACAGACAGACGGACGGACAGCGGAGTCTTAGTAAAAGGATCCACCCTTTTACCCTAAAGGTTTTACCCTTTGGGTACGGAACCCTAAAAAAAGATTATTATAGCACCATAACGTTATTGAAATTTGAACTAAATTTGTTTAACGCATAATATAAACATTTATTTACATTAATAAGGAATAAATTAATAAAACACAGTGTTTAAATATTATCCTCGAATATTATAACAAATACAATATGTTGTATTTAAGTAACAAATTCTAAATGGATAATAATATAGCGTGTAATACAATCATCTTAACTAAATTATGGTGGGAGGTGTTGTGGTAAGAGCGGGAATGCTTACGTATAGGAATGTACAGACTGCCTGCACATGAACATATTCAAAACTGTCAAATGTCTTCAATAAATCTTCAACCATATGCCATACACATAAAGTTGAAATTCTATTGAGGATATTTCACGGTTCGTGGTAGTCTGATGGACAGGCGTGTGTACTCTGTAATCTGTGCAATCTGTACTAAACGTGCGTATAGAAAGTATAGGAAACCATGTGTTTGGTTAGCTGGCAGGTACAGCATATAAAATAATGGATAAATAAATCTTTAAAAAATTAAATTGTTATGCAGCATATAGGTATATTATTAGAAGACCATTTAAATAATTATATAATATTTAGATATTACGAAAATAAACTTAAAATTATCGTCTACAATAAAATTACCTAAATCCATTAAGTTTTTATCACCCTGTGATGTTGATTATTTATATTTCTCTACTATTATAGTAGATACTATAACACTTATTTACTTTAGTAAATATTAAACATTGAAACTTAAAAATAAACCGATATAAATACTGTTTGATTCATCACTTATTTATTATAGGAAAATATATATTTTTTGCAATCATAGGAAAAGTTGATGGTAACGACACGTGTCAATAATGATTTTTGTTATATGATGTTTTAATAGAATTCAAACTACCTAATAACACAAGTTAACTTAAAATTAAACAAAAGTAAACGGAATACGAAATCAAAATCCAGGAATACAACAAGTATCTATCTAAGATTATTGTTTTTGATTTGTTTTGCTTTCATAATGCTTTATACACGAGCACTTTTTATCGGTGATCAGGACCTACTGATTCCGACTAAGTAAATAATGGCCATTGCAATAATAATAAAACTTACATGTCTGCGTCTCATTTTTTATTTTTTTGTCTGGGAAGTAAAATTAATAACTATGAATATTAAAATCATGGTCATCCTACTCCTCCTTGTTAAAAATAAAACCTCTTCATAAGTAAAGGTACAACCACGGTACAACTATGATAACGCTTCTTGGCGGGAAAGTGAAGCGTCATGCCTGCGATTTTGTTTTATTTTCTAAAATTTGTGATAGGTCGAATATTAATGTGAAATAATGGTGGATTATTAACCGTTAAGTGTTCGTGAGTGTGCATAAGTGTTGGCAAATGAAACAAAACAGTGCAACGTTACTTTTCGAATTCTCTCAAGAAGCTCGCGTGAGGACTTAGTAAAGCCCCACATCTTTACTGAGATACTCAAGGGGTTGGGGGGTATATCATTTCTCACTTCCCATTTCTAATATAATTCATCATCATCATATAAGGAAATATTGTTTATTTATGTATTACTTGTAAGAAAAATTACTTTGACACTGGCTAAATGTGCTAATCGCACGAAGCCATCAACTAAAAAAATAAAAATAAAACTATGATAACAAACCTCATTGAAGATTTAAAGTTTTTCATGTTATTAGTAGTGAACTGTCAAATGGCAGACAACTAAACACTTTAAACTTCATAAAAATGTAGGAAGACCATATATTCTAATTAATTTTGGTTACCTTATTAAAAATACAAAATTAAAGTTGTAAAAAAAAACATGTAACTACTATTATTATTGCAATGGCCACCATTTACTTAGTCGGAATCAGTAGGTCCTGATCACCGATAAAAAGTCTTCGTGTGTAATAAGATAAAATTTTACTAGAATTTTTTTTTGGCGTGTTGACGTGACCTGTTCTATATTAATATAATATACAATAAATAGTGTCTACAGTGTTTGTATATAAGTAGATTTTTCAAGAATCGGCTAATGAATGGAGTCACTTTATAGAGGTATTTTTAAGACATAGCAAGAGACTTATTTAATTGAACATAATAAAATACACTATGTTTTCCTTATTATTATCAGTGATAGGAATAGGTAGTGCCTATTCACCTAAAGTTCGAAGAACAGAGACATGAATCGGGAACTTCCTTACGACAATTTTTTTTTCTGGGACAACTTTGCCCTAGCAGCAGTTTATTAAAAATAATGTTAATTGGAATAAGTAGGTACTTACCCGAACTTTACAATTTATATTTTCGGAATATTACATAAATTTAAATTCTAATAAAATATGCATTTCAAACAAATTGCCGGTCATAAAATTGTTAAATAGAATCTTTGTAGGTATACAACCTTATGTTTAGTCTATACGAAAATCGAAACACGTGTCAAATATTTTCATTTAAAGAATCAGTAAAAAAAAATTAAAATAATATCTTGAAAACTTACGAAGTTACAAGTTTTTGTGCTGTTCCGTTGTGTTTTTTAGTATGGTATACTTTATTTGAGATTTTGTAAATATAATTTGGTCAAAATGTAACATGGTATAAAAATATTGAAATCGATTCTATTGCTGATTGTGACCAAACAGTTTTCAGGTTTCGTATAAACTAAAAATAACATTGTATATATCGCAGTAAGATAAAGTGAAGCATTCAGTGCTATGTGTAATTCTATATGTCATGAGCAGTAATAAGAATAGGTAGTGCTTTTTCGGGGTACATAGACAAAATAAGGAATTCCTTAAGACAATTTTTTTTCGGAGCATTGTCTTGAAAATGCGTCACTTGTACAGTTTATGTTACGTAAAAAGGCGACAATTTGTTTGAAATGCATGTTTTATTAGAATTTAAATTTTTCTAATATTCCGAAATTATAAATTGTAAAGTTCGGCTTATTCCAATTAACATTATTTTTAATAAACTGCTGCTGGAACAAAGTTGTCCCAGAAAAAAAATTAGTACTAAGGAAGTCCCCGATTTATGTCTTTGTTCTTCGAACTTTAGGTGAATAGGCACTACCTATTCCTATCACTGATTATTATGTATAATTTTACGTTCGGTGATAAAATTTTGTTGAAAAACTGTTTAAAAAAAATTTTCACTGGCGCGGTTAGAACTCGCAATTTCTAACATAACAGGTTAATACTTTTACAAATGCTACGTTATAATTTTGGGTTATTCCCTGAGAATCACATCCCCGAGGATCCTGTGCCGGAGGATCCGGATTTGTTTTTATCTTCATGAACTTAATCAATACTATGTTTAGCTTGAAAGAACAGTCATGTCAGCAGAAAAAGTGCTCAGTAAAATTTTATTATATTGTAATATTGAAAAAAATAAAAGTCTGCTAAAGTAATCACAGGTTGATTTATTATGTACAAGTTAAACACAATAGAAAAAATAACAAAAGTAAATGTAACCACATTTATCGCATTCGGAATCCTCTGGGACAGGATCCTCGGGGAATGGGATTCTCAGGGAATAACCCATAATTTTAAATGTTTCGCTTGTTTTTTATACAACGTGTAATAATTATGTCTTAGTGACAACACATACAAGATCTAGATCGGATACATTTTGGATCTATTAATTTTTACTACACCTTTCTGTTACACGGTGTATAAAGCTACCTAATATATATAGCTGACAACGATTCAGTAGCAGACTCTTGACAAACTACTTTCCAACAAACCTTGCCTTAAATGGCAAACTATAAATTTAACCTTATCACATTGTAATTAGATTGAAAAACCAGTGAAAAATATACACTGTTAACGAGTTAAATAGATTTGTAAAATAAACTTATACAACCTATACTTTATTGTACTTGGGAATATTGTTTTGTACTACTTCTCCTCTGCTATTATAATATAAAAAGGAAAGATCTTACTTTGTATGGGCATCATCGTTGACACATTCCGAGTACTATACTAGTACGAAGACGTTCAAAAAAACTATATCTGAAACAATAGAAGAATAAAGATTACTATAAAGTACGCGTACATTTTAAAGTAAAGTCAAATGGGGGTCTAAGTAAGTAACAGTCTATATACTGTTCCACTGCTGACAGTACAGACTCCTCAGCGACGGCATTAATCTTTTATCTCCCAGTGACTCCATATGGAGCCACAGAACAATTGAATTTCTATTGTGTCTGGTTTTATGGATAACGAGAGATTAAATGGTCAAATAAAAGGTTTTTTTGTATATTTGTAAAAATAAACACGATCTTAATATTTTAAGAGCTGAAGACAGATAGGCTTATTCCCATTTTCACCATTGACTCCCTAAGTTCTAGGTGACCCCTAAGCCGTTTTAGGTGACGGTTTTGCTCCTTAGGAGTCGTCGGTGTAATCAGGCATTAGAGACTTAAAATCTCGAAATGGCTTTGGTACAAGTAAAGGCCAACCTTTACTTTACATACCGAATTGTTGGGTGTTGGCATAATTACCCCACATCCCGAACCCGGCTATGCATCGAATCGAAAAGTCCGAAACAGTTAGGTCGACTTGGGAATTGAACCCAGCGTCTTCTGATACAAAACTGAGTAGTATGAGGAAGTATAAGGTAGGCTTAGTAGTATAAGGTGGGCTGAGTGGTATAAGGCTGAGAGAGCTGAAGACTGTTAAAAAAGTTTGCTATCTAAAAAATAACAAAACCCTTTCCAACTCACCTCACCCCAACGCTCCGGCGGCGACAGAAGCCAGCACCACCAGAATAGTGGTAGCAACACCACCCGCCCCCACCTGCGCGTTGAACACCGGCCCGGAGTCGAAGCTGGATCCGAACGCATCCGCTGCCGACAGTGTGTCTGTGAAGAGCGCGCTGGTCACTTCGTGTCCAGTGGGCTCGATTAGTTATATGGGCTTTTTGGTTAGAAAAAAACTCCTTACTAAATTTTGATAAAAACTCCCCACAACGTTCACAATGAACGTGCAAGTCCGATATTTCAAATAACATTAATTGGTTTGTTTTACATTACTTTTCGTAGTGTTTTTATTTTTGTAAATGGCTACACAGTTAATTGAAGTTTTTAAAAAGGTAATTCTTGCATAAACAAAATGTCTTAAGGCTAAAACAGCTTGTAATAGAATTTTTATGCCATTGCCACTAGCTAAAAGTCTAGTTAATAAAATTTTTCACCTTTAAATCTACGAAACCCAAAATACCGAAGCTTGCATTAAAGGTGCTTTTATGATTTTATTTTAGTGTTTGGTTAAAGCAAAGGTTGATATAGGTTACACAATTATATGTATTTACTGTAATTCTTAATAAAAGTAGCAAAAATAAGGATAATATATTGTTTTTTTTCCTAATTTAGAAGAATTAAGTGAAATAGTATAAAGAGTCCTATTTCTATGTAGAGTTTGCGTTTTGTTTGTTTTTATATTATTCCACACCGCCTTGCCAGTTGCGCTGCTAAAATTTCGCGTTAGTAAGTATATAGGTTCACTACAGTACATGTGCGGTTTTATTAAATCACATGACTTGTGAAATACACTTGAGACAGGAAAATTAGTATATTTAAAATAATTGGACACAGTTACATACCGATAGACTGACTACATATAATAGGAGTAATTGTCTAGTAGAACAACGGTTATTAGACTACAGAATATGTTTTAAGAAATATATTACTAAGTTATTTAATTATATTAAAATTGTAATATTCGGAATGCTTTGTAGTTGAGAATTGCATTGCCATTTGCTTGCCCGTGGTTCATGAAAATTAAAGTATTGATATTTTTTTAGAAGATACGTTTTTTTGCTGTCTCGGGAAGAGATCACTTTCAGTGCTTAGATCGCTTTTCATACGTTTCTATGTTGTTAACATTGTTTTAGTAGACTACTATAAAGTATATTTATGTTATAAGAAAACTAAGAAAAGTACATACTTACATATAATTTTTACCTCGCTTTTACCAAACACAGAAGACTTAATTAACTAATACTACATAATTATCACCTCTAAACCATAGACCATAGCTACAAAGCCCATATAATTAATCACCAGAGCCCTGGACACATGCAGTGTGCAGAAAATAAGAAATACCTGTAAATAATATTAAGATAGATCATAGACAAAATTCTATAGCCAGACCAAAGTCAATGTAGAATGTTTTTAAATAAAGTATTTATCATTATTTTTGTTAATATCTAGTATCAGTCACATTTTTACTGTTTCTGGATTCCTTTTGTTTTAATGTAACTCCGTCTTAAAATTACACTAAGAATGGTAAATAATTTGATTACCAACATTCTACTAGATTTTAATTGAGTATAGATTTGTGATATAAGAAACAACACTTGAAATAATAGACTGGGAAACTAAAGTATCGCTTGATCAGAAGCAACAAAGCAATGATTTACTGTTTTTGAAAAAAAAATGTCGCTTTTTTCAAGTGTATATAAGTAATTTTGTCACAAAATAGCCATATAATTGAAATATTAGAAACATAAAAGAAAAAATATAAATATAGTAAATATTTGCATTATATAAAAGAGTACAAAAAATGTTTATAAAATTGAAGAAGGTAAGTACTGTATGTTATTACGATCTAGTTTGGGTCAAAATAAGGCATGTTGAAGTTAAAAGCTAGTTGATTATAATTACATAATTTAGTTTAAGCACAAAATAAATAAATATATAATTAAATCAATCAATTTTAACTAAAACATGTTCAATATTTAAAGTAAATTTACAAACGAAATATTAGATAATATATAAATTAAAACAGTAGATAATATAAATTAAATTAAAAACTACGTCAAAGCTTATTTTGTAGATTAAAGCATAATATATCAAACACCTTGTATCTTCGTTCGAACGACTTAAAAATGGGCTCGATTGACGGATGCGGATATCGCTACGGTTTTTGTTATGGGAATCGGGGGATATATATGTTGGAAGATATAGAGAGAAGGGAAGATATATGTTGAAAATACAAAGCTACCGGTCAATATATATGTTTTACAAAAAAAAGTAAGCATGCTAAGAAAAATGTTGGCTACTTAACTAAGTTACGATATACTAGCAAAAATAAAATCTTGCGCTTTTTACCATTATGCAAAAAATAAATTTAAACTATGGAAATTAACTAATAAACGGAGTGTAAGCTTGCAATAGATATATTCTGCGTTTCCATCTTGTCATGTAAACTTCATTACGAATGAATAACTATTCGAAGCTTATACCTACTATGTTTATTATTACAGAGGGTAAAATACAGTTCCTACTACAACAGAGCTCTGTTAGCCAACGAAGCGACAGCTCGCTCCGCCCTGTTATCGTTCAGTCAGCAATGACGTACCAAACTCGTCGCGAATAGTTACGTTACTGATACGTTACTGATGATACGCTTCCGTCAATCTCCACCATATTATAATAATATTATATTAATACATAATTTGGAAAAGTGTTAAAACTATATTGTAGTAACTTTTGCGTCGAATTTACGACCGTAAGTTTAACGTCGTTGTTTTGCCTTAAGCAAATGATAGTACTCATGATTTTTTTTGTATCGGACAGACTCTGAAATCTTGACAAAAACTGTTCCATAAATTTAGGGGAGAAGATGTCATTGTAAAATATAGAACAGCTGAGAACAGAACAGTTCTTTAGAGATTTCAGAGTTAGTCTGGTACAAACAGTTGTTCCTATTCATGAATTTTGTCACCTGCTTAAGCCAACAAAACAACTTAAAATTGACGGTTTATACTCTGCAGACTCCCTAATAGGCAGTGCGCCTCACCCATATTGTCAGAAGCCGCAGGTTCCAATCTCGATTGTGAAAAAGAGTTTCAACACTTTTCTCCGAAGTTACTACAACATTTCACTATCTATTTCTAGTAATTTGCTAGATTAGCATGAATACTAACACAATTAGGAAACCAAAAAAATAATACATACCTAATTTATCGACTGCCCGTTGCAAGTGAATGAACAAATAAATATGATTAGAGCAGTGAATAAGCAATGCAATAAGAATATCTAAGACTTTGTATATCAATTTGAGTAAATGAAGCTGAGCGTATGGTATAGTAAGAGAACCGCAACCAAACAATGCTTTGTAGGCAAATTGAAAATTAAATGACATAATTGATCGTTGTGGCACCAGTCTTTGACAATTTAAGCCAATAAAAACACAGTTCGACACAGTTTTCGTCGCTAAAAAACAATATTTATTTATTTATTAGGTTACACAACAGACATCAATCTTAACAAAGTTATAAATACTTACTAGGTTTAACAACATTTTTTACTAGACTAATGTCCTAAACGTGTTAAGAGCGTTTACGCCGCACACTAGCGCCGCCAATGAAAAAAAAACATCTAGTAATTAGAGATAGGAAATCAAATTATGCTCAACAAACTATCTGAATGAAGTAATTTAGCATTTTTACGTCACCTAATGAACATCTGACATGATAAGGTTTAGTTAAAAGACGTTGCAGCTACAAACGACCACTTTTAACTATAACGCCGTATTTAACTAAACCATAACATGTCAGATGTTCATTAAGTGACGTAAAAATGCTAAATTACTTCATTCAAATAGTTTGTTGAGCATAATTTGATTTTCTATCTCTAATTACTAGATATGTATTTTTTTCATGTGCGGCGCTAGTGTGCGGCGTAAACGCTCATAACACAAGTAGTTTATGTGTGATTTAGCTTTAGATTTAAAAAAGAAAATAGAACTAGATTTAAAGAAGTTATATTTCCAATCCAAATAATTTTAAAATTACTCAAAACTATTTGGAAATACTACAATTGGGTCGTTAGCCCTTTGGGTCAGTTAATAATGTCTTGATGGAAGTTTTGAATACATTTGGGTTTCTATTGAAAATATCAAGTGAGTTGTGATCCCATTGCAAGTTTGTTATACTCTCTGCACATACGAGCAATGGGACTATTATAAGATTTATTAATCCGAAATATACCTACATAGACTTTCAATGAAATTTCACGGAATAACAGCTGGGAATAGGGTTGCCAGATGTCCTTTATTTTAAAGGACGTCCTCATTTTCAGCCCTTATTATGGGTAGTGTCCCTTATTTTGAAATAAAGATTAGAGGACGATACTTCGTCCTTTATTTGGATAAAAATTAACGCATCGACCGGCGGACAGTAAGGTGCAAGCAGCAAAAAGTAATACAAAACATATTGTAAAAAAAAATAGTAATTTTGTCTTTGTTTTATGATACGTTTCACTGATTTAATTTCTTGATACCTATCTTATTTTTATATCGTATTAAAATAAGGTTTTTTTTTAAAATAAATATCGCTACTGATACTACCTACAACAAAGCGTTTTATTGAAAATAACATCACGTTCTTTGATTCCGTCTTTAGTCCTACTAGTGGTCGCCTAGTGGTCGAAATCCGACCGTAATTTTAAGGCTGCACGGATTGTATCCTAAGCAATGAAAAATTAAAAAAAGATAGAATGTGAGTTTGGATTGGCATTGACAGATTCCGGCCGCTGCTCTTCCATTTTTGAAATTTTTGAATGAAATTTTTAAATGCGTGTGTGTCAAATACATGGTAGTGTGTGTAATGTTTGTTTTATTGATTTAAAGTATTTTTATGCATAATTAAAAAAAAAAGTAACATTCGGATAACCTTCTCTATATAAACTATAAGTGTGCCAAAGTTCATACTCCTCCGCCCGCGCAATTTTCGTAAAAAAGGGGTACAAAGTTTTTGCTTCACGTATTAATATATAGATAATTTCTACTAACAAATCCTCTGCAATACAAAACGGGAGCTGGCAACCCTAGCTGGAAAGCAGTTGGTCTGTATTAAATTGTTCCTAATGATTAACATCGGTTGCTGACCCCTATTTTTAATCATTAAAGGAGAAAACTGTCGATGGCCGTTGAACACTGGTGCCACACCACCCTAGTTAGTTTTAAATGGCTCTATGGAAATTACAATAGTTGCGTAGTTCTAAAATTGTAATTTAGTATTAATTAATTCATGATTTATAGCTAGACCGCTTAACTGAGTCCTCGCCTGCGGTAGGTACGCGGGGCGGGAGTACGTAGGGCCTCTGCCACGAGTACGAGCGTTTTGTGACGCGGCAAACGGATTTCTAGTTCATTGCGTTATTTCTATAACCGTTGACTATGACTGCCGTTGTATAGCGCGCAATGAACTAGAAATCCGTTCGCCGCGTCGCATGTCGCTCGTGTTCGCGGCAGAAGCCCTACGTAATTTCCGCCCCGCGTACCTTCCGCAGGCGAGGACTCAGTTAAGCGGTCTACCTTTAGAACTGTTTGGAGTAAGCATTCCAAATATATACAGGGTCTAACAAAATCAATAAGCGAACGTTTAAGGGCGGTATCTATACATAATTTTGAGTACAATGACAAAAAATAGGCTCCAGTTTTATAGTGATTTTTCAAAATTATATTTTCTAACAAACTAAATCAATTAAAATAATGCACATCATGAAACATGCTGTATCTTTACTAACACGCATGCAAGCGTCAATAAAAAGATAGTGTACATACACGCACACAATTGAAAAACCATTGTATGACATTCATACACACACGGCCATCTTTGTATTTTTTGGTGAATTACGATAATGTTTTGTTGATTATCTATCTCGGTAACGAGCCCGTAGTTTTGGACCAAATTTGGTGAGCATGCTCAGTGTGATGTATAGATGCTCCCCTTAAACGTTCGCTTATTGATATTGTTAGACCCTATATAAAGCTAGCAATTTCCTCGCGACTTCGTCTACGTCGATCAAAGACTTTTTTATATTAAAGCCTATGTTGCCCACAAGGTATACAGCATTATATCATTAAGCGCATTCTTAAAATTAGACCAGTAGTTCCAGAGATTTACCTTCTCAAACAAACAAACAAAGTCACAATAGTCAATAGTCAAATAGTATAGATAGATGTGTATTAGTGCGATTTAAAATCTATTACTATATTAATAAAGCCTATTTTACCTCCATATCGGTCGAGGAGCGCCATGATGACCCCATTGGTCCAGCCAAAGCCGGTCTGCACCATGTACTCGCCGCCGCCGCCGAAGCCACCGAATATAGTTGCATCGTACTGTGAAATAGTAGGTAATGTAAATACCGCTGTCTAACAGCGTACATCACGAAGTAAGACCAGTAAAACAACTTAAAATTGACCGTTTATACTCTGCAGACTCCTTAATAGGTAGTGCGCCTAACCCATATTGTCAGAAGGCGCAGGTTCCAATCTTGATTGTGAAAAAAAATTTCAACACTTTTCTCCGAATTGTTACTTCGACATTTCACTATCTATTTCTAGTAATTTGCTAGATTAGCACGAATACTACTGTACAATTAGGAAACCAATAAAAATTATATACCTAACTTATCGACTGCCCGTATTAGAAAAAATCAACGAGTCTTCTGTGGTCTCGGCAGCTCAGCGGTGAGAGCATCAAAGGGTTGTGGGTTCGCTTTTAATAAGTTTAATTTTATATCTCCGAAATTAGTTATTAACTTACTATGCAACTTTACACAGTCGATCATCGTTTTACTTACTGACTATAATTTCCCAAAATTTTAGCAAAATGTTTGGACGTTTTAAATTTTTTTTTTAAAGTTGTTTGAACAAAAAAAAACCTTTGAAAATTTTCATCAACTGAACGGCTTTTCAACATCATCATCATTACCCCTTTTTATGTCCCCACTGCTGGGGCACGAGCCTTCCCTATGGATGGATAACGGGCCATAAACCACCACGCGGGCCCAGTGCGGGCAGTGATTGTTAACGACGGCTAAGGCAGCCGGGACCGACGGCTTTACGTGCCTTCCGAAACACGGAGGAGCTAGAGATGATGAATGTTACCGACCGGGTACGTTAACCACTGCGCCAGCGTGCTTTTGTGGCAATCAACAAACAAATAAAGCCCACCTTCTCCAACATGAACTTCTTCTGCTTCCACACATCGAAGTTCGAGCGGACCCACTTGGTGGCGATCTCGTTCGCGTACCGCGCCGCCTCAGGCAGCCCGGTGTCGGCCAGCCCGGTCACGAAGATGTACTGCAGCGGCGGCCACGCGTTGGGGTAGTCCCACTGCTCGCCGGAATGCTCAAACGTGGTGGGGATGCCGCCCTCGAAGATGTCCACCTGGGGACAGAGATAATGCTCCTGTGATTGGTTACAGTACCGATTCACCCTACCGATATAGCAACACGTGAGGAAGTGCTGGATATTTAGTGCAAGATTTTCTTCCTCTTTAAACAGGTCACTAAGCTACACACGACTTTTAAAGTTTATACGGACACCCCCCACCAACCTTACGGTTATAAAGTTAGGTGTCAGACATCCTTGCGCAAGCACAAGGGACCATCTGCCTCAGGTCATAACGCCAGATCAGGACGCGCCGAAGCGCATTCTTCATCCGGTACTTTTAAGACTAGTGTCTCGAGCGAGTTGTCCCATGGACACGTATAGTTCACTATCTAATATCAAAATTTGACTTCACCACTTTGTAGGCATGATTAATATGTATATCCATGCCAAATTACAGCTTTCTAGTACTAATTATAGTTTATGAGCTAGGCTGGGGTCGGACAGACAGACGGACATGGTGAAACTATAAGAGTTATGGTTTTTTGTTGACTACAAAACCCTAAAAAAGGTGTGGAGACTGCCTTTTCATCGCAACATTACTTGTCCTTTTTATTTCGTAAGTTCGATCATGAATCTAAATGAATATTCTGCGTCTGAACATCTGTATAATGCTTTTCCGTCTTATTGTATGTTACCTTGACTTTGTACCGGGAATTTGTTGACAAATGTCACACATTATCATGAGGCCGCCATCTTCACTTTATGCTCCGGCGGCCATTGCGTGAACTGCTTAGTGACTTGAATCTATTTTCATCGCGGTCATTACTTATCCTTTTCATTTCAAATTAGTGACTCTTGATTACGATAAACATTAAGGAAATGTTCGCGTATTTATTTCGTGAAAAGTAACAACTCTAAATGAAGATTCCGCATCTAAACAAGTTACCTTGACTTTGTCCAGGTAATTGATAACTCTGCTGACGAAGTACTCTCTTCTAGCGTGGTCGTAGCCGCCTGTCCACAGCGGCGCGAGGTTGGAGGGGTAGAAATAATCGCGTCGGCGGTTCGACTCCAGGTTGAAGTCCAGCCACGCGCCCACATCTTCGTGCCAGAGCAACTGGTGAGGTGACACATAATATTTGTAGTAATAAACAAGCAAAAACCAAGTTTAAATGATTAGAATATAATTATCATTTCAGTAATGAAGTACTTAATAAGGTTACAGAGGAGAGACTTGGGGTTTTATTTGAACTGTAAACTAATAGTTAAGTCACACGTTGATCAAATAACTTTAAAAGTGTACCGAATGCTTAGCTTCGTCATTAGAACTGGCAGGGATTTGAATCTAAGCTCTATTCTTATGTTGTTATACGAATCTAATTTTGATCCATTATAGAAAACGCATCGGCTTAGGTTTAGTGTACTTATGCGGGAATTTGTATAAAGCGATGTTGCTACGTTATTGTAAAAAAATCTGAGATTATATTGCACATATTAATTTTGTGAGGAAACATATACAGTTTTCATGCAAAAAAATCGTTTTGAATAATAACTTAAATACGATTTTGTCGTATTGACATTTTAAAGATTACTTACGTGAGACAATTTTTCGTTCAAAAACGTCAAAAATTTAAGAAAGAAATAATTTTGATTTTTGTGTGCATTTAAGCGCACCGAAAATTTTGATAATTTAATTTTAGAATATATATGGCGTCGCAATATAACTAGAGAGAAGAAAGACCCATTTATGGAAATAATTAAGGCAATAAAGCATGTTTATAAAATATAATCTTTATCTTTTTATTTATTTTTTAAACTGTCACACACCCGAATCTTATTAACTTACGACTTCACGTGGTACTTGCCTGCCCTACGCTAAAAATGATAAACCAATTTTTTTTAAACATGTTTGTTTTAACCGTTTGCCATTATGGCCAGTTCGGTTCCTTGTATCCCATCTCTAATGCGCCGTCATCGTATAGAGAGAGATCAATTTGTTTTATATATTAAGATAGTTACTAATTTGATAGACAGTAGTTTTCTATTTCTATTAAAAAAACTTAAAATTCAACCTAGTGCTTCTTAAAGTTAATCAATCAGTTAATTCAATGTTCTATTAAGAAGATAAGGTTTAATTTGTATTGAGAAGCAGCGTTCACTTTAACATGTTTTCAAAAACTACTAACCTTTTCAATAGCTTCTAAATATCTGGCATGGACCATTCTATAGTAATCAGCCTTCTCTCTGTTGTCCAACTTCGCATGGAATTCGCTCATGATTTGGGCGTTCCAGCACATTATAGCGTTCAAGTCGACTGGCACGATCGAACGGGTCTTCAAGTTGGTGAGGTTACCTGGAAAATTCAACTTTATTATAAGTAAGGTAAGATATATTTTTAATGATTTTGATGACTTGCACGTCAGTAATAAAAACCATCATTCATTTATTTATTTAATTACTCACAAGTATCGTTACAAGTTATTATTATTATTAATTAAAACTAGACTGATGTTATGTTTTCTACTCAATAATGGTATGAAGTATTAAAATAAACTGCACGCTAAAACGTAGTTATACAGATACACTAAACTATCAAAATGTATAAAACCATTTTAGTTATTGTTTGTAGCTTTATGCTACCGACAAAGAATTCAATATACTTAGATTCTTTTTGTTTTATTAATAAAACACACGCACAAACTTTCACACAACGTCATGTCTACAAAATATTGAAACGGAAAACAGTGTTATAACCTATAAAAACGGCTTATTCCTGTTTCTCCCACTACCACGTCCCACAAGATGTTTTCAGATTTCTTCCCACTTAAAATTCACAATTCTTACGACACAAAATTCCGAATTTCAGCCTAAATAAATTCCTTTGTACAGCAGTGGACGTCTTTTGGCTGATATGATGATGATGAAATTCCGAATTTCGTCCTAAGTAAAAAGTCCTGTGCCCTGATTCCTAGAACAAAAACCGTAACGATGTTGCTTAGTCGTTAAAACCATTTTCATACTAACACCCGATTTTAAAGTCGTCCGACCGAAGTCCAACCAACCGTATTCAGATATACCGTATACGGTTACTTAGAACTTGGTTCGAACGATTTTATAATCGGATGTTAGTACCGATCCGATCCCTTCGGAGAATCTAGTAGGGCACGGGGACACGCACTAGTGCGTGATGCCGTTCCCTCCCCGTGATTCGTTTCACACTGCTTGAGGAACCCTTTAAATTTCTCGCCGCCCCCAAACAAGCCCGGTAAAGCTTAAATGCCGTTTGAGGCAATCAGCACTCTCCAAAAAACAAAAAAGGATGTCAGTATGAAACGCTACGATATCGTTACGGTTTTTGTTATGGGAATCGGGGAGCTGGGGTCTTGCCTTGTGCTCATAAAACAGCATTACTGCAATGTTATCACAAAGTGAAAACGAGAAGTGTATACGCCTGCCGCCACACGCGTCTCGTTTTCACAATCGCAACAACTTCCACAGGGTACACACGGCGGCAGATCAACCTACCCAAAACTGTCAAATATCTACAATCAATTTTGAACTTTATCGTATGGTTATAAGGATCAATATTCATTGGAGAAATTTGACAGATTTGGGTAGGTAGATTGCCGCCGTGTGTACATATAGGTTTTCGTTATTTTAATTTTCGATATTTCGATACAATCGATATTAAAATTTTTGATGTTTTAACATTGACATTTTAACCGTAACCGTATTTAAATTTTCGATATTCAAATAGGGTCAAATCACATATATGTCAAATTCACTATTCATCTTGCCATTGCTCCGTCAAATTCTCTTTAGATCAAGTTACATTTTAGGCCAACTTCTCTTTTCATCAAGTCTTTCATTCGTCAAATTTTACATACGCCAACCCCTTGTACAATTCAATACAAAATAATTTAATATTTATACCCCCTTACCCTTCCCCAATACTGCTTTAATAGCGCATGTATGTATCTGTGATTTCGTCTGGCTATTTTCAATATTTTATTTAAAGTAATTAAGGGAAGAAACAGGAACAAATACATTAACTCAACAACATCTATTTCTATATAAAACACAGTATCAGCATCCCACAGTCAACATGCAACGTACCACCGGTCTGCCTGTACCCAGTCAACTTTCTTATGTGCTCGTTTATTGCAGTGTTCTTGTAAAAGTCGGCTGTGTAAACACGATTGTGCAACATTATTATAAAAAGTTTAGCTTTGCCTTTTTAATATAAACTTTTTACTTTTTATTTTCAAGTGCTAGTTGCTGCACTGAAGCTAAAGTGAATATTTATAAAATTTATGAAACACAGTGAATAAATTAAACGCTTCCCCAACCCAGTCAGGAATCGAACCTGGGTCTTCCGCAATCCGGACAGCTGCACTGACCGCTATGCTACCGGGAAGGCTGACGTGAGCGCTGAATTTTGTCACTGTTTTTTTAATTTTTTGGGTCGGGTTGGATTTAATTTTTTCACTGTATTTTATAAGTTTTATAAATTTTTAATATAACTTTCAAAATTATGTCTAATCAAAAGGGGGACAAAATGAGGTGACCCCAGAAGGTAAGTTTAATACACATCACGCTCTAACAACGCACACATAGACAACCTGTCACGGACATGGAATCTCGGACCATCTCGAACCAACCCGAAAGAGAGAGGTTAAAAATAAAAATTGGACTGTATGTTAATTGAGTGACGTAACCAGCCACTAAGAAAGGATTTTACGGAAACCACACCCTAAGAGGGTCAAATAGGGGGTGAAAGTTTGTATGAAAGTCCGTCAGTTTTGAAGTAAAATACATGAAAATTGGTATTTGGGTTCTTGAAAAGAATTACAGAATGACTTGTCTCAGGAATTTTGTGTATTTTTCTTTAAATAAGTAAAAAAAGGAATAAGGTTTTTTGGAGAAATCGTTATTTTTTAAAGTAATACTATCAAAAGGAATATTTTAATCGATCTTTAGATTTTTCAACAAAAATAAAGAATGACGTGTTTTAGCATTTTTCGAAAAACCTCCCCCTAGAGAGGTGAAATAGGGGTGGAAAGTTTGTATGGAAATCGCGCGCAAAACATCACGCGTTTACTGATTCCTACACGTGTGAAGAAACAACAAACATAATTTGCCCACGCGAGTGAAACCGCGAACAAAAGCTATTTTTGTATATAACTAACAGAAAAAAAGAACATTAGAGTATCTTACGGTTGCGTAAAAATAAATAAATGGTACGCCAAAACGCAAGTTTTCGTTTTGCCCGTTTCCATTTTGGCTGAACGTCAATTCGGATAAAGTGCGATTTCAACTTCAGCTTTATCATTACTTAACATAAGGTAAGCTAAGACCAATTGCTTTTCCGTAAAAAAAAGAAAAAAGGGACGTACCTTTGTTAGTTCCATTGAGAACGAACCATCGAGATGAGAAGTCCCACCCCGACTCGGCGGCGGCCTTCAGCTCCGCGTACAGTTCCTCCTTCTTGTCTTTGGTGTCTAAATGGCTGTGGAAAAAAGTAATGTAATTAAATGTGTGTGTTTATTATTAAAAAAATCCATACATAGTGTAAAGTAAAGTTTAGTTAAAGTAAAGTTAAACTTTGGGGCTTTCAACCACAAGATAGATATAAAGGAAAGACAACTGCTGCAATGTGAAAACAACGCAGCATCAGTCACCCTCGCCCATAATGGGTTAATTTGGTAAAGCTTGAGCCCAGTGGGACTTTTATATGCATATACACATACAAACATACGTATAAGATACATTATAGATCTGCACTTCCTGTGTGATGCCGGGGATAAAGAATTGCATCACCCCATCTCAACCCGTGGGTGTCGTAAAAGGCGACTAAGGACATTCCAGAGGATGGGCAGCAGCATCTCTCTGATGTTACCCTCAACCTACTGCGATCGCCAACCCGCCTGCCAAGCGTGGCGATTACGGCAAATACCCCCCATGATATGCCTTGGGAGAGGCCTTTGTCTAGCAGTGGACGTCTTTTGGCTGAGATGAGATGATGATGAGATAGATCTGCACAACACGGGAATGACCAATGCAAAGAGAAAACAAAGATCTTAATATTTTTTTTTAAAACAAGTAACAAACAAAACACATTGACAATTCATAATTAAAAGACATAAGATAAATTTTTACTGGAAAAAATCAACCAGTCCCTGAGACCTCAGTCTCGATAGCTCAGCGGCCAGAGCATTTGACCGGTAATCCAAGGGTGGGTTCGATTCCCACTTGAGCTAAACTTAAATTTTATTTTGTAACTAAATATATAGGCCTTGTGAATTCAAATATTACAGTAATAAAAATTTCAATTATGTAAGTAGATAAAGGAACCGGAACAAAAATGCGTCTTAAACTGGTCCTGTTTGCTCATACATACATTTAAATTTCGAATAACAAAATCTGAAAAAACATTGGATAGCATCAACAATTTTAGCTTACTATAATGAACCTTAAATCTTAAATATAAAGAGTAATTAAGGTTGTCAAAATAATTGTTCTTTTCTTCTTTTCCTTTATTTGATGGCTTTAGCCCATTTAGCCAGTGTCAAAGTAATTTTTCTTACAAGTAATACATAAAATAAACAATATTTCCTTCCTGATGATGATGATGAATGATAATAGAAATGAGAAATGAGAAATGATATACCCCCCAACCCCTCGAGTATCTCAGTAAAGATGTGGGGCTTTACTAAGTCCTCACGCGGACTTCTTGAGAGAATTTGAAAAGTGCCGTTGCACTGTTTTGTTTCATTTGCCAACAATCATGCGCACTCACGAACACATAACGGTTAATAATCCACCATTATTTCACATTAATATTCGACATAACACAAATTTTAGAAAACAAAACAAAACCGCAGATATGACTCTTCACTCTCCCGCCAAGAAGTTCTATTTGTACTTAATATTTACTGTCATCGCCACAAACGTCATTGTGGCTCCGTGGCCCCAAACGCGTTCCGTTTTTCAAGCGCTCATTAGGAACCTAGTACATTATTGATTGAAGAATAAAAATTACAGATTAAAAATTTATTATAACATTTTGAAAAGCTAGCATATGAACTTAGTACTCACTTTGCTACGTCAATGTCTTCTTTGTAGCTCTCCGGCCGTGGGCCCTGCGATTGGTCTATAAACCTCGCCATTTTATATCTGTAATAAAAAAGAAATTTAAGTTTGTTTGTTCTTGTCACAAGTCCACAATTTATAATGTTAGTTTTTAGTAGTAACATTTATAAAGTTATAAATTAGAATTTCCAAAATACATCTAATATGTTTATTAACTTTAAACTTTTTTTGTCAATTAATGAATTAATGATGTATTAATTAATAACAAGTGGAATCAGTTTAAGCAAATGAGAAATTTAGATTAAATTATTATTACCTCTGTTTATCTCCCAATAAGTAAATAAATGTACAATCACAAGCAAAAAAAAAAAGTGAGCAATTGTAACTCTTAATACAACGGAATAAGAGTCAAAGTGCTTACACATAGGCGCTCGTGACTATACAACAAGAATGTTAAATAAATGATTTGATTTGAACTGACTTGTGCCCCTCATGCTCCACTTCCACGGTATGGTTGGTGATCCAGAAGTCGAACTCCTTGTCCAGAGTGTGGATGTGCTGCCGCAGGAAGTTCAGATCTCCGGAGTCCTCTACCACCAGCTTCATCATGGGTATGAGTAGGGGAGGTTGGGACCTGGAACGGGAAGGCACAATTTTGGTAGAAACTGTACGAAACATCACTAGCTCATGTAATCTCCCCATTGTTGGAGCCAAGCCTTCCCTATGGGTGGAAACACCACACGAAGAACGGGCCGAAAACCACCACGCGGGCCCAGTGCGGGCGGTGGTTGTTAACGACTGCTAATGCAGCTGGGACCAACGGCAACACGTGCCGACGCGACGAAGCTCGGAGGAGCTCGAAATGATACATTTTTGGTCACCCATCCGATGGCCGGCCTTTGAGAAAGTTGTTTAAGGCGACGCACCACTAAACAATAAATCTCATACGGAGCGTTTGCGCCCCGGACCATAATAAAAACTGTTTTTTTTTCCTTCAAATTAAAACTACAATTTATTTAAAAAAAATAAACTACAATATTGAAGTGTGTGTTAAGACTAATCTACTAAGAAAATTTAGATGCTTAAATCGGTCTGGTTAGCCTGTAAAATGCAAATCTATGTTTAAAAAGAGGTTACTTTGATATTTTTTTCTTTGTTATATAATTTAACAAATCGTGTTTTTGCAACTAGCAAAATGAAGTCAATTAAATGAAAAATCATGTCATCAAATATCACTTTCATATGTTTTGTAATTGTTGGGAAAAATCAAGATCCCCGCCACGTAAATTTCCAATGCGTCGCCTTAATTTAAGCAATCGCAGATCGGGCGCGTTGATCACTTCGCCATCAAAATCCTCATGTCATATGATGTACTGTACACTGGGCTGTAAATCATCTTAGAGACGAATCAACCTTATTACAAGAGCTTAAGGTGTATTTTTATTTGTTCTCAAATCTCAATCAAAAATGTACTTGACCGTCATTGACATAAGGTTGATTTTTGTCGAAAATTCAGATAAATGTTCACGGGTTGGACAGATCCACTACTGAATAATTGAAAGTGCTCTTGAAAGGCTACGTCAAGGGTACAGGTTCAAATCTATCTCGTGGGTATTATTTTCACACATTTTCAAATAATTATTTAATTGCGACAAAATTTGCAAACAATTGATATACCTTCTGTTTTGTTTCTACCATATCACCACTCGCATACACCTCACCTCATAGCGTAGTAGATTCTCCCGCCGTTCGGGATGAAGCCCAGCCTCTCAACTATGTCAAGGAAGTTGGACACCATCCCCTTCGCTGTCTGCCGCATCTCAGACAGCAGCAGCCCTTTGATGATCCAGTACGAGTCCCAGTAGTAGAACTCACGGAAACGGCCACCTAGAAAAGAAAGAGATAAATTTAAAAGAGTGTTAGGAATAAGAAGAAAGAAAAGAAAGAAAGAAGAAAGAAAGAAGAAAGAAATACATTTTATTGGCGCACAACAAAAACTAATTACATAAAGAAAAAAACATATATTAACGATCACACAAACATTGCAAAGAGATAATACTATTAGGTCCTTACTTATGAAATTGACGTTTTGTATAAAGATTTTTTAAATTATAGTTTTTAAAAAAAAATGTTAGTAGGAACTAACGTTTTTTTTTAATTTTCTTAGCATCTATTTATGTTAACACTATAAAATTGTAGAGTAGTGTGTTTGTTTCACTAGCTAAATGTAGCAGACATTGAAAGAAAAAAAAACAAGACCCTTCAAAGCTACAATAAAACAAAAGGTCAATTTCGGGAGCAAAAAAGAAGTAAATAAAAAAACAATTGGGCGATATAGACACAAAATGAATAATCATTGTTATTACTGAAGCCTAAGTAACATCACTGTGTGGTGCCGGGGATAAAGAATTGCACCACCCCATCTCTTCCCGTGGGTGTCGTAAAAGCCGACTAAGGGACCATTCCAGAGGATGGGCAGCAGCATCTCTCTGAGGTTACCCTCAACCTACTGCGATCGCCAACCCGCCTGCCAAGCGTGGCGATTACGGCAAATACCCTCCATGATTATTTGGGGGAGGCCTTTGTCCAGCAGTGGACGTCTTTTGGCTGAGATGATGAGATGATGAAGTAACATAGCCCTAATTAAAGGTGTTTAATAATATTAATAACCGGTATTGACTTTTAGAAGCACTACACCTAATAATAAGTGAGAAAAAAACGTCAATTTCATAGGTAAGGACCCAATATATTATTGAGAAAGTAAACATTGTAAGCGCTATAATAACTGCCTATGTGATCTAGTGGTTAACATAGTCTCACAGACCCAGAGGTCCCCGGGTTTGATTTTTACATATTTGGATAATCTATATTAATAAAAACCGGACAAGTGCGAGTCGGACTCGCTCACCGAGGGTTCCGTACAAATTTATGGGTATCGAAAACTATCTCAGAACAATAACTAAAGCTATAGAAGGATGGCTAAAATAAAAATCGTGCAACTATGTTTAGTTCCGTTCTATCTCATGGCTAGAAAAGGAGGTTGGAGGAGTGCGACAAATGGTTGACACTTAGTTTTTATTTTTTGTATTGTTATGTCATACGGTCATCAGATAATCGGTGATCAAAAAAAATCTTGAGTCCTTTATAAAGTCACTCACTACATTACCTCAAATATGACGTTACAAATCAGAAGACAACTTTGCTATTTTAGTCCGGTTTCTATAGCTTTAGTTATTAATCTGAGAAAACTATAAATCACAAAAATAATTAAAAATCTGTTTAAGCTTGTGCAAATGAAGCCTTTTCATACGATACCCCACATGACACGGTTAACTTACTTCAAAATATGGACCCCCGTTCCTTGCATAAAGACCCTGTTTTTTTTGTTATTTAATTAAATATGTACAGTTTTCAGGTTTTTCTCTGTACTTGTAGTATGAGACGATAATACTTGCCAAACTTCATAGTTCTAGGTCAACGGCAAGTATGAATTTAACTTAGAAGATTACTTTTTTCACAGCTTCAAGGGACCGCAGACCTGAGTTGGTTTAAATTTTAACTCGATACCTCCACGCGTTCCCGAGATAAAGGGTCTTGACAGACAGACAGACAGCCAACAAAGTGATCCTATAAGGGTTCCGTTTTTTCCTTTTGAGGTACGGAACCCTAAAAACCAATTGCCACATGTACATCATAGCATCACTTGGGAACGGCTCAACCGATTTGGCTGATTTATTTTTTATTGGGTTCGTAATTGCCAGGACAATGTTTGTACAAAAAGTTTTTGACGGGATACGGATGTTCACTGAAGTGGACAAAGTCGCGGGCGGGCCACTAGTCCTACTAATTGTATTATAAACGCGAAAGTTTGTAAGTATGGATGGATGTTTGTTACTCTTTCACGTAAAAACTACTGAATGGATTTGGATCAAATTCGGCATACAGATAGTTATAACCTGGATTAACACATAGGATAGTTTTTATCCCGATATTCCCACGGGAACGGGAACCACGCGGGTGAAACCGCAAGCGGCCGCTAGTATGTAATAAATTAGATGGTGGTAGCTAGCCAGGCCCTGCCACCAACAACCAAACGGAGCACAAACAAGTATTCCCTCCTGGAAATCAAATGAGGGTCATTTGGTCCCTACCATTTGACCAGAGAGGCGGTTGTTTTGTTCCAGAATAACAAGAACTCACCAGGAACAATGAACGGATGGTCCACGTATATGATGGAGTACAACTCCTGGTTCAGCTTGACGTCTTCCTTCATCTTCCGCCCGAGGTCCAGCCACAGGAGGTTCAGTTGGGAAGCCCATTCGTGGAGCAGTGGGTCTTTGATCCGTTTGAGGAAATCTGTTGGAATACATATCAACTTATTTATTATTTCTTTATATCGTATGGGTACAGGTGTTCTTGTCAGGGTTCAAAATTATCAATTTTTGATAATTATCGGAGGAGCTCGATGGCGCAGCGGTTAACGCGCCCTCCCGGCCTGCGAGTGCTGAGGTTAACCTACTTTCGCAAAGGCCGGTCATCGGATGGGTAACCAAAAATTTATCATATGTCATACTCGTGAACGGGTGCCGCCTGTGGAGGCTGGTCTGCTCTTGCATACTTATCTTATTGTTAGTATTAATTACTATAGTTTGACTTTGTTTTTCTTAAACAATTTTTGACTTTTATTAGAGTACTGTAGTGGTACTGTATGACATTGTGGAAATTGAAACTTATACCAGATGTAAATTTGATATATTAGATTTGTTTATTTTTTTTGTTTTTTTTTACATGTTGTGGTTGTCTTCTATATTTTTTTGTGTTTATTTGTAATGGAAAGTGTCCTGCTATTATAGGGCATTTTTCAATTTTTATTTTTTTTGACGCTGTAAGGGAGAAAAGAGCTGGACACTTGCTGAGTTTCTTGCCGGTTCTTCTCAGTGCAAGATCTCCCGCCCAGAGTAGACTTACGAACCGATGGCATAGCGACATTCATAAGAGCTACTTGTAGCCTAAACTGAATAAATGATTTTTGAATTTGAATTTGAATTTGAATTGTATCAACTCGAGCTCTTCCGTGCTTCGGAAGGCACGTAAAGCCGTTGGTCCCGGCTGCATTAGCAATCGTTAACAACCACCAACCCGCACGGGCCCGCGTGGTGGTTTATGGCCCGTTCTCCCTGTTCATCCATAGGGAAGGCTCGTGCCCCATCAATGGGGACATAAAAAGAGCTGATGATGATGATGATGATGATGATGATGATGATGATGATGATGATGATGATGATGATGATGATAATTATCGAATAAAGTCGGATAAATGTTAGTACTAGTGTAGGTACAATACTATTTTGTTATATATTGAAAAAAATTTACTAATGCACAGTAATTCGGGAGTTTCCTATTTGTATTTAGCGATTCAGAAGTATTTTATAATTATGACAATCGATGTAGTATCAGACTCAGACTAGGTGGAGTGACGATCTTCGCAAGGTGGCTGGCAAGAGCTGGATGAGAGTAGCCGCGGATCGTGCTCGGTGGCGTGCACTTGGAGAGGCCTATGTCCAACAGTGGACTAGTATAGGCTGATGAAGATGTAGTATCAACGAAATCTCTAAATATTTAGCGAAAGCGCGGAGAAACACGTGTATGTGAGTCAGTGTATTACACGTTCGTCGTTTGAATACAGTTAACATACAAGGGCAACTTTTTTAACCAATATCTAAATATCCTGATAATTAATAATAATGGTAAACGCGCTTAAGGCGACGCATTGGAAATTTACGTGGCGGGATCTTGATTTTTCCCAACAATTACAAAACATATGAAAGTGATATTTGATGACATGATTTTTCATTTAATTGACTTCATTTTGCTAGTTGCAGAAAGACGATATGTTAACTTTTATAACAGAGAAAAAAATATCAAAGTAACCTCTTTTAAAACATAGATTTGCATTTTACGGGCAAACCAGACCGATTTAAGCATCTAAATTTTCTTAGTAGATCAGTCTTAACACACAATTCAATATGCTAGTTCATTTTTTTAAACGTATTTGTAATTTTAATTGGAAAGAAAAAAAAACAGTTTTTCTTATGGTACGGGCCGCAAACACTCCGTATTAGATTAATTGTTTAGCGATGCGTCGCCTTAACCTGTGATTGCTGAGGTTAAGCAACTTTCGCAAAAGCCGGTCATCTATGTGTGACTAAAAATGTATCATCTCGAGCTCCTCCGTGCGTCAGAAGACACGTAAAGCCGTTGGTCTCGCTTGCATCAGCCTTCTGTGGTGTTTCCACCCATAGGGCTTGTGCCTAGGGTTGCCAACCATACTTTAAAATAACGTATCCTACGTTGTTTTCCATCCCCATACTTTATTTTTTTTAATAATAATAAAGTATGGAAAATACTTTATTTCCGACTAATGCGTGCGTTTGCACGGAATATTCCTGTTGACTTAATTTCTGAACTACTGAATGATACTCAGACTCAGGTGAAGTGAAACGAAGGCGCTTAAATAAATAAATTTGGAAAATACTTTATTTTTCCTTCAAATCCTTTTTTTTAAACTAGTTAATGATAGATTTTCTTTAATTTCCTGAAAAAATTTTGGCAACCCTACTTGTGCCCCAGCAGTGGGGACGTGAAATGAGCTGATGATAATGATAATGACTAATGATTACCAGGCTGCTCCTTCCAATCCGTCGGCCGCCATTCCTCGAACTCCGAACCCTCGGAATCGAAGTTCTGCTCTACAAACTCCATAATTTCCGCTTTTGTGGGTCGAGAATCTGTCCTGGAAAAATCATTGTATTAATTATTATCGTGTAATTATTTTTTTAAATGTATCTTACGGTAAGTAACCAGTAGGTAAAAGGTAAAAGAAAGAAGATTTATTGTCATGAGGTTGGTCACGCCATCATTAGGAAGCGTTGCGCCTCTCTCATGGGGCGACTGCGGGGCAGCCCGAACCATATCCTGAACGCGTTGTCTGAATGCTGGGACTCATCGATGCTAAAACATTGGGTGCGACTACACACCGTCCTGTAACGGTAGGTGGTTGGTGGGTTGCCAACTTTTTTTAGACCAAATATAGTAGTTTTGGATTCAGTACCCATAAAAATATAGTAGACTAGCTGTGCTCGCGACTTCGTCCGCGTGGAATAGTGACTTTCGGCAGCATTTTTAATTTTTTAGGCTCTTTTCCCGTCTTTGCAACATTTTTCACTGATGCTTCGCTCCTATTGGTCGCAGCGTGTTGTTATATAGCCTAAAGCCTTCCTCGATAAATGGACTATCCAACACAAAAAGAATTATTCAATTCGAACCAGTAGTTCCTGAGATTAGCGCGTTCAAACAAACAAACAAACAAACAAACAAACAAACTCTTCAGCTTTATAATATTAGTATAGATAGGGAATTAATAAAAAAATACAGTATATTAAAAAATATTTATTTTATTTCTTAAACAAATATTTTTTGTGTTCTGTTTTAGATAATTGAGATTGATTTTAGCGAGTTTGCTGATAAATATAGTAGTTTCGCCTACTATAATATATTTTTAAAATAATAGTAGTTAGACACCTAAAATAGTAGGTTGCTTAAAGTATATTATATAAATTATATAGTAGGGTTGGCAACTCTAGTGGTCGTATCCATACGCTAAACTCGTTTTTGTTTTGTTTTGGTTTTTGTTCAATGTGCATTTTTATTTTTTATTCTTTTCATATAACTAACATTAGTGTTTAGGGTCTATTGTAATCTGGTCACAACTACAGAATACAAGATAATTCTCACATTACAATTGAATTCCAGTGATTGTTGCGCACCGCGTTTACATAGAATAAGTAGTTTAACAAATGAAATTAATAATTACTTATAGTTTTAACAAACAAAGTCTAAAAAGACGGTTAAATAACAATAAAAAATTTAAAATAACAACAACAGTTTGTCCTACTGCTGCGCAAATACCTCCATAATCGAAGTCAACTCGTCACTTCAATTGTTTAGTAGTAGGTTCAGTAGGTTCTCATATAATTACCTGTTCATCATTCGCTGAAAGTGTTCCATGGTGATGTTAGGAGACAGCTTCATCTTCATGTCGACGAAGGTCTTGGAGTCGTTGTACAACCCCGCCATCTGGACCGTGTCTAACAGCGGTCCGTGGCAGTAGATCTCACTGGAAAAAGACAAAGTTTATGTCAACCGAGATGGGTCAACCGAGATGGGTTAACCGAGATTGGTCAACCGAGATGGGTCAAAAAATATAGGTCAACTAATTTTACTTGTACTTGCACCTCTATACCTTTCCGGATATATAAAATTAAACACGACTGTACCTCTAATGGATCTATACGTTCGGCCAAAGACGCTTTTAACGATAGGAAACCATGCGGACAAAATCGGATGAATATTCAATCAGAAATTAGGAACGTAAAGCACACCAATCATATTGTGTTACGTTCCATGAGTCACGCATTCTCCGACACATGTCAAGTTCAAAGGTCGAACCTGTTGGTCGTTTCGCAATTGTTTATTATCAGTAGGCTAATTGGAATCTGCTCAGTTCATCAAATTACATGTTGGATGAACAGACCGAGCAGGGGGACTCCCAAGGTTTTTGTCTCTTTTATTTTGTTTTGTGTAGTGTATTTATGTTAAAAAAATATTCCCAACAATAGGTTAAGGAAATTGTTACTAACATCTATGAGTTATAGGCCTCGAAATAAATGGTTTTTATTTTTTTTATGTGTAACCTCTTTCCTCGCCATCTATATATACAATTTGTGGGACTGATTTCGTGAAATGTGACGGAAGTAGGTGTAACAGTGTGACAGGAAGTCGTAAGCGTTATTTTGTAAATTAAAATCGATATTATGAACATGACTTATTATTATTCTGTGACACATTGTGTCATTTGACTATCAAAGGTCATTTTGATATGGCAAATGTCTTCTAATGAGTATTTACTGCATTTATTTTATAGTTATAAAATGATGTAATAATACCTGACCCATTTTTTTTAGAATACATATAATGTTAAATTTGCTTATTAGGTACCTTAGATGTCAAATGTTACACATCATGATGTGACATCATATGCGACTATTGTAAGGCTCGCTTTTTTATTTTTAATTAAAAAAAATGGTTTTTAAAGCAACGCTCTGGATACCTGAGGTCGTTTGGCGGCGTTGGGTTGGGATCGGTCTTGAAAGCGTCACAAACTAAGAAGCCTGAATGTAAGCTCCATACAGACGCGCTTGAGCAACGCACACTTAAACAGCTTGCACGGACACGGTTCTGAGAACAGCTCGGAACAGTCCGAGCGCGGCTGTCGCGAGATTCCGTGTCCGTGAGAGGTTGTCTATGTGTGCGTTGCAAGCGCGTGATTGTATGAAGCTTAAGTACCTTTCTGCAGTCTCCATATTTTGTGAAAGCGTTTTGGAGGTTCTCGGCTCCTTTAAAAGAGACCGCTAATTGAGACAAGTGGAAACGTTTAAATACGTTTAAATACGTTTAAGTGTCCTTTTATGATAGGGCATTTTCCAATATTTATGACGCTGTAAGGGAGAAAAGAGCTGGACACTTGCTGAGTTTCTTGCCGGTTCTTCTCAGTACAAGATCTCCCGCCCAGAGTAGATAGACTTACGAACCGATGGCATAAATGACGTTCATAAGAGCTATTTGTAGCCTAAACTGAATAAATGATTTTGAATTTTGAATTTTTTGAATTTTACCTTTACCCAGCAGTGGGATGAAAACTGTTTCATCATCTTCATCTCAGCCAAAAGACGTCCACTGCTGGACAAAGGCCTCCCCCAAGATGGGGGGTATTTGCATTTGTTTTTTTTATTTTATTTTTGTTTTATGAAAACTGTTTAATTGAAAAAAACTAGAGGACCCCGGCCGATGGCGACTTGCGCGTTCGCGTTGCGAAGTTCAAATCTTATAGGGCCCGCTCGCGAGTTCGAATTCGTCCGCTTAAGTGAACACCCGTATCCTATAGAACCCTTTGGCAGCGCAACGTCACCTACCCGGTCCAATTGTATGCATGTTTTTTTCCACGTTATTTTCCATCCGCATACTTTATTCTTTTTAATAAAAATAAAGTATGGAAAATACTTTATTTCCGACTAATGCGTGCGTTTGAACGGAAAATTCCTGTTGACTTAATTTCTGAACTACTGAATGATACTCAGACTCAAGTGAAGTGAAACGAAACGCAACGCTAATTTCTGAATGTGCTATAAAACAATAAAAATTATTAGGTAGTGCCAAGAATACAAAGAAATATGTTTTTAATTATTTAAATGAATAAATTTGGAAAATACTGAATTTTTTCTTCCAATCCTTTTTTTATACTAGTTAGTGTTAGATTTACTTTAATTTCCTGAAAAATTGTTGGCAACCCTAAGTGATAGTGATAGGCAGTGAAGTGCCTAACAAATAAACAAAGAAAAAGGTCCGATTGTCCGAATAGTTATTCCGTGTTTTGTCTCGTTTACTCCAATTTGAAATGACGTTTACATGACAGGAACAAAACACGGAATATCTATTCGGACCTTATTCTTTGTTTATTTGTAAGGCGGTTAAAGTTTACATTCAATCAGAAATAGAAATATCGCAATAAATTAAAACTGTAATTTTTAGACAATAGCCATTTTGTGCGGACGTCACGGATTCGTTAAGCCTATACTATTATGTACTTATTTACATATTCTGCGTCGAGACGAAGATGAGACGAGGTTATGACAGCTTATGACGTAACATCGGAGTCACCGATGCGGATTGACTGTCGACGATTATCGCCAGACATGGAGATACTTCGATCAATAGGCTAGACACAGACCATATGGGCTGTGGTACTAGATAATGGATCCGTAGCAAAAATGTATGTCGAAAGTGATCCTGTTTGCCCATACCTAGTACTACATTTAAATTTCGAATAACAGTAGCATTTTAATGGTGAAAGAATTTTTTAAATCGGTCCAATAGTTTTTGAACTTGTTCGTTACAAACAAAAGTACAAAGCTTTCCTCTTTGTAATAAGTATTAGTATAGATTAACGCAACAAAGAAAATTAAATATGTTCTATAACTTTGACAAATGTGCTGGCTGCACGAATGCCATTAATAAATTAAGAAAAAAAAAATGTCTTGTAACCGAACGGATTTTTTTTCTTTATTTCTTCATATAAAATAGTTGCTGTAGATTTTTTTTTACACACTCCATTAACCATCAAGGTTATTATGGGACGTGCTGTATTAAATTCGCTGCTGAATCATGGCTGCGATTGCAAGTGCATTTTTAGGGTTCCGTACCTCAAAAGGAAAAACGGAACCCTAATAGAATCACTTGTGTTGTTAGTCTGTCTGTCTGTCTGTCAAGACCCTTTTTCTCGGGAACGTGTGAAGGTATCGAGTTGAAAACCATATTCTCAAGTCTGCGGTGCCTTGAAGCTGTGAAAAAATCAAACTTCTAAGTTAACGAAAAAAAAAGGGTACGGCCGTTTACGTCGCAAAAAACGTATATTTACGTATATACTCTCAAGGGAATCAAAATTCATAGGGTACTTGCCGATGACCTAGAACTATGAAGTTTGGCAAGTAATATCGTCATGTTAACCATGTCATGTGGGGTATCGTATGAAAGGGCTTAATTTGCACAAGCTAAAACAGAATATATTATATACCCATAAATTTGTACGGAACCCTCGGTGGGCAAATCCGACTCGCACTTGTCCGGTTTTTTTTCTAATTAACGTAAAAACAGGCAAGTCTGCACTCCTATATAATTTAATCAATGTGTTTTGCAATCACAGGCAAATATTTTGCGCTGCGTCACAACACAATCACAAGTTCATGATTATAAACGGTATACGGACTTAGATTTACAAGAAGCAACAGTTAAAAAAGTAACAGAATAACAAAATATAATTATAACAATTGATCGCGATAAGAAAATCGTTTTTAATCTCCATATAGCGCTATTTAGACTACTGACATAAACTCATACTATATAGTTTCCATATTATTTTAGTACCTACCTATGTTTTAAAAGTTTGCACCTCCGATTTAAAAGTGTTTATTCCCACTATCCGACTTGCCTGGAAGAAATCGTTCATTTTAATGTTTTTTTTGTAGAGTTTGCTATTGGCCTGAAGCGGCCTTTACATCCTTAATGGTGTTCCGGTAAAAGATTACTTTTTCACATAAATGATAATAAAGTTAATAATAATAATTTTTTTTTTATGGTAATGGGAAATTCAGAGAAAACTTTCTGAACTTTCTATGCTCAAGGGAAATACAGAGATTTTTCTATGACTTATGGGATTTAAATAAATAAATAAAGTCTAGAGTTGAAAGTTTAAAATCACATAAAATAAGTTGAACAAGTTTTTTTTTGTTTTCTATTAATCGTCCAGATATTATTTGTCTTTGAAAGAATTACAACTTTGAAGTTTGTATGGGTTACCTACGGTGATGTAAAATGGCACTTAAGACACTGCTGTTTCCCCAAAATGGGGCATATTTAGTAGCCAAGTGCTAAGTATTAAAAAAAACGTTCTGCTTAAAAACACTCGAATCAGATCCGTCACTCGTTATTAAGATAACACCATAACCAGTTCAATCCAGTTCGGGTTCAGCCTGCACATCAAATTAACACAAACTGTCAAATTTTCTCAATAGATTTTGAACTTTATGTAGATGTAATTAGGTAGATTATTTATTGAAGAAATTTGAAGTTTCGGATAGATTATTTATTTTATTTTATTTATTGGATTTACCAACAGCTATTACATTGGAACTTATTCGCTAGGTACATTGCAATGTGGTTTCAAACTTAATGCACAGCCAATTACAGGTAAACACCTCATGCAAATTATGGCAAAGAAGCCATTAATTAAAATACTAATATTTATAAAAATATAACTATTTTTTATGAACATAAAAAAAAAATGTTTCCAAAACTACCCACTAAATATTATTATATATGAGAGAAAAAAAATGTAAAATATCTATATAAAAAAAAATATAACTATATATGCTAATTAATGTACTTAAATTTTTTCCAAAAACTGCGGCAAACTGTCTGCGTGTGCATCCAATTTACCACAATTCATATTATACAATTTACAAATTCTGTATATGGGTGAATTCATGCCGAATTTAGTTTTTCTAAAAGGCGGGCAAAATGGTTGGATCTGAGATCTCGGATATCTATAAGGTACTTTGAATCTTATTTGGCTTAGTAAATTTGGACAGTCAATTTGGTTTCGTAGTAGCTTGTAAAGAAAAATAAGATCCAATCTATCCCTACGATTTTCAAGGCCCATCATGTGAAATCGCTCAAGCCTCACCTCATAGGAAGATCTTTTACTCATTCCCTTAGAGTATGCCAAATGACCTAAAAATCTTTTCTGAATTCGCTCAATTCTAAGGGAGTGTGTAGCGAAATGTGGTCTCCAAATTACGCTGCAGTACTCTAAGACACTGCGTACAAGTGAATTGTACAATAATATTTTTGTACCTACTCTACGAAAAACCTTTGCATTACGTATAACAAATGCTAACATTCCTGATGCCTTTTTAATAATATGATCTATATGAGGTAGAAATGTCAATTTATTATCAATATATACGCCTAAATCTCGGCACACATCCTTTCCTCAATAGTACTATTTCTTATGCGGTATTCAGACGAAAATATTTTCTGTTTTCTAGAAATGTTCATAGAGAAACACTTGTCACTGTGTATCTTCATCAAATTGACATCACACCAAAGCACCAGCTTATCTAAGTCTTTTTGGAGGGCCACAGTGTCATCGTAGCTTGTGATAGCTTTTGCAAATTTTAAGTCGTCAGCAAATAAAAAAGCAGTAGAGTTAGAAAAACATTTAGATATGTCGTTAATAAAAATATTAAATAAAATAGGGCCTAAGTGGGACCCCTGAGGTACACCAGAAGACACTATGTATTCGTTAGACTTAAAACCATTAACAACCACATGAAAATAGCGGTTCGTTAAATATGACTTAAACCACTTTAATAAAGGATCATCAACACCATATATTTGAAGTTTCATTATCAGTAGATCATGAGATATCCGGTCAAAAGCTTTACTAAAGTCTGTATATATTACATCGACCTGTTTGTTAGCGTCTAAATGTTCACCCAAATACTCAGTGAAACTAGCTAAGTTAGTAGTGTTAGATCTAGATTTAACGAATCCGTGTTGAGAGTCAATTATGTACTTCTGGAAATAGTCTTGTATAAGAGTACAAATCAGTGACTCAAGTATTTTTGCAAAACACGACAGTATAGAGATCGCTCTGTAATTGGAGATCAGTTTTTCATCACCAGATTTATATAAAGGTACAACCTTGGCTAACTTCCACACATCAGGGAATGTACCAGTGTTCAATGACTCGTTGTAAATTAACTGAAGAGGTCCAACTAAACTAGATGCACAATTAACGATGAAAACAGGTGGTATGCCGTCTGGTCCCGCCCCTTTAGTTTTATCCAAAGTTTTGAGTTTACGTTCTAGTACCCGTTGATCAACATTATAAGCTGTAAGACCATCTGCGCTCTGTCCAAAAGCATCACTGACGTTCAATGCATTTGCCCCAGGCCCCCCACTACCATAAATTTCCTTGAATTGCTTTGCAAACAGTTCACAAATTTCCAACCCGTCACAATGATGAATGATTAATGTACAGGCGTCTTCTGTACATTCTTGTCGAACTTATTCAATCCTTTTTTTATCTAGGATACTAGCTGACCGGCGGACTTCGTACCGCTTTGACAGTTTCCATGACAACAAATAAAAACAAATCATTCGTCCGCTTAAAAACACCCGTATCCCATGATGGACCCCTATAGCAGCGCCACCTACCGAGTCCAATTGTAAATCTAAACCAGGGATGGGCATACTTTTTCATTCGAGTGACAATATTTACTAACAAAATCTATGGCGGGCCAGGCTACTGAATTTTTTGCTGGATTATTTCAATAAATTTTTTTTTTGTTAAATATAAATATTGATAGGTATGCATTTTTTGAAACACACACGCACTTGAATTTTTGTTTGATGATCACGGGCCGGACTTCGATCATTCACGGGCCGGAGATGGCCCGCGGGCCGTAGTTTGCCCTACCCGATCTAAACCATTTTCGAACCCACTTTTACACACACAGAAAATTTCATCCAAATCGGTTTAGCCGTTTAGAAGGAGTTCAGTGACATACACACGCACAGAAGATTTATACATATAAAGATATGCTATCTTGCACACACCGGCGCGAAATATGAACCCGGGTTATGTGGGATTCTCCACCCCCACCCCTGTCTAGCTACGAAGCGCTCGAGGGTGGGAGTAGGCCTTCTCACTAAAACTTTAATACCATCCCTTCTATGCCATGGGGATGGCTGGAACAACGAACGGCAAGCACATAGTTTTCCTTCCTTCTTTAATACTAAGTACTATTAGTAGATTACAACTTATTGCAAAAAAAAACAACTAAGATTTTATGATGATAGACTTACGTTTTCAATTCAAAATCAAATTTATATGCAGTCGTTAGAATTGCTATAAAATACAGCAATTGGAGTAATTTTATGTTAGTTTATACTAGGTTATTTCCGGGATCCGGGATTCGATAACAATACATTAACAACACTTTGGTGGTTTTAACTACTCTTAGTCATGTCCTGTCGGCAACATAAGGTGTTTAAGCCCCATTTATTTCGATCACTGGTTCCGAACCCCTCGGAGTATCTAGTAGGGCACGGAGACGCGCACTAGTGGAAGATGGAATAGTCTACCAGCACACGTTTTCCCTCCTTCCTATGATATGGGGTCCTTTAAGAGAGGCGTGAAGAAGCACCTTGTGGGCCGGCAGAGTGAAGTTGACTGATGCTACGTTTGTTTCCACGCTGCACCAGTTGTCTTCGCGTCTGGAGTTCATTTCCACTTAACATCAGGTGGGATGGAGTTATTTGCCGAGCTAAGTATAAAAAAAAACTAGTGCGTGATGCTGTTCCCTCAAGAAAACCTCCGAAGGTGATTCGTTTCACACGGCTCAAGGAACCCTTTAAGCTTCTCGCCGTGCCCCCAAAAAAGCCACGTGAAGCTGAAAATGCAGTCTGATGCAAACAGAAAACAATCTCCAAAAAAAAAATTACTTAACCAAATCAAAATAAAATACTAGTTTTTAAAAATCTTATTTAAAAAGCCTAATTCATTTGAATTATGCTTATGGGCTTATTTAAAATGAAGGTAGATTAGATACCGCCTCTATCTACGCTTATAGCCTAATCACTAATCAGACACCAACAAGATCTTAACTTATTAAACAATTCTATAGCTCTAATAACATGATCTACTTACAATGAAGCCGAGGCAATGATTTATAATTAACCAACTAATTATAACTATAAGGGTAATCGATACCCTCTTTTATGTAACGATAACATGGTCACTGCTATTATGATAATGGTTCTATCGGCGTAGAAGAATGTATTGAGATAGGTCCTTCTCTCAATTAACTCTTTCAGGGTCAGAGGGATGTATATACCCACCACATTTTGAACTTTATGTGATTGAGATAAGATTAAAAGCCAAATGAAATATGTGGTTAAAAAATCAACCACCATGCCGCAAAGAGTTAACAGATTATAAATATACCTCTTCTATAATTATTATTATGTGCTGTCTGGGGCCTAGTTTGCCACACTTTATCTTGTTTTTGTTTTTTCAATATTTTTTAAATGTAAAGAATTTTTGTTGTTACTTCTTGGCGGGAAAGTGAAGTGTCATGTCTGCGGTTTTGTTTTGTTTTCTAAATTTTATGTTATGTCGAATATTAATGTGTAACAATGGTGGATTATTAACCGTTAAGAGCGTTTACGCCGCACACTAGCGCCGCCAATGAAAAAAAGCATATCTAGTAATTAGAGATAGAAAATCAAATTATGCTCAACAAACTATTTGAATGAAGTAATTTAGCATTTTTACGTCACCTAATGAACATCTGACATGTTATTTAGTTAAATACGGCGTTATAGTTAAAAGTGGTCGTATTTAGCTGTAACGTCTCAGTAGCCACACACTGCATGGAATAAACCATGTTTTTGATCCATTATATTGTCGCCTAGCACCATCTAAGCAAGTCGTCCCCGGCTCGATTCCCAACTTGGCCTTATTGCCGCTATAAGTATGTAGGAGAATGCTAAGCGCATTCTGGTTTAAAAAAAATTACATAATTATTCCAAATTTCCGGGTTATTCCTGTTTCCCCCATTGATGTCTCATGAGCTCATAATGGGGGAAACAGGACAAAAATTTCTGTTTCCCCCATTACCTTAAAAATAAACCAAAGGAATTTGGCAAAGGTAAGTACTTTATGTTATCATGGTCTTTGTTTTTAGTTTTATTTTAATGTGAATTCAATAAATGTATTTTCTTTATTCCTTTCTTTACTTTTGTTGTCAATTACTAATTAGTTCGCGGTCCCCTTTTAAATTCTTGTTTAACTATGGAACGCGAAAGTTTTAAAGTGTATATTATAAAAGTAACTGCTTACCTATCACAAGTAGGAGGTAGATTGCTGCGGTCGGCAGCCACAGCCACCGCCATCAGCGCACCCACAATACACCACATCTCCATAATTATCGACACAGAATTATCTACACCAAAATTATCAGCACCATCAAAATTATCCGCACAACAATAATTATCTGTTATCCTAATGGCACTAGTACTTAAATTAATATCACTTGGTTAAAAAGGAACTCTTAATCTATATCACTCAGAACGCTTTGCTCTATAATGTCTTTGCATAAGTCTACGATTGTCTATGGTTACGTGTTCAGGTAGGTGTTGGAGTTTTTTAGCGGCTTCCTCCTGAACGGTTGGAGCATCTTGGGGTTAATGGCTACGGTGGTGGAACGTCCAGGGAAAGCACTTTGCGTGCCAGTCCAGCCGACATTCTGAAACAAAGAGATAAATACATAAATACGACATCGTCGCAGTGCCCTAAGAAAATAATGAAAATATTGGTAAATCAATTTTTTTACCAACTGCTTAGTTTAGTCAGCCCTTGAACAGGGATAGTGCAACTCTGTAGGTACGTCGGGTGTGAAAAGGTACCTACCTACCTATGCCGACCTATGTATATATTATTCTCCTTATTCTTATTTTTATTATTATTATACTTGTATACTTTGACTTTGTTTTTCTTAGACAATTTTCGACTTATATTAGTACTGTATAACATTGTGAAAATTGAAATTGGTACCTGATGTAATTTTTACAAACATAGATATTTTTTTATTAAATTGTTTTTTTTGTGTGTTGTGATTTTCCTTTATTTTATTTTTTTGTGTATTTATTTGTGATGGAAGGTGTCCTTTAAGAAAAGAGAAAAGAGCTGGACACATGCCGAGTTTCTTGCCGGTTCTTCTCAGTACAGGATCTCCCGCCCAGAGTAGACTTACGAACTGATGGCATAATGACGTTCATAAGAGCTATTTGTAGCCTAAACTGAATAAATGATTTTGAATTTTGAATTTTTGAATTTTATAAATATATACTCTTTACTAAGTAGTTTGCGTTAAACCATAGAAAAACTGTTTCAAAAAGGACCCGGAAGATTAAAAGTGTATAAAATTGGATGCTTAGATCTCTTCAGTAGATTCAAAATTCGTTAACCCGAATAAAGAAAATGTATTGTCTATCACATGTTTCCGAAAAAAAATCTCCAACGTTTGCCAAGAATTTTTGAGGCGTCACAGTCTCATTTGTCGTCTGGAAATAAAGAGATATTTGAGTATTTCCTTTGCTATTTCTTAGAGGGCAGACTGTCAGGCGACACATTTGTTACATTTGGTTTTGTTCTTTGAAGTCAATCACCTAACTTGGCCATGAACGTTCGATGATCATTGCGTTACCACGCGATACGCATGCATGTGCGGGACCGACGACGGCTTTATCATCATCATCATCATTATCAAGTACATCCTAGGCCGCATTATCGCTTACCATCAGGCGAGATCGCGGTCAAATACATGCCTACAAAGATTTAAAAAAGAAAACTTCATCATCATTATCATCATTATCAACATTATCATCATCATCATCATCAAGTATGCTATATCCTAGATCGCTTACCATCAGGCGTGATCGCGGTCAAATACTTGCGTATAAAGAATTAAAAAAAAAACCTTCATCATCATCATCAACATCATCATCATCATCATCAAATATGCTACATCCTAGATCGCTTACCATCAGGCAAGATAGCGGTCAAATACTTGCCTACAAAGATTTAAAAAAGAAAACTTCATCATCATTATCAATATTATTATCATCATCATCATCATCATCATCATCAAGTATGCTACATCCTAGATCTCTTACCATCAGGCGAGATCGCGGTCAAATATTTGCCTATAAAGAATTAAAAAAGAAAACTTCATCATCAACATCATCATCATCATTATCGGCCTGTACTAATCCACTGCTGGACATAACCCTTATCATCATCATCATCGCAGCCAAAAGACGTACACAGCTGGACAAAGGCTTCCCCCAAGGATCTCCACAACGACTAGTTTTTTGCGGCTCGCATCCAGCGGCTTCTCGCGACCTTCACCAGATCGACGATCCACCTTGTTGGAGGCCCGCCCACACTGTCGCCATCCGAGAACTGTTCGAACGGATTTATGACTTATCTTCATATTCTTTAACTTAAGAGCCACGCTTTAGTCGGTGTAGCCTTATCCATTATTCTCTTTCATAAGCCAATTCTTTTACTACTTTATAAGTGTTGGCAGTGGACTGTATGGTAGGTAGCAGGTAGGAGGCTCCAGGGGCCCAACCGCCTAACCGATCGCTTTGACTTCGTGTGTGGTTTATGACGTCATCATGTCGTTTCGTGCCGCCTATGAAAGCAATATCGAAAGCTATATATAGCCTTTAGCTTTTGATTTTGCTTTCATAGGCGGTGCGACGTGGCAAGTTGACGTCATAAACTATACGCGTAGTCAAAGCGGTAGGTGTAGGTGCTGGTACTTGCAAAGAAAGCAAGTGTAAGTTGCAAGTGTTTACACAAAGAACAATCAAAATAACTCATAAACTTAAGTTCTGTGACTGGGCCTCGACTGGTATATATAAAAGTAGAAATAAATTGTATGATTTATATAGTCTAAAACAATATAACCAAAATTCTAATTTTACGGAATATGTAAAGAATTATTCGAAAATATTTAAAAAAAAATGTATAGTAGCAAAATCTAATTATATTAAAGAAAAAATTAAAAAGTCCAACAATAAAATTAAAGCCACTTGGGACATTATAAACCGTGAAACAGGTAAATTTAAACCACGGGATAATACTTTCACTTTAAAAGTAAACGACAACTTAGTCAATTCAGATTCACATATTGCTAATATTTTTGATGATTTTTTTGTAAATATACCTGTGCTGACAACCTCAAATTTGGATTCATCACCAGAAGCTGCACAAGCATTACTCCAAAAATATGTACCAAAATGTAATGTTTCTTTTCAATTTAAATATATTGATTCAATGGATATTATAAAAACATTTAAATCACTGAAAATGAAAAACACAAGTGATTTGTGGGGCATCTCTATAAAAGTAATTAAGAATATTATACATTCTATTGCACCATATCTTGCTGAAATTTTTAATAACTGTGTGAATAAAGGTATCTTTCCCGATCTGATAAAGTTTAGTAAGGTCATACCTTTGTTCAAATCGGGAAACAAAGAAGACCCCAGTAACTATCGACCCATTTCAATACTACCAACTCTAAGCAAAATTTATGATAAAGTTATATTGGAACAGTTGATGTCGTATTTTAACATAAACAACCTTTTACATAATAAACAATATGGATTTACAAAGGGTCGTTCTACTACTGATGCAGGTGTTGCTCTATTAAAACATATATTTGATGCCTGGGAGAAGTCTCAAAACGCCCTTGGAGTGTTTTGCGACTTGTCCAAGGCTTTCGATTGCGTTGAGCACAAAACTCTGGTGATGAAGCTAAATTACTACGGTCTCAAAGATTTCGCACTAAATTTAATTCAGTCGTATCTTAGCTCTCGAACACAAACTGTCGATATTAATGGAACTAAATCATCTGGTTCTCATGTAAAAATGGGAGTTCCACAAGGGTCCATTCTTGGTCCTTTTCTGTTTTTGATTTATATTAATGACTTGCCATTCTTTGTAGAGAACTTCTGTGAAATCGTATTATTTGCAGATGATACTTCACTCATTTTTAATGTAAGTAGGTGTAAGAATAATTACGACGATGTAAACAAAGCACTCTCTGATGTACTCAGTTGGTTTATTATTAATAATTTGCAGCTTAATGCTAAAAAAACAAAATGTATTAATTTTAAATTACCAAATGTCAAAAATGAACCAACTGATATAAGAATAAACGGTGATCGATTAGATTTGGTAGACTCAACAGTTTTCTTAGGTATAACCCTTGACTCAAAACTTCAATGGAATCCTCACATTTCGAAATTGGCCGGCAAACTCAGTTCTGCTGCTTATGCCATTAGAAAAATAAGGCAGTTAACAGACGTTGAAACTGCTAGAACAGTTTACTTTAGTTATTTTCATAGTGTCATGTCGTATGGCCTCTTACTGTGGGGAACAGCGGCTGATATTGAAACTATATTCATTTTACAGAAACGAGCAGTAAGAGCAATCTATAGACTAGGTTCACGAACTTCTTTAAGAAATCTTTTTAAAGAAATTGATGTCTTGACAGTGGCGTCTCAATTTATTTATAATTGTATAGTTCTTGTACGTTGTAATATCAATTCATTTGCTAAACACAGTGATGTACACAATTTTAATACTAGAAATAAGTCAAAACTTGCAATGCCACTGTTCAGGTTACAGAAGGTGCTTGGTTCTTTCTTGGGGCAAGGTATACACTATTACAATAAAATTCCAAATACTGTACTAGATTTACCTTTAGATAAGTTTAAAAAACATGTAAAGTCTTCTTTATTAAAAAAAGGTTATTATACAGTCAAAGAATATTTAGAAGATAAAACAGCCTGGCTATAATAAAAAACATATACATAATACTACTTATAAATAGTGTCCTGCAGATAACAAAATAGCGTTGCATTGAACATTACAATTAGTTTTATTTTTATTATTATTAACTATAGTTTTTTTTGACTTTTACTAGTACTGTATGATATTGTAAAAAATTAAACTGGTAAATTATGTTTTTGCTGACTTAAATATTTTATTTAGTTATTTTTTATTTTTTGTGTTTTTTTACATGTTGTGATTGTCCTTTACATTTTGTGTTTTTATTTGTGATGGAAAGTGTCCTTTATGATAGGGCTTTTTCCAATATTTATGACGCTGTAAGGGAGAAAAGAGCTGGACACTTGCTGAGTTTCTTGCCGGTTCTTCTCAGTACAAGATCTCCCGCCCAGAGTAGATAGACTTACGAACCGATGGCTTAAAATGACGTTCATAAGAGCTTTTTGTAGCCTAAACTGAATAAATGATTTTGAATTTGAATTTGAATTTGAATTTGAATTTGAAAGAGCAATTAATATTAACTACTCTACGATGCTGTCGGCAACAATAAGACTTTTACTAAGTTCCATAAAAGCTCTTCACGATCTTCCTCTTCCTCTCTTTCCTTCTATCTTCCCTCCAATTATAAATAGATAGATAAATAATACTTTTATTGAAGCACCATAGGTTTAAAAATCAACAAAATAAAACAAGTTACAGTTGGGCGGTCTTATCGCTTTAGGTGGCTGGCAAGAGCTGGATGAGAGTAGCCGCGGATCGTGCTCGGTGGCGTGCACTTGGAGAGGCCTATGTCCAGCAGTGGACTAGTATAGACTGACGATGATGATGAACGCTTTAGATATTGATGTTAATGATGATGTTACTAATGAATTGAAAAAAAGAAAGAAAGAAAAACATTTATTGACACACACACACAGATATCCACACAGATATCCATCCCTATGTTGTAGATATGCCACCTTGTCGCACGAGCCGATTCGGTTCAACTTTCTTAGTGCGTACAGCTAGGGAATGGAACGCGCTGCCTGCGAATGTGTTCCCTGAAAGGTATAATCTGGACCTCTTCAAGGCTAGAGTGATAAGGCTATTTCTAGGCAGGCATGTTCCATCCTCGACCGCACCGTCACTTAACATCAGGTGAGGTGTAGTCAAATGCCTGCCTATAACCAATAAAAAAACAAAAAAAAACAGAATACAATACAGTCAAAACAAAGCAAAAAGTAATAAGAATAAAAGGAAAATAAAAAACAATTAAATGAAAATATAAACAAAAAGCAGTGTGTGAAGCCAACAAGGACCCTGTCTCAGCATAACACCCCCACGACACGCGAAGATGGGCCAAGTTCGGTAGGAGCGCTGTTAATTCTGACAGGGCCGGAATTGTAGGCTACAATATTCGAGCTCTTTATAATATCACTACGGCTTGTAAATCTATAGAGCGAGAGACCTTGTACTGAGACACTCAGCAGCAAACTAGGGTATTTCTTTCCTCCCTTTCTTTTGACAACGACAACGTCAAATATTGGAAAATGCTCTCTAATTTCACTGGTCCTCTACTCTACAAACCGAAACACAACAATACTGCTTGGCGGCAGTAATAGGTATTACGGAGACCGCCATAAAATCAGCTTTTGATTACCACAAAGCAAATAACATATATATTTAGCTGTCTTATTTTGCCATTATTTGTAATAAATCCTTCACTTTATTACCTGTCTCCATCTGTTAGAGTACAAAAACAATCAGACCTCATTTTGTCCAATCGTAACTAGGGTTGTCACTTGTATATTATAATAAAACTAGCTGTGCCCCGCGGTTTCACCCGCGTTCTATTAGTCATAGCGTGATGTAATATAGCCTATAGCCTTCCTCAATAAATGGACTATTCCACACAAAAATATTTTTTCAACTCGAACCAGTAGTTCCCGAGATTAGCGCGTTCAACCAAACAAACTCTTCAGCTTTTTAGTATACATAGTAGGTGCTCATACTTATCATCTATCATACAGTTCAGCTTTGGGGCCATACCTAGAGCTCTTGAGCAAGACGCGTGTATATATACCGCCGCTACACGCGTCTCGCTTGCACAAATGTAATAACATTGCTTTTAGAGGTTATGGATATACCCACCTGTGGTTCGCGGTGTGAACCCAATTATGAAAACACGCGGTAGTGACATGAGCAAAGCTAAAATCGTTTCGCAGTCGCGTTAACCACTGTGCCATCGAGCTCCTAGAGGAGGGCATACCCACTAAAAACTCCTGCACTTCCCCTCCCTGCTGCAGGATGAGCCGGGATCGTAAAGGGGACAACCCTATCTGTGACGTGGGCGTCAGACGTCATGCCATCCCATTCGCGCGTCCTGGCATCCTGTACATTTTCGCACTGAGCGTCACCTCCAATTGATGTGATTGATCAATTGTAGGCGCATTCACTTGGGGACTGTTACGGCGAGGCGAGGCGAGTTTGTTTATATTCACGTAAACCGATTGCAACATCAACCAAACTGTTATAGAGTTCACTAGGTAACAAAAAACACTTAAAAAAGTTCATTTTGAATAAAAAAAAATGAATTTTGAATTGAATTTTGAATTTTGGTGTAGGTGCCTAGTGTCAGTTTTTAACCCCCGACATAAAAACGACGGGGTGTTATAATAAGTTTGACGTGTCTGTGTCTGTGTGTGTGTGTGTGTCTGGCTGTGTCATCGTGGCTCCTGAACGGATGAACCGATTTTGATTTTGTTTTTTTTTTGTTTGAAAGGTGAATTAGTTAGGAGTTTTCTTAGCTATGTTTGATGAAAATCGGTCCAAGATGGCCGCCGCCGCCACAAAAGGCGGATAATATATTTTTTTTACAACTCCCTCAATATGGGTATCAAATGAAAGGGCATTTAAATTTTTTGAGTCAATTTAATATGTAAGAGTCGTCGTTCAAGTTGTTTCAGCATTTATCTGGATAGTTCAGTTGTGTAATCAGTTTTTAAGTAGGTTTACTTGTAATTCATAATACTTACTTTAACATTTTCGTTGTAATTTTAATATCATTTTATTTAGGTAGGTTATTCTATAAGACCAATCGAGGACCGCTCTTTACCTATGCAAAGAGCGGTCGGAAGGTTATTTTTTATTTATATACCTTTCAAATTTTTTTCTCCTATTTGTGGATATTTTTTCATATTTTTTTTTACTTTGTCTTAGGCATTTTACGTTCATAATATTTTTATTATTTTGTGTCGGGGTTTTTTTAAATTTTAAATTTAATTTTTATTTACATTAATGAAGGAAGACGAGATTTTGTGTAGACATATTTTAAATTCTCTCGTTGGTCACCAACAGGCGCTGATCGAATGGCAAATGAAACTTGATCAAAGAACCCAGTTTAAATTGTATTTGATGTTTAAGATAAAAGTGAAAGACACACTCAATGGTCAGACATTGAAAGGATAGACTTTACTGACCCACTAGCGTTTATTTTTAACATGTTACTTTTATGCTTATGTTCTAGACTTTTATAAATGTAAAAAAATGACAGTTCAGATTTTTGAAAAGTAAAAAGAAGTAAAAAGAAGTAAAAGAATATAATGTAATTCTACAATACAGTAATTTTAGAGGAAATAAAAGGAAAAATACGATTAGTCTTCATCTGTATCTATAAGTAGTGTAAATCTGTATCTGTAAATATAAACTATTACAAAAAAATGTTTAGTGGTTAAATTAAAAGATAGTAGGAACTTAAAGTACTTAAGTATACTAGTTGTGGAACTTAAAACAAGTATGTACACTAGTTGTGTACACTAGTATACTGTTGTGTTGTTGTGTATATTTGGGACATTTTTTAACGAGAACATAATGGGTTTTGTTGTTGTTATATCAATTAATGCCGTGTACTTCGCAAAAAATGTGTTCTCAATTTATTTACCTTAAGGCTTGTGATTATTCCGTTTATTTAGGTTAATTAAATTTTCATTTCTGTTTCACTTTCTCGAACACCATTATTATTATTCAAATAACAATAATGTCTAATATAGATTTTTTTTACAAATCAAAGCATTTGTTATATTATAACACTAAGACTACTTACTTCCGTCTCCGTCTAACAGTCTAATTTTCAAGGTCTCTTTTCTCGTCTAGTGTCTCATTAAACTGAACCTATTTATTATAAATCTCGGCACATTCAACTGCACCACTGCCATGCCATTCAACTATGACATCTATCTCTTCACCAAAGGGTATAGCAAAAACTGATTATAACGTACACGGAACATGTAAGTGCAGACATCCGGAATTTGATTCACGTGCTACCATTTGACCCGTTGCTGTATCAATTGGAAGATTACCTTCGTCCAACCTTGGTTAGGCTAGATAACAAATCTGAAAAGACTCTAGAATTCTCCGAAGTTCACAATGATACTCTCACGCCAGTTATCTAATAGTTGTGTTTGTTCCTTTAACTGCATTGGGTTATTTTCCTAAAGGTTCTGAGATTTCAAACGGTGGATCTGGATACATATTGGACTCAGTACAGTTGGTGGTTTGGCTGCTATCTAGGCCAGCTATCACTATTTCATCTAAATCATTAAAATGTATTGCACAAAGAGTAAAAAGTAAAGAGTGTACAGGCGACGCATTGGAAATTACGTGGCGGGGATCTTGATTTTTCCCAACAATTACAAAACATATGAAAGTGATATTTGATGACATGATTTTTCATTTAATTGACTTCATTTTGCTAGTTGCAGAAACACGATTCGTCAACTTTTACAACAGAGAAAAAATATCAAAGTAACCTCTTTTAAAACATAGATTTGCATTTTACAGGCTAACCAAACCGATTTAAGCATCTAAATTTTCTTATTAGATTAGTCTTAACACACTTCAATATTGTAGTTCATTTTAAAAAAATACTTTTTAGTTTTAATTTGAATGAAAAAAAAAACAGTTTTCCTTATGGTACATGGCGCAAACGCTCCGTATGAGATTTATTGTTTAGTGGTGCGTCGCCTTAAGCATACATCAGTTATTTATATAGGAGTCAACGGAGCCAATTGCGACTTTTATTCATCAAACGAGAATTTTCATTGCACTTAAGCAGCACCAGTTAAAATTTTGCTCTTCATTGCTTGCAAAAGTAGAGGATTAGGAAAGATAAAGGCTTCATATGTCGAGAAGAGTGTCACATTATAGTATAGACACTCTAGATAAGTCAGTTAAGAAATCAAATGGTTTGATTTAAAAGTTATAATGCGGTATAATGTTATCGGGCTCTTATCGATAGGTGACTCTGGTCCATAAATGTGGAAGAATTATCATTAGCATTATATATTTTTTTACTTTAAAGAGCTTTTGATTAAATGCAGCTGTGCGACCCCTTAGTTGAGGACTTGAGGAAGTTCAAGAAAACTTTCACACATGCCCAGAACGCGTTGGTGGATGTTTCCTAACGGTTACATAGTAAAAGTTTGAAAAGTTATATTTATCTTGTAAATTGCCTCACATCTTGCCAAGACAAGACAATACAAGTGACGAACCCAATACAAACAGCAATTATCGTTTCATTCACACCACAAAAAAAAAACTGTACGTTACAAAGGAACGAGGAGTCGAAATGTTTGACGTCAACTTGAAATCATGTTGAAACTGCTACTGATGGACGGACGATATAACCAACTCAACACACGGTTATGAGAGCGCGTCCGAAAAATGTTTGCGATTAGTGACGATGTAAAGAGTGCTTTACATCGTCAAGCTTAGTTCTCTTTAATATTAATCTTCATTTGTTTCGGAACGAATCTCTTTTTACGGATCTACTATCTACTTACTTTGTGGGTATTCGGAAAGTGTTTGGGCACGTGCCTGTGCGCACGCGCTCTACTGACGTGGTTGGACGGACGGACGTGGGCGGGACCTCACGTGACGCATTGTTTCAATTGAGACTGCTATTGTTGCTCTTAAATTGTCATTTAATTGTACTTGAAAACGTCATTTGCTACATTGCAACATATACTTAAGAGATTCCGTAGAGCTTTCGTTATGCTGTAGCAGAGGGTCTGTATCTATCTATACTATATATACTAATCTATACTAAAAATATAAAGAGAAATTTTTTGTATGTATGTATGTATGTATGTATGTATGTTTGCAACGAATAAACTCATAAACTACTGGACCGATTTAAAAAATTCTTTCACCATTAGAATGCTACATTAGCGCTGAGTAACATAGGCTATATTAAAAGAAATGTCCACCCGAGCGAAGCCGGGACGGGCTGATAGTGTTCAAATAAAGTGCGCTTCCATCAACGGCTTTATCGTCACTCATCCTCAAGTGAAATAAAAGCAAATCGCTTCACCATTGTGCAATATTTTAACCGCCTACGCCTGTGGTCTAGTGGTTAAGACCACCAGTTTAGACCCAGAGGTCCCGGGTTCGATTCCTAGCGGGGGGTACATGTTTGGGTACTCGGTTTGGTTGGTGGGAGGACTTGTTTGTCCGCCTAGCTAGCTACCACCATGTTATCTAAATATATCGTTATAACAACTATGTTGTTGTGTTCCGGCAGCTAGAGATAAGATAGCCAGTGCTTCACTAGTGAGGATCCCGGGTGAAGTGCGCTTCCACCAATTGGCCTTATCATCACTTAACATCAGGTGAGATCAAAGTACCCGCTTACCTGTGCTAGGCTGTGCTTACCCGTAAATACAAAAATAAAATTAAAAACACAGATGGCGGGTGGGGTGGTGGATGGATGCGGACTGCGCTGGACCGGGAAGGTTGGCGCTCTTTACGTTCAGCAGTGGACGGCAATAGGCTGAAAAGAATACGGTTTCCAATTCTTTGGACATTTTTTTTTCTATTTTGTTAGAAATTTTGTTTATGCTAGTTGATGATGTTTAGCTTCACGTTTCACAAATTTTTATCAAGACTGAAAAAAATATCGAGTTATTAATACAATTTCAATTTTTTCGGATATTTTTATCGGTCTTGAACTCTTGATAAACATGTTGAAACAAATAGGTCAAGAGTCATTTCATTGAGTTGTTTATCAAGATAGAAAAGAAAATACCGACAATTTTTGGCAATCGTTGTATTAACAGTAATCATGTGCACTTTCTCATTACTTATTAATCCCGATCACGCGGTCAGTGTCACACCCTCCGCCGGTGACGTCACAGCCATGTATTATTAGACACACCTTCTGCATGTTTGGCAGGTAAATGATTTTATGTAACTGCAATGACATGTGCTCTATGATTAAAAGCAATGTTAATTGCCTTGAAACAACTTAAAATCGAATGTTAATAGCAGCAATATAATAAATCTATATTTATATTAGGTCCTTACCTATGAAATTGACGTTTTGTATGAAGATTTTTATAAAAAAATATTTTTCATACTAACATTTTTTTAATTTTCTTAGCACCTATTTATGTTAACGCTATAAAAATTGTAGAGTAGTGTGTTTGTTTCACTAGCTAAATATAGCAGACATTAAAAAGAAAAAAAATCAAGTCCCTTCAAAGCTACAATGAAACAAAAAGACAATTCAGCGAACATAAAAGTAGTCAATTTAAAAAAATATTGGGCGATAAAGACACAAAATTAATAGGTAATCATTGTTATTAATACTGAAGCCTAAGTAAAAGTCCTAATTAAAGGTGTATAGTAATATTAACAACCGGTATTGATTGACTTTTAGAACTTTTAAATCTTTTAATAAGTGAGAAAAAACGTCAATTTCATAGGTAAGGACCTAATATATATAATTCTTCTGTACGTGTGTTTGTCACCTAACTCTTTCTAAAAGGCTGGACCGAATTTTCAATGGGTTCCGGGATGGTTTGAAAACACAATTGGATCCGGTAGTTGACGCTGCAATAGGGGTCCATCATTGGATACGGGTGTTCTTGACCCTTTCAAAGACAATGGTATAGAATAATAATCTAAAACTATTGCCCGTGAAAGGTTTAAGCGGATAAAATCGCGAGCAAATTATAATTTGAAAAAGTGTTGACAAAAATTCCACGATAAAGATTCGAATACGCACCTTATGACATATCGGGGCAGGTGCACTACAAACTATGCTATCGTGGCTCTATCAACACTCCTACAACTTTGTAAGCCAAAGGAGCTTTACTCAATGTCGATGACGTACGAACGTAGAAATTTTTTCAAAAATTTTTCGAAAAAAAAATTGTTCCCTACTTCATAAATCCAATTAGTTTTGCATCAGCACTCACGTTCCTAAATTATATCACTGTGATGGCATTTTGCTAGAATGTACAAATAACAACGAAAATTCTTGAACATAATTTCTGTCATATATACCCGCCTGCCAAGCGTGGCGATTATGGCAAATACCCCCCATGATGATTTGGGGGAGGCCTTTGTCCAGCAGTGGACGTCTTTTGGCTGAGATGATGATGATGATGATACGTTCAAAAATTTTCTTCACTTATAAAGAAAATTTTTGAACTGGTGACTAATTCTCTCGTTGTGATATAAATTACAAATGCACTCTCACTCTTAATAAAAGTTATTATATTCCATAGTGTATTTCATGTCACTTTTAATTTCAAGATCACTGGTGTAATACAAAAATCGTCCCCCTGAATAAAACCAGGCATCGAACGGCCGTGTCATTGACATATTTTCCACCAGGGACGTACATTCTGGGGTACGAACGAACACAATTATACATTTGGCATTGATTCTTGGCACGTCACAGAAAACTTCCATGACAGTATTAAGAACTGAACCTGTATTTAACACAGCAGAGCTCTTAATGTGCACTTGTGTTCATTCATAGCCATTAAAATTTACTAATGGGCCAGAAGTAATAAATATTATATTATATTAACTTTTGCCATTAACTTATTCTGCGCGAAGATGACGACGTCTTAATAAGAAATTAAATGTCAAGGTTACTGACTGAAAAATAATTAATATACCGAACTAAAGTTGAAAAAGAAATTTAAACAGCTTAAACTAAAATTTGACCTAAAATTACTTATTCTATTGTCAACAAATTCATTTAGTCTTCTGCAAATTAAACATCAAACTACTAAGCTTCTAAAATAGAGTTGAGAGATGCAAAAAGCAAACATTCTTTGTATTTCTATGAAGAAATTGTCAGAAACCTAAAAACTAACTTACAGAAGTTTATATTTTCAAAGGATGAACTGAACTGTCCTTGCTCATAATTATCTTTTTCATATGCAAAATTGGTAATTTTAAATAATAGAAGCACTTGTCTTAAAATTATGAAATTGCAAGGTTAAAGAACACTGGGCCTAACAAGTTACTTTGTGAAACACTTTCGCTATGCGAGGCTAGATTCGCAATGTTTCTGGTCGTCAATCGAAGGTCGTCATCTGACATTCTCAGTTCAGGCGAATTAAAATTAAGCAGATATATTGTGATGTTCCGTGTGAATATTCTAGGAAGTATTTGGAGATTTATGTAATTCTGATACACGATGTAGGTAAATGTTTTATTGTTTATTATTATCTTGAGCATTTCCCCAATTAATTAAAGCATTGTTAATGTTTTTACCCTCATCCTGTGTTTTTAATTTAGCTAACATTAACATTCTACTTAAAGGACAAATGTTTCATCTATTCGGACAAAACTGGATTTGAAGGAACAAAAAACGAAAAACGCCACAACTTATTGTTGCGGGAACCCATCAATTGAATACCCATGTCAATGCATTTTGAGCTTTAACTACGGATGAAGATAAAGCTCAAAATATAAGATCATGTTTCCAAATATATGCTTAACTTTTTATAATTGTCGTAGTCAAACACCTATTAACAGTAGACGTTTCTAATCAAAGAGTTCAAGAACATAACAGCGCAGTTCAATGTCCTCATTGCTTTATCAGTGCTAAATATAGAATCTTCAGGTGTATTTTAAAAATTATATTGTCTTTTCATTGTAAAAATAAGATGATCAAAATTACTATATGTCTTGTTTATGCTCTCTTTGTGAGTGAAGTAATACAGCATATCGAAATCAAACTATTGGTATTAAACACTTATTTAATTAAAAAAAATTAAAACACTAAAATTTGATAAAAACAAAAACTGTACAGTCTGTATCATTATAAAATTCTTAAACTATATTTTAATCATACAAAAATCACTTTCATGAGTTGTATAAGAAGGAAAATACAACTATTTCAACACAATACGCAACATTGGTGCAGACACGATCAACACCTGTGTTATCATAATCAAATAGGACTCCGCGAACTGGTAAGGAAAACAGGAAATAAAAAATACGACTATGAGATTAAAGAGTCACATCTGTAAATAATAATTTATACAGTTGATACACTGTTGTATCAACTGTACTGTGTGTTGTCTGTACAACAGACATTCAATTTTACGAAACTTAATGTAGAATTAGAATCTATTGAACTAAACTATGATGTTGTAGATGAAATGCTTAGTAAATTAAAAATTAAGCCTACCATTACTGCTAACGTAGGAGACAGAACGAGTGGGCGGTCGTAAAAAGGTAAATTAGATCGAAGTAGAGCTATTTGTAAGATTGCTAGTGACACATGTGTTTGATGTGGAGGATGTCTTGTAATGACTGGAAGATTCTCGGATGATCTTGCACTGTACTATGAAAGATAAGATAACAACTCAAATGTAAAATGTAGGTAGACTTTTCAATGTTTGCTTTCCATTATAAATTAAATATTACACGGTTTTTAATGCTTCAATCAGCCTGTGCATCTCGTTAAAATATTTAAAAAGGTATATTCTATACTAAAAGCTTCTCCGTCGCCAGCTCGTTAATATCCATCACTAGCTAATTTTATGCCCCCATGGATGGATAGGGCAGCTAATCTCCATATCGACATACTATTTAAATATTCAATTTACTCCCTATGGAGATGGCAAAAATAAAAGCAAAGATGTTTTAGAATTGTGTATAAGATTCTTATTAAATTTAACTGTAATTGCTTTATTAAATTAATCATTGACAAAGGTTAAATTATCAGTTACCAATACCATGTTAACTCTGAGTAAATGTTTGTAGGTTTCATCGAAAGAAATTAGAGTTAGTTATACGTCCCAAGTGTGAATGACAGTTATTATGTCAAATATTGGCTTAACATTCGCAGCTGAGAGTTAGCACCGGTTATTTTCCGCTTAAACATGACTATCTTCATGATTGGACGGGTTTAATGATAATGATGGAGACACAGTCATTATGTGATGAACACATTGTCACTTTGTTATGGAAGGCAAATGATCGATGATTTTGTATCCTATTTTGGTTTGTTTGTTAAAAGATATAATGATAATTTAAAGGACATAGCCAAGCAAGGAAAGGTTTATGTTTAACCCGTTTGCACTATCTTTTTATCAAAATGATGCATTGTATTTTAATAAAAAAAATTGTTTTATTTTTCTTCTAAGAAGTTCTGTGAGTACTAGTGTATGATATGAATTTTAAAACTAGTATGAATATAATACGTCTTTAGTTAATCACTGTGTGGTCTTTTGACAGCAATTTCCCGCTATTTACTCGTATGTGATAAGTTTAGAAAAAAAGATCACAAAACTTATAATCAACAAAGACAAAGACGTTATTTTGCATTTAAAAACTATGCTTGTATTCGCACAGGTCAACACCTCGACTGTTTCTTCTACGTAAACTTTTTGCATATCGAAAACCATCTGGAAAATTTTATTGACGTCACAAATTTCAGAGTTGTTAAGATTTATAAGAGGTAAGGTTAGTTAAAAACTTGAACTTTCGAAATGAAGTTAAGCTCCAGAGTGGGCAGGGTATTTTCCAAATCTGAAAGATTACTCGAATGCGCTGGTGTGCGAAGCTAGTAAATTTTACATGCATGTTTTAAAAAAATCGATCAATTCCAAATTCAAAAAGTATTCCGCCAAACGTTCCATTCGATATTTGAATTGTGGCATCTCATTTGTTTCAGAAGCCGCTGCTCAAATGCCGTAAACAAATCTTGTTTCATTAACGTGAGGGCAGGGCAAATAAAACTCGCGCTAGGCACCCAGAAATCATCACTAAACAGTGGTAATCCGCGTCGGGTCACGTTGTGCGAAGGTTGCACGTGCGAATCACGACGCGAGAACCACGAACCGTGTATGAAAAAAAAAAGAAGATCACTTTCTGCCGTTTGTGGAGTTAATTGTATATTAACGTCATCGTCATGAGAAGCTATTTTGTAGAATGTGCTAGAAGCATTGTGTAAAGTTTCATCATCATCATCATCAGCCTTAGAAATACTAATAACAGTAGCACATGAGTAGATTGGACCATAACCCACCTTGCTTTCCCACTGTGGAAGGGTTAAACGCACTTACATTAAGTTACAACATTAACGTACATTGTGTTTCTCGTACTGAAGTTGAGGCTAGCACAGGTATTTTTGAAAGGCTTTAAAATATTTTAATTGAAGGCCTTTAAGTGTCGGCACTTAAATGACTTTGCTTCTATAAAAATATTTCAGGTCTTCGCAGCATTATTATAATTAGCATCGATTATAAAGCTGTAACGAAACTTCAATAAGATTGGAGATACCATAGAGAAAGAAAGAAAAACGTTTATTAACACACACACACACACAATACAGAAAACAATTATAGAGAAGTAGATTGACTTTTAGAGAAACAATTGATATAATAGAAAGACGTAAAGACAGTTAAGCAGTCGCAATAATCACGGAGAGTAGATTGTAACATGAATCATGATTGACGACAGACAGCTTGTGTTGCCATGCCAATAAAACATGCAGGTATAGCCTTACTCGCGCTAACACGTGCACGTCCGAAACTTACGGAATTCTTCGAAAAAACGCATCGCATTTTACTGTAAAAACTATCCTTGGCGAGTTACACAATCCGCACAACGAATGTAGGTTTTTAATCATACTTATCGTTCTATATTGCAATCTGTACTTGTACTTTTATTGTTATATAAACCGTTGTAGTAGTTAGATATATACATACTGAATACAATCACGGCTAAAAGAATACAATAGCAACGGATGCAGATGATACACACAATATGTAACGTGATGGTACGTCAAAGTTTAATGGAATAAAAGTAGCGCTCGGAATGGCAATGTCGGGGAGTTAGATAATAGACTGATACTTTAAGGTTATTTGTGAACGAAACGCCTAAACGTTACTATTTTTCAAGGGTAACGGGGATTGATGCCAATTCGTTATTTCTGGATGCAGGAGGCGTTCCAAGATCACGGTTACACGTTACAGCTGCGGACGTTATAGCACGCTCAACTTACCAAGTAATGTGTGATTGGTTAGCACAACACAACACAGTGGCACAGAGCGTTGCAATTTCCTCAACGATATCGTTGTAAAACTTCGCGCGTGCGCCCCCCCAGCCTACACGTCTGTCTCGGCTCGCGGTCCGGCAACAACTGACATTGCGGTTCGCACACAGGTGGAAAGTGACGTGCTGCCGCGCGGTGTTTATGTATGCGATTAATCAACAAGACGAGTGACGACGTGATTCGCTATAGAGGAACTGGTGTGCAGCGGACATTTTCCGTACCGCAGTCACAAACAAGAAAACTGCAGTAGGCAAGCTCCACAAACGCGCTTGCGCAACACACACACCATAGTCAACCTGTCACAGGCACGGAACCTCGCAGCAGCTGCGCTCGGACTATACCGAGCTGCAATGGAATTTGCAAAGTCAAAGTCAAAGTCAAATATTTTTATTCAAATAAACTTTAGAAAAGTGCTTTTGAATCGGTCCAAAAAAATTTTTACCTACTACCCATTCAGGACGTCTATTTTTTAGCTGTGGAGAAGAATGGGCGCAAGAAACTCCACAGCTTTAATATAATATACAACGACATTTACAAAATTATATGCCGTTACCAAGTTATACCTACGTTTAAAAAACCTTAACAATATTTTAAATTGGAAATACCTGTTGGAGTGATTGGACCATTTTAAACCCATGCTGTTTTGTCTTCAATGTAATCAGACACTTTATAATAAGCTTTTTTATGAAGCTTTTCTTTAATGGCGGTTTTAAATTTATTAATATCAAGTTTTTGGATATTACCTACTTGGAACTTTATTGTAAAAACGTACACACAGGCCTCTAAATGAATTATTTACTTTGTGGAGCCTAGTATAAGGTACTGCGGTACTTGCGAGTTGTGCTCTTAGTGCAACGAGAAGTGAGCGAGCTTACAGCTCCGGTAATCTATCTGGATATTAGGTAGTGGACTATACGTGTCCACGGGGCAACTAGCTTGAGACACTAGTCTTAAAATAGCGGATGAAGGATGCGTACCGCCGCGTTCTGATCTGGCATTATGACCTGACGTAGATGGTCCCTTGTGCTTGCGTAAGGATGTCTGACACCTAACTTTATAGCCGTCAGGTTGGTAGGGGGTGTCAGTATAAACTTTAAAGTCGTGTGTAGCGGGGTGTTCCGAGCTGTTCCGAGATCCGTGTCCGTCCGAGGGTCTATGTGTACGTTGTTCGAGCGCGGTTGTATTAGTTAGCTTACATTCTGCAATCTGCGTATTTTGGGCCACAGTCTTACGTAAAATTGGAGTAAGTGTTACAGTTTTAGCATTAGCGAACTACTTCACTATGATAGTGCTGCTTTTGTTTAACACGGGCGTACTAATACTAAGAATTTATTGTAGATATTTTTTTGAAAACTTCCATAAGAAGAAGACTAACAGAATTTGTCTAGACATTTTTTGTAGTTTGAAAAATCTGGGAGTTGTTATCATCAATCATTGTTAAACAAATTTAAACGGGGATTAAACGCAAACTAATTAGTAAAAAGGTATCATACCTTCTTTATACCCGACGTTTCGACCGAGTTACAACAGCCGTGGTCACGGGCTGACTGATTTTTATCATTCATGAAGGATGCTTCACAGAGTCGACGTATTGCTCCTTACACTTTGAACAGTACGTCACATTTGTTCTCATTTGTCACCCCTACACAAATCTCTATCTCATATGAGGCTCTGGTACTCTTCCTCGTAAATATTCAACTTGTCACTATGTGTAGAGTTTGTATACCCTCAGAGATGACACTTTAGATGTTTTTATTAAATTAAAGGACTTCTTTAATTTCCTACGATCGAAATCAAGCTCTATCAGAGATCAATTAAGGTTCTACCAATCTTCCTCATATGTTGTTTCTAAACGTCACATTACGTCAGACTACCAATTTTCCTCATGATGTTTTAAAACGTCACTCTACCTTTATTTAGGCCTTTTCCTGCACCAAAATTAGACTGTAGGGATGCTACAGGGTGACGACATGAGACCATTTATTTTAGATGCGTTTGGCTCATATTATTATTTAAAGATACCGTTTTTCCTGCACGTCTGTTATCATAGGTAATCAGTTAACACGCCACTATGACTGAGTGGCATGATGATGATCCTGATATCCGGAGGCCCTGAGTTCAGTTCCCATTTGTTTTTCGAAATACCATATCGCGGGTCACGGGTGTTGACGCGAGCGAAATTGCAAGCGATCGCTAGATTAATACAAAAATCCTGTATTTTTTCAAGTTCAAGTTTGAAAACTGGACATTGGAAAATAGTTCCAGAACTTTTCAATTGTCATACATAATACTATAATCGAGATCTTTACAAAGTAACATTATATAAAGTAGCTGACACGCATAAATAGCATAGCAAACTAAAATAGTGGCAAAGAAATACATCTAAATTATATTCTATTTATAGGACACAAGAAATAACAAGTAAGGTAGAGCTGCAGCCATTCTGATTGGTCAGGAAACATCTTACGATTGCATTCAATTGTGTCAATCAGTCGCAGGGTTTCTTATAACAACGTGATAGGCTTTAGAATTGTGTAGCATAAAATGCGAATAGCGACGTGTTGAAATGTGTATACAATCATTTCTGTGCTAACTGTAGTGGTGTTAGTATTAAAAGTTAGAAATAATCTGGTTTCAAATGTGTAAGAAATCATTTTCATGACATTAATATTTAATACGGGTTTGTAAAAGGAGCGCTTTGCTTTTCTTTAATCTCAAAGTACCTAATACTAAAATATATAAAAAATGTCGATCCAAAGGGTGCGCCGTCCATAAGTGACAAGTGTCATATGTTTTATTTGAAATGTCGTCGTCCATATTTATTTGATGCCGCGCGGCCATACTAATTTTGTATGGGGAATTTAAGGTGCTTAATAAAAAATTATTACTTAAATTTAGAATCGAAAATGTAGTCTAGCAATTTGTAGTTTATCCATTGATGAGTGTTTAGACAAAATCAGAGGTACAATAATTTAGATAAACTATAAGAAATCTACTAAACGCCGCCACTCGTTTTCATGATTTTTACCCAACTTTAAATGATATTGTAGAAAAAACTATAGCGTGTTATGAATTTATGGTTCTGACAAATTGTAAACACGTTCCCTATGATACTAAATATATATTTTGTTCATTTAATACGATATTATTTTCTATTATATCTACTTAACCGTAACTGCATTTTTGGCATTTTTTTGTCGGCGCACCCTTAAATAAACTTGAAGTAAGGATGTTTATTTTTACTTTGACTTTTTCAATATTTTTTTAAAGTTTTATGAAAGTTGAATCTTTTTATTATATAATAGTAAAAGCAATTATATAGGTACCAAACTAAGAAGCGAAATATAGCTATTATACATTTCGGTATTCCATACAAACTTCGAAACTAAATATTTTTCATAAAAAATGTCGATCCAAAGGTACTTAAATAAACTTGAAGTAAGGATGTTTATTTTTACTTTGACTTTTTCAATATTTTTTTAAAGTTTTATGAAAGTTGAATCTTTTAATTATATAATAGTAAAAGCAATTATTTATGTACCAAACTAAGAAGCGAAATATAGCTAAATGTTTATATAATTTTTTAATTTTTTCAACATTTGTGTTTTAAAATTACAAAAACACAAATGTTGAAAAAATTTCCACGAGCAGGGTTTGAACCTGCACCCTTCTGACATACCGGGTCAGGTGCTCTTCCAATTGAGCTATCGTGGTTCTAACCAGCCCGCCGAAATTATTCAACACTATTTACTTTTTTACTTTGAAAGCCAAAGGCGCCTATTCAATGTTAACAACGACCGTCATTAACATCCGATCATAATATTTTTACAAATACTAAAGATCAGTTAAGAAGTAGGCAAGCTATTTATAAATGTTTATATAATATATATAGGGTGCAGGTTCAAACCCTGCTCGTGGAAATTTTTTCAACATTTGTGTTTTCGAAATATAGCTATTATACATTTCGGTATTCCATATAAACTTCGAAACTAAATATTTTTCAAGCTAATTCTATTTATTTTAACTAAACTTTGTAGTTAAAATTTAAAGTCTAGCTAGTCTATAGAAAGTTTCGAATGCAAAGCCGGGACGAGCCGCTATTAGTGCCGCTAGTCTTTAATAATACTTTTTTTTTATTTAATTTTGTTTAGAACGCCAACAGCACTTATACAATAGGTATATGGATACATTTCTATAACTTTACTTAGCTAATAACAGGTATTCGCATATAAACACGAACATTTAATTTTTACATTTAATTGTTTTAAGGGATACCTAAAACTGCTATTATTCAAGTTACTTCGGTAAAATATTTTTTTACTTCACGTCAACCGCTCTATGTAATGAAAATGGAAATAAAAAATGTTTATTTTGCTACATATCTTTAACGTTTACAGGTACAATAAAGGAAACGTGTTGCCACGGTTATATCATTAAACTTCAAGATATCACGCTTTGATTTGCAATTAATATAAAATACATTATACAATATGGTATCTGTTTGATACAGACTTTGATCAATAATCACTACATAGTATAAAACAAAGTCGCTTCCCTCTGTCCCTATGTATGTATATATGTATGCTTAGATCTTTAAAACTACGCAACGGATTTTGATGCGGTTTTTTTTAATAGATTAGAGTGATTCAAGAGGAAGGTTTATATGTATAAATACATGCATAATATAGTAGAGAAGCACTGATAATTTTAGAGGTTTCACATTTTTTTGCGCTTACATTGCGAACGCTGCTGGCTGAACCCTACGAGATAGATCAAAATAATGTACTACAGTATTGTACACCAAGGTCTACAAAAAAGTCCGCGATGGTATATGTCTATTTTTAAGAGATAACCCACAATAATCATTTTTTATCCTTTACTTTTTACGAGAAATGATGGCTTATTTACGAAGCGAGTTTAAGCAATACATCATTAATCTTTATCCAATTAAGTACCTTAAATACATTGCGCATTTAATATAGATGAATATGGCCCTTTACAGCATGTAATTTAAATGAATATTTTCGAAAATATTACAGATTTTTTCTTTTTCTTTTAGTTGATGGCTTCGTGCGATTAGCACATTTAGTCAGTGTCAAAGTAATTTTTCGTACAAGTAATACATAAATAAGCAATATTTCCATAAATGATGATGAATGATATTAGAAATGGGAAGTGAGAAATGATATACCCCCCAACCCCTCGAGTATCTCAGTAAAGATGTGGGGATTTACTAAAACCTCACGCAAGCTTCTTGAGTGAATTTGAAAAGTAACGTTGCACTGTTTTGTTTCATTTGCCAACACTCATGCACACTCACGAACACTTAACGGTTAATAATCCACCATTATTTCACATTAATATTCGACATAACACAAAGTTTGGAAAGTAAGACAAAACCGCAGACATGACGCTTCACTTTCCCGCCAAGAAGTCCTATTACAGATTTAAAATGCAGGGACATAGCGGTTGCGTGTATCAGCATTAAGTTATAGGATTCGAAACAAAAGTGCATCTCGAAAGTAATCTTGTTTGCTCATATCGTTATTATTCTAAGCTCATAACCTATACATTTAAATTTCGAATACCTAACAAAATCTGAAAAAACATTGGATATCATCAATAACTTCAGCTTACTATGAACCTTAAATCTTAAAAATAAAGATTATTTAAGGTTGAAAAATATTTGTACTTAGTATTTACTGTCATCGCTACAATCGTCATTGTAGCTCCGTGGCACCAAAGTCGCGTACCGATTTTCAAGCGCTCACCGGGAATCTACGAGTAGTATTATTGATCGAAGGATACAGATTACATTCTGTTGCAAATAAACAGGCATTTATTTTTGTTATAAATAAAACTTTGATTTGTATTATGGACGAATCGATTATCGAGATTCAATTTTGTTTGGTGGCATAATGGCCCCATCACTAGTTGTTCTTTTTTTATACTCTTGTCTCTGGAAAGCAAATATGGCTGGATCATAGGTTATCGTGTGTGAATAATTAAATAGTTTTATGTAGTAATAAGGGCATTTGGAGCCGTATTATTCTACTTAAGTGGATAGTGCAAATTGTGTGTGCGTCGTAAACTAATTGTTTCGGGAAAACAATTAGCCGGGCTGTCGGCCACACCGCGGCTGAAATAAAAGGTATTTTTCGTGGGAAGTGCACTTTGGGGTAGTTTGGGTGTGTTTAGGAACCCCAGAAGACCCGGAGCCGGATTCGGGCCCCATCGGATCATATGGATCCCGTTCAGGACGGCGGGAGCAGCATGGAACTGTAAGTGGACTTTGTTAATTTTAAGGTAATTTTGATGTGTAATTTTAGTGTCTGTTGTGGGTTTCCGCAACATTTTGGTAGCAGAGCGTGGTTAATACCGGACCTCTAGGTTAATCGGTGTAATTTTGTGTATTTTTTGTTAGTTCGTAATAGGTTAAGCTCATTTTGTGTAAAATCGCACTTCCGGGACAGGTGCGGTTAAATTGTAAGGTTGGTAGTACCGTTGTTTTGTTCGTTCATTCATTTGGGCTGGGACATTTCTCAGAACGTTAATTTAATTTAATTTCGTTCAATTGAAAGCATCGAGTCGATTCGGATAATCGATTCCGTGTTTTCATTGACTCGTTTTAATTTTGTGTTTAGGTTTATTTAGTTTAAATTATTTATAATGACAGCGTCACGGCAGGAGTTGGCTCAGCAGCTCCGGTGGTTCACCGGGCTGCTTGCATTAGTAGATCGGCCTAACCGGGAGGACGCCTTGGAGACGCGTTCGAAAGAAATGCAGGCTCGTTTCTTGTTGGCCGAGCGGTCGGTAACCGCTCTATTGTCAACCGACCCGGTCGGGGAGAAGGAGCTGGCCCTCCACGCCCAATATGTCAAGGATCTGGAGCACATCCAAGACATATACGACGAGGTCCTTCAGCGGGTGAAGGACATCGAGCGACTGCGGGAGGGGAAGCCTGTTGCGCGCCCCGCTTCGCTCCACACCCCTGGACCCAGCGCCATGGGAAGATTGGGTGCCCTGGAGGTCCCGCATTTCACCGGATGTATGCGGGACTGGGCTGGATTCCGGAACATGTTTTTGGCCTTGGTGGATACTCGGAAGGATTTCACCAAGGCCGAAAAGCTGGCATATCTCCGTTCCTTCCTAGACGGAGAACCCAGACTGCTCGTACAGCATCTGGAGCTGCAGGATGCGAGCTACGACACCGCCATGCAGCTGCTGGAGAAGCGGTACGAAAAGCCGCGTCTTCAGGCGGACGCGCACGTGACCCATCTGCTGGGATTGCCGAGGGTCAACCATAGGGCTCAGCTGAGGACGCAGCTGATCACCCCGCTCACAGTGTCCTTAAACGGGTTAAGGACGCTCGGACTGCCCGTCGACCAGTGGTCCTTCCTTCTTCTGCACATAGTTCTGGCCAAGTTGTCGCAGGAGATGAGGGACAAGTTCGAGCGGAATCGACTGGTCCACAAGGATCTCGGCAGCGTTCTGCCCTCGATAGGGGAACTTCTGGAGTTCCTGGAAGAGGAGGCTGGCCTGCTGGAAAACCAGCTAGCCTCCCAGGAGGCTCCGACAAGTGCGCCGGCCCGCACTTCCGGAGTCTACGGCGCCCAGCCGCCACGCAACCCAGGGAAGGGTCGCGGCAGGCTGGTGGCTGCGGCCGCCATCAACCCCGGCTCTGGATGCCGGATTTGCGGACAGCAGCACTTGGAGCAGCTATGTCCAGCAATTCTTGGGCTGCCCTCAAAAGAGCGCCGAAACCTCGTTCGGACACGAGGATTGTGTTATGCCTGCCTGGGAGGACATAGGTATAATGAGTGTCCCCAGGCGAGGCCTTGCGATGTGTGCGGCGGACCGCACCATCGCTTACTGTGCACCCGTAGTGCTGAGGGCTCAGCACCGGTTCGGGAGAGGGGAGCTCCCACGGGTGGCGGTTTGGGGCCGGGGTCAACTCCACCTCCGGAAAGACGGAGTCCGCCACGGCCGCCACACTACAACCCCTCGTACACCCCGGCTCAGGTGAGTTGGGGACCGCCGGAGCGGAGCCGGGTTCTGGCTACAACCCGGCACCCGGCGCGACCAACACCAGGAGTTGGTGCCTCTAAGGGCCACTGGGTACAGGGAGCCCCACCTCCGGACCCAACACCCGGATACTCGTACGCGTACCCTCCGCCGCCGTTACCGGAACAACAGCGACATGAGAACCGTCAACAGTTCTCACCGGTACTGCACGAGTACCCGAGGTTGGAATACCACCCACCCTATCACCGGTATGGTAGGGCACCTGGATACGCACCACCCCGGATGGTGGCCTGCACGCGTCAGACTTACTGGCCGAGTCATCACGGTTCGACAGGGTCGGCTGCTGGCTCTGACGCGTGACTAGCCTGTGGTCGGGCTACGTCGGAACCGAGGACGGTTCTTTTGCCCATCGCGCAGGTACGCGTTTGGGGACCTAGGGGGGACTTCGTCCGGATACGAGCCCTCCTAGACACTGGGGCACAGGGCTGCTTAATTACTACGAGGGTAGCGAGGCGCCTACGTCTGGAGTGCGCGCCTCCCTCAGTTCCGATTCGGGGAGTCGGAGATACAGAAGTGGGGGGTCTGTCCGGTCAGACCCACATTTCCTTCTCTCCTGTGCATTCCGCTTCGATACGGATTGCGGCGGCCGCGATCGTACTCGACAATCTGCTGGGTTGGCATCCACCGACAGACATTCCGCGGGACGCAATGTCTGACACATCAGGTCTCATGCTGGCAGACCCTCATTTCGAGGAGCCGGCTCCGGTGGACCTCATATTGGGAGCGGATGTACTGGGCTGGATCCTTTTAGGGCCTCAGCGGAGTCTGGGCCGCTCTTCGTTGGTAGCTATACCTACCATCTTTGGACACGTTTTAATGGGACCGGTTTTCGACCAGGAGACGCGGGATGTATCACCTGTCGTCGCTACTACCTCCATCGCTAGGACGATGCAAAAATTCTGGGAACTGGAAGAGCCTCCCATGGTCTCCCGTCTGGATCCGGAGCATGTGGAGTGCGAAACCTTTTATAAGGATCACACACGCCGGATGGCGTCGGGTAGGATCGAAACTCGACTGCCTTTTATCGACTGTCCCCCTCTCTTGGGAAAATCGAGGGCGTTGGCAGAGAAACGACTCTTGTCCATGGAGCGTCGTATGTCTCGCGATCCGGTACTTCGGGAAAAGTATATCGAGTTCATGCGAGAATACGAGGCCTTGGGGCATATGTCGCGGGCGACTGTCGACTGGACAACGACAGATCATTTTTTCTTGCCTCACCACGCGGTGTTGAAGGCATCATCTGGAAAACTACGGACTGTTTTTGACGGATCGGCACCGTCGTCGACTGGAGTTTCACTGAACCAATGTCTCCATTCTGGTCCGAAGTTACATCGGGACATTGTCGACATCATTTTAAATTTCCGAAGACACCAGGTGGTGATCGGTGCGGACATCCGGATGATGTTCCGCCAAACAGTAATACATCCTGCGGACAGGAGGTTTCAGTTAATACTCTGGAGGGAACGTTCGGAGGATCCCATCACCGTCTACGAGCTCAACACCAACACGTACGGCCTGAAGTCGAGTCCCTTCATTGCCATCCGGTCACTGCTGGAACTGGCGGAGCAGGAACGGGCTCGCTTTCCCCGGGCAGCCGCTGTACTGACACGTGACGTGTTCGTAGATGATATCTGCACAGGGGCAGCCTCTCTGGAGGAGGCGCTCATCATCAGGAATGAACTTATCGGACTCCTCGCGGCTGGTGGTTATGAGTTGAGAAAATGGTTATCCAACGAGCCACAGCTTCTGGTTGGGATTCCGGAAGATCACCAACAGAATCCTCAGCTATTCGAGGACGCAGGAGACCCGAACTCTATCGCCGTTTTGGGAATTAAATATCAGCCGGTTCACGATATTTTCACATTCCGGGTAGAACTGGAAACTACAAGAGTTTGGTCGAAAAGGACGGTCCTTTCCACCATCGCTCGGATGTTTGATCCAAATGGATGGATCAGCCCGTGCATTTTTATGGCGAAGTGTTTATTGCAAACACTGTGGACACTCGGAGTCTCGTGGGATGAGCCACTGGTAGGGCTCTCACTCGACACTTGGCTCGCTCTGATATCTACGATCGAGGCGATCAATCAGGTGGCGTTGCCGCGGCGGATCTTGCCGCGGGGCAAATACAGGGCAAGCCTACATGGCTTCTGCGATGCGTCAGAACGAGGGTATGCCGCAGTGGTGTATCTGCGAACGGTGGACTCGAAGGGTCGAGTCGCCGTCTCCTTGCTTCTGGCTAAAAGCAAGGTGGCTCCCCTCAAAACTAGGCTGACAATCCCGAAGCTGGAGCTTTGCGGGGCGCATCTATTGGCCAAACTGTTGTGCCACGTGCACAAGGAACTGACGTCTACGGTGGACATCCGGAATGTCTACGCCTGGTCTGACAGTCAGGTAGCTCTGGCATGGCTACGCGGGGCACCCCACGTATTGGAAACGTTTGTGGCCAATCGGGTATCTCAGGTACAGAACTCGGGCATCGAAATTTGTTGGAGGCACGTTCCCGGCCCCTGGAATCCTGCCGATTGTGCCTCTCGGGGCTGCACCGCGCCGGAATTGGTGCAGCATGCCCTCTGGTGGGGTCCAGTGTGGTTAAAGGAGGGTGAGTCATCATGGCCGGTCACCATGATCGATGGCTCTCTAGGGATGCTCCCTGGAATAAAAGTTTTGGTGACAACAAACGAGTCAAGGCCAGATCCAAATTGGTTGACGGCTCGATACAGCAAACTGGACAAATTGCTAGGAGTAACTTGCTGGATCCGGAGATTTCTACATAACTGCCGCCATCCAGACAAGAGGCAGTTATCACCCGTGGCGGGTGCTGAGGAACGCAGGAGTTCACTGTTGGCCCTGATACGGCTGGTTCAAGCTGACCGGTTCGAGGACGAACTGAAGATTTTGCGCGTCGGTCGCGCAAAGCTCAAGGGAGCGATCTCTCGGCTCAACCCATTTCTGGATGCGGATGGACTGTTACGCGTTGGAGGTCGCCTCAAGAATGCCGACCTGCCCTTCGGTAGCCGTCATCCTCTGCTACTCCCCAAAGGAGGACCTTTGGTAGAACTGGTGGTCTCGGATAGACACCTGAAAAACGCTCACGCGGGGTGTAATGCGTTACTGGCGATATTACAGAGGGAGTTCTGGATTTTGTCCTCTCGGAGAGTGGTTCGCAGCGTGTTATTTAAGTGTGTGGCTTGTTATCGGGTGAAGGCCTCCACTATGCAGCCACAGATGGGGGATCTCCCTTCTGACCGGGCTTGTCAGACTACTAGGCCGTTCGACGGGGTCGGTACGGATTTTGCTGGACCGTTTCTGGTGAAAACCACAGCCTATCGTAACACTAGGGTCACGAAAGCATACCTGTGCGTTTTTGTCTGCCTGGCCACTAAGGCCGTCCACCTGGAAGTGGTTTCGGCTCTGTCTACGGAAGCCTTTGTCGCCACGCTGGATCGTTTTGTTTCGCGACGGGGTTTACCTTCTCTCATTCGGTCCGACAACGGTACCAACTACCGAGGCACTGCCAACTACTTAAAAGATGTGAACGATTTTCTGGATAAAAATTGTAATAGCATAAGTCAAGCTCTCGCACAGCGGGGAATCACATGGCGATTTAGTGTGCCAGCCTGTCCCCACTGGGGCGGGATATTTGAAGCCGCGGTAAAATCGGCAAAAACCCACTTGCGCCGGGTAGTCGGGGAAACTACCCTCACGTATGAGGAACTTACAACTGTGTTTTGTAAGGTTGAGGCGGTTCTCAACTCGCGTCCGCTTTGTCCACTCTCCTCTGACGCAAATGACATGGAAGTCCTGACCCCTGGTCATTTTTTGGTCGGTCAGCCACTCACTGCCCTGCCTGAGTATCCCTGGAAGGATGAACGCAGACACCGGATGTCTCGTTTTCAAATGATACAACAAATGAGTCAGGACTTGTGGCGTCGTTGGTCACTGGAGTATCTGCATTTATTGCAGCAGCGTGTAAAGTGGACAGACCGGACGTCGCCCCCTTCGGAGGGGGATCTGGTTTTATTAAAAGAGGCTAATTTGCCATCGTTATTTTGGAGACGAGGTCGCATTTTAAAGTTAATCTGGGGCGCGGACGGGACTCCGCGTGTGGCGCAAGTGTTGGTTGATGGATCGGTGCTAAATCGCGCGGTCGCGACCTTAGCTCGATTACCGGTTGACTAGTTTAAGATTTCAGGCTAGAAAGCGGTACGTCCGCTTTGGGTGGCGGGATGTTGCAAATAAACAGGCATTTATTTTTGTTATAAATAAAACTTTGATTTGTATTATGGACGAATCGATTATCGAGATTCAATTTTGTTTGGTGGCATAATGGCCCCATCACTAGTTGTTCTTTTTTTTATACTCTTGTCTCTGGAAAGCAAATATGGCTGGATCATAGGTTATCGTGTGTGAATAATTAAATAGTTTTATGTAGTAATAAGGGCATTTGGAGCCGTATTATTCTACTTAAGTGGATAGTGCAAATTGTGTGTGCGTCGTAAACTAATTGTTTCGGGAAAACAATTAGCCGGGCTGTCGGCCACACCGCGGCTGAAATAAAAGGTATTTTTCGTGGGAAGTGCACTTTGGGGTAGTTTGGGTGTGTTTAGGAACCCCAGAAGACCCGGAGCCGGATTCGGGCCCCATCGGATCATATGGATCCCGTTCAGGACGGCGGGAGCAGCATGGAACTGTAAGTGGACTTTGTTAATTTTAAGGTAATTTTGATGTGTAATTTTAGTGTCTGTTGTGGGTTTCCGCAACACATTCATATCGTTATTGAGTATGAGAGTATGACAAGGCGTGACGCAACACAGTACCTGTGAATAGATCGAAACGTCAGGTGATAATGATTCATTTCTCGACTTATTTTTTTAACCGACTTCAAAACAGGAGGAGGTTACTCAATTCGACTCGTATATGTTTTTTTTTTTATTTTTTTTTTTATGTGTGTTCGCGGATAACTTCGTCGTTTATGAACCGATTTTGATGATTTTTTTTTGTTGGATAGGAGATATCCCATGGGTGGTACCATGATAAGGAAACCAGGATCTTATGATGGCATTCTTGAGAAATCGAGGGGAACTTTCGAAAATTGTAGGGGCGACTAGTGCGTTTGTTAATGTTTTCATTAAGTAATTTAAAGCACTACTACTTAATGAAGGTATGGAGTCGATTTGATGATGGAGCCGGAAGACAATCGAGCGAACTCCTCAACGATTTACAGCAATTACATGGTGTTTGGGCTTGATTAATTTGTATTGATGAGAACTTTACATCTAGATGGGTTGTGACTGCCATTAGGAGTCTGATGGTGAAGACGAAGGACAGTCAAGGCAACTCCTCAACGTTTTACAGTAGCTACCTTGTGTTTGGTCTTAATTCATTTGTATTGATAAGAACTTTGCACCCATAAGGGTTATAAGTGCCATTTCAGGTCTGATGATGGAGACCATAGACAGTCGAGGGAATTCCTCAACGATTTACAGCAGTTACCTTTTGTTGGGCTTACTTCATACGGTTCAATATGCCAAAATGTTTAGTTCGTACAAAAATAATACCTGGTCTACGTCTACCCATCACTAAAAATCGTAAAATAAAATGTTTTTTACAAAAAAAAACCGACTTCATAAACAGTAAACTTAAAAAAGTAAAAACAGCTCTAAAAAGCAATAAATAATATTGAAATCATATTATTAATTACCTAGATACGCATGTCAGTTTAAAAAAATGTCTACTGAAGTCGGGTCAGGGCTTTTAGAATAAAAAAGTGGAAATAATGGAACAACTATCTAAGTTTAAATGAAACAAAATTGTCTCCCAGCCGACCACCAACCACCCGACTTCAATAGACATTTTTTTAAACTGACATGCGTATCTAGGTAATTAATAATATGATTTCAATATTATTTATTGCTTTTTAGAGCTGTTTTTACTTTTTTAAGTTTACTGTTTTTTGTATTTTAGTTAATGGCTTCGTGCGATTAGCACATTTAGCCAGTGTCAAAGTAATTTTTCTTACAAGTAATACATAAATAGAATATTTCCTTTATGATGATGATGAATGATAATAGAAATGAAAACTGAGAAATTATAAACCCCCAACCCCTCGAGTAACTCAGTAAAGATGTGGGGCTTTACTAAGTCCACACGCGGCGGACTTCTTGAGAGAATTTGAAAAGTGCCGTTGCACTATTTTGTTTCATTTGCCAACACTCATGCACACTCACGAACACTTAACGCTTAATAATCCACCATTATTTCACATTAATATTCGACATAACACAAATTTTAGAAAATGAAACAAAACCGCAGACATGACTCTTAACTTTCCCGCCAAGAAGTCTTTTTCGACTTTGACTTTAAAAAACCGGCCAAGTGCGTGTCGAGCCACGCGCAGTGTAGGGTTCCGTAGCCCATCTCAATAATGCAGATGCTAGCGATTTCACACACCTGACAACGTTATTTAAGTAGTTCTCAATGAGGAATTTGTACTGCGCCAAGTACATTTTATAAGTTGGTCGACTGTTACTCGTAAACTTGTAAAGCCTACTTAGCTGTGATAGTTTTCCTTTTAACTTTTTACCGCCAACAACTTCTATAGAAGTTCGAGATTTTCGTGCCGTCCACGCCAGCACTTCTATAGAAGTTCTTCTTTGTACCTACTTTATTAAAATACATTTATACGTTGGCGTACAGCGGGACATCGCGTGCAGGATAGTTGGGCGGTGAAAAGGTTAACTTCGTCATATACAACCATTTGGCTGGCAGGGGGCACGGACGGACACTTGACTAACAAAATTTTGCACTTTCAAGCTTAATAGTTCACAAACGGAGCCTCAATCAAAAAATTGTTTGCACAAACCCGCAATAATATTTGTCAAAATTTTACTTCACCACTTTTTCGGCGTGATTAATATGTATATCCATGCTAAATTACAGCTTTCTAGTACTAAGAGTCTATGAGCTAGGCTGGGGACGGACAGACAGACAGACGGACATGGCGAAACTACACTGGCCTGCAAAAATAAGTACTACACTTTTAATATTTATTTATTTTCTAAACTATATAAGTTAGAGATTTTTAAATAAAAACGTTTTGCAGCAATTTTTATCAGCTTCCTTTGAAACTAAAGTAAATTATACATTAGTAACATTTTTCCTTTTTGTTTCGAAAGTATATCTTGTGTACTTAAAAAGTTATTGCAATTTTAAAAGTGTGATACTTAATTTTGCAGGCCAGTGTATACTGTGCCGCACAATTTATGAACGCAGTAAGTACAACTTACTGTGTTTGTGGTCGTGATATTTGAGGTGCTGACATTACGATCTATTTTCTCGAAACTGTTCACATGTTCTTTACTGCGTTCATAAATTGCGCGGCAGTATAAGGGTTTCTTGTTGACTACGAAACCCTAAAAAATAACAATGAAATTAGTTTGCCCTACATTAACATCATCAGCGAATATTAGTTCACTGTTAAACCACAAAATAAGGAGACAGCAGAAGGCAAGCTTGATAAAAATTGAGGAGCTCGATGGCGCAGTGGTTAACGCGCCCGGTTTGCGAGTGCTGAGGTTAAGCAACTTCTGTACTCCTTCTCTATATAAACTATAAGTGTGCGAAAGGACATTTTTCATTTCCGGCTAGGACTTTGTACACTATTCGTACTAATAGTTAAAAATATAGTAAAGTCATATAAAATATTAAAATTCTCATTATTTTTCTGGATAAATGGTACAAAAATAAACTTTAAAATAAAAATACTTTGCCATGGTCACATCACGGTCGACAAATCAAAGCCTGTTCGATGAGTCGGTAGTCTGTGTCCTTGGTTTCTGCGACAGCTAGCAGTCAGCCCACTGTCACAGTAGATCTGACATGTGATGAAAGTAGAAATAGCAACAACTTTGTAAAGGTTGCTGGCTGTAGCAAAAACAAACTTAAAAAATATATAAAAATTAATAAATATATTACAAAAACACAAAAGTTAGTTAAAAAACATAAATTTTTCATCAAAAATGTAAAATTGAATAGAGAAAGATTATACCTAATAGACAAATTATATACTTATTCATCACAGCTGCATAACAAAAATTTGCAATATAAAAAAGACACACAACTTTTACAAAATAGTATAGAACAATTACAGGACTCTCTTCTTTCCATTACCAAAAAATATGAACTTTCACAAGGACAAATAAAAGAACACATGTTGGCTATGAATGAGCTGGTAGAAACGTGTAATGAAAACAATGATAGATTTAATTCATTTACTTGTAACCACACTTGTAAATGTAAGCAATTACCAGGTCGTTTGTCGGTGACATGTGATTCTTCCTCTCCATTAAAATTAATTAATACTGATTTACCTAAAGGTTCCCTTAGCCAGTGTAAAATTATAAATACACCACACTTAGTAAAAAATATCAATCAAGAGGATTTAAATTTAGATAATAAGAGTGACACTGTTATATTTAGCGATGAATTTGGTAAAAACATGGGCCGCTTGTTATTTGACTTAGGACATTCAATTACCAATTACTGTATGCCTGGTGCTTCTTATCAAGATATTTTAACAAAAGCAATTGATTATAAATATAAACATAATAGTACTGTATTAATTTTTGTTGGAAATAGGGGTAAATTGAACAAATCAAGTTTGATTAAGAGTTTAAATAAGTTAAATAATTCAAATGTAGGGAAAATTATACTGTTTACTTTACCCTATTGTAATAGCTTGCCACAGGAGGAAAATACTACTAGATATAAGCTTAATTTGACATTACATACATTTTGCAACAATGAAAATTTGCATTTAATTGACACTAACAATTATGTTAGTAATTTTTATTTGACAAAAGATAGTTATTATCTGCCAATTTATTTCAAGCGACAAATAGCTTCATCGCTATCATATTTTTTACACATCTCAGCCAAAAACTTGGCTAAACAAGTTGCTCCTATTGAGCAATGTTTAATAGACATAAATGTCAGTAGTGTTTCTACTGACATTCCAATCAATAATTTAAATTAAATCATAAGACAAAAGAGGAATTCTCTTGCAAAATGTTTGGTAATATTTTAAATAAATGTAAAATTAATTCTAAGAAAAGCCCGTCCCAACCTACAATTATTAAAAATGTTCACTCGATTAATATAGTTCACCAGAACATTCAAGGGATGACAGGCAAAGATCTGGAGATTGAATTGTTCATGAACGATAATAAAGTTGATATTTTATGTATTACTGAACACTGGTTTAAAGATCATCAGTTCATGTTCAATTTTAATAATCATTTGGTAGGTAGTTCGTTCAGTCGAGTAAATTCAATTCATGGTGGCTCCTTAATTATAGTTAATAAGAAATTAAAATTAAAGGAACGAAAAGACATAGTGAGCCTCTCGGTTGAGCGAACAATAGAAATAGCTTGTGTGGAGCTGGAGCGACTTGTTGTATTAAGTGTATACAGGCCTCCGTCAGCATTGTATGATTATTTTGAAAAAGTAATGGATGAAGCATTATATAAAATCCGCAATGTAGGTAAAAAGATAGTAATTTGCGGTGATTTTAATATTAATTTGTTAGAAAAGTCTACAGGTTCTATCAAAATTAAAAATTTATTTCAATCGTATAATTTAAATAATTTATTTATGGAGCCAACTAGAATAACTGCCACTTCGGCCACTTGTATTGATAACATATATACCGATCTAGTACCACTGTCTAAACTCATTATTAATAAACTGGACTCTGATCATTGTGGCCAAATGGTCAGCCTTCCACATCAGTGTAAGCAAGTGAAGAAACAGAATATTACTGTTGTACCAAAAACTGCAGGCCGTCTGGAACGGTTTAAAAACAATCTTTATGATAATATATGTTTTTTAAAGTATAATGATAACCCAAATGAATTTTATAATAATTTCTTTCATAAATATTGTACAGAATTTAATAAAACTTTTATTCCAAAAAGGATCTCGGTTAGTGGTACTGTTACTTTTAGTGAATGGGCTACAATTGGTATCCACAAAAGTAGAAAGCGACTTTATGAGCTATATGATGAACGCAACTATAACACTAGTGAAGATTTTAAATTGTATGTCAAAAATTATTCTAAGTTATTTAAAATAGTATGTCGATTAGCAAAGGCAAAGTTCCTGAGTTCAAAGATTAAGCTAAGTGATAACAAAATAAAAATGACATGGAATATTATAAATAGTGAAACTGGAAATGTCAAAAGTCGTAACAATGAGTACAAATTGAGCTACGAAAATCAAACCTTAACTTCCGATGCTGATGTTGCTGCGGCATTTGAGAAGTTTTTTACTGATATTCCAGTTTCAACTACAAAGGCTTTAGACTCCTCCCCCACTGTAGCTGAAGCGGTTCTAAAGGAAAATGTCAAACCTAGTGAAAACTATTTTAGTTTTCAAAAAATTGATTTTAGAGATATAATTAAAACTTTTAATACTCTTAATAAAAAGAAGACTGCTGATCTGTGGGGTAATTCCGTCGACGTCACTAAATCCGTTATTGAGACAATAGCTCCAGTTTTAGCTTGCATATTTAATGAATGCATTGACTGTGGTGTTTTTCCTGACCTAATGAAGCACAGTAAAGTAATCCCATTATTCAAATCAGGTAGCACATGTGACCCCTCTAACTTTAGACCAATTTCTGTGTTACCCACATTTAGTAAAATATTTGAAAAGATAATTCTAGACCAAATTCAAGTTCATTTTTATAGAAATAAACTTTTACATTCTAGACAATATGGTTTCACTAGGGGTCGCTCGACTACTGACGCTGGTGTTGAGCTTATTCTTCAAATATTTAATGCCTGGGAGGATTCTCACGATGCCGTAGGGGTTTTTTGTGATTTATCCAAGGCCTTTGATTGTGTTTTACATGAAACCCTGGTCAGGAAGCTCTACCACTATGGAATTAGAGATGCATCACTGAATCTTCTTATCTCATATTTGAGTGATAGGGTTCAGAGGGTTGATGTTAACGGTAAAAGATCTCCGGGATCGGTGGTTACAATGGGTGTTCCACAGGGTTCAATTCTTGGTCCTTTCTTATTTTTAATTTATATTAATGACTTGCCTTACCTTGTAAAAGACAAACATGAGATAGTATTGTTTGCAGATGATACCTCACTTTTATTCAAAGTGAAACGACGACAGCCGATTGATGACGATGTGAACAATGCTGTCACAAAGATAGTTCATTGGTTTAGTGTTAACAATTTGCTATTAAATGAACAAAAAACCAAATGTATAAGATTTGTATTACCCAACGTTAAGGAGGTAAAAACCAGTGTAAAAATTAAAGATAAGAATGTGGACCTTGTGGACACCACAGTGTTTCTAGGCATTACGTTGGATGCAAAGCTACAGTGGGGCCCACATATAGATAAATTGTCGAGTAGACTGAGCTCTGCGGCTTATGCAGTAATGAAAATTCGTCAGATCACTGACATTGAAACAGCTAGACTTGTTTACTTTAGTTATTTCCATAGCGTAATGTCGTACGGCATTTTACTGTGGGGCAATGCTGCCGATATTCAAACTATCTTTGTGCTGCAGAAGTGGGCTATTCGAGCAATTTATAATCTAAAAGCTGGTAATTCTCTTAGGGAGAGATTTAAAGATATTAATATAATGACAGTTGCATCACAATATATTTACGAGAACCTAATGTATGTATATAAAAATATTGAAACTTTTTCTAAAAACAGTGATACTCACAATGTAAACACTAGAAATAAAAACAAACTAGCAGTACCTAATACTAGGCTCCACAAAGTAAATAATTCATTTAGAGGCCTGTGTGTACGTTTTTACAATAAAGTTCCAAGTAATATCCAAAAACTAGATATTAATAAATTTAAAATCGCTATTAAAGAAAAGCTTTATAAAAAAGCTTATTATAAAGTGTCTGATTACATTGAAGATAAAACAGCATGGGTTTAAAATGCTCCAATCTATTTCTAATCCAATATATTGTTAAGGTTTTTTAAACTTGTATTACGTAACGGCATATAATTTTGTAAATGTCGTTACATAATGAATTAAAGCTGTGGAGTTTCTTGCGCCCATTCTTCTCCACAGCTAAAAAATAGACGTCCTGAATGGGTAGTAGGTAAAAAAATTATGGACGATTCAAAAGCACTTTTCTAAAGTTTATTTGAATAAAGAATATTTGACTTTGACTTTGACTTTGACACTGGCAACCATATTTATATCACGTTCGGTAAACATTGATTTAAAAAAATAAGTTAGAAATGTTTCGGACTGTCTTTCTTTAGTCTATGTTTCGAACTGTGGTTTTAGATGTGTTTTTTCGTGCATGAATCATTTTTTTCTGTTCCGTTACGAGATGTATGCGTAAAACATTTCAACATTTAGAATAGAATTATTTCGTTTCGCATGTATATTTTTTTACCATGTTTCTGAACGAAAAAACTATAAAAAACTGATGATAATCTATCAATGTCAAAGCTCGTTGGCTTGCTTGTGTGGGACGTGTATTGGTTTGGTCTCAGAACAATAGTTATTATTCTGAGGGTTTGGTTGTGCCCAAAGACATTTAACTACTTACCTACTATATTAAATCTCTTTGGTTGTGCCATTCTTTTCTTTCTATGATCGGAAATATTGGAATCTCCTGCGCGTACGTTCCTCGATTTCTTTGCTGTGATTTTCGGTTTACTAGGTACTTAGCTGCTAATTCTGGACTTTGATATTTTAATCTTTAATCGAAAACTCAGTTTTGGTTACAAATTCTGTAAATCGTCGACACAAGTCAGAAACAGTGACATTTTTTTAATGTGAGTATGACGATTTACCGCTATATTGAATCGGGGTTGCATAAATATTATTACCGGAAAATGCTTTTGTACCATCAAACGCGTTAGCTTATTGCGATATAATTAGTTTTTAGTTATTATATTTATTTTTTGCTTGCCTATGGTATAGTGTACAAAGTCCTAGCCGAGGCTCCATACAAAACTGATAAATATCCTTTCATACTCCTCCGTCCGCGCAATTTTCGTAAAAAGGGGTACCTACAAAGTTTTTGCTTCACTTATTAATATTAGGTTGGGGAAAAAGTCTTTTCGCATATAGTATGTATGAACTTATAATAAAATCTCTTTGGCTATACTATTTGTATCTGGCTGGTTTTGGTATCATTGAAAGTTTAAATTTTAAAGAAGATTATTCCAAATTCAAATTAGGAAAATGTGTGATTTTTATTTGTTTTTCTTACTGTCAAGATGAGTGAATCTAATGAAGAAATTCGATACATTTTCAAATTTTACTACAAAAAAGGTAAAAATGCAGCGCAAGTCCCGAAAAAAATTTGCGATGTTTATGGACCTAGTGCAGTGTCTGTGAGAGTGGTACAAATTTGGTTTAAGCGTTTTCAATCCGGGAATTTTTGATGTCAAAGATGCACGTCGCTCTGGTCGCCCTATTACGGATAAAATGGATGCCATTTTTGAAAAAGTGGAGCAAGATCGGCATATCAGTAGTTACGACGTAGCTGAAGAACTGGGAATTGACCACACAACAGTTTTGGCGCATTTGAAAAAAACTGGGTACACATAAAAGCTCGATATTTGGGTACCTCACAAGCTCACTGAAAGAAACCTAATGAACCGTGCAGGTACTCATTTGTGAATCTTTATTACGACGTAATGAAACCGAAGCATTTTTGAAGAAGTTGATAACTGGTGATGAAAAGTGGATCACGTACGACAAGAACGTGCGAAAAAGGTCGTGGTCAAAGGCCGGTCTGTAGGTCAATTCTGTTAAAAAACTGCAACTGCAACGTTTATACGCCTGTCATTTGTCGCGTGTAGGAGCAGTGCCGTGGAAATAGACGTATTCTATTAAAATTATCTGCACCACAACTACACTACAACTGCGTGACTACTACCTACACTACAGCTGCACGAATCCTGCATAACCCTGCAATAAAACTAACAGGACTAATTTACCTTTTATTAAAAAAATAAGTAATTTTTTTTTATGTAAACGGTTTTATTAAAAATTGTATTAAAAGCTTCAAAATAATACGGTAGGTCCTAGGTATACAGATACAGGTAAAAATAAAATCGTTGGGCGCACGCACGTACCTGCGTAAATATCTATTAAATAGCATTTTTTATTATGATATGGCGGTTGAATTGATAGAAATTTTACACGCCCAACGATTTTATTTTTTACCTGTTCCTGTACCTAGGACCTACCGTATTATTTTTAGCTTTTAGTAGAATTTTCAGTAAAACCGTTTAAACTTAAAAAAACATTTTAACTTTAACTTTTCAAAATGCTTATACTTAATACGCTGTGCAACAGTTGCTCACGATCCACTTCAATAAACCTGCGCAAAAACTGCACCAATACTGCTGTCATTTCTACACAAATGCCTAAATATTTTATTGGAATATGATTATCCGGAAGTTTTGATAGTTATCTTCATCTCACCTGATGATGATAAGGCCGAAGTTGGTAGCGCACTTCATCATCCGGAATCCTCAACAACTTATATAGTTGAGGATTCCGGAAAACTTTTGCAGGTACCAACTATATGTAATTTAGTTTTTTTGGAGAGAGTTAGCTTGCTGCCTCAACCGGCATTTTCAGCTTCACCGGACTTGTTTGGAGGCGGCGAGAAACTTATAGGGTTATAAATCTGCACAAAAACTGCACCAATACCGCTGTCATTACTACACAAATGTCCATATATTTTATTGGAATATGATTATTTTGCAGTAAACGTGGGTGTGGGTGATTATTTTGCAGTATCCGGAAGTTTTGACAGTTATCTTCATCTCACCTGATGATGATAAGGCCGAAGTTGGTAGCGCACTTCATCACCCGGAATCCTCAACAACTTATATAGTTGAGGATTCCGGAAAACTTTTGCAAGTACCATCAACTATATGTAATATGGTTTTATTTGGAGAGAGTTTGCTTGATGCCTCAACCGGCATTTTCAGCTTCACCGGGCTTGTTTGGGGGCGGCGAGAAACTTAAAGGGTTCCTCAAGCCGTGTGAAACGAATCACCTTGGGAGGTTTTCTAGAGGGAACGGCATCACGCACTTAAGTGGGTGTCCCCATGCCCTACTAGATTCTCCGAGGGTTCGGATCGGATCGGATCGGGACGATACGCGGCTACTCTTTTCCACATGTAGCTACGCATATTCCGCTGATAACATACATAATGCGAGATATTTACGCTAATATGACTCTTGTTAATGGCCTTGCGACGTACATTATCTACTATCTACGCTTTGATAAAACATCTGCGCAGTCGAACACCGATGATAGATAGCTCAGCTCTTATCACAATCCGTTATGTGATAAATCTGTTAAAAATATGAAATTTAAGTAAGTAATTAGGTATTTATATTTGGATGCTCCGTAGACAGAGCAAGTATAGTTGAAGAAACTATCAACTTTTTAAAAGTTTTTGTTAAAGATTGCCAGCTGCAGTTTGCGGTTACGGCAATTCTTAAATAACTTTTCAAATACAAAGTCAACAGTCAGCGTTTGCCAGTTGGGGAATTTAGCTACTCGACAACAGTTGTTAGTTGCAGCAACTGAAACTGTTGTCGATCATCTAAACTCGCAATTACAGTTGCTAGGTCTCTCTGCATATGGAAATGAAAATAATGAAGAGCTCGATGGCGCAGTGGTTAACGCGCCCGGTCTGCGACTGCTGACGTTAAGCAACTTTCGCAAAGGCCGGTCATCGGATGGAACAAAAATGTATCGTCTCGCGCGCCTCCGTGCTTCGGAAGGCACGTAAAGCATTTACTCCCGGCTACATTAGCAGTCGTTAACAGCCAGCGCACCGCACTGGGCCCGCGTGGTGGTTATGGCCCGTTCTCCCTATCCATCCATAGGGAAGGCTTGTGCCCCAGCAGTGGGGACATAAAATGAGCTGCTGCTGATGATGATGATGATATGGAAACAGCTAGTTACGAGTGGCCTGTTCTGGCAATCGCAATATTTTGTAAAGTTACAGTTTTCAGGGGCCAGTTTCAAATGTGCATGGACTGTGTCAAATCGCATAAATTCACATATTATTACAAAAACATTTTTTTTTTCTAAATTGTTAACACATCATAGGCGTTTTAATAAAGAAGAATCGAGGCAATTCCGTTGTCCAAATAAATAAACAAACCACGCAGTTACAAAACACTTTATACAACTATCATTCTATTTTTAGAAGCATAAAGCAAAACCGAATAATTATAGCCGCGCCCGTCTAATTGGTCGTAAGTATCAATTTGGTCGATGACATCATTATCAAGAAGAAGTCAGCACATTCGCATCTCGCCACTTAACCCCTGTCTTACATACGTGTAAATTTACGTATGAATAACAAAGGTTACATGATGCCAAAGTATATCGGTTCGAGCTTCTTTCTCGTTCATCATCATTTAGTACAATCAAATTGTGTGTAATGCAAACCATAACATATTGCTTGTCACTTTTCGTGTGACCAGGGGCCCAATCGCCTAATCGATCGCTTTGACTTCGTGTGTGGTTTATGACGTCATCTTGTCGTTTCGTGCCGCCTATGAAAGCAATATCCAAAGCTATAGCCTTTAGCTTTTGATATTGCTTTCATAGGCGGTGCGAGGTGGCAAGATGACATCATAAACTATACGCATATAGTCAAAGCGATCGGTTAGGCGGTCGGGGGGCAGGTGGAGCGGACGATCTTCGCAAGGTGGCTGGCAAGAGCTGGATGAGAGTAGCCGTGGACTAGTATAGGCTGATGATGATGTCACGTTTGATTTTAAGATCACCGGTGAGAAGATGTACAGTCAAGTTCAATAATATGTATACACTTTTGATAGATGTTGATTCTTATTACAAGGTAAATAAAGGTTACTAACTGTCAAAAGTGTATACATATTAATGAACTTGACTGTACATGTCATCTTCTCGTTATAAAGGCGTAATGAAAAGATTTTTAAAAAGTGACATGAAATATATCTATCTATAACGAGCAATTCTTGTTTATAATATAATCTGGATCTCGGAAACGGCTTCAACGATTTTCATGAAATTTAGCATGCAGGGGGTTTCGGGGGTGATAAATCGATCTAGCTAGGTTTAATTTTTAGAAAACTTTATAAAAAAATAACGAGCATAGCTCAGTCATCCAGGTAGGTAGGTACCTACTAATTACTTACAATTGATACAAACGGCTCGAGCACGACCTACTTTCGGTGTCAAAAATTGGTTACCAGTGGCTTTGAAAGGGAATGAGAAGGAACCATCGTATTTGATCTTACTATAGCGTGTAAATTTATTCACTGGTTCAAAAATAAGAACCCTGATTTCTTTTCTAATGAATTCTCTAAAGAGAAAAAGAAAAATGTTAGGTTAGGTTAGGTTAGGTTCGCTCAGCAGGCGCCGGAGGAAATTATCGTGGGTCCAATTAATGGATAGCACGCCTTCCACATACTTCCTCCTGGCGAACCTGAACCACTCCGCCGGAGCGCAGGACTTGTTCTTGCAGTCCATGGCGGAGTGGTCAGTTGACGTAGGCGTAGCTTCCGAGCCATATAGTGTCCCACCCAGACCTAACTGGGCGATTGACACTAGGAAGTCGGTGGCGATCTTTTCGGCGCAAAAGCCGACGTCGCCATCTTTCGTGGTGAAGGAGTCGGGACCGGGCTATGTATCAGCAAAATGGGGAGACGTCACTATAATCGGCGTCTATTTCTCGCCTAACAAGCCGATGTCCGACTTCGAAACCTACATGGCCACACTCGGGGCCGTAGTCAGGCGCTCTGCGCCGCTACCAGTGGTGCTGATGGGAGACCTTAATGCAAAAGCTGCTGCATGGGGCTCTCCCAGAACCAACCCACGGGGGGTTCTAGTCGTGGACTGGGCTGTGGAGGTTGGGCTCTCGATTCTTAACCGGGGGTCCGTTAACACCTGCGTGCGAGAACAAGGCGGCTCCATCGTGGATGTTTCGTTTGCCACGCCCTCTATCGCCGCACGGGTCTCCGGTTGGCAGGTGCTGGTGGACGTGGAAACCCTCTCCGACCACCGGTACGTGAAGTTCGAGGTTAGGGCCTCGAGGAGCGTCAGTCGCCCCCTCAGCAACACAACATCCTCCTTTCCGCGCTGGTCGCTTAAAAAACTAGATAGGGAACTGTTGATGGAGGCGGCGTCCGTGCAGGTCTGGTTCTCCCAACCTGTGTCGGACGACCCAGATGCCGAAGCCGAATGGCTTAAGGGAGCTCTCACAAGAGCATGCGATGCAGCAATGCCGCGCGTGAGGCGTCCTCCCCATAGGAAGGCAGTGTATTGGTGGAACGAGGAACTGACGGACCTCCGCGTGGCTAGCATTGCGGCGCAGAGAGCCTATACGCGACAACGCAGAAAGCGTAGGCGGGACCGTGAACTGGAGGGCGTGCTCAAGGCAGCCTACAAAGCCGCCAAGAAAGAACTGCAGCTGGCAATCTGTAATGCTAAGATAGCTGCCAGGCAGGAGATGCTCGACGGTTTAAACGCCGATCCATGGGGGCGCCCGTATCGCACGGCTCGGGGGAAACTCCGCAGCCTAGGCACCCCAGTCACGGAATCCTTAGAGCCTCCTGTGTTGCGGAACGTAATCGCCAGTCTTTTCCCGGACCGACCCGAGCACGTCCCGCCTCGCATGGCCCCGCCCAGGCAATTCAGCCAAGCAGCTGATGATGCCCCGATACCGGCCATTACTACAGGTGAGTTAGGCGCAGCATACCTCCGGCTACGCCGCAAGAACACTGCCCCTGGCCCTGATGGCATTCCGGGAAAAGTGTGGGTCCTGACAGAGGAGATTTTTGAGGACCGCCTCAGACAGGTGCTAGACGTGTGCCTACAAACTGGGCGGTTCCCCTCCCTCTGGAAGGACGGGCGACTGGTGTTGCTCAGAAAGGAGGGTCGGCCGGCGGACGAACCATCGGCGTACCGGCCGATCGTACTGCTGGACGAGGCGGGGAAGCTCTTCGAGCGTGTCCTCGCCTCACGCATCTCGTGCCACTTGTCCGACGTGGGCCCGGACCTTTCCGACTGCCAATACGGCTTTAGGGAGGCCCGGTCCACCATAGATGCAATAAGGCACGTGAAGGCGCAATCAGAGGAGGCGATCGAAAGGGGAGAAGTGGTGCTCGCAGTGTCCTTGGACATTGCAAATGCATTTAACTCTCTCCCCTTCGCCTGCATTGAGGAGGCCCTTCGCCACCACTGCGTCCCTTATTACCTGCTAAGGATCGTACGCAGTTATCTCCGTGGCAGAAAGGTCACTTACCAGGTAAAAGGCGGAGCAATAAAGAGCAGATCGGTGACGTGCGGTGTTCCACAGGGGTCGGTCCTAGGGCCACTCCTGTGGAATATAGGATATGACTGGGTGTTGCGGGGTGCACTATTGCGGGGCCTCAGTGTCGTATGTTATGCGGACGACACTCTGGTCACCGCCCGCGCCAACTCATTCCAGTCGGCAGCCCGCCTGGGCACGGTCGGTGTAACGCATGTGGTGAGGCGAATCGAGAGCCTCGGCTTAAAGGTGGCACTACATAAAACCGAGGCCCTATACTTCCACGGGGCCCGGAAGAAGCCGCCCGGTGACGCTCACATCACCATCTCAGGCGTTCGCGTTGAAATAGGAACGGCAATGAAGTACCTTGGGCTGGTGCTCGACGGAAGGTGGCGCTTTGATGAGCACTTTAAGCGCCAAGCTCCGAAGCTAGTGAGGGCGGCGGCAGCCCTCGGTAATCTGCTGCCGAACCTCGGAGGTCCGTCCGCAAGCGTACGAAACCTCTACGTCGGGGTGGTGCGGTCGATGGCCCTGTACGGCGCGCCTGTGTGGGTCGATTCTCTGACTGCTACGAACAGGGCCTTATTGCGGAAACCGCAACGGGCCATAGCGGTCAGAGCTGTTCGAGCATACCGCACAGTGTCCTACGAGGCGGCATGCGCGCTGGCAGGCACCCCACCCTGGGATCTGGACGCGGAGGTCCTGGCCGAAATGTATGAGCGGTCGGCACATTCTCGAAGGCAAGGCGGCCGGGCGATGCCGGAGGAACTCCGCCGGTGGCGCGAGCGTGCACAGAGGGTGACGCTTCGCAAGTGGCACGACAGGCTAGAGCAGCCTACAGCCGGTGTTTCGACCATCGGCGCGGTGCGGCCCGTTCTCAAAGAGTGGGTCGGCCGCAAGTTCGGGTCTCTCTCTTTCCGGTTGGTGCAGATTCTCTCGGGGCATGGCTGCTTCGGGAGATATCTGTGCCGCGTAGCCGGGCGAGAGGAGACGACGGTGTGTCATCAATGTGGCGCGTTAAACGACACAGCGATGCACACACTATCGGAGTGCCCTGCATGGGCGCTAGAGCGTGCTGAGTTGTGCGCTGTTGTGGGTCACGACCTCTCTTTGCCAGCACTAGTCGAGGCTATGCTGGCCGCTAAAAGGTCGTGGGAGGCCGCTCTCGTATTTTGCGAGACGGTCATGTCTCACAAGGAGGCGGCGGAGCGCGAACGGGAGGATAATCCCCTCTCGGTAGCAATCCGCCGAAGGAGGACGGGGAGACGACGACGTGGGTTCGCCCAACTCCTTCCCCCCTAAGCGAGCCTGCGGCGTAGTTGGACATAGAGAGTCCTTCGCCCGCATAAAGGCACGCAAGCCTGGCTCTGGGGTCGGCTTCGTTGTTCCAAGCCTTCCCTAGCTCGACCATAGAGCAGAAGTCGTCCTAGGACGCCCGTCGGAGGGGGTCGCTGCGGTAGAATCGCTAGCTCGATTGCCCGGGGCTCCCCCCCTCCCTATCGACGGATGAAGGAACAACCCGGTGGTTTTAGTGGGTCGGGCAGAACATTGCCCATCCCCACATACCCCGAAAACGGGTCGAGCCAATAGCTACTGCTCCCCGTGGGATGATCTGGGCACAGATTTCCACCGGGTCAAAAAAAAAAAAAAAAAAAAAAGGTAAAAAAGAACTAAAAATTAGAGTTAGTTGTATATTTTGTAAATGGTTGTTGTATATATTTTGTCCTTTGTGTCCTTTGTGTGGGTTTTATCCCCCCCCAAGATGTTTCGCTACACCCCTCACGAGCTCCAAGAGTGAAGTGAGGGCGTGTACGTCCAAGTTGTCGCGTACGCGTAGCGCCCGTATGCCCGCGCGTAGTGACTCGGAACGCACCATGTGTGTACGAGCCACTATAGGCGGGTATACGGGCGCGGGTGGATCCCGTGGTTCAATTTCCCCAGTGAACAGGTCCCGCGGCCTCCACTGTATTCGGAGTGTGGTCCCCCAGAGGTTAGTGAGTATCCCCCTCCGTCTCGCCCTTCCCAGCCTTGGGCCTTCCCTTGGCAGCCGACTGGAGACAATGGCGTCTCCATGACAGTCGGTGGGTTGTGGAAAGGCGGACGGGTGAGTCTCACATAACTTGGGGCCTCTTCAAGGCCCCGGGTACTCGTAATGAGTTCCTCTGGGTTAAAAAAAAAAAAAAAAAAAAAAAAAGGTTAGGTTAGGTAAGGTTAAGTTAAGGTTCTAAAAATGCAGATTCTTAAAAATCTGGAAATGTTATCAATGTTAGGTACCTTTGATTCTAAAGTGTCCCTTCTTTTCCCAGTCAGACTAGGGAGTTAGGGACACCTAGGACGCTAGGGATGCCGTGAACGCGTAGTATCAATGTTGTGTCAATATTACCTTTGACTCTAAAGTGACCCGGTATTTCCTAGTCAGATTGGGACGCCTTAAACGTTAAGTACAATGTTTATAGCAGCTAGTTAAGAATCTGGAAATGCTGTCAATGTTACCCTTGATTCTAAAGTGACCCTGCATGACCTAGTCACACTAGGGACACCTAGGATGCTAGCGGCACCGTTAGTGAAGCTAAATATTTTTTTTAAAGCAATTCAATTTGAAGTACCTAGACTGGAACCTATGGAAATACTTCACATTTTTTATTCTGGTCGTGATAGTTCTTGTTTGAACAACATGCCAATGTACTCACGGTAGAGTATACTACCAAGTTCTTGAATATGGGTTTTGATTACACAGGTGATAAGAATAGTAAACAATTATGCGACAGTTAAGACGTTAACGGAAAGATAAATTACGTTTCATCAAAATGATAGACAACATTTTTCCTTAGCAACTTAATAGACTATTTTTTTTGTAGAGAGTTGGGTATTGGCCTTTGACTGTATTTACAGCGTATTTCAAGCTGTATTCCAAGGCGTGATCGAAACACAGCCATATATATTTTTTTTATTTATTCATTTTATTGGGCAGTCAACAAAAACATGTACCACCAAACAGACAGTAGGTATTATAGGGTAAATGCATCGATATTCTAAATCGATGGGTAAATGCCAAACTTATTCTAAGTCTGTACTTAAACTACTGTTCAATTATAGACAGCTACGGCATGCGATGTGTACTAATAGTTACAAAAACAAATCTAACAAATTTTACCAAACTTAAAATTACAATAATTTTATTAAATACCTAAAATATGATTTAAAGTTTAAAGTCACAAGTCATAAGTTTTGTCATATATGACAAACCCTATAGGGTTTCTAGAGGGAATGGCACGCAAGCGTTTCCTCCACTAGATTACCACCGCGGCTTTCGAGTCGGTTGAAGAAGCTTGAAGGCATAAAACCCGAGGACGCCTCGCCTCTAAAGGCTTGAACCCCGGCTCGCGTTGTTGGTGTCGTGGGAGCCCTGGCACATGTTTAAAATGTTTATCACGATACACGATACGATATGTTATTTTGCATATATGATTCCAAAAAAATTACTAATTGACGATGTCGTTTATTCAACCTTGAAGTTCTCGAAAAACTTTCAAATGTCAAATTAAAAGGTTTTATAAAAAGTTAAACAATATAAGGGGGCAGGTCTTTGTACTCTTGTTCTACGAGTACGGTGTCTTGCTTCTAAGCTAGTGGGCATGTGCAGTGTGTGGGAAGTTTTGACAGGTTTGTACACGACTGCAACTAATGTATGTTAATTAGCTAGGTACCGCCCGTGGGTTCGCCCGTCTTATTCAATCTATTGTGAATTCCTGGAGGAGTGAAACTTAATCCCAAGATAACATATAGCCTATATTAACTCAGGCTTTCCAACTATGCTGGTGCAAAGAATCACGTCGGTCTAATAGTCCGTTTTGACGTGAAGGTAGAACACACGGACACACTCACAAGTCGGATTCACAAAATAGTAGATCCGTGTTTATTTCATACCAATGTTACTGTTCTTGCTGTATTTGCTACTCTTGTTTGTATAGGTAACTGTTTCTGTTGCATTACGTTACATTTGTACATTGAAATGGTCAAATCAGAATAAACTATGAAATGAATTTAAATGAAATAAATGAACGCGTAACTAATTTATCAATATTGTTATTGTACATAGACACTTGTAGGTACCTATTTTTATAATTATACGCAAACAATTGTTTTTATTTTCATTATGAAAAAAAAGGCAACATACTTTTAATAAAAGAAAGATATAACTCATCCTGAGTAAACATTATAGGTAAATACAAAAAATGCCACAATTATCAATACTGTCCATAATTTCTAAAGAAATCATTGTGATATCAACCTTTATCGGCATTTGACTGACACACACACGCATACGCAGCGGCGGCCATGACAGCGCAATGGCAGCGAGCCCCTGGAATACCGCGCCCTGATTGGCCGAGACGACCGTGCCTTCGTGACGTCATGCACTCCAGCGCACGCTATATTAGGTAGACCGATAGCGGGTGGCGATAGCGATTCATAGTTTCCATATAACAAGTGAGTAAGTAATAATAAACGTATGAACTAATCTTTTTAACAAAAACATAAGATTTTAGGAACTTGTTTGTTAATGGCTGTTTATGGCCTTTACAGCTTAATCGAGTAAGAAAGGGCGCTAAGAAAGTCATGGGTCCTCAAGTGGTAGTAATCGAACTATCCTGGGAGGTTTCTAGGGACTGGAGTCTCGCAAGCATGCTCCTTACTAGGTTCTCCGACGAGGCGTTCGAGTTGGATGACGAGAGTGGAAAACCTGATGGCGCTTCTTACGGCTAGAACCCCGGGTTGAAGTCTCAGGGGAAGGGGAAAGTGATAACCTTTAAATGGAAGAGGGAATGAGGATGAGTGATATAGAGTGCAACGTGGGAAACGGGAAGACTTAAAGAAATTGACTGTAGCGTTTGATGTATGATTCAATACTGTCAAGTGCGATATGCGATGCAAATTGCGATACAATAAGGGGCTTCTAAAGACTAATACACTACAAAAGCTATGTAGGACTAGAAAACTATAAAAGAAAACTTATAACAAAGGTACACACTCGAAGTAAGCTTCAACTCGTAAGAGGAAGTAAGAGTGAGAAAAAGCTAGCTGTACAGGCTAAGATAAATAATAAAAACAGTATTATTATCTTTGTTTAAAGGACAACTTAATATCAATTTATTCATCTCACTTTGAATTTCAAATATGATTCCAATAAATTAATAACTAATGCTGATTTTAGATACGACCCTGGAGCGGTCAGTAAACCGGTTTCAACTTAGATAGTCGATCGATATTTGAATTAGCATACTTAATTATGATTCCTTGTTCAGACCAGGTCTAGAACTCTTAGACACAAGTATAATGCGCATTATGGGTTGTCATGTATTGACATTCTTTGGAAGATAGTCGAAGGAAACACACCCCTTATGTGCCTCCTCGAGGTGAGAGAGATAGATGCTCCAGATATCCACGATCTGAGGACCGGATTAAGGCTTTTCGGTTTTTTTCTCTCGAAACCAATTCGAACGCTTCAGCCAAGTGGCATAACGCTAATCAAGAATGTAATGATTTATCGTATGGGATTGATATAAGTTAAATTAAATTCATTGGCTTTGTACAGTTATTCATCTATTCCATTTATATTCTATAGCGTTATGCCACATGTCTAGGGGGCAGGGAATTTAATACGAAAAGGGGAATATGATCTCCTCTAACTGTAGAAACCTTCTAAGGATAGTTCGGTTGTTACGGCTTGATTAACCTTAAGTTTCTCGCAGTTCTTAATCCGGTTACGTTATAATACTCGTAAAAGGACATAAGCGGCCAACCGTTAACAGAAAACACAATAAGCTGTGTCGTCTCTTAATTTGCGCAAAATACTACCTCCACCGGCAGAAGAAAGAAAAAAGAAACACATTTTTATTTGACATTTAAAAAAAAAAACGAAAATTTGTTAAAAACCCAAAACATGAAATGCCAAAACGGCTTCTCCTCAGCCTAATGTCACAGCCGGAGCCATGGCGCTGGTTTTCAGATGCTGTTGCTTGACGTGTCCTTTGGTCGTACTGAGGTGCCTACTAAGTAGTTTACTAATTATTGACCTATATGTAAAAAAACTCGAGTCCGTGAGTCTACATTTTCTCTGAGAATCGTGAGACTTTCAGTGTTAAGTGACAGGTAGTAAGTATAGTTTGTTGGTGTGGAATCATACTATTTAGACTTAACGCGGCCGAGCCGGTGGAATAGTAAATAATAAAAAAAGCGGCCAAGTGCGAGTCGGACTCGCGCACGAAGGGTTCCGTACCATTATCTATAAAAATATTTCAAGCTTCTACCTGTTATCGTTATTAAGACCGAGAAAAAAATCACGTTTGTTGTATGGGAGCCCCCCTTAAATATTAACTTTATTTTAATTTAATTATTTATTTTTAAAGTGAATTATATAACTCAATATTCTGTGAATATTTCAAGCGTCTACCTGTTGCCGTTATCAATATCGAGCAAAAACAAGCAAAAAAAATCAAGTTTGTTGTATGGGAGCCCCCCTTAAATATTTGTTTTATTTTAATTTAATTATTTAGTTTTAAAGTGAATATATAACTTAATATTCTGTGAATATTTCAAGCGTCTACCTGTTGCCGTTATCAATATCGAGCAAAAACGAGCAAAAAAATCACGTTTGTTGTATGGGAGCCCCCTTAAATATTTATTTTATTAATTAAATTAATTTAATATTTGTTTTTTAGTGTTTGTTGTTATAGCGGCAACAGAAATACATCATCTTGAAAATCTCAACTGTCTAACTATCACGGTTCATAAGATACAGCCTGGTGACAGACAGACATACGGACGGACGGCGGAGTTATGTAACGGGTCTCTATTACTAAATAGAGACCCGTTACATAATTTGTACACAATAAAAAGAAACATTACTTAACTAAACGTAAAAAAAAGGGAAAAATAATTAGAAAATTAAAAACTAAAGACCAATAAGAAGACAAATAAAAGATGTCGTCCAACTGTGGGCTCATGGGAAAGGTCCCAAGAATGCTGGCAACATTGCCCCTTTGGATTGCCAAACTAATACGCTGGCAGAGGTAGCTGCCAGCCTTCTTGTCACCGGAGGCCTCGATAAGGCGAGCACTTAACTCTTTAACAAGCTGCTTTGCCTCCGGCCCCCATGGACCCATTGTTGCCATTAAATTCCCGTTCTCGAGTATTTTTACAACACTACGCTCAACTCCCAAGCTTGCCACGAAATAGATAAAGCATCTATCAGGGCACTATTACTAATTTAAGGGGCTTTGAATACCGTTTAAAATTGGTATAGATACTACTGTCAAACGAATAATTCAAATTAAAAAATCATTTATTCAGTTTAGGCTACAAGTAGCTCTTGTGAATGTCACTATGCCATCGGTTCGTAAGTCTACTTTGGGCGGGAGATCTTGTACTGAAAAGAACCGGCAAGAAACTCAGCATGTGTCCAGCTCTTTTCTCCCTTGCAGCGTCAAAAATATTGGAAAATGCCCTATCATAGAAGGACACTTTCCATTACAAATAAACACAAAACATATCTTAGAAGACAACCACAACATGTCATCATCATCATCATCATCTCAGCCAAAAGACGTCCACTGCTGGACAAAGGCCTCCCCCAAGGATCTCCACCACAACATGTAACAAAACAAAATAAAAAATCTAAGTTATCAAATTTACATCAATATACCGGTTAAAGAAATTACTGGTATGCTTGGTATCGTTACCTGGGTTGCATTTTTACCGGTAAATTAGCTAACCGCTCTACGCGGTTTGGCTAAAGCGCAATATGTAACGAAAAAAGTAGCAACACTTTTCTTGATAACGATACCTGCATTACCGGTACCAAATTACCTTTATAGAAATAACGTTACTTACTGGTACTTATAGTGGGAATTTGGTAACGGTCAAGCTTTGATTGAAGGTTAGCGCTTTTAGGTACACGGCGCTTTGTTCAACATAACTGCTCTAGGCCTACACATTCATACGAAGTAGGTTATAAATAACTCAATAATTTTATAAGATTTTTTATTGTCGCATACCTAAATATAACCGCTCCCTTGTGGAACGTGTGATAGGTGCAATCGAAAGTAGTCGGCCTTACTGACGACTGCAATCAACTAGTTATATGGGTCTGGCAAACGGAACGTGTTCATTAGAAAGGTCTATAGTGATATAACCTTTGCAGTTATTTCTGCAATAAAAGAGTTGACATGACAAAGGCGCCTTATTGTATGTTTGTTGCGAACTCCTTTGTTATGGAAGTGTAACACTTTATACGGATCTGCTTGTTTTTTTGTTGTTGTTGTTTATTCCGAGTTCGATTTGTGTTATATCATTATTCGATCTAGTTAGAGCAGTGGTTCTTAACCTTTTAGCCGTAACCATTTCACCAAATATCTGTCTTGCCAGGGACCACGCAGTTGTTTAACATCACGCACGTCAAGAACGTCAAGTCACTTGTTTATTGTTTACTAGTGGACCCGGCGGACTTCGTACCGCTTTGACAGTTTCCATCAAGTGATTAATTTTTTTTTGGTTTCCATGACAACAAAACAAACAAATAATTTTGTATTGGAAAATTAAATTGTCGTTTTCAATATATTTATAGTGTGATTCCCGTGGGAATATCGGGATAAAAACTATCCTATGTGTGAATCCAGGTTATAAACTATCTGTATGCCGAATTTCATCTAAATCTATCCATCCGTTGCAGAGTGAAGAAGGAACAAATATACAGAAACTTTCGCATTTATGTTTATCAGGATTACGATGGCTTCGCGGACCACTTGAAATGCCTCCAGGGACCACCGGTTAAGAACCACTGAGTTAAAGTTACAACCGGATCAAAGCGATGACAGATGATGATCGAAGCCTCTTAGATACCATCGATACACTAAGATGGCGCTCGCTTACATACAGGGTGCCTAGAGTTTCATTCGCCATTCGATCCACGTTATCGAAAACGAGAATTTGAATGGCAAGATTTTAACTCCTTTCGTTTTTCACCAGGACGCGCTGCTTTAATGCCATACACGAGTTCAAGAATATGTATACACTTTTGACAGTTAGTAACCTTTATTTACCTTGTAATAAGAATCAACATCTGGCAAAACTGTATACATATTATTGAACTCGACTGTACATTATCATTTTATGAAAGGAGTAGCGCACGGACGCACTTGTCAATTAACGATGTTGGTAAAAAACTAATTCCAAATTTTTACTTTTGGTATCTAGGTATACGGTATACTTACCCCACCTACCTATTTATTTATTTGTTAGTTCATACACAACTAAACATTTACAATGGGTTAACATTTTGGAATGCAATAGTACAAGAAAGCTTATCTCTAGAAAGAGATTTCTTCCAGCAGACCATGGTGACAGGATAGAATGAAAGTAGCTAGTTAGATAAAATAAAATGATATGGCCCCCATTCACGGGCACTTCACTTCATCCCTCCAAATTTAACCCTGGTGGCCCCAATAATCTTCTACTAATGAGTATTTACTGCATTCTCTTTATGATTTGTAAAAAAATATACGTCAATGTTATTTATATATTCTATTTCCTATTGTAATATTGATTTCAACCCTTTCGTGTGTGTGACTTTATCATTATTTATTTTATAGTTATAAAATGATTTAATATCTGACCCATTTTTTTTTCAGAATATAATGTTAAAATTCCTTATTACTAAGGTGAGATGTCAAATGTTACACATCATATGCGACTACTGTAAGGCTCGCTGGTTTTTTTTAAAATAAATAAATAAATAAACTTTCCTACACTCACACCAGATATCTAGCCCAAGAGAAGCTTCGTAATGAAACTCGTTAAATGGTTACTAGACAACGGATAAACATACTTAAAATACTTAAATACATACTTATTATACATAGAAAACACCCAGACCCGAGACAATTTAGAAAAACAATAATTTCTAAATTGACCCGACCGGGGATCGAACCCGGGACCTCAGAGATGGCGACACCATGAAAATCGGTGTACAAACCACTCGACCAAGGAGGTCGTCAATGTGACGTGTATGTGTCGTGTATTACCAATAAATGTTATTCATTTATTCAAAAAACATGCTGTACTTTAAAGATTCCAGAAAGGGTAGTGAGATTATCACCAGTGTTCGACACGAACCAATGATCAACAATTTTTTCCTTTAACCATTAGAAATAGGGATCAGCCACTGATTTTAGTCTTTAGCAACAACTGGGTAGTCGACTGGTTGGTCAATATAGAAACTTTTTTTTCCTTTAATCATTAGAAATAGGGATCAGCCACTGATTTTAGTCTTTAGCAACAATTGGGTAGTCGACTGGTTAGTCAATATAAAAAACTGTTTTTCCTTTAACCATTAGAAATAGGGATCAGCCACTGATTTTAGTCTTTAGCAACAATGGGGTTGGTAACTGGTTAATCAATATAGACACTTTTTTTCCTTTAACCATTAGAAATAGGGATCAGCCACTGATTTTAGTCTTTAGCAACAATTGAGTAGTCAATGTAGAAACTTTATAACAACTGTCAAAACGATTATCTATATAAATGAAAAATGAATCGCTAAATGTGTTGCTAATCACCAAACTCGAGAACGGCTGAACCGATTTGGCTGATTCCTTTTTTGTTGCGTTTGATGAAGTCTGAGGAAGGTTCTTATGGAGAGAAAAAACGTAAAAAATGCAAGGAAAATAGTAAAAACATCAATTTTCTTTTCCCATACAAACCACTCTGTCCCCAGCTATCAAACATTTGACGTCAATCAAAACAAAACAAAGGCGCGTTAGGATTATCTTTGGTATGCCTTCAAGTTGATTAGAGGTCAGATTTATTTATTTGCGCGCCAAGTAATCAAACAAAAAATATCGTGTACCATAAGGCATTACAATAAAAATATCATCACATTAGATATTACTAAAGTCGTTCAATGTTATTTTATTTATATTAGACTGCGACAGGCCAATAACTTTGACAGAACGAAATCTGTCGGGGCAGCTATTAACATAAAAAAATCAATGTAACTTTGTTTTAGAGAAATAGGGCAGAACAAGGTCTGCCGGGACAACTAGTTTTTAATAGAAATTGTATGGGAATAGCAAACTGTGACGTCACTATTTTATTCCGTTAATTGAGTGTTTATTTATAACATTTTAGGTTACAGAAATACATAGTTTATAACCTAGATTAACACATAGGATAGTTTTTATCCTGATATTCCCACGGGAATCACACTATAAATATGCTAAAGACGAAAATTTAATTTTCCAATACAAAATGATTTGTTTGTTTTGTTGTCATGGAAACCAAAGAGAATTTAATCACTTGATGGAAACTGTCAAAGCGGTACGAAGTCCGCCGGGTCCACTAGTAAACAAATAATAAGTAAGGTCCAAATAGTTATTCCGTGTTTTGTCTCTTTTACTCTAATTTGAAATGACGTTTACATGGCGGGAAGAAAACACGGAGTAACTAATCGGACCTTATTATTTGTTTATTTGTAAGGCAGTTATGGTAATAGCTAAAAAACAGGGAGTAACTATTCGGACCTTATTCTTTGTTTACTTACAAGTAAACAAAGAATAAGGCCCTAAGTGTAAAAGCGAACGATAAGTAATAATCATCGATTCACTGCGATCTTGACCTTTCTCACCCTTAGTCCATTGGTTGCAGTTCTATTTGGACTTCTGGACTGAAGTTTACGAGCATTTTCCATAATTTGCTAGTTCAGTAAAAAAATAAGCATCAAACAATGATATTAACAAAATGTTTATGTCACATTTTCGTTGTACCGAATTTTTTTCATGAATTTCCACGAACAATGGATGGAGCGTCTGTAAAGTAATTTGTGACAGCGAAGAAAAAACTACTACTTCCAATTGTATTATGAATATTTGAAGATGTAAAAAAAAGGGCTGCCTACCTACACACATATTTTATTTTATTTTATTTTCTTAGAAAAACACAAACGTTGAAAAAATTTCTACGGGCAGGATTTGAACCTGCACCCTTCTGACATACCGGGTTAGGTGCTTTCCCGATTGAGCTATCGTGGTTCTAGCTAGCCCGTAATTTGTTCGCAACAAAATTTGCTTTAAAAATTATATAAAAATAACAAAAAAAAATTATCGTCTTAGGTTAATTTACATAGAGTATACAGTACGCTGAATTAATAGTAATTAGTTTTGAAGATATATACCCATTACGTATACGTATTGTAACTCTTTTACTTAATAAAACCATGAAGGGTTTACAATTGAATCATGAACAGTTTACAATTGAATCAATTTATTATATCACTACACCCATTCGTTAATCTTTACTGAGCATTACAACTACAATTTATCTTTCAGCAACAGCATTGTTTCTTCCCAAACTTTCTCAACAACTCCGTCATCCTCTGTTATCTTGTCAGCCTCATTGATCTTGCAATCTGAGTAAAACTTTCCAGACACACCTTCAAGCTCAGGTGCCACACAAAGATGTATAATCGTTTGGGCGCCTTCTTTTGCTGTTTTAAAGAATAGATCTATAACCAATTCAGTAAGGACACGGCGAATCCAAGACACCCGCTGGAATATATTTGTTTTGGTCAAACCAGGATCCGCTGCATTTACTGTCATACCCTTTGGTAGTCGCTTCGCCAAAGCTTTCGTCCAGAGGATATTGCAAACTTTACTGTTCCCGTATCTAGCGAAGAAGTCTAATGGCTTTTTCGCAGCTAAGTCGTTGACGTCTAGTTTGTGGTAGCGGTTTGCGTACGACGACACAATCACGATCCGACTGGGCTTTGAGGACTTCAACTTTTCCATAAGAAGGTTTGTTAGCATAAATGGACCGATGTAGTTGATCTGCATGATTCTCTCGATTCCATCTTCACTGTATGCTTGGTTCAAGCCAGCGACACCCGCATTGTTGACGAGTATATCCAACTTATCAAAGGCTTTATTGAAATCTTCCGCAAACTGTTTCACGCTGGATAATTTCGAGAAGTCCAAGTGTCTGTACTCCACGTTCGGATTGCCTGTAGTTTTGATTATATCAGCAACGACTTTCAAAGATTTATTTTCAGTGCGACAAGCGATGATAACTCTCGCACCGCGCTTAGCTAAGTCCGTAGCTGTGGCTAGTCCTATACCCGAATTTCCACCAGTTACTAGCGCAACTTTATCTTTGAGTTGCGTTCTGCACGAGCAAACACCCGCGAAGGGGAACAACCATATTTTCACTGCAACAACACCAAGAAAAGCTAAAATAACAAAGTAGAACAAAAACTTTAAGACGACACACAAACAAGCCAACATATTGAAGGTTGGAAATCGACTGTAGCTAGAAAAATGTTTTTAACCATGTGAACAAACCGGATTTTATGCTAATAGGTAGTACGCCACGTCAATCTTACATTAAATAACAAAGAGACATATTTACTACTTATTTTATTTAGAGGCTCTTGTGTTTCATATAAATGTTATAAGTATATAAAAGAAAGGAAAGGAATTCAGAGATGTGACAAACAGTCCACCAAACATTTGAACAGAGATCTATAAAATGAGATGTATTACCACCATTACTAACAACTACTTTATCTACATTATATACATTATTTTATATTATCTTACTGAAAATACAAATAAATAAAAGGACAGTATTGATGTGTGCTAAAAAAATAGTCGATAGAAGTGATAAAGAACCTGTGTTATGCAATACATTAAAACATATAAGTTATCCTACTAATATTATAAATTAAAAAATTTGTGTGTTTGTATGTTCGTATATTTGTTGCTTCTTCACGCTGCAACGGATGGATGGATTTGGATGAAATTCGGCATACAAGCAATTTATATAAATTTCTCCTCGGTGACCGAGTGGGAGAGCGCGCGGCCCGATACCCAAATGGCTTGGGTTCAATTCCCAAGGTCGGGCAAAGTGTTTTAGATTTTTCGATGCGTTCTCCGGTTTTGTGATCATAAACCGGCAATTTGGCAAACGTGGTGACCCATTAATTTGTAGCGATCGATGACTTTATTTTAATGATGGAGGCCTTTGCTCTGCAAAGTGGGACAGTATGAAGTGGAGTGGGACAGTATATAGATTATTTTACTTTTAAATAAAATTCTAACACATTTAGATGCTGTGTTTATTAAATATGTATATATACTCGTACTTACGTGTTACATACATAAACATAATAGCCTTATGTCGGAAGTAGCTGGTGGACCGGTTTGACCAACTTACAAAACATAAATAAATCTACTCTAAATTCTAATATATCTACTATGTTTCTCTCTCTCTAATATAATATAGTATATCATACAAATAAAAATAAAAATATTGGATTGGCTTTAGACTATGGTATATTTCTCCGTACTTATATAAACCTAATTTGTTTTATTTTGTTATGTTTACGGGTAAACATATTTCCATAATATTACCTGATGTTAAGTTATGATAAGACCATTGGTGGAAGCCACGGAATCTCCAACTACTGAGGCACTGGCTATCTTATCTCTAGCTGCCGGAACGCCAATGCTACAAATAAACATTGATGTTATGGCGACATATTAAGATAAGATGGTGGATTGACTTGTTGCTCAAGACAGAACAAGATGGAAAGAGGGTAGGGAGGCCGTTGCCTTGACTACACTACAGGCTTATAATAATATATTTACGTACATATTCAGCGAACAGACGAAACCAGGGCTTCAATCCCATAAAAATAGTAGAAGTATCGATACTTCTGTCAAACGAAGTTACCGGTAAAAAAAAATACCGGTATGCTTGGTATCGTTACCTGAGTGGCATTTTTACCGGTAAATTAACAAACCGCTCTACGCGGATTGGCTAAAGCGCAATATGTAAAGAAAAAAGTAGCGATACTTTTCTAGATGACGTTACCTGCATTACCGGTAACAAATAACTTTTATAGAAATAACGTTACTTACCAGTACTTATAGTGGGAATTTGGTAACGGTATCAAGCCCTGGACGAAACCAAACAATCTTTCGTCTGTTCGCAGTATGATGTTAGTATGACACCGGTAATTTTCAACATAGCCAGCTGCAGCTTTGTATAATGTTCAGACGATACTAGCTCGGGGTGTAATTACTATACCTACCTACCTACTTTGGTACCTAATTGCGTAACGCTGGCAAGTTTTCCGTACACAACCGGTCCGTGTAAACAATATGATGAATTAAAAACAACATAGCGACGTTGATTGAAAAGTGTGGAAGAGAGGGAAAGTTTCCTGATTTAAGTAAAATAACTTTTACGGATCTACGTTATATTACACGCTTATTTTACACGTTGATTAAGATTTTTCAATCTTGACGTTTCAAAGATGAAAGGATTGAATAATCTAAAGCTTACTTACTTACTCGCGTTTATTTTACACATTGTAAAATAAACGCGAGTAGATCCGTAAAAGTTGTTTTATTACGTAACCCCTAGTTTCAGTGTTCGCGCAATCTTAACCCTAGTCTTGGCATAGTGGATTGTTATTGAGACACTTAACTTACAAAAAAATTCGAGTAGTGAAAAAAGAACACATTTTATACCAAAAAATAAAATTTCGAAATTGGTTTATAAAAGAAATTGGGTAAATAAAAGAAAAATATTTCTTATCTCTAAACTCGTTTCGAAAAAAGAATAGAATAATATAATGAACTAGCTGTGCTCGCGACTTCGTCCGCGTGGAATAGTGACTTTCGGCAGCATTTTTAATTTTTTAGGCTCTTTTCCCGTTTTTGCAACATTTTTCACTGATGCTTCGCTCCTATTGGTCGCAGCGTGATGTTATATAGCCTAAAGCCTTCCTCGATAAATGGACTATCCAACACAAAAAGAATTATTCAATTCACTCACAATTCACATTCAATTCACAATGTGATGTGAACCAGTAGTTCCTGAGATTAGCAAACAAACAAACAAACAAACTCTTCAGCTTTATAATATTAGTATAGATATGAAAAATATATGTGAATTTGTAATTCCACAAAAAAGACTGCCAAGTAGGTATAATTTTCTGATTATTTTTCTTTGTGAAAATTGTTGTCTGTTCTATACAATTCCACAGTTAAAAGACGTTTAACGGTGGTCGGTCCTACATAGGTCATTTCGCCTGTTCGCGTCCATTTAGTGCAGTTGGCAAGTTTGAAGGAGAAAATAAAAATGTCCCAGCACTAATTTCAATGAAAAATTTATGTGATGTGTTCATTATATAGTCTATTTTAAGGTTAACTTTTAGGTTTGTTCGAAACATCTTGAGTTTTTTTTTGAAATAGACAAACATCAGAATTAGGCGTTTTACCCAGTTTGCGTCCACAAAATCCAGATTGCGTCCACCCCTGGACCATTTCGCGTCCACCAGCTTAGAAAAGGAATGTAGGGGTGATATTTTTAAGATAATGTAAAGAAAGATTGGATTTTAACAATTTCTTTATTTAAGAATTTAGTTATTTAAAAATCAACATTATTATCATTAATAAATCACTTTAAAGAATATAAAAATACCTATTTATTCTTCTCAACATGATTGAACTTAAAATTAAAAAACAAAGTATGTAGGTAGTAGGTAAATATTAATTCCACCTGTTTATGTCAACAATAATCAGTTCTGTCAATTTTACCCTAAAATCACGAGGAATATTATTAAAATTATTACTAAAGATCAGCCTTGATTAAGTTAAGATTGATAAGTTTTTGGCTATATTATAGTAACAAAACAATACAATAATTGTTGTCTAATCCTACTACTAAAAGAAATGTTGAATCATAATAATTACGAGACGAGGTATGATTTATTATAGCCTTAGAATTTTAATTAATGACATGACGTCCATGCGGACGCAAAGTGGAAGTTTTATAAATTCGGTGTAGTAATTCGCGTCCACCTTATTTTAACTGTTAACTATAGAAAAAATAAGCAAATTCATAATTAATATCATTCCTTTTTTCATTATCAAAGTCTAGAAACAGCTATGTAACCTAAAATTCACATAAAACAATACAAGACTTAATGTCAAACGCGGCGCTGGACACTATTTTTTCTTAAAATACCGCGGGTCCGCGCTCTCTTGTTGAACAGCCGAGACAAACTATTTTTTCTAAACAGGATTGGTTGGGCGCACGGAACTTTTGTCTATGTGTGCGTGTCTCTTATGTATTGAGGTATTGGCGGTAATGACTTTTCGTTTTATTGGTGTGTTAGTATACTTATTTTCGAGAATGTTCAAAGGGAGATCCGTAAAATGGACGCGAATTGGGCGATGGACGCGAACAGGCGAAATGACCCTACAATACATATTTTACAAAAGGACATATAAAATATGTTTTTATTAATTCTTTCAGATATCAAACATTTCAGAATATTTATTATTAACGGGATTATTAACATGTTTTTTGTTGTGTGTCGGTATCCGATATTTCGGCACAGGTTCATGCGCCATGAACTGAAGTACGATGTAATAAGATGTACTGAAGTTATTAATAATAATTATTCTAATGCAAGTGACCATAAAGTTATATCAAACATTTATGTTTTAGAAAGAACACATAAAATAGAGAATATCTTATTATAATAAAATAATCCACCACACCAGCTATAATCAAACAGTTTGTATTTGTATTATAAATATAAAAATAGATGTTCAACTTAGGTATATGTCTTGTAAAATATCGTATTTTACAATGTACCACGTCAAAGACAGCCTTGGAATAAATTAAAGGCTAATTTTGTTTTGGTATCGAGACAATTGGAGCCCAATGCCAGATGTGATATTATGCCCGATTCTCCAGGCAGGTCAGATTTGTTTACGACTATAAACAATGATTTATTGTATGTCACTATGTAATATTACTAAAATAGTTCCGGTACTTATGAAATGTTCCACATAACACTTCATCAATCAACCATGTAGGTGCTACGATCATGGGGGTCAAAACAAAATGTAGTCCTTTACTTTTCAATTTAATATTGCTTTTAAAGGTAATGCCGTGATCTTAGTTGAGACACGAATTCCCAAATTAAGGCGACGCATTGGAAATTTACGTGGCGGGAATATTAATTTTTCCCAACAATTACAAAACATATGAAAGTGATATTTGATGACATGATTTTTCATTTAATTGACTTCATTTTGCTAGTTGCAGAAACACGATTTGTCAAATTTTATAACAGAGAAAAAAATATCAAAGTAACCTCTTTTAAAACATAGGATTTGCATTTTACAGGCAAACCAGACCGATTTAAGGATCTAAATTTTTTTAGTAGATTAGTCTTAACACACACTTCAATATGCTAGTTCATTTTATTTAAATAATTTGTAGTTTTAATTTGAAGGAAAAAAAGCAGTTGTTATTATGGTACGGGGCGCAAACGCTCCGTATTAGATTAATTGTTTAGCGGTGCGTCGCCTTAACATATATACTCTAGTTTGGGAATTACTGTAACAACTTGTTTAAAATACTATTGCGTTTCGTTAGCCAGCTTCTTGCCAGCGTCTTCTCGGTACAAAGCTCTCCCAAAAACCGAACTGGTGGCAGACTCAGTAGTTTAGTCTTAACTAATTTTTTTTTTTTGATTTTTTGATCTATAGTTTTGACATCAATAAGTAGACTGGGGTCGATAATTTTTGAAACCAAACAAAATCATAGTGGGATGAAACCCATTGAAAATGGAAGAGAATATAACAAACATGAAAGGAAAAATAATTTACGGGCGATCTGAGGTGGGGAAGTGGAAGGGGAGGGAGTTAAGGGTAAAAAACTGTTTATCTCGATTTCCGGCAAAACTACAAGTCCTATGGAAAAAGTTAATAGCAAAGTTGTAGGTAATAAAAAGATCTACAACTTTTGTATTTACACTTTTTTTACATAACCTCAAAATTTATGTGAAAAATTCAAATAACCAAGTTTTTGGTATTTATCTTTTACCATTTTTTTTATTTTTCACGAAATTTGGTGTAAACTTACCTTTTTATCTACCAAATACACTGTATTTTTTTCATTTAATATATATTTTTTTTCACTTTATTTTGACTTAATATCGAAAAAGCACCTTAATTTTCAATCGGAAATTCTCGCGTCTAAATATCTGCTTTTTTTAAAAAGTCGGTGGGCTTTTTGTTAGTTAAATCTCTACTTTCTGATGGTGTAAAAAAATATATACATTACTATGGTAAATGTTCTCAGAAAATGCAAACCCCCCCCCCCCCCTTCCACTTCCTGACCTCAGATTTATATTATATTCTCTTCCATTTCCAATGGGTTTCCTCCTACTATGATTTTGTTTTACTTTTTACCATTTTCAAAGGTTTCCGCTTTGGTCTAAAGTGCCTGTGTAGTGTGCTTTTTTTTTTTTTTTTTTTTTTTTTTTTGAGAGACTGCTGGTTGCCGAGGGGCATTTCCAGCTTCACCGGGCTTGTTTTAGGGGCGGCGAGGTACGTAAAGGGTACCTCAAGCCGTGTTGAGACGAAACACCTTCAGAGGATTTCTAGAGGGGTACGGCATCGCACACTTAAAAGTGTGCGTCCCCGTGCCCTTCCAGAGTCTCCGAAGGGTTCGGATCGGATCGGGGAGCGGAACCACCCGAGGGCGCCTCTAAAGGCACGGACCTCGGCTCGGGTAGACCGGGCCGTGGAGGAGGAGAGGAGCTCCCAGGCACATGACTGTGCCTGGCATAGAGCGCGTGTGAACCGGTTCTTCGTACCCTTGTTCTACGAGTACGGTGTCTTGGGCCTAAAACAGTGTGCATGTTTAGTGTATTCTGTAAATGTGTGCTGTCATTTGGAGGAACGGGCGGGGGGGCATTCGCAACTGTAATTGCGTCGTCGGGCGTGTAGTGTGTAGGCTTATGTTGAATAAATGATTTAACTATGACTTTGACTTTAAAGCTTGTAACTAAGTAAGTTTAAGCTATATATACTCGTTGGTAATACCCTGTGCGTTGGTTACGATGGCTTCCCATCATTCGAGATACAGGTTTATTCCTTGCCTACCTATTTTATTTTATAGGTAGGTGGGTACATACCTGTATAAACCTGTATCTGCTGTATCTCCTGTAGCATCGGTCACTCAGGCATCCGTCTGACTGACCGACGCTAACGGTATACTTTCATGTTATTTCTAGCTTTAAGAAACAAGACAATAAATATTTTTTTATTTATTATCTTCATCTCACCATTTTTCTCCTTTTACGGTTAAGTACTTGACCTTTTTTCAATGGATATTAAGTGACGAAGGTGAAAGCGAACTTCACCCAAAGTTCTTAAGTATTGAGGAACTGAACTGGTAGTAGTAGAATATACTATATAGTAATCGATGTATATAGTATATTCTCTCTAACTATCAGCCGTCAGACTAGGTGGAGCGACGATCTTCGCAAGATGGCTGGCAAGAACTGGACGTGCACTTGTAAGGGCCTATGTCCAGCAGTGGACTAATATAGGCTGATGATGATGATGATGATCGGAATACAATAATGCTTCTAACAATGATGATATGACGACATATTTAAATTAATGAGATGGAGCTACGCGGATTTTAACAAGCCAACCAGCCACCAACGTAACCGAGGAGGAGGAACCTGGGATCACAGGATCTAAGACTGCTGGTTTAAATTGCTTAATTTTGTATAGTACAAAATTACACTTACAAAAACACGCAGGGACACATAGATGTAACACCTGAAACAAAACAATACCATTAAAGATGTCATTATCATTACCCTTTGATTTGAAGAAAAAGCTAATATGGGTAGACCTCTAAACGTGCTGCTTGTATGAGACAGCACCTAGACAAGTACTAGTATTTGACGACCTCCTTGGTCGAGTGGTTTGTACACCGGTTTTCATGGTGTCGCCATCTCTGAGGTCCCGGGTTCAAACCCCGGTCGGGTCAATAGAGAAATTATTGTTTTTCTAAATTGTCTCGGGTCTGGGTGTTTCCTATGTATAATAAGTATGTATTTAAGTATTTTAAGTATGTTTATCCGTTGTCTAGTAACCATTTAACGAGTTTCATAACGAAGCTTCTCTTGGGCTAGATAATTGGTGTGAGTGTAAGAAAGTTTATAACTAGGTTTAAGAAACCCCAGAAGGTAAGCTACAACGCACACATAGACCGCCATGGACACAGAATCTTGGACTCAGACCATATCCAACCAGTCCGAAGGTCCAGCTGTTCCTAGATTCCGTGGGAGGTTTTGTAATGAATTTCTGTAATGAATGCACAGTGGCAGGACGACACAAAGCCTCAATAAAAAATAAGCTCCTCATCTATTGCTATTTTCTTTTTTAACTGTGACGAGCCTTACGAAGCTTTAAAAAATTACACTAAATTGATAAGTTGTGTGAGAAGCAGTAAGATATACCTACGTATTTCACTTTTCTTAAATAGGTACGTCTACTGTTCATGTTCTGTCTCAGACCGTAATATACTTGAAATGAAACTACTTATAGGGATCTAGGTACTTGGGTTTATTTTACACATTATTTTGATTTAATGTTTATCCTGATGTTTCGAACCCTTGCAAAGGGTGTGTAAGATAAACGCGAGTAGATCCATAAAAGTAGTTTCATGTCAATGTGTAGTGTTTGCGTAAACTTTAGAAAACAATACCTAATAATACTTTATTTCTTGTACAAAAGTAGGCAACCCGTCTCTTTGCAAAATCCGCGTGAGATGTCAGTAAAGTTAGTAGGTGGGTACCTACTATTATTTATTCTGTGGTAAAGTCCTTAATCTTTACTGATCCTTAATGATTTTTGATACTCTGATACCGATTTGGGGGGAATACCGTTTATCATTAAACATTTATTTTATCATTATAATATCATCCTTATAAAGAAAGTAATAAGTAAATGGCTTATAATTAACTACTAACTAACTACTATTATTTATTCTGTGATATGTATAACTTAAAAACTGGTTAACCGACTATTAGAAAATGTCACAGGTCTGGAGCTATTTTTATTTAATCAAAAAAATACTAACAAAAAAAAAGCCAAGGCTAAAACATATTTTGATGAAAGTTTGTGTAAAGAATAATTTCAACATCATCATTAGCTTATTAACACCCCCCTGTTGGACTCAAGTCTTTGCCACATAAACAAAAGGATTTGTTCCCTTGACGTCGAGTCCCGCCACGTCGTCGAGTCGCCCGCCACGTCTACTTCGAAAATTCCCGCTTTTATTCCCGCCACGTCGAATCGTTGAAAAAGTCTCTTTTATTACCGCCACGTCTACTTAATTATTTTTATGCATACGAGGAGAGTAATGCCGCATACCTATGGAAAATATGGCGGTCTCAGTAAAAATCCCCGACACACCTTAACTTCTATAGTCTTGTACTACCAAATGGATTAAAAAAGATATGACTATGACTACTGAAACTCAATACCACTTATATCACTATCATTAATCAATCAACTTATCATCAACCAGTCACAGAAAATTTTAGTGATTAACTTTTGTGATGCTTATCTTTCTCAGACACTTGAATTGGAAACTGTCTGTGCAGTAAAAGTGAAATAGGTAAGTATATAAATGAATTGCTGGCGTAAGTAAATAGCCTATAACTGTCCCACTGCTGGGCAAAGGCTACTCAAATCACTACAATTGATGGCTATTGCATCATTATTCAGTGCCATCTTCATACTGGAGTTTGGAGATCGGTATACCAAATTTCTGTTAGAGATCACCTTTTCTGTGATCCCATATAGCTTGTTGTATTGGCTTAATCTAATCACCACGCTTGCCAAACGCGGGTTGGTGACCAACTGATCACAAACCTGGATATGCACTGAATAAATCCGAAACACACTTTGGCCGAACTGGGAGTTGAACCCGGGACCTTCGGTTATCGGGCGGAGTGCTTTGCCACTAGGCCATCGAGGAGTTGGCGTATCAAGACAGTGAAAATCAGAAGAATTACTTACCTATTTTTATTTTTATATTTTAATGGATTGTTCAGAATGTGTCTTTGGTCATTCTGTGTTTGCTACAACGCGTCATGGCTTTTACTGAGTCATAATCAGTGATCGGAGTAGGTAGATTGATTCGTCTATTCCCACCTGTTCTGTTGAGTAGTCCTGTCGGCAGAACTACTGGGATTTTTTTTCCCATTAGTTCTGCGACTTATAAGACTATGCTTTACACCGGGCTTCAATCTCAACTATTCCCACCTGTCCCACCTGTTCTGTTGAGTAGTCCTGTCGGCAGAACTACTGGGATTTTACTTTCAATGTGAACAAATATACTTATTTTAAACAAATTTATAATGTGTAATAATAATGTAGTACTTAAACAAAAGTAAATAAAAAAAATTAACGCAGTTTCTCTAAAAATAAAGATATTCCAATGTCACCGTTAATCTTGGGGTCAATGAACTGGCACGTATATATTAGTATAGATATGCCTCCAGGATTTCGGGATTTTTTAATTATTTCGTTTTCTTTTTAAGGAATTTCAAATGTTAAAATGTGTAGAAATGTTTAACCCTTTTGCTGTCTTTTCAATAGTATATAGATGATCAGACTTCTATTGTAAAAAAACTATGGCATGGCTAAACTTGAGCAAACGTAAAGTAGGATTCTATTAATAATAGTTACGTGGTGCGTGCGAGGAAAGATGGGACTTACCTCTCCGCTATCTTACTGACACACTGTTGACGACGACAACAGGTGGCGGAAAGAGCAAGGGCAGCACGGGTCAAGCCTCATGTTTCGTAGCACGCACTATTTATGTACCTACTTAATATTAATGAAGAGAAACAGGAAAGGATAGAAGAGGTTTTGATCTAAACTGCTATTTATTTCATTTTCACCTGTTTTCATATTCATAAAAAGTTATTGCATTGAATGCGAAAAAATATTAAAAAGTATAAAAATATATTTTTGTTTAACTTTCTCACTCAGGTCAAGTAACCTCCTATCATCTGATCATAACATCATAGCTCACGGGTGCAGTGGCCCGCCCTGTACGTTCCCTTGCTCTTGCCCTTCATTGGAGCGTTCTGACTGCATCAAATACCTCGGAGTCTTGATGGATCAGACGCTCTCTTTCAAACCTCACCTTGAGCTTCTGACAACTAGGGTCCGAAAGCTAATTTACATATTTCGAACTTTGAAATATGCTGCTGACCGAAAAACAATAAAGATGGTGTATTACGCACTGTGCCACTCGCTTTTAGAATACTGCATCACCGTTTGGGGTGGCACTGCTAAAACACACATTTTGCCGGTGGAGAGGACTCAACGCATTCTTCTAAAAGTTGCTGCAGGTCACCCATATCGCTTCCCCACTGTCGACCTGTATAGGGACTGGAAAGTGCTTACAGTTAGATAAACCTTCATACTGAAGACCGTACTCAGGACGCACTCACAGGTTCCCTACGACCCCAAATTATTTAGGGATAAACGTCGGAAAACTAAAGTCTGTGTCGAATCTGACCAAAAAACTTCCTTCGCGCAAAGGTTTTCCATTTCCTCGGTCCCTTTCTCTATAACAGGATGAATGCTGCCCTCAATATCTACCCCCTTCGGAAAACAGCCTGCAAGTCCTCTGTTTCAAAATTTCTTATGTCACTTGACTACGAGACCACAGAGGACGTGCTCTGTCCTCTGAGATAGTTTTGAGGCTAGATTAACCTATTTCTCTTTCCTATCTTTTCCTTTGTGCCGCCTTTTCTCCATTCACATAGTTGCCCACTTACTTACACATGCATACATACACACCGACACCCTCACACTCACACACACACACACACACACACCCCCTATCTCTCACACACACACACCCTCATACCGTCACGCACACGCTAACAAACCCTCACATCCACACACATACACACTTAAATATATTTTATAAACATATATATTTGCAAACATCCATTATACGAACACTCGCACACACATACTCACATAGGTTATCTGTTTCTCATTCGTTCCTTTCTGTTTTTCCTTTTGTTCATAATATGTTAAAGCTTTACAAAGTTAAAATAAATAGTTACTGTTTGCAGGGAGGGCCTGGCTACCTGTAGCCCAGGTTTCCTTTTTTTATGAAACCTTTATCAGGCACCAGTCTCTCACAAATATAGGATACTTTGTTAATTTTTAGTTAATAAATCCTAAGACTTTTTATATGTTAGACTAATCTGGCGTTTCGATACCGCTGAAGGCGGTAGCGGAGCCAGAGGCACTTTACTGGATACCAAGCAGTGATCCGAAGATTCCAAAGGAGCTCGAACCTCCACTCGGTAGCCAGCTGGGCGACTCGTCAGCAGAAGGTCCAACAAAGAGGGCGCGTGACCGACTACGTCTGGGATCCTGGTGGGCTGGTTCACCAGTTGAGTCAGGTCGTGCGTGAGAGCAAAAGCATGGGCAGTTCTACCAGCATGGTCAGTTTTGGAGGAACTTAAGCTCACTTTTGGGGACGCTTTTGGGGACGCTTTTGGGGACTTCAATGCTCACCACGAGTTGTGGAACTCGTGGTGAGCATTGAAGTCCCCAAAAAACACCAATTCCGCCGATGGAAACCGCTCCTGCGCATCATCTGCTACCCGACTAAGATGGTCCAAAAGTCGAGTTGTCTCCATGTCGCCATTATGGGATCGGTAGACGCAGACGTAGACACGGCTATGTGAGTCCAAGTCGACGTGTACCACAAGGAGGGAAAAGGAAGGGTCCTCCAGACAGCGCAGACGGCGACAGCAAACATCCGTCCGAACGAACAAGCAAACTCCGGCTTTGGCTTTGAAGGATTCTTCAAGCACAAAGCCCGGATAGCAGGTAGCTGGTGTCGGCCGGACAGATTATTTGCGTCTCAACAACATTGCTGGCCGTGCCGTCTCAAGATGGTGGTGGACGGCATTGAGGTTTGCATGGAGTCCGCGGATGTTAGCGAACTCGACCTCAAACGGTATAGTTGTGGTGGGGGTGTGCACCGCTGTAGGACCAGTTTTATTGTGAGGCGCTGTCATGGTGGAGAAAAGGAGGGAGGCGTGAATCGAGGAAATGCTACCGCGATGCAAATAGTCAAAGTGCAGCGGCCTGTTTCACCAGGGATCTGCCTACAGAAGAGTATAATTAACCCGCCGAACGGAAGGGCCCCCGAACCCCCCCGGGAATGGCCGCCGGGACCCCACCTTCCGGTCACCAACCGGCACGACGGACCACCCCGAGATTATGCGTGGCATGGTGAGGCAGCCTCACGAGCTGGTTAGGCTCGCTTGGGCCCCTGTACTGTGCCACGGGCGGCCAGCGGGACAGCCGTTTCTACGGGTCTCCCTGGTCGGCGGGTTAACGAAGTCCTCCTGGCACTGGTTTGACGGAAGCCTCCACAGACCAAGTGCATCGCAGTAACATCCACTCGAGCTCTGGTTATACGCTGGCTGATCCCGAAACGCGACCGACAAGCGGTCACTTGACGGGTTTTACACCATGCGTACGGTGGTCACTAACCAGACGGGCAAGCCCTACCACGCAGTGGAGCATATGGAAGCTCGAAAATCCGTTAGTCGCCTCTTACGACACCCACCGGAGGAGAGGGGCGGAGAATAGTATTCTTTCTCCGTCTCCGCACGGACAAGATTAGATAAATGATTAGATAAGATAAGATAAATGTTTATCTATCGCATTCTATTAATTTCTAATGTAGTAGTTTAAAAATTCTTACTTTCACAATATTTGATTGAATCCCGTAAGTACCAAAATGAAATCCCGGAAAAAGGCTTATCCATGTTCTGATTTCTGACTATTCATGATGCGAGTACGTAAAATCAATCTACCTACTCCGATCACTGGTCATAATAACACAGATTTCGCGTTGTGTCTCTTTGGCAATGACCGCGATGCGTTTTGAGCTCCTTATTTCGTTCAATGAACGAATTCGTTCTTCCATAGCGCATAGTATGTACACTTATAATTAATCATGTCTGTTTTATCTAATTTGCCTGATTGTACAAAAATCTGCAGAATCCGGCAAGATGGCGACCACCCCAGTACCCATTTGAGATGCCAATCCTCAGCATCATTGTTTTCACCGCTGTTGCAGTTTGAAGGGTACGTAACGTACTAGATAAAATTCTCCCTATCCATTCATAGGGAAGGCTCGTGCCCCAGCAGTGGGGACATTATGAGCTAGTGATGATGTGATGAGATGAAATAACAGACATAAAGGTATAAGAAGTAAAGCTTTAGCATCCGACTATGCTCTTACGGTACGGCGGCGGTGCTGTAATCGACTCGATTTTATCCTCGGAGAATCGCGTTATTGTACACTAGCGGCCGCTCGCGGTTTCACCCGCGTGGTTCCCGTTCCCGTGGGAATATCAGGATAAAAAGTATCCTATGTGTCAATCCAGGTTATAAACTATCTGTATGCCGAATTTCATCTAAATCCATTCAGTAGTTTTTACGTGAAAGAGTAACAAACATCCATCGATACTTACAAACTTTCGCGTTTATAATATTAGTAGGATATGCCACAAAGTAAGTTCGTCAATTTTTGTACACTCCATAGGTACACTGAAAGTGAATTTGTCACATGCACTAAACAATATGTTTAAGTTCGTAACAGGTCCAAATTAAAATATGACAAATTTACTTCATATAAATACTTAGAGGTGTCCAAATTTACACAACTACTTATTTTTGTGACGAATTTACTAGTACAAAAACGCGGAGAATCTAATACGGAACGCGGACACGCTATAGCGTGAATGCTATCCCTCTAGAAACTCTTGAGGATGTTCGATCACCACGGCTTGAGGAACCTTTAGCTCCTAGCCACCCACAAAATTCTGGTTACGCTGTAAAAGCCATCGGCAGCTAAAAGCTCTTTAAAAAACAAAAATATGCGCGTGTAAGTAGGTATGTTTGTTCAGCGACACAAAAACATGTACTTTTCCTTTACCTACTATTAGTAAATGTATGTTACTTTAAAATTCGAAGAATTATATGAATAGTTTAGTATATTGGTGATACTGTGCAGGAGTTGCGTCATCTATGCGTCAACGCCGAGCCTCTTCATGGCCAATGCTGATTGGTGGGATCGGTATTTACTCGGTGTAAGCACACGTGAGCCGAACCACGAATCCATGGACAGATGCATTCGAGATTAATTTAGAAATGTATTGGTTTATGCTTATAAAGTGGGTCACATCTTGAAATAGCAGTTGAAACAAGACGACTTGCTTGGGGAATGTATAAATGTAAAATAAGAATTTATTTATAACTTTTTGATCCGCCTGTACAAAACAGTTTTAATTTGAGTCGTCAGCAAGTCAAAAAATTAAAGAATAGTGTTTCATTTGAATTTAAAAATGCCGTAGTTAAACCTCCGCAGTACTCGAGTGGTATAGGTATACCAGACCCAAAGATACCAAATTAGATTCCCAGCGAGAGTACGAAGTTACGAACATACTGAAATATGCTTTTAAATATTTTTTTTAAAGTTTTAGCAAGCGCTACACACTGAAATGAAACACTTTTGAGCAATCTAGTCGCGTAAAAGGAGATTGCCACTTTTGTATGGGAAGTTGGGTCCCTGTGGAAAATTGTTGTGCCCTGAAGATTTTTGCTTTATATTATAGTCAAAACATAGTATATTCATAATTAAAAACAATTTTTCAAATATTCACCCTGGTTCAAGAGATATAAATTTTTTTCTGTTAAAGAAATTAAGGTTATTAACTGACATTGACATGATAGATACCACCTACAGCCCATCTATCTATTATACATCACCATTTGGGGATTAAATTAAATATCTCTTATAGGTCCCACTTTATTTATTTATATTTACTTTATTTATAAATCATTTATTTAGATTATTATTCAAATCAGGCACACGATACCACAAAAGGAACCTGCTCCATGGCAATCTCCTTTCACATAGGTAATTTAACCTACGTAAAATTTACGAACGTACTATGTACTATCAGTATCTACTATGTACCTACATACCTATGTTAAATGTACATAGGTACATAATAATATATATAACTAGCGGCCGCTTGCGGTTTCACCCGCGTGGTTCCCGTTCCCGTGGGCATATCGGGATAAAAAGTATCCTATGTGTTAATCCAGGTTATAAACTATCTGTATGCCGAATTTCATCCAAATCCATTCCGTAGTTTTTACGTGAAAGAGTAACAAACATCCATCCATACTTACAAATTTTCGCGTTTATAATATTAGTAGGCTTTGATAACATTTCGAAATCCTTACAGGGTCACAGGGAGACTGAAGTTTTGGTCGTCTCATAATTAATTTGTTACTTGCATACCTACAATATCTTTGGCCTTGTAGTGTAGTATTGGATCTAGGATTTTATATCCTATATTATCAGTTTTATTTGCGGCAGGGCTTATACCTAACCCCTCCATGACTAATGTCAACACTAAAGAGCCCTCAGTCCCCAGTAGCCCCACTATTCCGGGTTTTGGTGGCGGCTTCGGTAACGGTGGGGGGCAGAGGGTGCGAACAATCTCTGGAAGAGATCCAGTCACCAACCTCAAATGACCCTGACCCTGGCGTGTTTCAATGCCAGGACGCTCCGCACGGACGAGAGGCTTCACGAAACGGAGCAAGAAACACTTAACGTAAAGTGGGACCTTATAGGACTTTCTGAAGTCCTCAGAAAAGACGAAGAACTCCTTAAACTAATAACCGGAAATATGTTGTACTACAAAGGCCACGAGGACTCATCATACGGGGGAGTCGAATTCCTTATAAATAAGCGAATAGTTACGATTATCCAAAAATATCAGAGCATTTCTACCCGTGTTTGTTTTCTTGTTTTTAAACTCAAACAGCGCTATTCGCATAAGGTGATCCAGATTTACGCACCAACATCTGCGCACAACGATGAAGAGGTGGAACAATTCTACGAATATGTGCTCTAAGCCCTCAAAGATAAAAAATGCCATTATACAAGTATCATCGGCGACTTCAATGCCAGAATTGGGGCAAAGCTCAGTAATGAAAAATCTGTTGGCAAATTCGGTCTAGGCAGCCGAAATCGAAGGGGACAGTCCCTGACCGACTTTCTGGAAAGAAATGGGCTTTTTGCCATGAACACATTTTTCAGCAAACGACCTTCTAGAAAGTGGACCTGGGCGAGCCCTGTCGGTTTTACTACGAACGAGTTGGATTATGTTGTTGCATCGCGGAAGTCTATGGTTATAGACGTATCTACCCTTAATCGATTTAAAATTGGTAGCGATCAAAGATTAGTTAGAGCGGAATTCAGGTTCGACTTGTCCTTGGAATGAAGAAAAATAATTAAGACTCATAGAAGGTATGAGCGAAAGGAAATCGACTTCAAACAAAAACAGTTCGAATCAGACCTGGGAAATCATTTGACGAACTGGATAGGTTGAATCTGCCCTATCGCCTGCTCTATCGCCCGAAACATTAGCTCTAATGGAGAATAGAAGAAAACTGCCGCATGAAACCGTAGGTGACCAAGCCATAAAAAGAGAAATGAGAACATATAACACCGAAGTCATCACTGATACTAGTAAAATGCATAGAGGACCGAATGTATTCAGGCGAAAACTGAAAGCTGTCTGTCACTTACTGTCCGTAAGTGTCCGAATCTGAGGACTACCCGAGCCCTTAGATTCTAATGGTGTAAAGACATCGAACAGTAAAGAAATTTTGAAAATTACTGAAGAGTTCTATAGTGATCTGTATAAATCGTGCTTACCAGAGCCTCTACTAAATGCACAAGATCTTAGAGCCGAACCGATCAAGCACCGTGAGGATTCAGTCTCGCCTAGCATTCTGCCAGAAGAAATAAAATAGGCGATGCATGCAACACACGAAGGCAAATAAAGCACCCAGTGAAAACGGGATCTCAATTGAGCTTCTTCGGGCTGGTGGAGAAACTGTCGTGGGGGTTCTTGTAGAACTCTTCAACATAGTACTACTAAACGGACACACACCATGTGCGTGGAAAACGCTGTAGTCACTATTATTTACAAAAAAGGGGATAACACCAAGCTTCACAACTATCGCCCCATAAGTCTTCTCTCCCAGACTTACAAACTTTTTGCCAAAGTGTTATGCCATCGACTGACACGCAAACTCGACGAATACCAGCCACTTCAACAGGCAGGGTTTCGAAGCGGATTTTCAACAATTGATCACATCCACGCCGTAAAGCAGCCTTGAGTTCAAACGGCCTTTGTGTTTTGCGTCCGATGCGTCTCTGAAAGTAGGTCTCAGGATGAACATAGCTAAGACTAGGGTTATGACATGTGCCCCAGGTAAAACCTCAGCAAACATTGATGTAGGGGGCTTACCGTTAGAGATATTGGGCCACTATATTTACCTTGGCCACTGTCTTTTGACCGAGAACAGAGGAACAAGGACATCAGTCGCCGAATACAGCTTGGTTGGGCTGCTTTCTATAAGCTCGATGACGTGCTCAAGGCTCGAGAGATACCGCAGTGCCTGAAAACAACTGTCTTTCAGCAATGTGTCATGCCCACTCTAACATACGGAGCCGAAACATGGACGCTCACAAAAGAGACTGTGTGTAGAGTCCAAATACACAACGGACTATGGAGCGTAGTATGTTAGGCTTGACCCTCAACGACCGAGTTCGCAATACCGAGATTCCAAGACGGTCGAAAGTCCAGGACATTGCTGAACGGATTGCAAAACTCAAATGGCGATGGGCAGGACACGTGGCGAGAACCAGTAATGGCCTGTGGAGTAAAGACCCCATAGAATGGCTACCGATGACCGACAAGCGGAGCGCTGGCCGACCACCTGCTAGATGGGCCAGAGATATAGAGCTGGTCGCTGGAAAAGCCTGGATGAGATCAGCTCAAACAAAACAGAAGGGATTGGCGTAGCATGGAGGAGCAGTGGGTAGATACGGGCTGAAAATGATGTTGAAAAATGAGGACTTATGCTGATATTGCTGAATCCGTCTGGCAAGCTACTAGCTACCACCATCTTATCTAAGTATGTCGCCATACAACAATGCTAGTAGCATTGTTGTGACAGTTAGCAACAACATAACCGTTATTCAGTACGACATCGTTCCCAGAAATTGCGTGTTACCGATCATTATAGAACTTGTATACTTATTAGTTCGGTACAAGGATCATATTACGTAGCAGATGTGTTGGTTTGATTACAAATTTGTTTTTTTCGCAACGGGGATACACTTGGACTTCATAATTCATAGCCGCCACCACCACCACCGGCTCATTTTTATGTTATCACTGCTGTGACACGAGCCTTTTCTACGGATGAATAGGGAGAACTGACTAACACAACAATGCAATTCACATTGTTGTTATGGCAACAGACTTGGATACGATAATGGTAAGCATGACGGATACAACGAAAGCCGGTAGGTGCTTATTGTGTTGAGAATCGAACTCGGTAGCTCAGTTACTAATCGGTAGTCTAACAAATAGACCACAGCGACGGATGTAGCTAAAGCTTTAAATATAAAAAAAACTAAGAACCGATTTTAACATTCATGTTTACCTAGTAGGGGTAGGTAGGGTATCTCCTCTACACCAAAACTAGTCGTTGGCATTTGTATCAAGTGGTTAGTAAATAAAACCCGTATTTGCCGCAATATGCGCATGAGTTGCGTAAGGCGTGCGTCACGCCGCGCCTCCAGCCGGCGGGCGCTGATTGGCTGACGCACGTGACCTTAGCCACGCATCGAGTGCATACGGCGGCATTAGGTCGGCTGCAAACGTTGGTAACCTTATCAAGTCACTATTAACAGTCAGGATCCAAACGCCTCGGAGAATCTAGTACGGGACGGGGACAAGCTTGAGTGATGCCCTCTAGAAACCCTCTGGGTAGGGTTGCCAACCATACTTTAAAATAACGTATCATACGTTATTTTCCATCCCCATACTTTATTCTTTTTAATAAAAATAAAGTATGGAAAATTTATTATTTTCGACTAATGCGTGCGTTTGAACGGAATATTCCTGTTGACTTAATTTCTGAACTACTGAATGATACTTAGACTCAGGTAAAGTGAAACGAAACGCAACGCTTAAATAAACAAATTTGGAAAATACTTTATTTATTCTTCAAATCCTTTTTTTATACTACGTAGTTAGTTATAGATTTACTTTAATTTACTGAAAAATAGTTAGCAACCATAGACATCGGCCGCGAGTCCTTTATAGCCATCGATTTATGTTTATAGCCCTTTGTTTTAATCTAAGTATATAGACGAATTGCAGCAGCGTTTTTGCCGTTGTGAAAATGATAGGCGTTTTAACAGCGTATGTACGTAGGTTTACAAGTATACTTATACACGCGGTATTATTAATTATTAATATTGCATTAATACTGTTTTCGTCACGCCGCAACTGTCAGATTACAAAACCGCCAAAAGTGGTTTCAACTGAGGTCTAAGTAGTTCGACTACTGGCCTTTAGCTGAAGTCCCGGCTGCGATTGCCAGTGGCGGATCTGTAATCTTGTGGTCTTTCACCAACCTTTGACTAGAGTACTTATTGTATTTTGCTTGGCTGGTGGTAGGGCTGGTTATTGGTTCATCCGACTAGCTACCACCATCATATCTAAGCCTCGTTCGTAACAATACCTCATCATCATCCTCAGCCATCGTTCAGTCTGCCTTCGGACATAGGCCTCCTCCAAACGCTTCCACTTCCTTCTGTCGCCAGCCACCCTCATCCAGTTGTGGCCGGCTAGATGTTTAATATCGTCCACCCATCTAAGTGGTGGTCGGCCCCGGCCTCGTGTGTTTTGCCACGGTCTCCACTCCAGTATTCTTCTGGGTTGGGCCATCGGTGGTAATCCATCCTCGCAATATGTCCTGCCCATCTCCTTGTTCCGAGATGGGCGGAACAATACCTACTCAATATTTTTTGCAACCATTAAGTTAACTAAAAACAAAAGGTTAATAGCATTGTTATGTTCCAAGTTCCAACAGTTACTGGTAAGATAGCCAGTTCCTGAGTGGTTGAGGATTCCGAGTAAAGTGCGCTCCCAATATCGACCTAATCGCCACTTACAATTAGGTACCTACTTGAGATGAAGGCCCATTCTCCTTAGTGGTATATAAAAATGTTGGGCTTATGTTAATGAAGACAAGTATTTGCTCTTGACCTTTAATCAGGGCCGATTCATCATCATCATATTATCTATCTATAGCAACCACTATCAGCCGGCACAGAGTACTAACCAGCATCCTGCATAAGAACCCTAACACTATTTAATGTATCGCCAGTCTTATCAGTTACTACAACATTGCTAAGAAAACTAAGACAGGCACTTTTTAAAAGTAGGAATTAGAATATTTATCTGGTTTTTAGAAAAGTTTATGCCAGAGCCAGATCAGCCAGTGTGGTTATTGTTTATAAGGGAATGCCTGAGCTCAGCAGTGGGACACAAATAAGATACACTTGTAACTCTAACCACCTTGAATTGTGTACTAGTTCCTCAAATAATAACACATATTTTCTGAGCAAATGTGTAGTGAGAGTGTAGAACAAGCTCTTGGAAGAATCTTTAGATTAATCTCAGCTTAAAACTTGAATCATTTAAAACTCGACAAGTTTATTCTATAAATAAAATAAGATTAATAAAAGAGATTTACTAGTGCAAAATATATGGTTAGAACGGTTCCAAAGTAAAACCCATTAATCACAAGACTTAACTATAAATAGTAACTTAACTTTAGTATCAATATAAAGTGTGTGCTTAACTTCACATACAATATAAAACACTAAGTAAACGAAATAGATATACATTTACAGTCATAAAAAAAAGTTTAACAGGTTCACTACCAACTTAGTTATTCTTAAACCAGACACAATAGAAATTCAATTGTTCTATGGCACTGTTGTTACATTGGGCGTCCAAGTATCTACTTTGTCAGTAGGTACTTAAAAATAAAAACATATGAATATCTCGTACATTCAAAATAGTGAATTTGGCACAAATAACTTAAATAAATGTTAACAGAATGTAGAATTAGTTTCACTTACTGTAATCAGTAGGTAAAATATATAATTAAAGGTTTTATTATGTTACTAAGCTGACATAAGCACATAGCTTGCTTTATAGAAAGCTACCACCACAACCAATGGATGATTGTGTCACAAAGGGTATTTCATATGCGTTACCAATCCTTAAGTTACAGCTCTTAAGCTTCTGTCCTATGTATTATCGCTGGATATAGTATCCTTAACAACAGGAACACAACAATACCAAACAGGGTGGTTGCCATCTATTGGATTTGGGATCTATAGGCTGTATTTATAATAATTCAAGAATAGACTATCTTTTAGACCTTTACTACAACAAAATGGAACAAAACGGAAACAAATAATTTGAGTTTTTTATTGAACACAGGCAACTAGTTGATCAGTTATTCTAACTGTCCGCCTGAATTACCTATAATAAAAATAATTAACAACTTATCACCAGCTAATTTTAAGTACCCACTACTACTGGGACTGAGCCTTCCCAAATTAGGGAAAGCGGGCCATTGCACCACGCCATGCGGGACCAGTGCGAATTGGTGCCTGTTAACGACTGGTAATAAGTGGTAATGCAGCCGGGACCAACTGAACAGCTTTACGTAGGTACCTTTCGAAGCACGAAGGAGCTCGAGGTTATAAGTTTTTAGGAACGACTAACAACTGGTTTATAAACCCTAAAAGCGACAACGACTGTACCAGCATTTTAGCATTGTAATAATAGATTAAATAAAAGACTTACCTACCTAGTTCACTGAATTGAATGAATGCCGGAATAGAATTCTTAATTCAAAATTCACAATTTTAACACTTTATAAAAACAGAACCACAAAGTCTCAACAAGTATTTGATTAATTTAACAACACGAAATGTAAATTATTTGTATCTGTGTTAAATAAATGAAAAATAAATAAGTCGCAAAATGCTAAAAGCCAATGCGACATACGACATGCATGGATCTGACATAACAACTTAGCAATTGACATTGACATTATATTTGACAAGCAGCTGATCAGAGTTACTGCGTAACTCGGAATGTTTTAAGCAATGGTTGTTTTCTAAAAACTGAAAACCCAATTTTTAATCATTGTTATTAGTAGGTATTCCATAACGTGTATGCCTGTGAGCAATTGGAATAAAACAGGGAATGATGGTGTCATGGAATATCATTAATATAATAATCAATTGCATTTTTGTGTGCCATGGATAATCGCAAAGTAACGCCTGACTCTATTAATTATCATTATTATCAACGATTAATTCATCTAGTCATCTATTTATAACATTGAATATTCATTTGGATGGGCTTTTAAAGAAAATTATACTACGAAGTTGACTGTGTGGACTTATTTCCTTTGCTGTATTTCTTTTATAGTAACGAAGAATTTTATTTTCTTTTTAAGAACTTCTTGGCGGGAAAGTAAAGAGTATAAGAGAGTAAGTAGAGAGAGAAGTTTTACGAGTTAACAGTAATATTAAATGGTCAGAAATGACAGGTGTCATGTGTCAGTGATAACCGGTTATCTCTGATTGATGAGACGGGTGGAGTTTCACCCGAGTTCTTCCTGTAATAACACGTGTTGTGCGACTCCATTTTAATTTCTATCTACCGTATAATTGTACCCTACTACTAATAATAAAAAATACTTACTTGAAATTGGCTAAATGCTAAACGCGAAGCCATTAATTAAGATAGCTACCTAGAGAAGGGTATTTTGATAGTACCGTAAAACAATAGAGGTGGTAACCGACGTTACCCATTCAACTTATCTATAATATACCTATATATTTTTATATATACATAAAAGCGTAGTTTTCATTGTATGTAGTATGTACACTACGGATTTGCAGTTAGAATTGATTCTAAAATAAACTTGTTTAATTTTTCGGCAATCAATTAAATTTAGGTGGATAATTAACTAACCGTTATTGTTCGTGAACGTGCATGAGTGAACTGATAACAAACAAAACAAAGCAGTGCAATGTGTCGTGTCGTAGCTAGCAACGTCCGTCACTTTGAAAGTTCTCTGAAGTTTTAACTGCGTACCCAAAGATTGATTCAAACGCACGTGTTATTGACAGACAGTTGTATTGTATTCGTAATTTTTTATATCTTTACATTGACATGCACAAGACGAAGCAGAAAAATGTGGCAAAAGCTAATAGATAAGAAAACACGTTATGTTACCTACCTATGCCTACTTTGCCTATTACGGGAGTTTTCACGTTTTCAGTTTATTTATAATGCTGCCTATCTTAGCTGACTATTGTTAATTGTTTCGAATTGGTAAATGACAACTCTTCGATATGGTTGAGGACTAGGTAGGTACCTACACCTATTATACAAAACAACACGTAACTCCTTGCAGGCCTTCCTGAAAATCTGAATTTCGGTAGGTATCTGAATAATCTATCTAATCTATCTATCTAATCTAATAATCTGAAAATAGGTATCTTAAAAAGTCATTGCAGGTAATTAATTATATTTTTGTCTAATTTCGTTCAATCAATCAATTTTATGCAGATGTACAATTTTCTCACAATGAGTGTCGCAAGAAGTATTTTCTATAGGTAAATATAGGTAGGTATTTAAAATTAAATAAATAGTTTTAACATTTAAAGGTTTATATTTTTTTCATTTTCTTGATTGCTTAATATGTCTATTCTAAAGTTTATAATATAATACTAATATTAAATCACATTATATTGTATACATAAAATACATACATGTATAAATTACATATTATTTACATAGGTACATAACTTTTATACTTATACATATATAAAACAATATGATACATCCAATTATTATATTAGATAAATACTATAATACATATTTTTATAGATAGAATCGTAGTCCTGTTTTATGCCGGGTCATTAATCTTATGGGTAACGGAAGAAATTAAGAAAGTACAGTTGATGTTATTAACACTCAATTATTATTTTAGATTTTACACGAAGACGGTACTTGGAATTGCCTTGGTTGCTGTTCAGGAACTCCTGCAACCCTAGGACTCTCCCCGCGGCGAATTTGCTCTTTAAAAGCGCGAAACTCTTGGTCAAATTTGGGTCGGCACACAACCTGAGCGGCCTGGACCTTGTATCCTTCACCGCGGCAGTTAGACTGGCACGATGGAAGAGGTGTCATTGTGATACAGATCTCGCCATGGTTCTCGTAATACTGAATATGATGCTGAACTTGACATTCCTTACCGCTTTTCAGCCAGCTCCTTGTCTTAAAGACGTTATGGTCCTTCGAGCTGTCTTCCTTGGAAGCTCTCGCGGAATTCCTCCATTCAATATCACCGGGCAACATGACTGTGTATTGATGCTTGGTAGGGTAAGACACCTGCTTCGCTTGGGCTTGGAGTTCCAGGGTCTTGGGGTCGCTGGTGGGTTCTTTCAAGGCGAACGATGCTCCATAATGTTCTGGCCTGTCAACTAATCCGGTAGGAGTCAGGTAGTCGTCGCGTGCATCGCCTGACATACGTCCGCAAATACCACGGATATTGTTTCTGTTCTCCCATGCTAATACGATCAGTCTGGAGCCGTCGTACATGGCACGGAGACGACTCTCTTGGATGTCGATCATCAAGACTCCGTTAGGCAGCGTGTAGTATTGGAGGACGATGTCCTGGTTCATTTCATCCATGTACATGGTAAGGTCTTTGTTGAACACCCTCTTGGCATTTGTGTTCACCTTTAGGGTAGGTCTGCCTTGAGGTCCTTCAGGGTTGGGCTGAATTTCAAGCTCTAAGTCCTTGCCATTTCTGGATCTGTGAATAAATGAGAGTGTCAGAATAATAGGGTACAATATTAGGTAACGCTTAGCGGTGGTGGTTCATCAAACCGTATTAAAAGACGACTATAGGATATTTGTGTTAAACATTCAGTTTTGTAGTTAATATCGCCTTCCGTCCAAATCAAAGGCTGTGTCATTATTACATTAAATATTTTTACGTCTACGCTTGAATGAAAGTTTTATTAAGAGATATCTATCTACCTACCTAAGTAAATCAGGTACTTAAAATTTTTGTTTCAAGATATATTACTTACTTGTAAGAGACGTAAAACTCGAGTTGCTTTGCCTGAGACCTCTTGGCGAGTACTACCAGGTTGTCCTGGCCTCCATGGAGAGTGTTGTCTTCTTGCATGACGACGTGCCATGTGTTGGTCAGGGTGTAGTCATAGCTGCGGTTGCTGAAGGTCCTGATTTTGTTGGAGTCAACAGTGCAGAATGCTGTGGAGAAGAAAAAATAAATAAAGATATACATAAAACATGTAAGTTTAAGCAAGAAATTTGACTACAGTTATTGTCATTGTCAACCTATAATGAACATTAAAGACATGAGAAGATTAAATGTTTATATAATTTTTAACGCAAATTTTGTTGCGAACAAATTACAAAAACACAAATGTTGAACCCTGCTCGTGGAAATTTTTTCAACATTTGTGTTTTTTTTACATGAAAAGATTGTTCCAAAAACCCCCTTCTCTAGCCCGGTAAGGGTTGGTGGGTTTTAACGACTGCCATCTTATGGCAATAACCGTAATTAACGGCTTAACGGAAAGGATGGAAGAGCTCGAGGTGGGTACTTTTACGAGGGATGGGTTTGCGAAAGTTGTAGCAATACCATCAAGTGCCTCCTTTCAGGCGTAAGAATTATTTTTAATACTTACGTTGATATTGGTCCCTTGTGAACTCGTTACGAACACGTTCCTGTGTTTTAAATGGAGCATACACTGCCCACCAGCTAGCCGCTACTTTCGGAAGTGGTACATTATTAAAATGAACCTCTCCCAATCTAGTGCTGAGCGCTAAAGCCATGGTGTTTTCTGGATATGACCACTGAGACTCGATCTCAAGTTTTCCTTCAGGCGTGGTCTTCAATGGATTTACATCAATGAACCAGAAGCCAAGGTTATCGATGATTCTGAAAGCTTTGTACGTCATGTTTCTGAACACCGGACTAACTTCTTTGTAGGCAACTGACGCCTTGAGGTAGTCAGGAGCGTGCGCCCTAACAATCATTTTATAGCAGGCGTACTGGTAAAGGTTATTGTTCTCAATCTGCTGGGCGCACTGCTTTGCCAAGGGTTCGTTGAGGAGTTCTTCAGCGTACTTCTTGCTGCGCTCCATAAAACCTTCAACATGGACATTTCCGTTGCCGCTCTGGCCGTATTTAACTTCAGCGTGGAACTTCATCTTCAGTTCCTTCTTGATAGCTTCGAGGAAGTTGAGAGGAGTGATTTCTGGTTTGTAGACTGTAGCGACTCCGTTAATCTGGTCATTTCCATGCTGAGCTGAGTTTTTACCGGCGAAGATGGCGTATTGTATTTTAGAGTCCACTGGGCTGTCGCCGATGGCTGCTGTCAGAACGAATTCCTGTTTCTGTTGGCCTTCGAAGGTGGTGCTGACGTCGATGACACGAGTCCTCGCAGTATTTATTCCTGCGGACACACGCTGTGCCATTTGTTGACGGCGGTCATTGCTGTTCGGGGTGACATCTTCGATGTTTAATGCTACGAGCTTGTCATCTTTGTTTGTTTCAGCTCTTTGATTGTAGAAAGTATCTGCAAGTATAAAATGGCATTGTTATTTTATTCTAAATTCATCAAGAATATTATTAATGTTTTAATATAATTATGTATGCGTTAAATAATTTAAATACTTTTTTATAAATTTTTCACATCTCACCACATCCATAGCCAACAAGCTTACCACATACACTCTTCCCTATTATTTTTATGAACACACATTATGAATGTACGGACGCCTGCACACCAATCTATCAAAAACTGTCAAATTTCTTCAACACATTTTCAACCATATAACTTAGCTTTAAAGTTCAAAGTCTATTGAGAAACTGCGTGTGCAGGCGTGTGTACTATGAACTATTTTAAACGGTGATTTTTTTAATAATAATATTAAGAGTACACTTACCATAAGCAAAAGTGAAAACGACACGTTTGTTCTGGCTCTGTTTTACAAGGTGTTTCAGGTTGAAGTGGGTAAGAGCAACGTCTCTTTGGTGAAGGAGGTGAGCAATGTTTGTGAGAAGGTCTTGTGATTTCAGCATGCTGCCAAGATTTCTGTAGTCAAAAGAGTAGGAATATCCTTGAACCTGGAACTGGTGGCCAAGTGATTGACCGAATTTGGAATCAACAGACACAACCTTCTTGCTACGTGTGATAACCTTAGTGTTAGTATCTTGAGACACAGTCACAAGGGAATCTTTCTTTTGATTAGTGGAGTATGGCCACACGCTGTAATGTACAAGAGTGTTGTCCTGTTCGGGACGTAGAGAATCCATTGTCATCTTGATCTGTCCTGGTTTTGCCTGTAATTGAAGTTTCAGGGGCAGATGAATCTGAAGTTTGCTCACTACTCCAACATGAGCATACTGGTTAGCAAGAGTGTCCATGAAACCAACGCTGCCATCAATGTTTCTGGCGAAGGTGAAGTAAATCTCATTATCGATGTTAGCAATTTCATGGCTTTCGTTCGGTAGTTGGTTGATCTGTCCCTTGACTTTGTTATGAACGTGGATAACCATTGGCTCTTTGTATTTATATATGAAAGGCATACCCATGCTTACTGGGAACATGATAGAGACTTGGGCTTGATTTAGTACTTTAGTGTAGTGCTTCTCGGAGCCCTTTGCTATGGTGGACATATATTTAGCAATAATTGCGGGCATTTCATGTTGTTCGGTTTCGCTGTATGTGAAAAGTCTTTCCTGACCCATCATGTCGATCAATACGGATGCCTCCAACGGATTTTTGGGATCACGTTTAATGTTCAGCATTTCAGCGACCTTCTCAGCGGAGTATTTGTGGTTGGCCTCAGATTTGGGGTTCTTGCGCATCATTCTGTCAAGTTCACGTTGGAATACGTTCGCCAGTTGTTGTACGTCAGAGACCGAAGCGAAAATCTATAAAATTTGACAATATTAAAAGCAGTTTTTTGACTTGGTCGTCTTTTGAGTGTATTAGTAGGCTCTATTGGAAACTGAAATGCATTTCCAGTTAGACTTACCGTGTTTTCCCTATTCCATCCTGCAGCATTGCTTTTCAGAGAATATTTGAAGCTTTTCGGCCAGAAGTTATCTTCGCTGCCGGTGTAGGAAAGAGCAGACATGACACCGAAATTATGTTTTCTGTCGTCATAATCTTGAAGGAACTTGCTAGAGTACTGTTGACCATATTCTTGCTTGGTAACCATCCATTTGGCTGACGCGGCCGTCCTAGCCCTAAAAATTTAAATTATTATTTATAAACGCTAAAGGAAATGCTATCAGAAATACTTGGTAACTCAAAGTACTTACAGGTCCAAATAGCGGGGGTGCTTTAGTTCAGCCGCAGTAAGAATGCTAGATTTCAGAAGAGCACGAATTTGAATGCTGGGGTCATTCTGGGTCATCTGGGCCATGGCTTGCATCATGGCACTGGTGGGACGCGCCATAAATATATTCTCGATCGCAGCCACTCTCACTTCATAATGCTCAGCAATGTTCTTCAGGATGCTGAATAATACAGCCCGTGTATGAGAATCCCGTTCATGAGCTAACACTCGAAGATTTTGAACCATTTGTGTGCGTAAGTACGTCGACACGCGAATCTCACCTTCCAAGTATGGAGTGAATACTTGCAGAATATTGCGGTGGCCTAAATTGCCGATAGCCTTGATGTAAACAAGAGCTTTGCTGCTGTCTCCTTGTTCAATAGCTTCTTTCAAGTCATGAGACAAGCGAGGAAGAACTTCGTCAATAACAAAAGAGTCATGCTGGCGGGCAAGGCGGCCATACATGTGGGTTGGGTAGAAAGAGTGCGCTGTCTCATTGTTAACTTGAGCCATGTTGATCAGTCTAGTGGAGGCGATCAAAGCAGTTGTGTTCAGGTATAGCTGATCCTTTACTTCGTCACTAATTGCGAGCTTGAAGAACTGAGTCATGAGCTCTTTGGTAGGGTAACGAATAGTTTGTACTAAACTTGCGACAACTTGCGCCGCTTCCTCCTCCTGAATCTTCTTGGTCGAAATCCATGACTTGATAAGTTGGAAAGTGGGCATGTTGCCGACTTGAGCTACAGCATCGCGGTAAACCATCCACATGTCGGACTTAATGAGGTTGTTAGAAGACTTCGCAACTTCAATAGTACGACTAGTAAGACTTAGCTGTTCGTAGCTCATTGAGGCGAGGACGCGGACAAGAATGTTGAACTTTGACAGAAAATCAGATTTGGGCATGTTGTTAGGGTTCTGCAATTGCATAGCCATATCCTGCACAAGCTTCTGCACGTTCATCGGGTTTTGTTTCTTATCAGTACGTGCCTGGGCGCTCATGTACAGGGCGGCGTAAGCTGGCTCGTTATCCTTAGGGATGTCATCATTCTCAAACGTCGATTTAGAGTCGCTGCTGGAACTGGAGCTAGATGAGCTGCTGTCTTCTTCGCTGCGCTTAACGATTACCTTGTTGATTGCAATGATTTTAGGTTGAGCATGGCGACGGGCTCGGTTTCCAGTATTTACTTCCGTTTGGTCAATGGTTTTAGAAAAATCCTCAATTGATTCAGATGACGAGGAAGATGAGGAACTATCGGTAATTTCCACTTGTTTCCTCTGTGACACTGAGTACAACAGGTTCTTCACGACGCGTTTGTTTTCTGGCATCTGCCATTCAGCTTCGCTATCCTGCTCGAAAGCGGCCAAGTACATTTGTACGTAACTGATGACTTCAGCTTTCTCTTTACCATATAATTGAGGGTTGACATGAACGGTGCTGGTGGTCTCAGACTTGTAAATAGGGCCCTGTTTACCGGCCAACATGCGGGTAACGGTAGCACGTCGGATAAACTGCTCCTCGTGTTTCTTATGCGCGGTGCCAGTCCATTCAGAACCTTCAGGTACTCCGAAATGGTATGCAACTCTATGGTGGCAGTGACCATAGTTCTTAGTCTTGGAGATCATGATTGGCTCCTCATCGGCGGTGTATTTGGGAAGCTCGCGGCGCCATTCCGGGACAGCTGGGTAAACGTTGTACAAAGTCTCGCAATCACCGGTGACGTCAGTTTCCATCTTCTTGAAGGTACCTTGTTGTGATTCCTTCTCATAGCCATCGTAGGAGCTGCGGACATGGCGGTGGGTGGAGAGGTCCAACTGAAGAGCGCTAATGAGACCCTTCAGCAAGTTCTCTTGGGCGAGAGGCAGAGTGCTCGGGAGATTGAGAGCTAAAACCCTGCCGCCTTCGACGATGATCTCGAAAGGTAGATCAAGTTTCTCGAGAGGTTGGTATTTGAGATCGCTTGGGAGTTGCCTTTCGCTGGGAAGTTCCTGATGGACTGTTGCGTGTTGAGGGTTCTCTAGTCTTGCCAGGAGGCGGCCGGGAGCTGGCACGCGGATAGTGAAGCGGGCTTTGAAAGCACTGCCGCTGCTTGCACCCTCTTGCAGACGCGCAAGGGTGTATGAGTCCACGTCATAGCGGTACAGCTTACCGACCTGCCATGGCTCCTGCGTCAGATTGTCGACGCCAGACTGGCTGCTGAGCTGACCGGATGTAACGGCAGCTGAAACCAATTATGACACGTTAATTTCATGATCATTGAACAAAAGTATTACTTAGTTATCTGTTATTCCAAATTCCAAACACTCAAAGTAACAGTGATGTATCCAATTAGATTAAGTTGTATATTTGCAATATTGTTGCTAATATAATTTGTCAAATGTAACAAAGTATGCAAGGAAAGATAACTAGAAAACATGTGTATAAAATATATAAAATCAGATATTTTTTAAATCATAGTCCATTCCATTTTATAAGAAATAAAACTTTTTAATCAAAATTTAAATAAATTTGAATCCACAATTTTCGTAAATATTGACAAAATGTCTCATAGTTTTATAGAAATGATATTAAGTTAGAACTTATTTTTAAGATATTATGTATTACCTATTGTTGCATCTTAGATTATTTATCACTCAACCTTTACCGCAATCTCCTAACTTTTCAAAACCACTCCGAATTTTTTTAACACTTCTTCACTTTTATATAAATACTAATAATAAAGCTCTCTTCTTACCAATCAACGCTGCCAGCACCAAGACCTTCATGATGCCGTGCAGTTCTTCAGTTGTCGACGGCTTTGGGAGAAGCTTATACTTCTGCCACAACCACGACTGGCCATACCTTATATATGAACGTACACGAGTCGAGTCTGACCCTGCACGTCATAGATAACTACAATGTAGTATGTTTTCAACTAAGGAAACGTTCAAGATCAGATATCGGTTTGGGGTTATTGATCAAGGCACGAGGATCGATGTTACACCCAGTGACGGATTACCCACGTAGCAAGAGTAGCAAATGCTACGGGCCCCGCGCATTTGAGGGCCCCGTGCACCAACACCGTAAAAAGTATAAATTTAGATGATTGCGTGAAAAGATTTTTTTGCCCACACTGAGCGCAAGTTGGTAACGCTGCAAAACTAACAGGGGGATTCCCTAATATCGTCGAGCTATAGTTTGTTCAATATAGCTTGATAGGTACCTGTGACAGATAATATTATATACAATAAACGTTTAGAAAATCTTCAAATATAGTTAGTTGTTATGCAGATGATTTAGAGGATAGCTCAGGTGATGAATTAGTGCAGTTTGCTGCATTGCCAAAATCTGATATAGCTAGTATAATTGACAGCAAAAATCACGAGGCTTTAGAACTACAATATTACGAGCTACTTCTAAATAACTCTTTAGAAGCTTGTTTTCCAAACATAGAAATTGCCTTACGCATATATTTGTCTCTAATGATCACCAACTGCAGTGGTGAACGTTCTTTCTCAACACACAAACGTGTAAGAAATGAGTTAAGGAATACGATGAGCCAAGAACGTCTGAATCACCCCACCTTAATGAATATAGAGTATGATTTGCTCAGAGATGTCGATATTGATACTATTATTTCTAAATTTGCCTAAATAAAAACCAGAAAAGTTTGTTTGTGAGTTTGTTTTGTTGTATTTAAATTACCTAAGCCGTGATCAAAACAGCTTTACGAAAACTCGGTGTCCTGAACAGAGTGCGGCGATTCTTTACGCCTGACCAGTTGTGTCTTTTGTACAAGACTCGTACGGTCTTGCGTGGAGTATTGCTCGCACATCTGGGACGGTTCCGCAAAGTACCTTCTCGATGCCTTAGACAGACTGCAGCGTCGCGCTGTACGCGTTATCGGCAATGCAGAGGTCACTAATACTCTCGAACCCCTGCAATTGCGTAGAGATATAGCGTCACTCAGCGTTTTCTATCGCTTGTACCACGGCGAGTGCTCTGAAGAACTGTTTGACCTTATCCCACCTTCTCCCTTCCTCCATAGGAGTACACGTGCTGTTCTTCGGAGTCATCGCTTTACTGTCACACATATCCCACAAAGAAATTTGGTGACTCGTTTCTTTGTCGCACCTCCAAAAGATGGAATAGTCTACCAGCACACGTTTTCCCTCCTTCCTATGGTATGGGGTCCTTCGAACGAGGCGTGAAGAAGCACCTTGTGGGCCGGCAGAGTGAGGTTGACTGATGCTGCGTTGTTTCTCACGCTGCACCAGTTGTCTTCGCGTCTGGACTCCATTTCCACTTAACATCAGGTGGTATGGAGTCATTTGCCGTGCCAAGTATAAAAAAAAACCTATAAGCTAAAGCAAACCAAAGGCCCCTTGATAGAATTTGAAACAGGCCCCGCGCTGGCTTAATCCGGCACTGGATATACACGACACTGAATGCGTGTTTTGTGCTTATCGTTATTGGAAAGATGCGTCTGCGCGAGTTTTAAATGGCGTCATGCAGTTAGATAGTCACTCAGACACACTAAACTTGCACATCAAAATAGGCTCCAAGACACCGTACTCGCAGAACAAGAGTACGTAACCCGTGTCAAAGTCCTAACCTTCACAGGCGCCCTCGTCCGATTCGATCCGAACCCCATAAACAATCTAGTAGGGTACGGGAACACCTTCTAGTTCCTCCATTAACTTTACAATGCCTATAGGAATAGGCATTGTAAAGTTACGCGAACACTAACACATTTTAATAAAACAACTTTTACGGATCTAGGTACTCGCGTTTAGTCTAGAATAGGTACAGAAATTTTGCAGGCAAACCCACTTTTTTAAGAAGGCAAGGTAAGACTGGGTTTTTGGAAACTCCCTTACGTATCACGGGATACGGGTGTATACGTGGACGAAGGCGACCCGATCCGATGCGAACCCCTCGGAGAATCTAGTAGGGAACGCGAACACGCACCAGTGCGTGATGCCGTTCCCTCTAGAGAACCTCTGAAGGTGCTTCGTTTCACACAGCTTGAGGAACAATTTAAATAATTAAAATTAATTAAAAATAAATTATTAATTAAAATTAACTAATTATTAATTTATTCATTATTATTATTTATTTATTAATTTTAATTATTTTATTTAAATTTCTCGCCGCCCCCAAAATAGGTCAGGTGACGCTGAAAATGCCGTTTGAGGCAACTCCCCAGGCAGACGACGAGGACGAAAAGACTAGTGTAATTACACAAAGATCTATAAAGAAAAAGAGAATAATCGTAAAGACTTTAATAAAAATGTTGGCTCCTTTAAATCCTTTGAACTCCCACTTCCATGAACGCTTATAACACCTTCTCGTACGTAGCCAACTTATATGCTGACACTGTTTTTTAATCAGTAGGTACTTAATCAGTTCCTTATTGCTACATGATAGTCTCCTATATAAAAACTTTGTACCTACCCCTTTTTACAAAAATTGTGCGGACGGAGGAGTATGAAATTTCGCACACTTATCTATTTCATATTATCTATATTAATATTATAAAGCTGAAGATTTTGTTTGTTTGAACGCGCTAATCTCAGGAACTACCGGTTCGAAATGAAAAAAATTTTTGTGTTGGATAGTCCATTTATCGAGAAAGGCTTTAGGCTATATAACATCACGCTGCAACCAATAGGAGCGAAGCATCAGTGAAAAATGTTGCAAAAACGGGAACAAGAGCCTAAAAAATTAAAAATGCTGCCGAAAGTCACTATTCCACGCGGACGAAGTCGCGAACACAGCTAGTAGTTTATATAGAGAAGGAGTGCAGAAAGCTAATATTTTTTTAAAATTATGCATAAAAAATACATTAAATTAAATAAACATTGTTTCATACATTTTTCAAAAATTTCTAAAATGGAAACTGAGCGGCCGAAATCTGTCAATTCCAATCCAAACTCACATTCTATATTTTTAAATTTTTCATTGCTTAAGATACAATCCGTGCAGCCTTAATAAAATAATGTTTAGTAAACAGCTTTTTATAAAAATTACGGTCGAATTTCGACCACTGGGCGACCACTAGTAATTATAATAGTGCCATTAATCTGTGCCCATGTAAAGATAGTGTTTTGGCTGAGCTGAATTGGGTGAGTAACTTTGAAGTATAAAATGTTAGTCCCATAGTCGATCAGAAAGTTTCACTAGTTAACTAGCAGATTCACTAGTGAATTTGGTCCAAACAGAATCTTATTTCTTTTGAATATGAATTTTAGTGCAAAGATATATCTGCTATCGTAAATACTAGCCTGCTGCTGGGCGAATAAAGGTCTTAAGAAATTTAATCATCGTTACTATAGATGGGTGTTGGTGTTGGCTTCATTATTACCCTAGGGAAATGCGGGTTGGTGATCAGAGTGATCACAAACCCGGCTATGAATCGAAAAATACGAAACGCACTTGCCTGACTTGGGAATTGAACCCAGGGCCTCCCGTTATCAAACCGAGCGCTTTGCCACTCGGCTACCGATGCATTTACTATTAGTTATCATGTGTACTAACTAATACAATAATAATAGGTTACCTATGAAATTGGAGATTTGTATAAAGATTTTTTATAAAATTTTACTTTTCATACTAACGTTTTTTTTAATTTTCTTAGCATCTATTTATGTTAACAATATAAAAATTGTAGAGTAGTGTGTTTGTTTCACTAGCTAAATATAGCAGACATTAAAAAGAAAAAAAATCAAGACCCTTCAAAGCTACAATGAAACAAAAGGTCAATTCCGCAAACAAAAAATAAGTCAATTTAAAAAAAAAGTTAGGCGATAAAGACATAATGAATAATCATTGTTAGTCCTGAAGCCTAAGTAACATAGTCCTAATTAAAGGTGTATAATAATATTAACAACCGGTATTGACTTTTAGAAGTAATACACCTATTAATAAGTCAGAAAAAAACTCCAATTTCATAGGTAAAGACCTATTATAAGTAAGAGTAGTTCATGCTTTAATAAAGAATTTTTTTTTATTACATCTTTGTATATTTCAATTTCTTGTTCGTTTTGTTTTATTTTGTGCAATTATAAAACCAATCAAATGATCATTTCTTATTTTTAAAGGAATTTGAGGTTCGTACGAATAATTAAAACGCAGAATATATTGAATTCTGTTTTAATTCAAATTGAGCATGTCCTAAACATTGTACATTAAAATTTAAGACAGGCAGCAACTGCCAATTTAAACTTAACTAAATAAACATGTTCAAAGGAGATCTTAAAATGGAAAAAATAATTCTTATCAAATAAAAATAAGAGATTCTTTGGAAAGCAAGCAATTTTGTACATTTTTGTAATTCCTTTAAAAATATATGTAAATTGTAAACATACATACTAGGTCACATTGCAAATGCTTAATACTATACAAGATATCTACGTCTGCTTATATAATAGATACACCTATAATTAATTGAGCAAATAAAGGTGTTTATGGAAGATGTTACTTAACAAATAACAGGGAATGAGACTACAGACTAAAAAATACTAAATAATATGTCTTTTGTTTCAGAGATCTGTTTTAGACACATTTTTGTGTTCATACACTAAGAATCTTAAATCTATAAACAACGATATTGCTTATTTCACAAATATACTATTTACATCGAAATCTATAATCAAAAATGCTTTTTTCTTTGCAAAATTGACATTACAAAATTATTTAAAATAACTGTTATTGTAGCAGGCTTAAATAATTTACAGACAACCAATTCTTAAATTTGTGCAAAACTATTCGTTATATAATATTTTATTTACATACTTATCAAAGATATGAACTATTGAGCGAACGATTTGTATCCTATCAATTAATTTGAGGCCATAATGTTAACTTTATTTGTTTTGTAAAGACAAACACATGGAACATCATTAAGAATTTTCCTAAGCCATCCCACATCGGGAGGTCGGCACATAGCTCGTTTTAACTTGGTGGGATTATTGTAACCCACTAGCTGCTGATAGTTAAGTTCAGGTTGTAGCCTATATTGTCCCACTGCTGGGTAAAAAACCATCATTATTCAAATCAAGTCAAAGACCTTTTTATTTCGCTTGAAATATGGTACATAAGTGGTCTTAGTTATATACATATCGTTCACATATTTCACCAGAAGATGGTACGCAAAAATTAATTAAAAAAACTATACAATAGTAAGGGAAAAACCCGAGTTACAGCAATGTTCTAAAGAGCCGAGGGGCTAAAGTATTCTTGCAAAAAATAAAATCATTTATAAATTAGCCATATCTTTAGTTTTCCCTTAATTGGTATTTGCTTAACCTTTTCACCGCCCAACTATCCTGCACGCGATGTCCCGCTGTACGCCAACGTATAAATGTATTTTAATAAAGTAGGTACATAGAAGAACTTCTATAGAAGTGCTGGCGTGGACGGCACGAAAATCTCGAACTTCTATAGAAGTTGTTGGCGGTAAAAAGGTTAATCACTACATAGCATAGCTGATAGTGCACCTGACCTGGCATGTCATGGGGTGCAGGTTCACATCCCGCCCGTGGGAATTTTTGTTGTTTTTTTTTTCAAATTTTTAATCACCACACTTGCCAAATGCGGGTTGATGATCACAAATCGGCGCATAAAAATACATAATTTGTCCGACCTGGGAATCGAAGCCAGGACTTTCTGATATTGGGCAGATCGCTTTGCCACTCTGCCTCTAAAGTGTTAATAATATAATTAATTATTGTTATCATAATTATTACGCTACTTTAACGTGTTTTAAACACATAGTTACCTAATTATTTTAAGATAACAATTATAGTTGAGCCAAATAATTAACGTTACCTCAATCTTAAATTGAGCTACACTCTTTATCTTAAATTTTCCTATTTGCTTCATTTTGATTAGTAAACAAATAATAAAGTCGGATAAAGTCAAAATTACTAAAAAAATATGTTATAACCCCAAAAGGACTTAAATGGCCATTGTAATATTTACATCTATCCCGTAACGAAGATCAGGATTTAAAAAAAAACGAATGTACTGAAAGAGGAGGACCAGTAATCGACATCAGTCAAAATAGGGGTTAGCAAAAGATTTTTATCTTTAACAATATTGAATACAGACCACTTACTTCCGATTTCAATAAAATCCTATGTAAATTGGCTAAGTAAACTAGTGTCAGACACACTGCTTTACTGTGTCAAACGCTAGTGACACAACGATAGTGAACTTTCACGTAAAAAAAACGAGAGTTAGTATGGCATTGGAGTACCGCCTCCAGGTGAGACCACATCATCAGAACTGGTAACTCACAACCTCTGCAATCTAGGCACCGTCAACTTATCTCTAATACACCTCAACGTCGCCAGTTTCGCTGGAGAACTGGGCACCAGCTGTTCTTGCTCCGGTCTCCTTATAGGCCTGGAAGGTGCTATGCAGGTTCTTGGAGTGTTTGCAATGTGAGGGTGCGATTTCACATGCTTACGAAGGGAAGATGGGTCTGTGTACCGCTTGCCGCAGCCGATGGCACCACAGGCGTACGGCCTCTGGGAAAAAGGTGCTTCATCAATATATGCGTTTAAAGTTGAGAATGTGGTAATTCTAATTTTCAACTACAAGCGTTAAGGTTCTATGATTCGCGTCAAGATGTTAGAAGATCGAGTCATGCTAGCTCAAGAAAACTTGCACAATCCTAGTCAGCTTTAGGTACTTTGCGTGTTCTGAAAATATTCCAGATCACATAATTAATTGAAGAACAATGCTTTATCTATTTATTTTATTTTATTTTATTTATTGATTAAGGCTTACAAAACAAGTTACAGTCTAAGCATGCACTTAATTTGTATTACACTTATACATTGAACTAAACCATAACTCTTAAGATGTAGGCACAATAAGATCCAAGTAGGTATACAGGTACTAAAAATGAGGGTTAATACAGTATAGATATTCTAGGTTTATACTAGGTTCCTAAAGAAAAACAAAAAATAATAATAATTATAATAATAATGTTGAAATGTTTAGATTAATCAAATGTATTGAAAGATATTCAAGCAAGGGCAGCTTGAACTTCTTTTTTAAATTTGTATAGGTTCTTATCAAAAATGTCCAAAGAAAAATGTCCAGCAATAGTTTCGTTGTATAGACTATTTCTTAGTTCAATAAGTTATTGTTCTGAGGTTTCTAACCTCAAAACTGCTAGTTATATACGAGAACGATTGGCAGTTGTTTTTTCTCAAATGTCGTTTTGTTAATTTGGCTACTTTAAATGACGTCTTAACAGGACTGTGTCAATGAAGTACAAACTTAATAGACTTACAGCGTTGAAATGTGTCCGCTGGTGCTTAGCCCGGTCCGAGGAATTAGAGAAGGCCTTCCTGCAGTGGGGCGAGGGGCAGGTGTAAGGTCGTTCGCCGGTATGCGACCTGATGTGGATCTTCAGGTTCTCAAGACGGGAGAACGCTTTACCGCACCCAGGATGCTATGAATGAAGACAGAGGATTGTTTGAACTGCCATCCATATATAGTGACTGTAGAGTGTCGTGAACAAGGGAAGTAGGAAAGAGTAAGAGAGTAGAGTAAGAGTAAAGTGAAGAAAGAGTTACCACTTTAGAAAGTGATAATACTGTCCGGAGCAAAAATTATTATTAAAATATAATTATAATAATAAATTTTATTTATTTTCTCTTCACAAACTGTAGTTTGTGAAGAGAAAATAAATAAATTTTAAAACAATGTGCTTAACATCAAATATAATATTTGTGGGGAGACTGGAGTCCCTAAAAGATTAAAAGACAGGTAGACAGTGCTATTTGCTTATTCCTTAATCTACCCACACTTCTTATTTCAGTACATCCCGTGATTATGGCATTATGCAACTGTGGCGAAATATCGGGTACATAAAGGCAACAGAAACATGCAATACATCAAAAATCGAAATCTTTATTAAAATCCCATTAAATAACCGTAATGTTTCGAAATAGGATAACACATCTCAAAGTTTCAACCAAATTTTTTTGGGACTAATATTATAAAGAGGAAACCTTCCTATGTATGTATGTATGTTTGCAACGAGTAAACTCAAAAACTACTGGACCGATTTAAAAAATTCTTTCACCATTAGAATGCTACATTAGCGTTGAGTAACATAAGCCATATTAAAAAAAAATGTCCACCCGTGCGAAGCAGGGACGTACCGTTAGTTTATTATAAAAAGAGAAGAAGGAGAAAATAAGAGAGAAGAAAAATGCAAAGTGCTGATCGCGATTGTGAGAGGTATGAAAATGTTGTATGTTGTTTATGCCACTTACATTGCACCTGTTGGGCTTATGTCCGGAGTGGACCCGCATGTGTATGAGGAGTTTGTAGCGGGCGTTGAACGGGCGGCGTGCGCGCGCGCACTCACGCCACAAACAGCTGAATTCGTCACCTAATATGATAAAAAAAATACAAAAATGTAAGATGATAATGCTAATGATATGATACTGAAATGGGCTGTCTATCTGTGACTCGTTCCCATAAAGTCTTAGATCATAGATTCTTCATTTAATTATTTCAGTTTGTTCTTTTCTATTACATAGAAGAATTGCATAAAAGATTACATAATAAAATAGGTTTTTATCGAATTGAATAATTAACAGATAATTCCTGTTAAAAAACCTTTTGCTACAGTAAATATGAGAAATTCACGAAAATACCAATATTAGATAGATCTTGTTACCTTTATAGCTGTTGACGTGGGCTCTTTCAATATGTTCCACAAGAGAACTTTGATTGGGATGTCTTTCGAAGCATTGCTCCCAGGAACACACTCGTTCACCTACGAAAAGTGGAATATAATGAATATTTTTCTAAAACCTAATTTAAAAATAAGTTTGTTAGTTGGATTGTCCTTTCCTTCCGTGTCAAAACGGAGTCACAGATCAACTTGAGTTTTTGCATAAATAAGTTGGTGATTCAGAGGATGCTGTAGGATGCCGTACCAGGTTTTATTAAAAATTTTGTAGTATTTATTGAAAATTACTATTTAGTAAAATGAAATAATACCTTGTGACTTTTCGATGTCGCATTTCCTTTCACTTTTCTGTGTTCCTTTATCTGTAGTATATTCTCCATCTTCGTTTTCAAAGGCCAATCCAAAATCATCAAGATTGACAAAAAAATCATCTTCATCGAACGTTTCGGAATTTTCATCGTAGTAACTCGAGCTGTGTACATCACTTTCTACAGATTCTGATACTGAAATTTTTCTTTCGCTATTACCAAAGTTGAATTCTGTACAACTGGTCGGCGTATCAGGTAATACGTACTTTTTGTCGTTATCCAAGTTATGTAGTATGTTATTGGGATAACTGTAGTGATCGAGATTTTCAATCACTAATGCGTCGTTATTTGGTATGATAGTTTCGTTTGTGTGGCAAACGTTTTGGGTTGTGTCTTCCGTATTGTTATAATTGCAATATCGTTTTAAAAATACCGTTTCAATAGATGGCAGAACATTTTGACCATTCGAAGCCGGCGTAAATAAATCTTCATTCATATTTTCTGGCGTCAGTCTGCATATTTCCCCGTCTTCTCTGCATAGTTCATCAATCAGTGATTCATCGTCGATGTAATCATTAGTCTGGCATGTCTTCTTCCCAAAATTGGCGTTGAATGATTCAGTCTTAAAATCTTTTTCTTCGAACTCTATACTGTCCAAATCTAATAATACTTCTTTAATGTTCTCTTCGTTGATGTTGCTTTCGATAACTTTATTTATCGTTTCAAAATCGTTAACATCGCTATTGTTAGTGGTGGTCCAATCATTTAGTACTTCAAAGTCGAAACTCTCTTCTATGCCACACCTGAAAGCGTCGACTTTAGCTTTCTTGCTGCCATGTTCAAGTTCTAAATTGAATTGCGACATATAGTAAGCTTGCAAGTCTGTGACACTATCGGTTTTGTCTTGAAACATATCGTCCTCGTAACTGGGCATGATGTCATAGTCCGCCATTGCTGTAAGTTCATTTACCTACACAAGTTCAGTAATCTTTAGGTGCTCTATTACATGTGGCGTTTGTTTCGCGCATGTGGTTTTGCTATTATTATAAAAATAAACTTTCTCTGCGGCTCGTCACGCGTCGGCTCGGCATCTGCGAATTATAAATTTAATCTTTATTTGCCCTTATTATTACATCTTTGAGACACGTGTTACGCACTGTTGCTGTCTTTCAATGAGACGGTAGGAAGCTGCCTTTTTTTGCAATTGAATTATAGCGGATCTGCCTAAAAACAGTCGTTATTAATAAATTAATTGTGTGTAGGTACTGAATATAGCATGGACATGTTTAAATGAATTACGACCTATTTCTTATTTTTAGTACAAATTAAGGGGTTGTTTTTTGTATTGTTTACTTTTTTCTACCTTTACTACTACTTTTTTTTACCATTTCTACCTTTCTACCTTTTGTGTTCAAAAATATCTTTAAAAAACTCGTCAAAAGACGATTCAATTGGAATTTATGGTACTAAACATAAAGTTTAAGTGCTGATACATCATTAATAGAGTGGATGGGAACAGTTCTAACTGCCTCTGTAGTGTAGTGGTTAGAGCGCCGCCGCCGGTCTCAGAGACAAACGTCGGAAGAACTCACTAAGTGACATTAACAACTATTTGGTAATTACATGTTTTAGATGTCATCATAACTAATAGAGAAATATTATTTTATAAAATCTCCCATACTTATAACGACATAACCTTTTTGGATAACTATTGCATACGATCAAAGGAATATAAATATTGATTTGTCAAAGTATTATGTATGTCAATTAATGAGTTCTTGCAGTAAGCCGACGCAAGGGTGTGTTCGACACTTTGGTGTGGTGGTAGGGTTTTTTGGTAGCTATTATAGTAGCAAGACAAACATTGTGTTATATTTCAGTAGTAGCGATAAGAAAGGTATTTTATACGTAGTTTATGTTTCTAAATAGTTAATTTATAAGAAAACGATAAAAATGAATTTATGTTTAAAACTGTGTTCAATAGCTAATTTACTTTGTTGTACTTGCAGTTTTACATCTTAACATGTAACGAAAAAAGTAAAATAAAATAAAAATGAAGAAACGGCTGCCTCTGGCGAGATAAGAACCCTCAACCTTTAGCGCTTAGCCCGAGGATTGCTCTTTCGATTAAGCTACATACATCTGTCTTCTGCTGTGAATACAGACCCAACAGAATTTTAATTGTTTGTAGGACGGATCAGGCACTATAAACGAAAGTTTAATGTTTTTTCCAAAAATTTAAGAAAGTTTTGGTGCGAACAATTTACAATTCGGAAAAACAATTGAATGAATAAAGATTAAGATTTAATAAATTTTGAGATTATATTGGACTATGTACTTATGGGTACGTTAAAATATAATATTAACCAAAATAAATCTTTCTCGCTTTTATTACGCTTTCGGAATCAATAATTTTATAACTGTACGAATATTTTAAATCAACTTAGACGATGATAAATATCACCCAAAGATCGTTTATGTGGAAGCGCTTGCGCACTTTAATCTTATGAGGAACTGGCTGTTTTACTCTTACTGAGACGGGGTGCATTGCTGTTATCGATACCTAAGAGTGGCGGCCTTAAAACAAGCCCTGTCATCAACCAAACTCTGACAATGTTCACCCTGGGTTTGAGAACTGTAAGCTAACTACTAGACCAAAGAGGCCTTAAAAATGGTGAATAAATCAAACAGATAAGCTATGATTAAACTGTTTCGCTATACACTTACTGCCGTACTCAGAGACGTCAATTAAGTTTTAATGACAATTAAGTCTCTTGCTGTCACTTTCTTATGTATTGTGCTAAATAGAGAAGGAAAGACATTTAATTGTCATTAAAACTTAATTGACGTCTCTGAGTACGGCAGTAAATAAAAAGTATTTTGCATACCATACTTTTTTGAGAGTTGTTAGTTATTGAATGTGGTTTTTTACCACCATATTTTTTTTTATGAAAACACTATCGTTAGTGCGTTGCTACCTACTAATAAACTTAAAACCCAAAATAAAATTTCCTTTAGATCTCGTACAGTAAAATTGGTCCTACGAGCCGGATAAGAAATAAAAGTTTTTCTTAATCGAATTAAAAAGTCAATTGACAAAAAATAAATAAATTGCCTATCATACCTACTTCTTTATGCTTACGTTACGTGCTATCATTATGTGGAAAAACCTAAGCCCAGCAGTGGACTGTAATAGAACGTTGATGATGATAATAATATTGTATGGCTATCAGTCTTTTTTTTTTTTAATAATTTTCAGGCAATCTAAAACTAATTAGGTATGAACAATTTCAATTGAACTTACCACAAAAACTGGTGATTTTCTACTATATATGACACTTAACCACACAGATTTGGCGCGAACTGTCAAAGTGACAGTTGGATGGTGTCACACGACCACACTGTTACGGGACCAAAACGGGAATAAGCCTGAAGTCAGGAGTGGGCGGGAATAGCGAAAAAACGCCACTGAAACGGTGAGCACATGTGTATTACGTAACAACATTAGTTTTGCGCGCGACAGTACCTTTTGACAACCCTAACACGGCAGTATAAAGTTCAAACTCGATAAACCATTAACGATGGAATTGAAAAAGTTTACATTGTCTTTTGGCGCCAACATAATCCGTTCGAAGTAGGTTTTATTGTTTCATTTGTCATTTATTTTAATTGTAGTTTTTTGGGACAATACCTATTTTGTGTTTGTAAACGATAATAAAAAAAATGTTATGACCAATTTGAACCAAATCTTTGGCCAAGATAGGTACTTAGGGATTATCCCTTTGCTGTGCTTAACTTTATGGCTCTAGAATAAAGATAAAAGTCATCTAATAAATAAGCTTAGGAGTAAAGTTCAGGACGTTTTCGCTAGTGTCTATTGAAAAAAAATAAAGTTACCTATATTTCCAGAAAATAAAATAGAAGATGATGTGGGCTGATTATGATGAAGATGATGATGAAAATAGAAGACTTCTTGGCGGGAAAGTAAAGAGTCGTGAAGAATAGCACCAGAAGAATAGAATAAGAATATATATTTATTTGCAGAAAACTTCGTGCAGTTTTGGTTCTTAATATAATATTTATCGCACTTGTATGTTTTACCGGATTATCGATAAGCAAATAAAAGCTTGCCTGATCTTTAACATTTGTAAAAATATTAAGTTCGGATTTTGATGACGTAGTTGTCGACATTGAATAGGACTCCATTGGCTTTCAGAGTAAGGATAGATAGTGTTGACTAATTTTGGCGAGTTGGATTGGACCACGATAGCATAGTTGCTAGTGCACCTGACCCGGCATGTCATGGGGTACGGGTTCGAACCAGCTCTTGGAATTTTTAAGCACTTTGTCTTTTTTCAAGATGATGATAATGATTAAGATTATATACCTTCACTCAACGGTAGGTAACGATAGTCCATGATTGAACCAAGTAGCTTAACCATTTCACAATCAAAAGCTGCTAACATATTTCACGCTACCGTTTCAAGTATTTTACACATTAAAAACGTAGCCACAAAAACGTCAATAACATCGTGGCAAGTGTATCTCATTTTTTGTACGAGAAATATAAAAAAAAGGGTGACTTTTTTAATTATAACACCAACGATGTTGTGAAGTTTTTTTTTTACGTTTCAGAACGAGCCCTTTCTTCGAGTTTTTGTGGTTTGTGTTGTAGTGTGTTTAAAAATATAATTGTAACTTGCTTTTGAACGTGCCTCGAGGAATAATGTGTATTACCTACTTTCTTACTTATTTCGCTGGCTCAGAGTCCTGAAGTAGTCTTGGCCTCCGACAGTTAAAGTACGCCATTTTGTTCGGTCTTGTGCCAGTTCAGGAATCTATTCCCATCGAATACCACAATCTAATACAATTGGTATTTCTTTTTATTCATATTTATTTTGTATTCCCAACGAATACCAGCACGTTGATCTACTTCAGGTGATGAATAATAATAATATTTGTACATTATATTATATTATTATGACTTACGTCTTATGTGACTAACAGTACGTACACGTATGTATACGTGAGACGTGAGAGCTACTTGCTAGCCACCCCCATCTTATATAAGTATGTCGACATAACATTCATTGAGGATTCCGGTTCAGGCCAGGTCCAGTTCATTTCGGATCGCTTATAAGAATGTTTTTTTCAACAAGATAAAAATACCTACTTTTACACCGGTCATAGGGGCGACCCCGGGTTATGAAGGGTAGCGTACCAGTATTCAACAAGAATTTGTGATTGATTTTTTTTTCCTTTACTCATTAAAAATGTCAGCAACTGATTTTAGTTTTTAGCAATAATTGAATACCTACAGACCACCTGGATTCCTAACTGGCATGCTGAATGTTAGTTTATGACGACGATAATTATGATTAGGTATGTATAATTTTCGCCTCGGTGGCCGAGTGGCATAGCGCTCGGCCCGATACCCGAAGATCCCGGGCTCAATTCCCAGGTCAGGCAAAATGTATTTTTGGATTTTTCGATGTAATCACTAACCTGCACTTGGCAAGCGTGGTGATTAAGCCATTACCCTTCAATTGTAGCGATGACTTGATTTCAATGATGGAGGCCTTTGCCCAGCAGTGGACAATTATAGGCTTTTGGTTGCCAAAAGATTACAATTTGAAAAAAAACAAAGTGTTGAAAAAACTCTAGTAGCGGGATTCGAACCCGCACCCCGTGACGAAAACTGTGACGAACATTAGGCTTAAAGTGTCTAACACTGCTGCCACCACCCTACCTTTCGCCTATTCCCTCATTCAGCTACGCAAAGTTCGACGAGGGAAGGAGAGGTCTTCGGAGGAGGTGGCTGTACGGGCTACTCCACCTGTCCTAGCCGAACCGCGAGGGTGGGGAATGCCATCTCCCTATACTCCTCGCGAAAAACTCCTTAAAGAGGCAACTCCTCCGCTTCCGGGGGGACGCCTCGTAAGAACAGCGTCCGAAGGAACCACTGGGTCAAGAATGACTTTAAGTTCACAGGATCCCGCCCAAGTAGAGACGCGCCCTAGGTTTTAGTAGGCTTCGCAGGAGGTGGTTACATGAGCTGATGCCCTCATCGTAACCACACGCAAGTGGGAAATATCATCTTCCCACTCTCCTTGCCAAGCTCCTCACGTTGTCAGGCGCCCCTCCCCGCACACGGGGGAATTGAGGTGCCAGGGGGGCTTGAAGGAATGCGCGGGCCGTGAATGACTTGTAGAGGTCTCGGAGTTCTGAGGTTCGGGGTTTTTATTGGGTCGGCCATACTATCCGGCCAACATCACATACCCCCGCGAAGTGGAGTCCTGTGGGACGATGCGTTTAGTGTATTTTCCCAGATAAAAAAGGCCTACCCACAAAAACCTAGTACCATCCCTTCTCTCGATGGCGCAGTGGTTTACGCGTCCGGTCTGCGAGTACTAAGGTTAAGCAACTTTCGCAAAGGCCAGTCATCATTATGTGTGACCAAATATTTATCATGTCGAGGTCTACCGTGCTTCGGAAGGCACGTAAAGCCGTCGGTCCCGGCTGCATAGCAGTCGTTAACAACTACCAATCCGCACTGGGCCCGCGTGGTGGTTTATGGCCCGTTCTCCCTGTTCCTTCCATATGGCAGGCTCGTTTCCCAGCAGTGGTGAATGAGCTTGTGATGTGGTGATGATGCCTTCTCTGCCACGGGGATGGGTCGAGTTCACGAAGGTATATCTTCTAATCGCTTATTTGAAGATAGTTCCTACTAATAAGCAACAGTTAGTGCGTTTTATATTAACTAGTGGTCGCCCAGTGGTCGAAATTCGACCGTAATTTTATTAAGGCTGCACGGATTGTATCCTAAGCAATGAAAAATTTAAAAAGATAGAATGTGAGTTTGGATTGGCATAGACAGATTCCGGCCGCTCCTCTTCCATTTTTGAAATTTTTAAAAAGAGTATACATGTATATATACGTGTGTGTCAAATACATGCGTGTGTGTAAAATACATAGTGGTGTGTGTAATGTTTGTTTTATTGATTTAATGTATTTTTGTGCATAATTTAAAAAAATAATAACATTCGGATAACCTTCTCTATAAAAACTACGCGAAATTTCATACTCCTCCGTCCGTGCAATTTTCGTAAAAAAGGGGTACAAAGTTTTTGCTTCACGTATTAATAATAGATATCAGTAACACACTTGATGATAGATAACCGTGGCTTCGTGCCTATTTGATGGACATGACCTCTTAATCTTCAGTAAGATGACTGCGTTACATAGTAGCTTATCTCGGGGTTATTATCCTATTTATGTGATAAATAAGTGATTAATAATTTACACGTGTGTTCTATTAGCAGGCTGATCTATGTGCTCCTTGTCCGATTTAAAATGAGGTCGGTGCATAGTGCGTTTCTTTTGAGTTCATAACATTGACAGCGGATAACTCATGATTTTCTAATTTGGCTTTGTTTTTTCATTATTTTGGCATTAAGTATACCTTTAAACGGCACCACAATTTCGTACTTCTTAAAGTACAGTTCTTAATATTATCTTGTAAGGAAATAAAAAAAAATAGTATAGAGTATAACGTGCACGAGTAATGGGGTATTTGACAGGTTTTAGAAAATATGTCTAATGGTTCATTATAGCATAATATATTTGCAATTTGATTAATTCATTATGAATTTCTTTATTTTTTATGAAAATCGCCATTAAAATTCAAATTAATAAAATAGCCGCCAAAACGCTGAAGACGCCATGCATGCAGGTCACGTGATGTCGTGACGTCACCTGCTTGTAAGCAAACTTTTAGCTGTCAAATAAAACGTACAAAACTTTGATTGACATTTTACTGTTTACAAGCTGGTGACGTCACTCCAGATTCAGCGTCATCCCGTGCGTTTTTGATCACGTGGTCAATCATAAAAAAATTAATATGTTATTAATGATTTTTTATAAAAATCATACTTATTTTAAAATTATGTGCTGGCTAAATTAGTTTAAAAACATGTTTAGGTACTATTAAGTTAACAACAGTTTGATCAATATTTTCATTGTAGTCAAATACCCTATTCTTGTATATAATTATGTATACATAATCTGAATCTCGGAACCGGCTCCGACGATTTTCATGAAATTTAGTATGCAGGGGGTTTCGGAGTCGATAAATCGATCTAGCTAGGTTTCATTTTTAGAAAATTACCAAAAATAAAATACCGAGCAATGAGCAATACTCGGTCATCCAGGTGTACTTACATAATTCTTACTTGCTTTTATAGCTTACATATAGTTATAAGTTTTTACGTGTAGGTAAGTACTAATATAATATAAATAAAATAAATATAATGAAAATAATTATTATGATTCGTCAAATAGCCAAAAAAATACATTATTTTTATAGAATCGAATCCTAAATATCAGTAGTAATTAATTTGAATCACCAGCGCATTTTATGTCCCTACTGCTAGGGCACGAGCCCTCCTCTTCAAAGGCCGGTGACGCTGATAATTATAACAGTCAGTAGCAATCGGCAAACTCTCTCAGAAATAACGAGCTTTTCCTGTTGATGGATAGGGAGATCGAGCATAAATCACCACGCAGTCCCAGTGCGGATATTTTTTTGGTCACCCATCTGATGACCGGCCATTGCGAAAGTTGCCTAACTTCAGCAATCTTACTCTTAAGGCGACGCATTGGAAATTTACGTGGCGGGGATTTTGATTTTTTTTTTTTTAAATGTTAAAAGGAGGCAAACGAGCAGGCGGGTCACCTGATGGAAAGCAATCACCGCCGCCCATGGACACTCGCAAAACCAAAGTAATCGCGGATGCGTTGCCGACCCTGAGGAAGGAGTTGGATCTTGAGGAGGGAGTAGGAATTGGGAGGGGGGAGGGGTGAGAGATGGGCCTCCGGTACTTTCACTCACCGGACGAAACACAACAGCAACTAGTGCCGTTGTTTCACGCCGATATTAATAATAATAATTAATAATTTTTCCAACAATTACAAAACATATTAAAGTTATATTTGATGACATGATTTTTCATTTAATTGACTTCATTTTGCTAGTTGCAGAAGCGCGATTTGTTAACTTTTATAACAGAGAAAGAAATATCAAAGTAACCTCTTTTAAAACATAGATTTGCATTTTACAGGCAAACCAGACCGATTTAAGCATCTAAATTTTCTTAGTATCAGTCTTAACACACACTTCAATATGCTAGTAAATTTTTTAAACTTACGTGTAGTTTTAGTTGGAAAGAAAACAAACAGTTTTTCTTATGGTACGGGGCGCAAACGCTCCGTATCAGATTAATTGTTTAGCGATGCGTCGCCTTAATACGAATAAATTGGATAGCGTCGAATTTCGTTCACTAGCCGATCACTAACAAATGTTCATATCACAGATTTCTTATAAGGCATATTTTAGAATTTGATGCATTAACCTATTCCAAAGAGTTAAAACACTAAACTATAGGCTATTTTGTCATTTGTTAACTAGCTACCACTATTTATCTAAATTCCATTCATCAATGTTTTTTTTTTAGATAGATTGCTGATGGCCTCATCCGGCATTTTCAACGTCACTGATCTTTTTTGGGGGCGGCGAGGTACGTAAAGGGATCGGAGAGCGGAACCACCCGAGGACGCCTCTAAAGGCTCGGACCTCGGCTCGGGTAGACCGGGCTGTGGAAGAGGAGAGAAGCGTCCAGGTACATGTCTGTTCCTGGTATAGAGCGCGTGTGAACAGGTTCTACGTACCCTTGTGCTACGAGTGCGGTGTCTTGGGCCTAAACTAGTGTGCATGTTTAGTGTATTCTGTAAATGTGTAGTGGCATTTAGAAGATCGGGCGGGGATCAATGTTTTGTAGCATCAATGTTGTTGTGTTTTGGCAGCTAGAGATAAGATAACCAGTTCCTCAGTAGGTAGCTAGTTAAGGATTCCGGGTGTAGAGCGCTTCCATCTTCGTCTTTATCATCATCTAACATAGTGTGAAATGAAGGCCCGTAAGAAATTTAAAAAGAAACTGATAAAGCAATTTTATAGCAGCAGTATTTTGGATACCAATGCGAATGTGCGCATAAAACCTTTTTTTCAAAGTTGTCGATGATCCAAGTTATTTCAGTCGCCGTTGAACAAACACCGTTAATAAAAGGTTCCAGTAACGAGCGATATGAAAGTGCGTCGTCTTATTGTAAACGCACTTATGTGTAACACATGTCGTTGTGCACGCCACTAGCTAGTGCACTCGCGTCGGCTCGATCATCGTAATTCATGATTATTAGATAAACATATATATTTCGACGGTCCCGCAGAACAAACACTTATATGCTTCGTATTGCATACGATAATTCTGAAGATACGACTTTGTTCTTGGGACCCGTCAATTTGTTCGGTCGCCGGTCGTGATCGGGTCCGCCTGTGAAGGCTGGTCTGCTCTCAAGGTATTCTTTGCCATAACGTTTGTTTTCACCATTTGTTTTTATGTGTAATGCTTTGTAACACTATAAAAGTTTTGTAAACCTTGGTTTTCCTAAGATAATAAAATAATTAAAATAACCATTATTAAAACTTAAGGACAGTCATTAGAATAAATATTATTAACGGGATTATTACCATGTCCATGATCTCGGATGTACTGAGTACATCCGTGATCATGGCGCATGCAACTGTGCCGAAATATCGGATACTCAAACACGACAATAAACATGGTAATAATCCCGTTAATAATATTTATTCTAATGTAAGTGACCATGATAGTTTAAAAAGTTATGGACAGTCATTAAAAATGGCAGGCATTAACTTGAAAGAAGGCTGATTCTCTCACTTTAGTTTTAAGGTGCACTAGCGGCCGCTCGCGGTTTCACCCGCGTGGTTCCCGTTCCCGTGGGAATATCGGGATAAAAACTATCCTATGTGTTAATCCAGGTTATAAACTATCTGTATGCCGAATTTTACCCAAATCCATTTAGTAGCTTTTACGTGAAAGAGTAACAAACATCCATCCATACTTACAAACTTTCGCGTTTATAATATTAGTAGGATATTCCAGTGTAAGCTCGTCTAGTTATTTAAGCCCTAAAACGGAATACTACAAATGTAGTTTACAGAAAAGTATTAGGTTAAGATAATATACATATGCTTGGCTTTCATCTCACCTTATAGTAAACGACGCACTTCACCTGGAATACTCAATAACATTAACAAGCAAGCCCTACCAGCAACCAAACTGAGTACAAATATTTTCTCCCTGCTGCGAATCAAACCCGGGACTTTTGCGTCTAAGACTACGAAACGCTGATTTTGTCTACTTTTCATACATATTTTTCAATTCAGTCGACCTTAGAGGAGACTTCTTGGCGGGAAAGTGAAGAGTCATGTCTGCGGTTTTGTTTTATGTTCTAAAATTTGTGTTATGTCGAATATTAATGTGAAATAATGGTGGATTAGTAACCGTTAAGTGTTCGTGAGTGCGCATGAGCAAATGAAACAAAACAGCGCAACTGCAACGTCACTTTTAAAATTCTCTCAAGAAGTCCGCCCGAGGACTTAGTAAAGCTCCCACATCTTTACTGAGATACTCAAGAGGTTAGGGGGTACATAATTTCTCACTTCTCATTTCTATCATTCATCATCATCATACAGGAAGGAAATATGGTTTATTTATAAGTATGTATATGTATGTAACAAAAATTCTTTAACACTGGCTAAATGTACTAACCACACTAAGCCATCTCCTAAAGGAAAAAATATAGAAAAAAAATGACCTAAATATCATGACATTTCAGTTATCTAGACAAAAATTGTGATGATTTATGTTCTAGAGCTGTCCAATGTGGGCCAGTGCAGACGCGAGAAATGCTTACACTTGTCAGTGGGTGGTGGCTCTCAAACTTCATGCGTTATCTATTTAATAGTTTCATAGTTTATTTTTCCTTAACAATACAATTGTGTTGGAATTTAACATAATTATATAAAATAAAAATAATCAAATCAAAGTACTTACATGCTAAAGAAAATAAAATAATAAAAAACAAATTACAATTAAAATTAAATTCAGAATTAAAATTATACATGTCAAGAAAAAAATAATAATAATAATCTGAATAAATTAATTAATAATTAAATAAACAAATTTATTTTATGAAAATTTAAAAATATCAAATTAAAATAATTGGCCAACAAAATTTTTTATTTTTATTTTTATTGTGAAAGAATAACAACAGCCAACTTAATAGTATTACAAAAGATCTTAGAGCTAGACTAAATTAGGCCAATTATGCTATTCATATAAGAGTAATATTATGATGGAACAAACTAAACTAAAAACAATAGAAATAAAAACATTGGGATTCTAAAACTAAAAAAAGTATGTTATAAATGCACGGGTGAGAAAACTAACTAGATAGAATGCATAAATTGAATACTTAGGTACATGCATGTATTATTATATATAGATTACTTACTTATATATACATATATATATATATATATATATATATATATATATATATATATATACATACATAAAATACACAATATACATAATTAGATACCTAACAAAAAACAAACCAAAATATTATTGCGCTATAACTATCTTCACTTTACTTAAAAATGTTTTTTTATTGCCTATGAATAGGTCGATTTTGCTAAATAGTTTGTTGTATGTGTCAGCTATTCTGGTCATCGCTGCATTTTGGGCGTAATTAGTGCTATGTGGGGGGATGTCGAACAGCGGCGTGTGGCGAGTACGACGCCTGGGTGTTCATTCATTCAATAATAATATTGTTATTAGTATATTTGGCACTCTGTTTGTTTCTTAGTTATAGGCTATTATGTTATTATTCATCATTATCATCTCAGCCAAAAGACGTCCACTGCTGGACAAAGGCCTCCCCCAAGGATCTCCACAACGACCGGTTTTTTTTGCTTGCTTATGTTATTATTAAGGATTTTTATTAATAATATTATTATTAACCTTTGATTGAACCAAACAATTAAAATTCATTTAGTATGTCTACATTCACGGCAGACGACGAGTTAATCCAAAATTATAGAAATAAAAAAATATAGAAATTAAAACGGTGGAATTCATTTATTCCACAAATAAATCACATTCAAACGACTGCGATGACACTATGTGTTTATTATTTCTTAAGTATTGTTTGTAGAATATTTTTTTGTTTTGATTTCGAAAATTGCTTCCTAGCCATTCTCTTTATACTAACTAATTTGTTTTTATTGTTTTAATACAAAAATAACATGTTTACATCATCGTCATTATCATCATCATCATCGTAGCTCATTTTTATGTCTCCACTGCTAGGGCACGAGCCTTCCCTATGGATGGATAGGGAGACACGCTTACATAGTTAATCTCAAACATAAAAGTTCAAAGGTGATGGTTTTGTATAGAATAGTAATGGTAAAAGAAAACCAGTGTTCGAGATCGTCGCTCCATGTAATAATAATAGTGAAAGTAGCAGTTTGGGAGCCGCTGATCGTCGCGGTGGTATACAGAATTAACGTACTCGCGCGCATCGCCGCCGCCCAATCGCGGGTCGCAACTATTCTTAAAACTATATTATTAAATTAATATTGTAATCCGTAACTTTAAAGGAACTCTTAGGCAAAAATCTTAGTTAAATAAACATACTTAAATAAATTATTAAATTAATACAGTACACCGCAAATTTTAAAAGAACTCGTAGGCAAAACTCGCAGTGAAATAAACTATGTCACCATAGTTTTTGGTTGTGTAATTTTCGGGTCTGACATCGGTGAATAGCAATTAGTAGAGTACCGAGACTTTTATCTTGTGATACCTAATTATGTTAATATTTCTTGTTATAACTGTATAAGAAAAAACGTGAATTCATTTTTTTTTGTTACACCAAGAATAAGCTGTTTCCAGATTGACAGAGAATTTTCTACGAGCATAAACTTTCCCAGGCAGGTTTTAACTAGAACCAATGGCTCACACAGTACCTGCAATTAATATTATGCTTTTTTTATATTAGAAGGAGGCAAACGAGCAGGCGGGTCACCTGATGGAAAGCAATCACCGCCGCCCATGGACACCCGCAAAACCAGAGGAATCACAGATGCGTTGCCGGTCTTTAAGGAAGGAATAGGCTCGTTTCTTGAAGATTCCTTAGTCGTATTGGTCCGGAAATACCGCCGCTGAGAGCTGGTTCCACAGCACTGTAGTTCGTGGTAAAAAGTTACGTGAGAAACGCACAGTAGTAGGTCGCCATCCATCAAGATTATAGCTATAGCTATTCTATTATATTCTTAACGAACCTTCCGAAGCACCAAGGAGGATTCCGAGATATTATAAAATTTGGTGGCCCATCCAGCCCTGCGAAAATTAGAATAGATCGCAACGCGAACGCATCAAATGAAATGAATTAACTGATTTATTTTTAACACATACAGGATAGTTCTCCTACTATATCTCATAACTATGCTGACCACCCGTAACATGAAATACTTATATATTATATATGCCTACATTTATAAGGTATAATACTAATGATTCCATTTAATTGATTTATTATCCACAATTTATGTACATGGTATTAAGCAAATAAATTCTATTCTATTGTATTATATTATATCACTTTTTTATTTTATGTATAACATATGACGGTAATCTTTTTTGTAATTCAAGTAAATCCATTCTTACAGAAACAAAGTTTGTTTGTGTGTATAGCACCTATTTATAATTATAATTTAATACATATCTTTGTAATTTACTAGTGAAGGTTTGTAAATGGCTTCAAGTCATCATAACTTAATTTAAGTAATTATAACTTCATTTGAAATAACATAATTAATTACTTATGAATTATTTGTTCTACTGCGGCCCTCCTTTAAAACCCTTTATCTAACAGAGATATAAGCAATGCGCAAGCGCACGTGTTTGTATGAAGCAGAAATAAATACAATAACGGCAGCAGAGTAATTGTGCCACACGCTACAAGCGGCACATGTAGGAAAAAAAACAACATTAAAAATAAACTTTCTTTAAAAGCCACGTTTTTTTTTGTATTTGGAGAACTTCACAAAACTCCGACTAGTTAATTATTAAGCATCTGTAGTACAAATCTGTTTAGAATACACAATCTTAACAGACCTGTTTAGTTATGATTGTTTACTGTAAATCAACATGTTTTATCTAGGTGTTTCGTTACATAAACAAATGTCTTATCATATATAGGGAAAGCGATGGCGTCAAACGACGTAGTCTGAAGCTTGAATTTTATTACTACTTCAGATTGACTAAGCGCATTTTTGACATAGCCCAACGGATCAGCAAGCTGAAGTGGCGGCCGGACATATTAGCCGCAGAACCGACAACCGTTGGTGTAAACGAGTTCTGGAGTGAAGACCGCGTATCGGCAAACGTAGTGTAGGACGCTCTCAGACTCACAAGGTGGCTTGCAAGAGCTGGATGAGAGTAGCCGATCGTGCTCGGTGGCGTGCACTTGGAGAGGCCTATGCCCAGCAGTGGACTAGTATAGGCTGATGATGACGATGATGATGATGATGAAGATGAAGAGCATGCAGAGTTGGCGCGTAAGAGCAACTTTCGCAATTTTCTCAGGACTCCGGTTATCATGCTGAGCGCTTATAGTTAGTCGACCACCGAAAAATATTTTTTTGTTAACGTGATCGTACTTATGCCAAATAAAGTTCGCACTGGCTTTGCAGATGATTTTGCTTGCTCGTTAGCATCATGTCGAAGAGATGTTCTACGAGGAAAAGTATCGTTATCGAAGAGCACTCAATAACAAAACCAACTTCTAAAAATTAGACTGAAAAAATTTCACTAAAAAGTAAAAAATAATTGAGTAGTTTAGTTTGTTCAATTTACTTACAATTAACCTTTATTTTACTCAATCTTATATTCTTAAAATCTATGCGACTGCCATATACTTAACTTCACATCTAACAGAACACATTTAGGACAAACAAGCTAATACCAAATATTTAAATCCACTTTTAATCAATAATTAATTTTAGTCTTTAGCAAGAATTGAGTACAGATCACTTGCTATCTAGCCGTTATCCCGTAAAATTTCAATGAACATCTACGTCAAAGCCCTAGTCATTTAGTTGAGGACACCGAGTTAAGAGCGTTCACGCCGCACACTAGCGCCACTAATGAAAAAAATAACATATCTAGTAATTAGAGATAGAAAATCAAATTACGCTCAACAAACTATTTGTATGAAGTAATTTAGCATTTTTACGGCACCTAATGAACACCTCACATGTTATGGTTTAGATAAATAAGACGTTACGGCCACTTTTAACTATAACGCCATATTTAACTAAACCTTATCATGTCAGGTGTTCATTAGGTGACATAAAAATGCTAAATTACTTCATTCAAATAGTTCTTTGAGCATAATTTGATTTTGTACCTCTAATTACTAGATATGTTTTTTTTTTCATTAGTGGCGCTAGTGTGCGGCGTAAACGCTCTTAAGTGCGCTTTTATCTTTGGCCTTATTGTCACTTGCCATTGAAACGCTAGAGTGTTACGCACCACCAGGTTCAGAAGAGAGATACAAATTAAAGATGTAAACTGGTGCAATCAATTTATTCCCCAGAGGTGGGTTAGGTCGGACGCTATACAACTCAGTACTGTCGCGCGGTTTTATAAGGGGACTTAGCTTCTAGACACGCGCGCAGGTTGGCGCCTAGGTCAGTCTAGACCCGGGTTATAGACTGCGCTGGTGGACTCAGGAACCGAAGCTGGATCGCCGCAGTAGCTGCCTCCGGAACGCAGGCGGGTAGGCGCGTGTAGAGAGCTTCCGGAGGTGCAGGCGGGTAGTATGACCTAGGGGTTCCGTTGCCCGGTAGGGGGACATCAGGTGAATGAGACGAACATCAAGCGTTTGTCGAACTGATAAAATGATATCACTGAAAGCACAGGGGAGCGACTTTTGAACCGGTGATTGGTTATCTATCACGCTATGATCAATTACAAATGCTCTTTATTCTCTTATTCAAGGACACTGGTAACTATTTTCGACTCTAAAAATTCTTGAACGATATTTATCTTTAAAAAACACAAAAAAATCTTCTATCTATCTTGAAAAAAAATTCCACAAGCAGAATTTGGGATCAATTGGGGAGCAATTGGGAGAGCACCTGACCCAGTATGTCAGAAGGGTGCAGGTTCAAATCCTGCTCGCGGAAATTTTATCAACATTTGTGTTTTTAAATTGGGCTTTTAAAATTGGTGACCCCGACAAAAGTCACGCCTGGAAGAATCGCCCAACGACAGCCACGCCCGGAAGAATCGCCCGACATAGTCACGCCCGGAAGAAGAACAACTACATCACACTGGTACGAATTAAATAACATTTCTGGCTCATTTTCCACAATGGCTCCCACACTACCAACGTGCATCAGGAGCAGTCTTCTCACAGAGACACCGGAGATAGCAGCAATTTCCATTGGTGACCGCATTCCCGATTTTTGGACAGACTCACCACGGCTATGGTTCACCCAGTTTGAAGCGATCGTCGCACCTCAGAAACAAGGCGATGATTACAAGTACAACTTGGTCATCGCGAAATTGGGGAAAAACGAGATACAGCAAGTTAGCGATTTACTCATTAATCCACCGGCAGAACAAAAGTACGATGTCATTAAACAACGTCTAATAAATTGTTACGAAGAAACAGAGCAGAGGCAATTCCAGAAGCTTCTTGCCGAAATGGATCTCGGCGACCAACGGCCGTCTCAGTTGTTACGCCGAATGAAGCAGATAAGCAGTGGGAAAATAAATGACGACACAATTCGACTGTTTTGGTTACGTCAATTACCTTCGTCAGTAACCACGGTGTTAGCCGTCACAGAAAACCTTTCACTGGATAAGATGAGCGAGATGGCTGACAAAATTTTAGAGAACTCCAGGCTTAACTCAAGTTCAAGGTCGTCACAAGTAGACATCGTTACGCAATTAACATCGCAAATAGCTAAAATGCAGTTGGAAATTGCAAGTTTGCGTAGCGAGCACAGCCGACGTAGCTCATTTCAGCGTAGACGCTACGACCGACCGCGATCTAGGTCACGAGGCCAGTCATTGTCAAGGTCCGCATCGAATGAAGTATGTTTTTATCATCGGCATTTTAAAAACCGCGCGCATAAGTGCATACAACCGTGCGCCTGGGAAGCTGGCAAGCAGTCGGAAAACTAACTACAGTACGGACACCGGCGGAAATCTGTACTGTTAATCCTTCAAACCGCCTTACCGTCAGAGATACTGATAATGACATAAGGTTTTTGGTTGATACAGGAGCAAATATTTCGGTTATCAAGAGACCACATAATATTACAGAGCAAGTTGACAGTTATAATTTATACGCAGCTAATGGCACCCCTATCAAGACATACGGTGAAAAGACGCTTTCACTCAACATAGGGTTACGACGCCCCTACCGCTGGACTTTTATTATCGCAGACGTAAATATGTCAATATTGGGCGCAGATTTTTTGGAACATCACAAACTTTTGGTAGATATTCATGGCATGAAATTGATTGATAAACTAACACAATTATCAACTCCAGCCACTGTTTCTCGAGCGGAAGGATATATTCCGGATAGCGTTAGGCGGATCATTGAGAAGTACGCAGACGTGACCCGCCCGACAGAATTTAAGTGCAAACCAAAGCATGGAGTGCAACATCATATTGTAACGGAAGGCCCTCCAGTATATGCTCGTGCGCGACCTCTACCCCCGGATAAATACCGGGTGGCCAAGAAAGAATTTCAAACAATGATGGAGATGGGAATATGTAGACCATCCAATAGCCCCTGGGCCAGTCCTCTGCATATAGTAAAGAAAAAGAATGGCGACTGGCGACCGTGCGGTGATTATCGCATGCTTAATAAAGCCACAGTTCCAGACAGATATCCATTGCCAAGGTTAACAGATTTCACGTACGTCGCACAAGGAAAGTGTTTATTTAGCAAAATTGATATCAAAAAAGCTTTCCATTGCATTGAGGTTGCAGACGTAGAAAAAACAGCGATAATTACTCCATTTGGACTATTTGAGTTTCCCAGAATGCCGTTTGGTCTATGTAATGCTGCACAGACATTTCAAAGGTTTATGAATTCAATATTTGGCGACTTAGACTTCGTGTTTGCTTACGTAGATGATTTACTGATCTGTTCTACAGAATCAACGCATGAGGAACACTTGGAGATTATATTTAAGCGACTTCAAGAGAACAGCATTACAATAAACAAAGAAAAATGACAATTCTATTATTCAATGGACGAAGGAAGCGGAATCGGCATTTTCGAGTTGCAAACAAAACATTCTGGATGCCGCAATTTTGACGCACCCTTCTCCAACAGCTGAACTTGCCTTATTGACTGATGCGAGTTTAAAATGTATGGGCGCCGTGCTCCATCAAAAATGTAAACAAGGTTGGAAGCCGCTAGGATTTTACTCAAAAGCATTTACTACAGCTCAGATGAAGTATTCAACCTACGACCGGGAGCTGCTAGGAATTTTTGCAGCAGTCCGATATTTTCAACGACTACTAGAAGGTCGGCAATTTATTATTTTCACGGATCATAAACCGTTGGTTCATTCATTTTCAAAAAAGCCGTCACTAAATGACACACCACGTAGAGTGAGATACTTGGAATACATTTCGCAATTCTCTACCGATATACGTCACATTAGCGGTCACGACAACGTAGTTGCAGATGCACTCTCAAGGACAGTTGATGAAATAACTATACCGTCCAACATAGATTACAAAGAGTTGTCTATTAAACAAAAGTTAGATCCCGAACTCCAAGAACTTATTAAATATCCGAGATTAAAAATGATTTTGGCCACATCAAATAAACACGGAATACCGGTGTATTGCGACGTTTCTACGGGAAAAACAAGACCGTTCTTACCTCAGGAATTCAGAAAGACCGCATTTGAGGGCATACATTGTTTAAACCATCCCGGAAAAAATACATCGAGAAAAATGATTAATACAAAGTTCATTTGGCCTAACATGAATACGGATATAAACAAATGGTGTGAGTCATGTTTACAATGTCAACGTTCAAAGGTGCTTAGACATACAAATTCGCCACTCGGAAAGTTTATGCCTGCTCAACGTTTTGCTCACGTTCATTTAGACATTGTAGGACCGTTATCTGTATCTCAGAATAAAAGATATTTAATCACGATGATTGACCGATGCACTTCATGGCCCGAAGTTTTTCCAGTTGAAGACATTACAGCCGAATCAGTCGCACGCCACGTTTATGGAGGATGGATATCGCGATTTGGATGTCCTGAGATGATCACAACCGATCAGGGGAGACAGTTTGAGTCAAACCTTTTCAAAGAATTAGCCAAGCTAATGGGTATTCATAAGATACGGACTACTCCATATAATCCCAAGGCGAATGGCATGGTGGAACGTTTACATCGAACGCTAAAGACAGCATTGAACGCAAGAGGCAATACAACCAACTGGATGGAAGAGTTACCAACCGTTTTATTGGGATTTCGTGCTTGTTTTCGTCAAGATACTGGTTTCAGTGCCGCCGAATTGGTATATGGCGCCACGATTAAACTACCAGGAGAATTTTTCGGTTGCGAACAGCAGGAAACGTTTAACGATTTCGTTACCAATCTGAGAGAAAATATTACAAAAGCAATATCTATTCCCAAAAGAGAGAGCTCGAATAACAATACTTTCGTTCATCCTCACTTGTCAAAATGTTCACATGTGTACGTGAGATGTGATCGTTTGCGTCCTAGTCTCAGTCCTCCATACGATGGTCCGTATCAAGTCATGGACAGAAGTGATAAAAATTTCGTAATATTGCAAGGCGACAAACGCGTAAGAATCTCTATAGACAGAATCAAACCAGCGTTCGTACTGAAAGCCGATCAAGAACCACTGACAAAGCAGATAGTAAGCACACGACCAGATAAGAACGTTGTCACACGAGCGGGTCGTATCTCTCGACAGCCTGTAAGATTCGCTTTATAATCACGTTCCCGAGAGTGTTATAAGTCGCACCTATCATATTATGTCACACATTTGCGTTCAGAATAAAGAAGTATTATCGGCGCTAGCGAACAGAACAAGACGCGGAATCAGCATTATTCATTTACGCGCAGTCTGCAAGGTTGAAATTACTATTACTATAACACTAAGTTATTGTTCGTAATTTTAATTAGGGTTCTTTGCATTGTTTTTATTAATGTTATTTTGTAATTTATTATTATTATTATTATTTATTTATTTATTTTTTTCTAAAGGGGGAAGTAATGTGCCGTCAGCACAATATTCATAGCACGTAATGTTCGTGATATTTAATAGAGATAATTAATAACGTGATTTAATATAGAGACATTTTATGTAAATTAAGCAAAACTTATTAGTTCCTGTTTCGTGACTTTCTACAGTCAACCTATCTCCCCCGCCAATTTCTTTGTTTATAAATTAATATATATATACTTGTATTTTTATTTATTAAAACTAGTCAGAAATTATACTCCGATACATTAACCAGTTGTGTTATTATTTAACCACGGAGCCCTGCAACAGTCGGTAACCCATAGACAGCTCCCCGGACGCTGCAGATATCCGTGGGCGGCGATGACCAGTTCCCATCAGGAGGATCGTCAGCTCGTTTGCCTTCCTTTATCTCTTATACCTCAAAGGTTGTCTGGAAGAGTTTGCGTTAAGCGATAAAATCACCTTTGCCCACCCTGGTATAAAAACTTTCGTTGTCTCTTTTTGATTTATTTTTTCTCTGTATATGTGTGCGTAATAAAGAGTGTTATCTATCTTTATATTTATTTATCTCCTCTTTCTATCTATGTTTTTCATTTTTCTATCAGTTATTCGGGCCCCTCTGAAAATCAGCGTTGCGTTCTTTAAGTTGTACCTTATGCTGGGAGGAGTCCAGTTCTTACCCCCACGACGGCCCGGTCAACCCGAGACGAGGTCCGAGCCTTTAGAGGCACTCTCCGGTTGTTCCGCTCCCCGATCCGATCCAAAACCCTTCGGAGAATCTAGTAGGGCACGGGGACACGCACTAGTGCGTGATGCCGTTCCCTCTAGAAAAGCGCTGACGGTGATTCGTTTCACACGGCTTGAGGAGCCCTTTAAATTTCGCGCCGTCACTTAATAAGCCCGGTGAAGCTGAAAATGTCCAGGAGCGATCAGCAAATTCTCACAAACAAATAGAGTCCAGTTCTCCGTAGCATTCATTATTAGTTTTATTGTTAGATCCTAAGCCCAACTGTGCTACGTCGAATACCTAAATATGTTGAATTTGAATTTAAAAAAAGGCAAGCCATCAAATTAGTAACCATTTCCTTATACAGGCATAGCTTAGGCCATCTAAAAACAGAACTGAGTTGTCACCGAAAAAAAATTCTCACGTGCATCTCGTATGACAGTGAAACCACTACCACATGCTCGTCTATTACTCATCTCACTTCTTTTGGAACAACAAAAAACCGGCCAGTGAAATACTAAATAAAACCTCTAACTTTCCATTTCGAATCGGAATGACACTTTTTGGGGAAAAAAACGTTTAACCCATTCTTGGACATGTGGTAAGTGAAAAAGAGTAGTGTGGTTTTTTCTATCTTACCCCGGAGTTCAGTAACCAGATCGGGAATAAAAAATAACAGTTATTTTAGATTTTTTGTCGGCCCATCGGTTTTGTTGTTACGTATAATTAAGAGCCACATGTCGTACGAAGTGTTGTGTCTACGTGAGGTGGGTGAAATGTCGATAGTGTTGCATTTGTGTTAACTTATTAAGAATAAAATGGAATCTTCATTAACTCAAGTGACCAAGATTTAGTGTGTTGGTGTTACTTATTAGAAAAATAAATTTTAGATTAGGGCTAATGGTTTTAAAAAACAAAATACACAAAACTTGAAATATACTAAAATATATAATAAAACTTAACGTACTGAAAACCCACTTGCAGAAAGTACTTATGTAATTGAGTTGTGCCAACTAGCATTATATTTAAGACTATTTTGATTAAGACTATTATAGAAAGTGTCGAGGGATCGAGCGATGCCACAGTGGTTACCGCGACCGGTTGCGTAAGCAACTTTCACAATGGGATGGGTGACCAAAAATTTATCATCTCAAGCTCCTCCGTGCTTCGGAAGGCACGTAAAGCCATTGGTCCCTGCTGCATTAGCAGTCGTTAATTACCACCTACCCTCACTGGGCCCGCGTGGTGGTTTATGGCCCGTTCTCTCTGTCCATCCATAGGAAATAAATAAATAGGTACATTTATTTCTCTCACATGGGAATCCGTACGTCTAGTTTAACAATTATTATATTATTGAATACGTTATGTGAGAGACTGGTACCTGAGATAGGTTTTGAAAAAAACCCGTATTACAGTGCACCAGTGCCTCACTCCGTGGAAGTTATGTGGTATAATCATATTTGAAAGGGTCGTGCCCCAGCAGTAGGGACATAAAATGAACTGATGATGATGATGATACAAAGTGTCGGATACCAGGCTGGCAAATTTTTCGAGCTTTGCGTTCTGATTTAAGAGTCTATCGGTAATGTTAATTTATTTCGATAGAACTTTTGTTTGATTTTTTAATGTTATTTTAGCAAAGCAAAATTTTAGCTAAAAATAAAAAAATTAAAATTTTAATTTTATTAATTGTTACTTAAATCATAATATATCGATACAAGTTATCGACATCGAAGCACATCACTAATGCACTTGCTTCTATTCATAAATCAAGCTAAGCGTACGATATCGACGAATTGCAGCCACATTGTAATCAACAGCAACTTGTGCACGTTTATTTAATTATAACCCTATCTTATTATTATTGGTTTACCATATTCTGTAACGTGCATTAAGACTAGGTGTATTACGCTACTGGTTTTATTTTATTAAATAATAAAAATAATAAAATTATATTTATCGAAAGTTAAACAGCTAACGCACTGGGCCCGCGTGGTGGTTTATGGCCCGTTCTCCCTATCCATCCATAGGGAAGGCTCGTGCCTCGTGCAGTGGGGACATAATATGAGCTGATGATGGTGATGATAGAACAGCTAACACGAAGCGAAGGCGCCGTGAGCGATCATAGATCGAGACGGAGATGGAGGGATAAACTGGATGTATTTAACTAAACTTGGAATCATTTAGCTCAGGACCGCAATGGGTAGAAGAATGGAGGCCCTTGCCCAGCAGTGGGACAGTGAGGGCTAATAATAATAGAGATAATAATACAGCTAACGAATCTACCACTCCTACCACTTTTGTAGCACATTAATTATTTCTATGACTAGCACTTGCCCGCTACTTCGTCCCGTGGATTTTGTATTTTTCCGTACAAAAATAAAAAAATAGAAACATTTAATTAAAACTTTTTTTATAAGGAATGTTGCATTCTCTCAAGGTGAGGCACTGTCTATCTTATCTCTAACTGTCGGGATTCGAACCCGCACCCTATGATATACCGGGTCAGGTGCACTAGGTAGGTACCTATTTCGAATCGAATCTCGCTCGTGGAACTTTTTCAACTTTTTGTTTTTTTTTTTTCAAATTATTATTTTGGTTTTATAGTTTTGACGTCAATAAGTGATGGCTTAAGTTAAAGAAATGATTTGAACTTGACTTTGACTTTGAAAGATGTAACCCTTTTTTTTAATATCACAAAGAACAAATAACCAAATAAAAAAAGAAATAGATAATTCACCCTAATATGAAACAGTAGCTTCAATATTTGTTTTTCTGTTTTATTTACTTAGTCAACATATAAAATAATGTGATATTAGGTTCGTTGCGACTGCAGGCATGCATGATGCATGAGCTTCCGAGTATCGATATGAACGTATAATTATATACTTCATTACATGTTACAGTCGAAGTATGAAATCAGTCATAAGAAAGATTTGTCACCAAATTTATTTTCGACTAAAAAGATCATCAATCATAATCGGCTTTAATACATTGCTAGTAAAACAAAATATTGTATTTGTGAATTAGGAAGATTAGAAGGTTATGTGTGGGTAGGTGGGTGTTAACGACCGCCATTTTACGTGAAATAAAGCACCAACTCAACCTCAACGGTTTAAAATTGTGATTTTCGGAGCTCGTGCAAAAGCTTTAGTGTTCTAAAAGATTTTCGAAATTTAGTTGTTCTTTCCAAGTTATCTTTTGTATGTCAACTTTATGCAGCTGCGGAAATAAAAGAGACAAATTCAAACTGCACAAAAAGAAATTATATAAGCATCGTAGTAAACCAAATACTTTTATTTTTACTTAACATAAATGAAACAAAATAGCATGTATTTTGTTTCATTTATGTTAAGTAAAAAAGCAAAAAATAAAATAAAATTTAAAATGTTAAAGTTCACTTGAAAGCTTTACAAAGCAGCTTACCACAACATGGCTACATTGTTTATTTTAATAGCTTTTTAGATACATCATCATCAGTTTATTTTATGTCCCCTCCGCTGCGCTGTCCCCAAGGGCCATAAACCACTACGCGGGCCCAGCGCGGTAGTTGTTAGAGACTGCTAATGCAGTCAGGACCAACGGCTTTACGTGCCTTCCGAAGCACAGAGAGATGATACATTTTGGTCACCCGTCCGATGACCGACCTCTGCGAATGTTGCTTAACCTCAGCACTCGCAGACCGGGCTCTTCACGCCTCCTGCTCCTCCGCCTACATTTAGATACCTATTTATGTAATTATTATGTAAACCAATGTAGCATGCAAAAAATATTGTTTTATTTTAGTCTTTTCGTTAAATTGCTATCGACGCAACTTTGCTGCAACACACACGTCTTGCTACACTCTACTCAAAACGAGCTAAAAGACTTTATTTATTTTATCCGACGAATCATATCCGCCAAGTGACGAGCGTCAAGCTATTTTCGGAGCATATGCACAATGATATTGTTAAATGCAGACACTTCAGGCTGTGTTAAAAAAATATCATCTGGTATATTAATTATTAACGGGATTAATAAACCTGTTTTTTGTTGTTCCTGTTCCTGCGTATACAATAATGCGGCACAGATGCACAATCATTCCGTGAAAATTAGAATAGACGTAACCAATTCGACTAGTAATTTTTTTTTTCATTTTAATAGGTATGTGATGTGGTAGCTGTCCGAATGTCTCGGAGGATCTAGTAAGCCACCTTGCGTGATGCTAGCCTGTAGAAAACCATTTTCGGAGCATATGCACAATGATATTGTTAAATGCAGACACTTCAGGCTGTGTTAAAAAATATCATCTGGTATATTCATTATTAACGGGATTAATAAACCTGTTTTTTGTTGTTCCTGTTCCTGCGTATACAATAATGCGGCACAGATGCACAATCATTCCGTGAAAATTAGAATAGACGTAACCAATTCGACTAGAATTTTTTTTTTTCATTTTAATAGGTATGTGATGTGGTAGCTGTCCGAATGTCTCGGAGGATCTAGTAAGCCACCTTGCGTGATGCTAGCCTGTAGAAAACCATTTTCGGAGCATATGCACAATGATATTGTTAAATGCAGACACTTCAGGCTGTGTTAAAAAATATCATCTGGTATATTCATTATTAACGGGATTAATAAACCTGTTTTTTGTTGTTCCTGTTCCTGCGTATACAATAATGCGGCACAGATGCACAATCATTCCGTGAAAATTAGAATAGACGTAACCAATTCGTTTTTTCATTTTAATAGGTATGTGATGTGGTAGCTGTCCGAATGTCTCGGAGGATCTAGTAAGCCACCTTGCGTGATGCTAGCCTGTAGAAAACCTTTCGGGATTGTTTGGAACCAAAGTTTCTCGCCGGTTATAAATCTTGAGCATATGCAGCGTAGCAAAGATAAAATGTGGAAAACAGCAAATTGTTTCCTAAAAAAATGCTTTCACCAAGCGAAGGATGTAATACCGACTGCGTGTACCTATGTAGATGAAATGGTGGATGGGTCCTTTTGTATTTTCCTAAAGCCTATCAAAAAAGTTTAATTAAAATGATTTAAAGTTTGTAAAAAATATGGCACTTCGAAGTTTGTATGTAGCTAATTTTAATATCACCAAAAGCTCACACTAGGCACCCTGCTACTGTTATTCAATGTCGATGGTAACAAATTTAACAATTAATATATTAATTGGTTTCGTAGTGTATTTCATGTCACTTTAGAACTGTTTGACCTTATCCCACCTTCTCCCTTCCTCCATTGGAGTACACGTGCTGCTCTCCGGAGTCATCGCTTCACTGTCACACATATCCCATCGCGCACAAAGAAATTTGGTGAATCGTTTCTTTGTCGCACCTCCAAAAGATGGAATAGACTACCAGCACACGTTTTCCCTCCTTCCTATGATATAGGGTCGTTCAAACGAGGCGTGAAGAAGCACCTTGTGGGCCGGCAGAGTGAGGTTGACTGATGCTGCGTTGTTTTCACGCTGCACCAGTTGTCTTCGCGTCTGGACTCCATTCCACATTACTTGCCGTGCTAGGTATAAAAATAAAATAAAAATTTCGAGATCACCGGTGATATTAAAAAATCACCCTTAAGCTTAATTTTGGGACTTTTAATAAAAATGATGATGATGGCGACAATGGGATGAAATAGTATTACTCTGGTATTACTATTCTGGTATTTGGCCAAGGTTAGTAAAATAGTTATGTTTCAGCTCCTTGAATGTACGAAAATAGGGTAGGTTCCAAACTTAAGAGTAAAATGATGTGATGATAAATGAAACAGTAAAATAATTGTAATGATTTGGTTTAATACAACACTAATTAAGTATAATTTACAATGATCAATAAATGTATTCATGCCACGTTGTTTTGCGCCAAAAATGCTTTTCTCTTAATCAAGAATGTATCTCGTATATAGTCGATCGATTAGGGTAAAAGTAATACCAATTTATCATTATTACCTAAATACAAAGTGATGCCTTTGGAATATTAACTACTAGAATTACCGTTTTTCTTCGGGTTTTAGTTTGCCAGAAGTTTTCTCCAAATCTGCATAAGCAAAGAGAATATTTTGAAATTAATACATTCTTAATTTAAGCACAAAGTAAGTGTATAAGTGTTTTTCGACTTATTGTTTAAAATTACATACGTAAGTAACTCAGATTAACCATCTCTTATAAATTTTAATCAATTCCAGAAAATTTAAACGAGTTTCTATACTATTGTTTTCTAAAGTTTACGCGAACACTTCACATTGAAATGAAACAACTTTTACGGATTTGCTCGCGTTTATTTTACACGTTACTTATTCAGAAACGTCAGATAAACATTAAATAAGTAATGTGTAAAATAAACGCGAGTAGATCCGTAAAAGTTGTTTCATTTCAACGAGTTCATATACTATTTACTATATTTTTTGTTAAAAATTGGAAAATGTAATGCGAATTTTACAAACAAAATGGCGGACGACATTGTACTTAATATTTAACGTTAAATCAAAATAATTAATTGTGAGCATCTGTTGTTTCAACTTCAAATTATCCATAAAACTGTTCTATCTTTTTAAATAAAATAAAATAACAGTTATTAAAAATATAACTAATATAAAATTAGCCAATATAAAAATGAGGCGGTATTTTAACTATGTTTTCTCGTAAACTGGATCAATTAAATTTGGCAGTGTAAATGAAGTAAAATATAGAAATTTACTGAATATGTAAGAGGTTATAATGATTTTTTTAATATTAAAGTCAATCTGGGTAATTGTGAACAAGGGTAATTGTAAATTCCACTTACAATTGTATTGCCATATTTGGGGTGTCAAACTCCCGTTTTTTTTCTTTTAGAGGGAAGTAGGTACTCTAATTACTTTCCTACAATAGGTAACAGCTTAGTTACCCTAACTTACCGTACAATTCTTAGAAGAGGAAATATTAAGCTTATCCAAGCACCCCTGTTTCAAATTGCCCAGTTTGACAATTTTACAATTTATTGTTATTGCAAGTCAGGTATACATTTATTATTACCAATCAATATTACTAGTATTACAAGTTATACATACATACTTGTGATATGATTAGGTTCACCCTTTTAATTTATATTAATTTATTAAATCGGATTTATGAAACACTCTCTAGGTAGGTATGTTTACTTTAATTTACTTCATAAATGCAATACTTGAAAATGCATTTTTTTTAAATATTGTAAAACAAGGAAACCTCGATAGCCATATTAACGTACTGCCATCGACACGTCAAGCACAACACAGGCGATAGTCAACAAAAATATTTTTTTTATTATTTGGAAATGTTACGCTTGATATTTTGATCATAGTACAGTGAAAATTTTACTACTAAACCTTCTAAATTCTCTACAACATGAACGATTTAATATGCAATAGTTATATTTAATAAGTAAACGTTTACACACGTCTAATGTTACCAATATTTTAAAAAGAATTTACAATTCATGATAAATATTTACAATTCTAGTCTTAAGCTAATAATTAAACAAAAAGCAATTCCATGGAATAATATTGTAAAAAAAACTTTAAAAAATAGAACGCCGCCATTTAAAACTATGGCTTTTTTATAGTCATAAAATAAATGGATTACCATAATAAAAATCATTAAAAAATAACACATCAGATCATTTTTTAAATAAAACAAATATAAATCACAATTCTTGAACAGTGCCTAAACTCATTTGACAAAAAATATTATAGCACATCATTATGTATGTTGTGTATCAGATAATAATAAACAATTACAATTGTGAGCCTAACAATTTTTGAGATCCTTTTTGAACACGTTCAAAGCGGCTACAATTTCGCAGATCGAAAAATACGCGAAACGAGGTTTCTATAGCCCTAGGAGCTTTGCGTTACGAGTTGCATTTTGCCTTGTAGCTTTAGCATAAATGAATTTCTTTATCGCACCTCCAAAAGATGGAATAGTCTACCAGCACACGCTTTCCCTCCTTCCTAAGATATGGGGTCCTTCAATAGAGGCGTGATGAAGCACCTTGTGGGCCGGCAGAGTGAGGTAACTGATGCTACGTTTGTTTTCACGCTGCACCAGTTATCTTCGCGACGGGACTCCATTTCCACTTAACATCAGGTGGGATCGAGTCATTTGCCGAGCTATCTATAAAAAAAATTCTAACAAACTTCATTGATACAAACATTTGAATTGTTAAAACATTTTTCACTTTTTTTTTGGAGAGAATTTGCTGATTGCCTCAAACGGCATTTTCAATTCAACCGGGTTTTTTTGGGGGCGGTGAGAAACTTAAAGGGATCCTCAAGCCGTGTGAAACGAAGCACATGCGGAGGTTTTCTAGAGGGAACAGCATCACGCACTAGTGCGTGTCCCCGTGCCCTACTAGATTCTCCGAGGGGTTCGGATCGGATCGGGACTTTTTTACCAGCTACCCAATTGATACAGTTCAATTTTAATTGAAAACACTTTCAGTTAGTTACTTCATTTATGCATTAACATTTAAATTAAGAATTATCTGCACAGCAGGTTTTGACCTTGTGACTTATTGAATGTCAGTTATACTTATTAGGGTTATTTCGTATCAATGTAAAAGTGCTTAATAATGAGACTTCGTTGTATTAAAAACTATTATCTAAAAGATTGCAATGTGCCTTTCTTGGCTACTGTGAGTATCTTCTAGTTCCTTACAACAGCCTGTTACTGTCAGTTCTCTTGTAACTTTATGAAAAATGTATTTTGTTTATGAACCCCTTCTTAAAAGATGTCTTAACATCAAGTCTGTATCTCGACTTGATTTTGTGTATCTAGATTTTAAGAAAGGGTTCATAAACAAAATACATTTTTCTAAAAACTTCACAGACATACTTTTACACAGTTTGTGGCAAAACAACGTGTTACTTGTGTGAGACTCAACACAGCAGTAACATATATGTTACCGTTACTTTGAAAATACTCTGATAAGCTATGCGCTATATAAGGCGTTTCTTATCCCGTAACGCACTGAATTTAATGTTATTGTATATTGTTTTCTAAAGTTTACGCGAACAACACATTGAAATGAAGCATAAAATAATGTGGAAGATGGTTGGAATTCACCACCAGCCTGGGATCCCATCATACAAAATATTAAATCCCAGCCCCAACACCATACTGCCAGACCAAATGATATTGTAAGCTCTTTCTGCGTAAAACGGAACACACATGATTAAATTAAAATGAGGGTATACAAGCTGCCAACTAATTATGAGACGACCAACACCTCAGTCTCCCTGTGACCACGGACCCTGCAAAGGGTTTGAAATAATGTTTATCCTGAAAATTAAAACTAATGTATAAAATAAACGCGTTTCATTTCAATGTTATTGTATATGTTGCGATACTGGGCTTTAAATGTCATGTCTCTTTAATAAGTTTTATGTAACATCAATTGGTAGAACGATTATTAATTTCCGCGCACGTTTGTATGGACATGTATAGGGTTGGATAGACCTCGTTTCGCGGTGAACGTGTTAAAATAATATTACAAAAAATATGGATTTAATTAATTCAAAAATAATGTGGAAATTTAAAATAACGCTAAGCGTACATTCCACATAAACTTGACATATCTCATAATAGCCGAATAAAACTACTTATTGTTCTAGTTTTTATTTTACATTTTGAAGATTAAATATTTTTAAATATTGATATGGACCTTTTAAGGTTAATCATAGGGGAACGCCCGTCAGGTGTCAAAATTCGTTTTCATCTAAAAGTTCCTAACACTTATCGCACTAGATCTATGTAACTATATGAAAAAACTGCAGCTACCAAACTTACCATTTAAAACGAGACCTAAAAAGAAACTCATAAATCCTATAATACTTCAATATCCCGTTAAAACCGGGTCAGCTTAAAACAAAATCAAATGCTTACGGATAACTTACAATTCCTCATTTCGAGATCGTCCACTTCGTTATATATATATATATATATATATTTAAAAAAGAACCTCCAACAGTGAACACATTACAATCTAACACCGTCCTAATAACTTGAAATAGATCTACACCCGTAAATGTAAACTGTATTACATACTGTTAATATTGCCCAACACTACGCAAAGTAATCGTCAATAAGTACATTAGCAGAACAATAAAAATTATTCACTTCGTTTCTTTTTTAAACGTCCATAAAAACTTTTTAGAATATAAATACAATCGATCGCGAATTACTTGCGCTAATGAATCCGTAACTAGTAGAATACTATTCTAGTTGGGTTTAAAACGGATTCACTGTTGCCATTCGATCGAAAATGGATTCATAGCTTGCGATATGGCGGATCCAAGTGTTTTGGATTTTTTGGTTGTTTCGTTTATTTGTCAGATCTTTGCTCGTTGAGAGACAGGTTCTCTGCTTCGTCCTTGATGTGAGATATCGATGGTCGGTAGCGGTCCTCCGATCGGGGATAGTCGTCGTATGGGCTAGTCTCACCGGACCTGTTGCTCGAAGACTCCTTATTGGAATTGGAGTAATCACCTGAAGAGAAATGCTCGGGGTAATGTATATAATATAAGTAAATAGACCTAAAAGATTATTATTAACACATACATATTTTTTTTATTACAACTTTTCTTCAAACAGTTTTCAAAAAAAGTTTTGTTGTGAATAAGAAAGAATTATCTTCTCCGTTTATGAGTTTTGATTCTACAAGAAAACTTACTAGTAAATTGGAGCAAGATACCTGCGATTCTAGCGAGCAAAAAACCTAGAGAGATTCGTTGCAATTTAGGAGGTACCTTATTTCAGTGTAAATATGTAAAATAAACAAAAAATACCTTTGTTGGAATAGTCGGAAGCCTGCATCTCGTTCTTGAGCGTGTAAATGTTGGGTTTGATGTCTTGCGTGTCGCTGGCGCTCAGGTCTTCGGCCTTCACGTCGTGGGATGTGCTGCCGCTGCCGTAGCCATTCATCATTGGTGCTCTGCTGTAGGTACGAATGTTAAAATTACAATTAATTGATTTTACAGAAATTTACGATTTCTTCCGTAACGTAGTGGACACAATATTTTAATGGGTTTGGTTAGTGGTAACTGGTACCATCAGGTGGAACAAACGTCAAAAGTCTTAACTTTGGAAAGAAAAAAAGGTGTTTTCTTCTTTATAACCAGAATAAGATTAGAGATCAAGATAAGAGACATACATGTCTCTTATCTTGAAGTGATCTCGTCTTATAGTTGCATATAATCTAGAATCAGCTAACTGTAATTGGTTTTTGAGTTAAAAGCCATACGCTTCCCTGTTGTCGATTAAAATAGTGATAAAACCGGTAACTACTAATAAATAATAATTTATTTTTACTTACTTATAATCGTCGTGAGAAGATGGATAATCGTCTGTTTGCATCATGTGATCGTCATTGGACATGTACGATAGGTTGCAGTCTTCCATCATGCCCTAGAATGCAATAATTTCGTTAAGTTTACGCCACTGTGAAATTCTATGGTATGAGCAAAAGATTTCTATGAAGCAGCTAACAGTGATCACCAAGTTTTTCTTTTCTTTAAGTATCATTTTTCAGCATAGTTGCATGAGCCATGATCATAGATTTACTGATCATCAAAAATTAGAAAGGCAAATACAATAAAAACATGGTAATAATCCCGTTCATAAGTAACCATGATGATAGTTATATGAGGTTATGATAGTTTGAAAGGATACCTGTAGATTTCGCTTCAGAGCTTCGCTATACCCATGAGGGCTGGTCATCATAGGTGGACTTTGGGCTCCCATGAATCTGTCAAATAAATGCATATTGTAGAAAGAACTCTCTAATTACCTATTATAAATAAAGAATATAAACACAAACTTTTGTTATTTTTTTTTTAATTTGCACCAGTATCTTTTTTGAAATAAAAGATTTTAATTAAACATTGTAAATTAATTTTATAAGACTTCAAAATTGTGAATTTTGTAAGACAAAATAAAATAATAATAAATCATACCCCGGCCATAACAGACCTTTTCTCATATAATGGATGTACACCATTACTACTACTTATTGTGAATATTGGGTGTGTATTATGTGAAGTGTAAAATTTTGAATAAAATTCCAATTATCTGTAAGAGTGATTTGTGTGTAGGAGATGATGTCAATGTGTGTGAGTGAAAGAGAAAGATAAATAGAGTAAAATAGAATAAAAAGGCAAGCATATCGAAAAATGTTAGAAAAAGTTCGGTAACTAACGTGCGACAAAAATGCACATGCAAAGCTTACAAGCGAAAACTTACCTCAACCACTAAAGATATAGGAATAAAACATGCTAGTGTAAGATGGGAGAAAATAAACACTTAAGAAGATCTCTTTGTCTTACTTGGGTATCCAACGACGATCCTTCATTACAATCATTTATAAATACATGCATTCATAAATCGGTAAACATGGTCGCAGTTAACTTGATATAGCTTACGGATATCGTCAAATACAAATTAAAAATATTGAAAGTTACATTAGCAACATATGTATGGTTTAAGCTAATTTATTAAACAAATTGTATTATTTTTGTGATGTTAAAAACTATAGCAAAACAATTGGTTATAGCTTTGCACTCTAAGAGTCTAAACTAAAGTTTTATTTATAATTTTTGAAAATGTGTACTTAGATGACTTTCTTCTAAATAGAAGAAAATCATTTCGATCGCGGCTATCTACTCCATGGTGTCTGTTGTGAATACCAAATTAAAGTACACATTTTCATAATTTATTGAAACAGTCACGTGATTCTAGTTATACACGCTAACATGACATGTTGAAATTAATCTAAGCTTACACAGTGAAACACTTTACAATATAATGGTCAGAAACATCGATCTAGAGTGAATTATCGAAAATTATCACGATTGTTTTTTTTATATGATAATTGTCGATATACAAATATACTATTTTATGGACGCGATCGTCCAACGATTCCCATTCTAAAAACAAATTCACTTTTTCGCTATTTAAGTATTTAATAAAATTGATCTTTCGCAATATTGTAAGTAATTAAATTTATAATTTGAGCTAGCTTTATAAAGGCATCCTTTCGATTCATCTGTTAAAACGCCTATGACCCAACATTTATTAATAAATTGTTTTGAAAATTTTAAAGGTGATTTAAGAACACCTCTAAACACTGGAGGTATTTCATAAATTTGGCCGACTTAGCTACTTCTAATGCTAATCGTGGAGTCATAGATGCCACAGACAACGCTTATAGCTCTTTCTATTGGCATTACCAACCACAAAATCTTTTATATTTACGAGGCTTTCAGTTAAACCGTCAGTAATGCTAATATCAACGGCTATTTGAGTGACCGCGTCAAGCCTAACAGATTCGTTGGACGGTCGCAGCTTGAGATGCGGCTGCGCCCTTACTGTGGGGGAGCGTTGGGTGCCGGCTCATACTTGCGCGGGCGACCGCGACTCAGGTGGCGTCTCTTCACGAACTCCGCGTCGTCCACCATCCAGAAGGAGCCGAAGTCGTCCTCATACCGCACGAAACATTTGTGTAGAGACAGGTTCGTCCGGATCGCATTCTATAATTCATCTCCATTTAAAATCTATATTGACATGTTCTGCGATTAGTTTATCGAAAACGAGACATGTGCTTCCATCGACAGCTTCGATTACCCAAATCAGTATGTGAATATGAATAAAAGTGAGTAAGTTGATAGAGCAACGATGAAAGCACAATCAGATCGTCGTGGAGATACATCATCAACGATATGGCATGCAGGAATCGATGGCCCAAGAAGACAGACCCGAGGATAGGACAGATGATAGGAGCGAGGTTAATAGGCAAGCGAGTAAAACGTTATTCACCGTTGCGCTGAAATTCACGTATACACACATATAACGAGACCTAAATACGAAAAGTACATGACTTCACAATCCCGTAAAGCCACAAATGATTTCGATATGAAATCTTTTGTGACGTTACTTACAAAAATTCAATTCAAAAACCACTACACATATAATTACAAATTGAAATCTGAAACGAGATTAAACGTTTATTTACACAATAAGAATTAGAATACATTGCTAGGTTAGATAGAAAATATTTAAGAGAAGATTAAAATATCGAATTTAGAAATCTGTAAAGTGTGATGTCTGTTAGTGTTATAGCGTGTTGAGTGTGCTTCGTAGTAAACTTTACTATAAGTAAATTTGTAATTTGAACAAATATTTCTCTTTTACAATTTACAATGTTAATGGATTACTAAGTTTAGTTTAAGTTTAGTTCAAGATTACTAAATCTTGCACAGTCCAATGTACGAGTATAAATAAAGAAGTTATATATTAAGTCATTTCTCGATCCCAGTTATCAGGTACTGAGACGAAAATTTAAAAAAAAAATTATAGAAATGACTAGACGATTTTGTGAAGCATTGTTAAGTTGGGAATTGATGTCGTGTCACCGAAGAAAGATTATATTGGGTCTCGATATGAAATGCTCGTAGGTAGATATTTTTAGTTTTGATATTTACAGTGTTTCCGTATTTAAGCCTTATTGATTAGTGCAAGATTAGGAAGGCAGATGTCCTAACTTCGGTGTCAAAATAATTGTCGTGTCTTGCTGTGAAGGTTAGAATCAATTATTGTAAAATTAAATCTCTTTGTAAATATTAATTAGAATTTTACTGGTATATGTGTAGTATGTGTGTAGTATGCTGGCTTTTTTATGCATCATGTTCATGTATGTTTTATTTATGTAAGGGTTTTATCTGGGAAGTATACTATGTATAATTGTAAAGTCTGATTTTGGAAAAGCCTTTTCCGGTTCTTTGGAATAACATAGGAATTGTTTTATTTAGAATTGTACGTGATTTAGTATTGTAAAACATATTATTTCGGTTATTATATTGCTTAGAAGTTTTGTAATAGGACCCATGACTATATGGCGTTTTTATAATTGGCTAGTGATCCATGATTGTTGTTAGTGTGTAATAAAAAGCAAAGTAACGTTATAAAACTTGTATGTGATGAGTATTCTTTCAGTTGGTTGCTGCAAGTAATTTGTTGATAAGTTGTGATTGTCCAAAGTGTATGTAAAGATATAGGTAGATTGTGTGTTTTATTGGTTGCGAAGTCGAAATTGTCAGTGTTGTAATGTATTGCTTTGTTTTTGGGGTAAGTTTGCGTTTTGGTCTAGTGCTACGAAATATGTTTTAGTGGGAGACGTTACCGAAAAATTTAACTGTATATTTTGTGTTACGTAGATAAGTATTATTGAAAATGTGTATTGTGTATTTTTGTAGGAGGGTGACTGATGATGTAAATTACATTTGGTAGTATAGTATGTATCATGTTGAGGGTTCTTGATGTTGCATTTTGTTAGTATTGTGTTTCTTAGTTAGTACGGTTATGTAATATAACCCAGTGATTTAGTAAAGTTTCAATAAATGTGTGTCGTGTGGAGGGTTATTGAAGTTATATTATTACTAGTGTATTTTTTGTTGAGTTAATATTGCAGAGTGAATTGATATTAGTACGCCAATGTAAGTAGTGATGTGGTGTAATATTATTAAATGTATGTCGTGTCATAGTGTGGAGGTGTCATTCATTTTGTGACGGGGTTGTTGTGTAGGGGTATTAGATGTTATAATTTTTAACTGCTGGGTTTTTCGTTGTTGTTGTGCATGTTAGTGTGGTGGTGTTGAAATGATATAAAGTCAATTGAAGAGTACTCTTCAACAACATAATATTCGATCGAATATTAGTGTAGTAACTAACTAGTGGTACGGTAAAGTATGCAGTAATGTGGTCTTTTGAATTAATATGGAGTCAATTGAAAATGGTAAATTGGTACCGTAGTAATGCAACTATTTGTACAGTAATGTGAGTGGTAATGTAGTCTTAGTTGCTGGTCTGTTTCTTTTGAGTTTGATGTAGTTAGAGTATTTGAAAAAGTAAATTATGAGAGTAGTGATGTGGTAATTCCATTTGTTGCTATTTCTTTTGAATTGATATAGAGTCAATGGACGTCTATTGGTAGTGTAGCAATGCGAATAGTAATACGGAATGTGTCATGAAGAGGCTAAACGTAGTTGTTGCTGCTAGTTAATTGAATAGGTGGGTCGGTGGGTAGTGTAGTAATGTAAATAGTGGTACGGTAATGTGTGTAGTTATGTGGTATTATTAGTTGTTGCTGTGTTTCTTTTAAATTGACAAAGGTTCAGCAATGCGAACAGTCATAAATTATGTGTCATCTAAAGGCTAATAATTGATGTTGTATGTTGTTACTGCTAGTCAATTGATGAGGTCGATCGGTAGGTAGCGTAGTAACGCTACTAGTGGTATGGTAATGGGAGTAGTAATGGAGAGTATCAGTTGTGGTGAGTTTCTTTCGAGTTGATATAGAGTCAATGGAAAATTTAAACTAAGTGTATACAATGTGTGTGTGGAATTAATATAGTATCAATAGAAGTCGATAGGTAGTGTAGCAATGCGAATAATATTACGGTATGTGTCATGTAAAGGCTTAATGTTATAGTCGTGTAGGACCCATTTCAATTGACTAGTAGTAACTAGTCAATCGAAATGGGTCCTACATGACTTGCTTGATGCTTTGATGTTTTTTATTTTGTTTAATATTGTTGGTAGGTTGTGTAGTAATGTGAGTAGTATAAATATGTAGTAGGCCCATTTGCTGGTGAGTTTATTTTGAGTCGATATAGAGTCAATTGAAAATGTAAACTATGAGTCGTAGAGAGTAATGTAGTCGTGTTAATTGTTGCTGTGTTTCTTTCGTACTGATATAATGTCAATGGAAGTCAATTGGTAGTGTAGCGATGTGAACAGTAATGTGTACGGGTCATGTGATGGTCAAATGTTATATTTTGTTAGTACATGGTGATGTAGAGGCTAATATAGCTGTTGTGTTTAGTTAGATGTTGCTGGTAGTGCAGTAAGTGTGTGGTGTGGTGCGGTGTGTGGTGGTGCGGTGTGTGGTGGTGTGTGGTGGTGAGGCGTGGTGAGGCGTGGTGAGGCGTGGTGAGGCGTGGTGAGGCGTGGTGAGGCGTGGTGAGGCGTGGTCAGGTCGTGGCGGGGCCCGTACCCGGGCGCGTGCAGCGGCGGCGCGTGCGCGGCGCGCTGCGGCCGCCGCTTGTAGAACTCCACCTCATCGACGGTCCACACAGCGCCCTTCACGTTCTCCACCCGCATGAAGCACTTGTGGAGCGACAGGTTGTGTCGGACCGCGTTCTGTTGTCGTACTGACCTAGTCTTTATTTGTTCGCGACTAGTTTTTTTGGTAACAACAGTCCGGAGACTAGTTCTTTGAAGCCGTAGCCGATGCGCCAATACGGTAGTTGATTTTGGTGTCAATATTTTATGTCCGATGACGGTGTAGTCACGTGTTCTTTGTTAGAGCTCGCTTCGATGACTAGAATTAGTGTCGTTAAACATATTGATTGTACACAAAAAATAGAGTATATTGAAATATAAATCAAGTACCGTACTGGATATTTATTTATAAACAAAATTAAAACTTAAAACTGTTTTATTATAAAAACATAAATATTTAGAACTGTCATATTTGTTTCGGCTACGACTTTGTTTGACAATTCACTATATGTCATAACGATCCCAAGATTGTGAAGCTGCAGGTATATACTCGTACGAATATTGATTGTTTACTTGGATCAAAGTGTTATCAAATAGTGTATTGTCAACATACAATTGATAAATATCAAACAATAAACACTTAATATAACACGTTAAAGCTTTAATACGAATATAAGTTTCCTATGTTGAAAGCACTATAGTTCAAGTTATCTTCCATTCTCCAAGTGTAGCTATATGACTTTGGATGTCAATTAGATAATTGAAAGTTTTTAATTATTCGATGGAGAATAAAAGATCTAAAATATAACATACTTAAAATTATTATCTAAGTTATGTTACCTTTATTCATCGTGTGTAGAGAATGAAACTGTTAATAATTTAATTTAAAATTATATATAATTATAAAGCTTTTTAGCTTCTTTTCTTTTTTTTCTTCTGTGATGAGATACTTACAATTCACTTCGTCATAAAAAAATATTAAACAAATAATTTGTGCTCAATAATCGAGTTTAAATACTTCTCTTTCATTTGAAATGTTAATTAGAAATTAGACAATTTATTTAAGAACTATAGTTTCCATGTGACAAAGCATAATTAATATTTTTGTCTTTTAAATGATTTACTATTTACTTTATTTGAAATCGAATAAGGTATCAGTCCCATTGATACAGTGTTTAGTAAAGTCCGAAACATACCTTCCATGTTGCAGCGTTACGCCTGAAGTAACAGAAAGTGGACTGAAACCAGTTGTAGATCTCATTCAAGGTGAGCTGCTTATCAGGAGATTCAATTATGGCCTGAAAAACATAAAACATCAATTAGAAGAGTTGTAACGTTGAGATTTAATACGCGAGTTAAGTTTCAAAAGGAACAAAAGTGGAACGAAGTATGTGCCTTGAGGGACTCTTCATAGTAGAACACATAATAACAACATGGGTGAAACTTTATATAACATCTGCATATAACAAGATTGATGGGTAATTGATTTTTGACACGAAACTAGTGTACACTTTTACATTTAATAGAGAAAATGCTCTTAAAAATTGGTCTGTTCCAATCCGATAATTTAAAAAAAAATCTGTTTTAATAATAACAGTCTGATTATTAGATTTTATATTTTACTTTATTTTAAGAAATAGTAAAATAATAAATGAAACTGTCTTCCATACTAAAGAAAAACAATTAGATATAGAAAAAATATATTTAACAACACAATCAAATCAATTTAATGTACTTCGAAGGGTATTGAAGTTTATCGAAATACTTTTAGAGTAAATTAAGTTTTTCATCAAACCGCACAAGAGGGCGAGCTCTTGTATCGGAGGCCAAGATACGCTTTGGTTCTGTGGATCACTGGAGTAAGTAAGGTATTATTTAGTTTAGTAAATTTTTAAACCAACCTGGCGAATCAGTGATGCGTACGTAAAAGGAGGCCGTACATCCGCCGATTTGTAGAATTCACGATTACGTTGGATCTCTGCAATGTAGAAGAAACAATTTAAAAATGTACCTATTAGACTTGTAGCATCATCTTTTGCAGGCATTCTCTTTATCAAATTTTGATGTACGGCCTGTTTGTGAATTACGTAAACCTATAAAGTAATCTACAGGGTTATTTGAAAAAACATCAACAACCTCGCACGACTAGATAGCTAACATCATTGACAACAACATTTGTTCTATGAGTTTTATGATAACTCAATACATTAATTAAAAATGATTTTCTAAGCTTTTATTGTATTGTCGTGACATTTGTAAGTCTGTGTTCCATTCACGAAAAGGCGTCGCGCGCGTGTGAAATGGTCGAATTGCGATCTAGACTAGTCAAAATAAATCCAAACACCGCTGTAGTGAAATTTTAATGGTTTTCCTACTGTGAATTTTGAAAATATTCTACTCAAGCTTAACTACTGAAGTTTAATTGTTTTACCTTGTTGAACATCTAATCCAGCTCTTTCGAGCATGTAAGGCAGACCTTGTGACAATAATATAAAACATTAAAATACTGATTTTGGTTTTCACTTAATTGAAGTAAATTTTAGAAAAAATCGCATGCTTAATTTTTATTGTATTTTTCCAATAATTATGTTTTTCAATAGGAGATATAGCATAGCCTCGCCTGGACAGAGGTCCAGCAGTGAACTGATTATGATGATGATTACAAAGTGATTGCATTCGTACTGGACGATAACTTACAGAAAATGATGGAAGAAATTGGAAGACAGAAGAGAGCAGTTTTATTTAGAGTTTATTGTTTTTGTTTTATTATATGTTTTTGACCCGCTGCTGGACAAAGGTCTTCCTCAAATCTCTTCATACGTCGCTCAGTTTTACGGTTGATCGTTTTTTTAAATGGAAAATTAATATCTTACCTCCTGCAATAGCAACGCCGGATTTGTCGGATACCCGTCGACGCACCGGGCCCGGGGAGGCGCCTTCACTTGCTCCACCTTCAGATAAAACAATAAAGGATACTTTTATCACAATCACAAACAAGTTTCAGACTCAGAGCTTCAGCTAGATTCGCAGGGGAAAAGTTTTACGGAACAGTCGCCGTGGTACAGGTGATGTTGATTGTTGTTGATTGGACAAGATTACGTAGCATCCACTAAAACTAGCTGTGAACTATGTAATAAGGCCTGTTTTCACTTTGATTAGTGATTAGTGCAGGTGATGAGTGCAGGTGCTTAGTGATTAGGAGTAAACTCGTGTGGACAGCGATTGATTAGTGCGAGTGATTAAATCAGCGTAGTAAAGTGATTAGACGCGGGTTCTATTTTTTTGCGAGTGGACTGCGAGTAGCCACGTCCCGCGCGCCCTCCCTTTCCCCTCACTCGCAGCCTGCCTGCACTGCGTTGCACTACACACGTCTGGACAGCAGTGTTTAGTGTTTAGCGTTTGGCGTCGGACGCTCGCTTGTGAATTAACAACTGAATTTACTAAACACAGCCACTTGACAAAATTGGATACTTCTTGCACTACACGCCTGCACTAAACACTCGCAATTACTAATCACCTGCACTCGCACTAATCAAAGTGAAAACAGGCCTATAAGGGAAGTCCGACTAAAAAACGATCTACATCGTAACGCCCGAACCTCTAGACCTAGAACGCTGAAACTTTGCAGGCATGTCTCAATTATGACGATGGAGAAGAACAAGACAGTGTGTACTAACTCAGGCTAGTAAAGCAAGGCAATTTACCGTGAGCATGTTTGGGCGTACAGCCCAAGACCTAGAACGTTGAAATTTGCAGGGATGTATGATATGACAGGTTAGACAGTATATCTTTCTTCAGGCTAGTACTGTGACTGACCGTGCGCGTGCTTGGGCGCGTGGTGGTTGTCCCTGGCCTGGTGCAGGTGCCGCATCATGGCGGCGAGGCGGTCGCGCTCGCGCCGCAGCTGCAGCTCCAGCTGGGCCACCACCTGCATCTGCACGCGCGCTTGGGCCGCCGACCGGTCGTCTAGGGTGTGAGCTGCTTCCAGGTGTCTGTAGGGGCAAGTGCTATGGGTTGGGGTAGCTACGCAAAACCTGATAACTCTTATAATCTAAGCGTATGTACTGGCTATGAGTAGTGGTGTACGCAAAACCTGGTAACAGTATTATCTAAGCCAGATTATGGTCATGCTCTCCTCGATAGATGAGGGCTTTCCGAGCTGATGTAGTGAGTGAACCACAACTATTTGAAATATGTTTTTGAGAGTACTATTTGTTTATGGAAAAAACAACTTTTACTGATTTTTTTTACTTTTATGTACTAAACCATAAAGAAGTTATATGTATTATAAAAAAAAATATTTTTCATTTCATTTTAAATTTCAAATCGCTTCAACTCAGTTTTACGAACTATTTCGTTATTAAATAAATAAATTAAAAAAATCTTTATTCTTTTACAAAATAGCCACAATACTACTTAAATACACACAATAATGTATTACAACAATTTTTATGCTCTCCTAAAATTTCTGTATTTTCCTAAGATTTCTCAAAACGGGCTTATCTTAAAAAAAGGATATAAAGAATAAACACCCTTTATCAAAACAACTCTTGAAGTAGCTTACTTAAGGAACGCCTGGTAATCATCGGCGAGAGCGTCGCAGCCGGGCCACTTGCAGACCCCTCTTCCGAAGAGTGGGTGCTCCTCCACTTCTCCTCCCCACAGCATCAGACCTTAGAGCAGGGAAACCATAAATTAGCAGGTCTTTAGGACAACATTTGGGTATTTGCGTGATTCCTATGGGAAAATGAGATTAATGTAAATTGATTTCTATAGGTTTCTCGGATATTTTAATTTATTTTAAGGCTTTTACGGATTTTTACAAATTACTAATATTGATATTGCCTATGGCTTCCAAAGTAAAAAAGTAAATAGTGTTGAATAATTTCGGCGGGCTGGTTAGAACCACGATAGCTCAATTGGGAGATCACCTGACCCGGTATGTCAGAAGGGTGCAGGTTCAAATCCTGCTCTTGGATATTTTTTCACATTTTGACTTTTTTGATTTTTTTTTGATTTTGACATTTGTGTTTTTGTACTAATTAATTCAACATTATTGAATTTAATACAATTAATTGTAAGAAATCGTACTATCGCTAAAATTGATGGGTATAAGCTTGTCAAATGCAGGTTCATCTCAGCCAAAAGACGTCCACTGCTGGACAAAGGCCTCCCCCAAGGATCTCCACAACGACCGGTTTTGTGCTGCTTGCATCCAGCGGCTTCCCGCGACCTTCACCAGATCGTCGGTCCACCTTGTTGGAGGCCTGCCCACACTGCGCTTTCCGGTACGCGGTCGCCACTCCAGGACTATCCCGCCCCAGCGGCTATCAGTCCTGCGAGCAATGTGACCTGCCCACTGCCACTTGAGCTTAGCAACTCTTCGGGCTATGTCGGTTACCTTTGTTCTTCTGCGGATCTCCTCATTTCTGATTCGATCACGCAGAGAAACCCCAAGCATAGCCCTCTCCATTGCTCTTTGAGTGACCTTGAGCCTTTTTATGAGGCCCATAGTGAGCGACCACGTCTCAGTCCCGTATGTCATCACTGGCAACACACACTGGTCAAAGACTTTCGTCTTGAGACACTGCGGTATATCGGACGAGAAGATATTTCGTAGCTTACCGAACGCTGCCCAGCCTAATTGGATTCGACGATTGACCTCTTTGCTGAAGTTGGACCTACCTAGCTGGACCGTTTGTCCCAGGTAAACATAATTGTCCACAACTTCAAGGGCAGAGTCCCCAACCTTCAGAGGAGTGTGTACGACACGTGAGTTCAACATAACTTTCGTCTTCTCCATGTTCATTTTAAGACCCACTTGTTGAGAGACTCTGTTGAGGTTACCGAGCATTGCGCCGAGGTCTTCCAGGGTCTCAGCCATGACCACTATATCGTCAGCAAACCGAAGGTGAGTGATGTATACGCCGTTGACGTTGATGCCGAGTCCTTTCCAGTCCAGAAGCTTAAAAACATCTTCCAGTGCAGCAGTGAACAGTTTCGGAGAAATCACATCTCCCTGTCTCACTCCTCGCTGCAACTGTATAGGTTTCGAGCTCTGGTCCTGAAGACGGACTGTTATAGTGGCGCTTTCATACAAACACCTCAACACTTCGATGTACCGATAGTCAATTTGGCACCGCTGGAGAGACTGTAGCACGGCCCATGTCTCAATCGAATCGAAGGCTTTTTCATAGTCCACAAATGCTAAGCAAAGAGGCTGGTTATACTCTTCGGTCTTCTGTATAACCTGCCGTAGCGTATGTATGTGGTCTATGGTGCTGAAGCCTTTTCGGAAACCGGCTTGTTCGATAGGCTGGAAGTCATCAAACCTGCGTGCGAGACGATTCGTTATGACTCTCGAAAACAGCTTGTAGAAGTGGCTTAGAAGTGAGATGGGCCTGTAGTTCTTCAGCAGGGTTTTATCGCCCTTTTTGAAAAACAGTACCACCATACCTTCGTGCCACGTCTCTGGCGTTCTGCCCCCTAGTACGACGGAATTAAATAGCTTCTGAAGAGCTACGAGTACCGGTCTTCCGCCTGCTTTCAGAAGCTCGGCCGTAATTCCGTCAGCACCTGGTGCCCTGCCGTTTTTGAGCTGTTTGAGAGCCATACTAATCTCGTATAGGCTGATGTCCGGGATGTCTTCGGTATAGTGCCGGGTTAACTTAGCTCTAGGGTCTCTAGCTAAGCGTACAGATGGCCGTGTGGATGTGTAAAGCTGTCCATAGAATTTCTCGACCTCTCCCATAACATCGGACCTGGTCGTGACAGTTCTGCCGTCATCGGTTTTCAGCGTCGTCAGTTGGCACTGCCCAATACCCAGATCTCTTGCGAACACTTTTGAGCCTTTGTTCCGCTCAATGGCCTCTTTAATACGGTTAGTATTAAATTGGCGCGTGTCGCGAGTCATAGACTTCGAGATCTGCCTATTTAGCCGCCGAAACTGAGACGCATCACCTGAGGAAAGCAGAACCATTGCGCGCCGCTCTTCCATTAGTTTGAGAGTATGGTCTGAGAACTTTTTGGTTCCTTTTGCACGGTGGGTTTTAAAGAACTTGGACCCAACCGTTTGGACAGTTTCCACAAACCTGTTGCTGTATTCGTCCACATTTTCGCAATCATTTAGGCGCTCGAAGCGATTCTGCAATTCGAGCTGAAAGCTTTCGGGGTTTTGGATTTGGATGGGTGCAGGACGGAGCGTAGACCTTACCAATCGACGTCTTTCCAGCTTAACGTTGATATTCAATGTGCCTCTTACCAACCGGTGATCGCTGCCAGTTTTAAACGCATTGATCACAGTGACATCATTGAATATTTGCTTCCTCGTCGACATGATAAAGTCAATCTCGTTTTTGGTTGCACCATCGGGACTCATCCAGGTCCACTTGCGGTGTTCAGCTTTCCTGAAAAAGGAGTTCATCATAAAGAGGCCCTCCCTCTCAAGAAAGTCCGCCAGCAGTTGGCCCCGGGAGTTCCGATTACCAACCCCAAATCGTCCCACTCTCATCTCATCGCCGCTTCGTTTGCCCAGTTTTGCGTTAAAGTCTCCCATGACAACGGTGTAATGAGTTTTGGAGGCTTGTATGGCTCTAGAGATGTCCTCATACGTAGCTTCCACCTCATCGTCAGGGTGTGTCGTAGTAGGAGCATAAACCTGTATGACCTTCAACGAATACCGTTTGGTTATTCTGAGTATAAGGTACGCTACCCTAGGCGACACACTCCCGGTCTCGACAACGTTGTTCACGAGGGACTTGTGGACGATGAACCCGACACCACCTTGGGACAGTTGTTCGCCCTCCCGGAAATAGAGCAAGTTACCGGACTTGAGGATTATCGAGTCCTCCCCCTCTCTTCGGACTTCAGATAATCCAACTATGTCCCACCGTATCTTGCTCAATTCTTCCTCCAGTTCGTGAATCTTCTCGTCAGTCCGTAATGTGCGCGTGTTAAATGTTGCCAGGGCCAGAGTTCGTTGTTGGCGGTAGCCAGGTCTCTGCCGGAGATTCTTAGCACCCCCTGCCCCGTCGCTGCCTTGGCCGCTACCGTAGCTAGGGCGAGCGGGGCCGCCGGTTGATGCAGGTTGGTGATCACAAACTTTGCCTGACCTGATAATTAAACTCCGGATACAAGTTCGAGCACTTTACCCCTATGAGAAGCTATAGCGTCTACCGTTCCGATCCGAACTCCTCGAAGAATCTAGGGAAAGGGGACAAGCTTGCGAGCCCTCTAGAAACCCTCTGACGGTGATCGAACCCTTTAAGTTCCTTTAAGTGTCTTGCTGCCCCCAAAGATGCTGCAAAGGCAACCAGATGCCAACAGAAAACTAGCTAAAGAAATAAAAATTGGAGCATCCTTAATAAAAGTGTACTGACTGGGAGGTGCATTCGGCGGCACCGAGAGTGGACCATGCATGAGGTACTGCCTCTGGACAGCCTGCAACTGCTGGACCAGCTGCTGTTGTTGGGCTCCAAGCTGCTGCTGCAAGGAACCTGGGTGGGAGAGGAGCATGATGAACGATTGTGTTTTGTGTAGCAAATTCTGCAGCATCGTAAATAAGTATACCATAAATCCAACATAGTGTACAGGGTGTTTGAATATAGGTGTACAGTTTTGAAACATAACCATGCAATCAAGTACGGATAACATCCAAAATCATATTTACGTAGCTTTGGTTTTCCATGCAAGCACTCCAATTTATTTTATTAGTTCACATTATTTTTGTTAGGTTCTTTTATGTTTCCACTTCTGTTTTTGTTGGACCATAAGTTGATTAACCAAGAACAATGTATTAGCTGGATTAAGGTTGTCACTATACAATTTTACTTAGTAGCAAATAACCTCAATATTGCGGCCATATGGTGCTTTTTAAGTGTATTCTGACAATTTAAATGTCTCCACCACGTCATAAAACTGAAATGTGGCATCAGTCAGTGCTTACCAGGCGACGTGTCAGGTGGGGGTAGATGGGATTGTGACAGCAGATTCAAGTTGATCTGATCCTGGAGGCGGGACTGCTCAAGTTGGCGTTTTGCCGCTTCCGAAGACATGTGCTGAAAATGAACAGGATATAAATACCTATCTTTCTACACGTAAATTCTAAAATCTAAAGGGTATTGGTGAGTTATAATGATTGCTGTCTCACGGCGAACCCCGGAACCACACACACACACTCACACGTCCTTCTCCCAAATGGAGTGGACAGAGAGCATCGAAATCACCAATTTTGAGTACTCTTGCTATCAGTGACCTGACGCCAGATTTAGAATAACAAAGTAGGGTTCCGAGGTGGATAGATAACATCGGTGATGGGTTGCAAGCCGATCGCCTGATGAGCGAGCATCTTGGAACCGTTGTCCCTTATTCGGCTGTTAGACATGCACAAGAAGTTATGCAGCTAATACATTCTTTTCACGTCCCAGACCAGCATAGGACGATTCGACATGACAAATGACGGAGAAAAAAATAAAAGCCTCCTGGGTTTCTAGTTAGCTCTTCTCGGTCTAAAGCTCTCCCGAAATCCAAATCAGTGGTAGATTTAGTACAAAATTTAAATTTAGTATCATTATTTGTTTTTTTTTAAGTTTTGACGTTAATAAGTGCCTGTGCTTATAACGATTAGACTTGAACGGCTTAGTACCATTAAAACTGTTTGCCTACCTGTTTCTGCATGTGATGTTGGTGAAACAGACGCTGCTTCATAAGCGCTTGCAGCTGCGTGTGCTGGTCCAACAGCTGCATCGCCAGGATGTCTGGTGCGACGAGGGGTAGGGGAGAGCGGGCGCCGCTGGCAGCGGCCCCAACGCTGCCGGCCGGCGAGACCGGTGCTGGACTGGAATGGGCTGATCCTCCAGTTGGGGAGGTTGGGGCTGATGCCTGGATGAATAGGATTATTTAAAAAAAGAGATCGGTTTTTTTATTGCTAATATGTGAGCACTCGGCCGTCATCTCACCTGATGTTGAGTAATGACAAGGCCGATAGTGAAATCAGAACACTCATCTACTGAGGCACTAGTATGAGAGTTCACTCACTACCGTCTTGAAATGAATAACGCAATCTCTTAATGTTTCTCGGCAAACTTCGTGTTTTAGCTGTCGTCGGATTTCAATCAGTTATAGCGTGGTATGCCATTTACATTATCGTTTGGATTAGCTGCTCTTTTCCAATAAAATATTAAAAACCCTTTATCTCGTCACCTCAAGAGGATCCCGCTACACACGACATTAAAGTTTATCAGTATAAACTTTAATGTCGTGTGTAGCGGGATCCTCGGGGTGTCAGTACACCCCCCACCAACCTGACGGTTACAAAGTTAGCTGCCAGACATCCTTACGCAAGCACAAGGGACCATCTGCGTCAGGTCATAACGCCAGATCAGGACGCGCCGAAACGCATACCTCAAGAGGACCAACTGAATACGGATTTTGTGATGTTTTAAAGCAAAAAAAAAGGCGTTCCTTGTTCGTCTCGCCTAAGTGGTGAAGAAAGAAGGCCATATACTTACCCATTGGTATGATGATCACCAGTCCCAAGAAATGGTTCCTGAAACAAAACTTACCCGTGCAAGTGAGAGGGGCTCATGTTCGCGGGGGGGTGAGGCGCGGCGCGGGGGCGAGCTGCGCCGGCGCCGCCGCGCCGCCTCGCTGCCCCACCTGCCGGACTCCTCTCTGCAACATCATCATCATCATCATCTAATACCTTTAATCGAGCAATTCTTGTATATATGTTTAAATATAATCTGAACCTCGGAAACGGCTCCAAAGATTTTCATGAAATTTAGCATGCAAGGGGTTTCGGGGGCGATAAATCGACCTAGCTAGGCTTTATTATTAGAAAATCACCAAATAAAAATTATCGGTCATCCAGGTACTTATCATTATATCCTATATCTCACCATCTTTTGTTGCATCTACTTAAGCATGAAGGTTCAATTCCACCTTATGTTGGCTGGAAGAGGTCTTTATTCGAGATAAAGCCGCTTTTACTTTCTATTGCTTGAACATTGTTTTCTATTGTGTTTAAGCCAATAGACAGACACCATCTTCAGCTGCTACGCTAGGGTCCATAGGCAATTTAGTAGAGATTAGTGTCATTATTATCATCATCATCAGCCTATACTAGTCCACTGCTGGGCATAGGCCTCTCCAAATGCACGATATCGAGCACGATCCGCGGCTACTCTCATCCAGCTCTTGCCAGCTTGTGGAGATCGTCGCTCCACCTAGACTGAGGGCGTCCTAGACTACGTTTGCCGATAGTAGATGAGTGTGATAGTTCTAAACTCAACATTGAAGTCACCATAAATTAAACGTTGAGTAATTGACAATTGTAATAAGATAAGCATCTTTATTAATGCTGAGTCAAGGACCAAAAGACCCTATATCTCCAATCTCCTCGTGCTATATTTATGAGGGAAGGCCATAGCACAGCTGTGGGACGCTTATAGGCTTGTATTATTAAAAACGTACCGGTCCAGACAGCGGTCCAGTTCGAATGAGTTGAGTAGCGGTGGCTTCGCGGCGCCACCCGGGTTCGAGTTCAATGCCGGCTCAGGACCCTGGGGAAACAAAAAACTATAAGTTCTCTTAAAAAGGATAGTTAGTACCTACAAGTAGAGAATATAGATACATTCATTGATTTCTTATCATTGAAGCATTTTAAAAAGCTTTCCTTGTATCAAGTTCCAAGACATTATCAAAATACAGAGCTGCTTTATTTGGCAACAATGTTTCAAACAAATGGAACGTAGAGTTGACCAATTTCAGCAAATAGGCCAATCAGTTTAGTCAGGGTAGCCATGAAGTTACAGGTTTCAGTACTAACTAGGAACCAGGGATGTTACGGGTGTGCTTTTCCTAAAACCGGAGTCGGTTTGATGTATCGGAATCGGACTTGGAGCTGGAACCGGAGAAACTCATCACGTCAAAAAAATACTTCACTGCTCTGAGTTACAAGTTTAATAGAATCGCGTCTGACACACAAAACAAACAACTGAATAAATAAAGTGACTAGAAGCGTGAGACGTGAGGGGATCTCTCACGAATGACAAGTCTAAACTTGAACGCACTCTGGCCGCTGCCGCTGCGTTTCGATCTTAGCTTTATCCCCTTAAATGGAGGTAATCCTCCAATTCGAAATAATCGGAGCCGAAGTCGGACTCAGGGGTGTTACTCAATTGGAAGTTCCGACCTTTCGGAGACGGAGTCGAAGCTGGGTAACATCCCTGCTAGTAACTGCAAGTACTACAACCCTTCACGATACCTTTTTTAGATGGTGGTTACAATTGTCAGTTTAAACTGTAGTCAAATAACCTACCCTAATTAGAAGTTTATATTTTTTAGCAAAACACTTGTTAATGTTACAGTTTAAGGCTGCGTTTCCACCAGAGATGTTTGAGGTAGCTAAGCGATTATTCCATTTTACACTACAAGGACAATGAAGGAATCCTAATGGTGTAATTTACCCGCTCACATCTTAGCTACCTCGCAAATCTCTGGCGGAAACGCAGCCTTAGTGTAGCCGCGGGCCTAATTCGTTAGGTCCGCGCCCTAGTTAGGAGTGTAGCACATTTCAGGTAGCATCATTCGGCAGTACCTAACCGGCCTGATAGAATAAAAATATGTGTAATTGAAAGGTCGACTATGTTGAGGTTGCTTGCATAGCCGAGAGATCCGCTTTTGATCGATCTGTTTGTTTGTTTCGGTATGACTTTCGGATGAGCCGGATAAAAATAGTAGATACGGTTTCGGAGTTTAAAAAAAATGTTTTATATAACGCACAGCTTAAAGGTGTCATAGGCATACCTTTACACCGTAAAAAAACCGACGTTTGTAAATTGTTCTTTTGCATTCAAATCAGCCCAACCAATTCAGCCTTCACACAAAGGTTTGGTTCGAATTTTTCGAGGGGTTTTACGCTATCAACTAGCTTCGTAATTGTATTAAGTATTATCAATGAGCATCTGTTTATCTTTGTTTCATTATTTTTTTAAGCTTGTTGGTGGCATTGTCAAGAGAAGCAGACAGAAGAGACTAATGTTAGCAAGAAACATAATTTAATTATACCTAGTTGACAGATTACTAAAAGCAAATTAATTTTCAAAACATTAATGATATTCAAAATCCGGGGACGCTGAAAGGGACGTCAGAGGCCACTAGTAAACACTCTAAAAAAAAACCAGTGATACTCTTTCAGGAATATCCGCAAATTCCAGAATCTACAGCCACCCTACGTAAAGCAATAACCAATAACAACGGTTGCATGATGTAATAGTTTGTTTACATTATTTGATTTACATTGCCAATACGTGGGCGCTATGTAAACTGACTAAGGCACTGCTAGAATTTAAACGATGTTTGACTAATTTAATTGGAGTTTTTTTTTCTTAAATTCCCTAAGAAATTGGCCTTTATTTTACCGGATAGATTTTTTTAAATGGGAATGCTCAACTACTGAGAAACTAGCTCTTGTCATTACCGACGGAACACAACCATGCTGTAGAGTTGTGGGCCACAAACCAACCTTTAAATGTTGCAGGAATCTAACCCGGGAACTACGTCCGTCGTCTTGAGGCCAGTCAGAGGTGGTCAAAGCGGTTAATCCTACTAATATTATAAACGCGAAAGTTTGTAAGTATGGATGTTTGTTACTCTTTCACGTAAAAACTACTGAATGGATTTGGATTAAATTGAGCATACAGACAGTTTATAACCGGGAATAACACATAGGATACTTTTTATACAGATATTTTCATGGGAGCGGGAACCACGCGGGTGAAACCGCGAGCGGCCGCTAGTCTAATATAAGTATTTTTGTAAGTTGTCAATCTTAACACTAAATAGATCTCAGAATACTTTTGGGTCGGTAAAGTGAGGATGGTTAGTGAGGTACAATCCTGATCCACAAGTAGTGATGTGCAGTTATCCGTATTCGTATCCGCGGATATTGTTGTTTGTGTGATTTATATTTAAGTTAATATATTTTATTTTTTTGTAGGTACCTATTTTGTTTTTGCAAGATATGTTTTAGGACAAATAAATTCTTAATAATAATAATTATTATTATTTTATCCGAGGAAGAAAAAAGATCTGTACCCGTATCTGTTCCTTTTTAGCCGATCTTGAACGGATCATCCATTATTTATATGAAATTATAATTAAAGGTAGCAATTAAATACTATTTATGAAATATAAAATCTATTTAAATTATTTTTTATTTCTTAAAATCACATATTTATGTCCCCCATGTCACATTAAATTATAAATAAAAACATACGCAGTGCAAGTCGAATCATGTCATGATAGTGACACAAGCGTCAACTGTCATTTCAAGGTTACGCAAACCAGCACAGACTAAGTAAAAGTTGAGATCCGTATCCGTATCCGTATCCGTATCCGTAGATCTAGTCGCTAATTATCCGTATCCGCTTAACGATCCGGCATATCTCTATCCACTAGCTACCTTCGCACTTGGACTCTGCTTCTACTTAACAGCAGTAGGAATGGAGTCATTATTTATTTATTTATTTATTTATTTATTTCTATAGGTACACAAACAGATTACAATCCTTACATGAGTACAGTTACATAATTGGTTAACCTTACTGGCTAGACGGTAATCCAAAAGGAGTGTACACAGCATGACATTTTGAGTATAGCCATTGGTCAAATATTTAAAACAGGTCTAAGGCCGAATGAAGGTGCGGTCAACGGTCTCTAGATCCTAAGTTCGTGTCTCTAGGCAGCCGTAACCATAGTGAACAACAAAATTAAGAAAAGATGGGTAAATTAGTACTAAGAGTACTTGAAGTACAAATTTTAAGCCAAAGTACAGTCAACACTAAAATGAGCCCAGCATCATAATTTTTTTTAGAGAGATTGCTGATTGCCTCAAACGGCATTTTCAGCTTCACCGGGCTTGTTTGGGGGCGGCGAGAAACTTAAAGGGTTCCTCAAGCCGTGTGAATCGCTCACGATCACCTTCGGAGGTTTTCTAGAGGGAACGGCATCACGCACTAGTGCGTGGCGTGCGTGTCCCCGTGCCCTACTAGATTCTCCGAAGGGTTCGGATCGGATCGAAGCATCATGAGTTCTCCACTTAGTTACCTACTCGTAATTATCTTTTCTTTACAATACAGTATGCTTAATGATTCATCATCATCATCATCATCTCAGCCAAAGGACGTCCACTGCTGGACAAAGGCCCCCCGAGAATCTCCACAACGACCGGTTTAATGATTACTAATACATAAATTATATTTATTTGTGTTCTATAATGTGGCTTTATAAACTACTAGATTTGTTCGCATATATATTATCAATTTGAATTAATTTCATAATTGACGAAGTTAACTGCATCAATGCATTTGTCAAACACACACACACTCTACACAACCCGTAAGATTTGTTTGTCGTAAATGAAAAAAATATTACTGGAACAACTTGATTCAATTATCTATCGCTGACTGTACCTACAACGTGGAGCGTCACCTATCACCGATGTTATTGTAACAAGCTATGAGCTATGTTGTACAGCAACACAAACATATTTATTATCTGACCTCATCGGGCAGATCTGTTTTGACAAATAGCATGGCTACTATACACATGAAAGCTAGATTGTAAACTATATTGACGTGACTAGTTTTTTTAAACATCCGACTGACGCCTAGACAATCGTTTCGACGAGGACCATTGGCTATAAATATTATAGTGGGTAGTTTACATTGTCATTGTCCAATGATGTTGGAGGTGTCCAGAGGAAATGTCCTAAAATATATCTTTCGAAAGATCAATAAGATCATAAAATTAAAATATAAAAAAATCCTTTGGACCGCCACTGTCGGCTTTAATCGACAAGCGATGTGTGCCCTGTACACTAACAACGGCAACGATATACCTATACCCCCGTATTAATAAACAAAGTGTAAACTTGGAGTAGTTACTCTGTGTTTTGTTCCTGTCATGTAAACTTCATTTCATATTAGAGTAAAAGAGACAAAACACTTAGTAACTACTCCAAGCTTACACTTTGTTTATTAATAAGCCCCACAGTGTACAAAAACACAAAATTTAGATATTTAGAAATTTTGGTATCCCTATTTCATGTTGCAAGTTTTTACTTTGAATTGAATGCAATGGCATTATCTTAAAAAAGGAGGTCATCATCATCAGCTCATTTTATGTCCCCACTGCTGGGGCACGAGCCTTCCCTATAGATGGATAGGGAGAACGGGCCATAAACTACCACGCGGGCCCAGTGCGGATTGGTGGTTGTTAACGACTGCTAATGCAGCCGGGACCAACGGCTTTACGTGCCTTCCGAAGCACGGAGGAGCTCGAGATGATAAAGTTTTGGTCACCCATCCGATGACCGGCCTTTGCGAAAGTTACTTAACTTTAGCAATAGCAGACCGGGCGCGTTAAGCACTGCGCCATCGAGCTCCTTGCGCCATCGAGCTCCTCAAAAAAGGAGGGACATTCTATTTTTTAAATAATTATATTATATAATTAAGCTGCCAATTTTTTAAAGAAGCTCTTGGGTTTTCTAAATAAATAAGTATGAAAACCCGTTTGACCCTTGGCCACGCATGCATGGCGCACGGCATTTTCAGCACGCATTAAAGACGTATACCAATTGGCATACATACGCTAGGTAACAGACGGGAGGACAAAATATAGTAAAGAAGGACATGTCCTTTGAATAGCATCTTGCAACCCTACACGAGACCGACGAGGCAGTGTTAAAAGGAGGCTTTATTCAAAATTCAAAAAAATTCAATTCAAAATCATTTATTCAGTTTAGGCTACAAATAGCTCTTATGAACGTCATTATGCCCTCGGTTCGTAAGTCTATCTACTCTGGGCGCGATCTTGTACTGAGAAGAACCGGCAAGAAACTCAGCAAGTGTCCAGCTCTTTTCTCCCTTACAGCGTCATAAATATTGAAAAATGCCCTATCATAAAAGGACACTTTGAAGAACTCTAGTCACGTTCGGTAGGAACCATTTTTCGATGGACACTTTTTTCTATAGTCATTAAACAGAATTAAACTTAAGAGCGTTTACGCCGCACACTAGCGCCACTAATGATATAAACATGTCTAGTAATTAGAGATAGAAAATCAAATTATGCTCAACAAACTATTTGAATGAAGTAATTTAGCATTTTTACGTCACCTAATGAACACCTCACATGTTATGGTTTAGTTAAATAAGACGTAACGGCCACTTTTAACTATAACGCCATATTTAACTAAACCATAACATGTCAGGTGTTCATTAAGTGACGTAAAAATGCTAAATTACTTCATTCAGATAGTTTGTTGAGCATAATTTGATTTTCTATCTCTAATTACTAGATATGTTTTTATTTTCATTGGCGGCGCTAGTGTGCGGCGTAAACGCTCTTAAGGGCCAGCAACCAATTTATGAGTTAAGCATCCATTGATTACATACCTCTTGCTTTTAGCTATCGTTCAGTATAATTTCAATTAAACTCTAGATATATTTTTACGGTGACGAACTGGTGTCGACTATTAGGTTACTGTTTTAAATACTGGTGGTACTACAATATGTACCAGTGTGTAAAGAAAGCCTCTTGCCAAGGGACTACAGCAAGGGGTTCTTCGATAAGTAAAGAGGATTTGACAATGTTGGCAACACGCAAAAACAATTAACTATCCCCAAGTTTGCGGCATTTTATCAAGCAAGCGAAATTTTTATTATGGTCGATTCTTTTTACAAAAGCTTTTTGATACTATCAAAAATACTTATGTATATATATTGTATGTAAAAGTTTATAGTACTCGTATTCTTACTCTTTAATAATGTAACTATCTCACTTAAAGACAAATAACAAATTATCAATTAGTGTTTTTTTTTAAATATTTACGGGTAAGCACAGTGCCTTGATCTCACCTGATGTTAAGTGATGATAAGGCCAATTGGTGGAAACGCACTTCACCCGGGATCCTCAACTAGTGAGGCACTGGCTATTGATGTTATTATGGCGACATATTTGGATAAGATGGTGGTAGCTAGCCAGGCGGACAAACAAGTCCTACCACAAACCAAACCGAGTACACAAACATGTACCCCCCGCTAGGAATCGAACCCGGGACCTCTGGGTCTAAGCCGTTGGTCTTAACCACTAGACCACAGAGGTGGTTAAAAATAGCACCCTATTTTTAATTATTAAAAACTAGCGACCCGCCCCGGCTTTGCACGGGTGCAATGCTGATACACGCAACCGCTATGTCCCTGCATTTTAAATCTGTAATATCTTCGTAAATATTCATTTGAATTTCATGCTGTAAAGGGCCATATTGATCTATATTAATTGCACAATGTATTTAAGGTACTTAATTGGATAAGGATTAATGCTATATTGCTTAAAATCGCTTCCATTATTTCTCGTAAAAAATAAAGGATAAAAAAAATTATTGTGGGTTATCCCTAAGAGATAGACATATACCATCGCGGACATTTTTGTAGATCTTTTTAAGGTGTACAATACTGTAGTAGGTACATTATTTTGATCTATCTCGTAGGGTTCAGCCAGCATTTGCAATGTAAGCGCAAAAAAATGTGAAACCTCTAAAATTATCAGTGTTTCTCTATTATATTATGCATGTAAGTATTTATACATTTAAACCTTCCTCTTGAATTACTCTATCTATTAAAAAAACCGCATCAAAAACCGTTGCGTAGTTTTAAAGATCTAAGCTTATATACATACTTACATACATAGGGACAGCGGGAAGCGACTTTGTTTTATAATATGTAGTGATAAGGGTCTGCTAATGATCTTTTACTTCAGAAACAATTGAATACTGAACACCGGTTTTCTAATGTCATCTAGTAAAATTTCAATGAAATTGTATGTTAATGTTAGCCGTTGAAAACTGATGATTTATGATAGGGCTTTTTCTAATATTTTTGATCTGTAAGGGAGAAAAGAGCTGGACACTTGCTGAGTTTTTTGCCGGTTCTTCTCAGTACAAGGTTTTCCGCCCAGGGTAGACTTACGAACCGATGGCATAATGACGTTTATAAGAGCCATTTGTAGCTTAAACTGAATAAATGATTTTGAAAATTTATAAAATTTATGAAATACAGTGAAAAAATTAAACGCCTACCGCCCGCTACCCGACCCAGCCAGGAATCGGTCGGGTTTTATAAATATTTAATTTAGCTTCAGTGCAGCAATTAGCACTTGAAAATAAAAAGTAAAAATTTACTATGTAGGTATATAGCGTTGTGTTATCAAATTTCTGCATAGCCATCGGTTGCAATAACCGTTGGATAAATGGCGCACTGTGCCGCTACTCAAAAAATTAAAAGCAGTGACAAAATTCAGCGCTTACGTCAGTCTTCCCGGAAGCATAGCGGTCAGTGCAGCCGCCCGGATTGCGGAAGACCCAGGTTCGATTCCTGGCTGGTTCGGGTGGGCGTTTAATTTTTTCACTGTACCTTATAAATTTTATAAATATTTAATTTAGCTTCAGCGCAGCTATTAGCACTTTAAAATAAAAAAAGTAAATATGATTTTGAATTTTGATGTCTAGCTCTGGGTTACTCTATCGAACACGGTGCAACTACCTTACATACTTCGATAAATAATGTACTAGATAACGGATCCGGAACAAATATGCATGTAGAAAGTGGTCCTGTTTGCTTATACCTATACAATATGTAAAAATAAGTATACAAATAATAATAACAAAAAAAATATAAAAAAATATTGTTCATGAAATTAAAAGAGTTATCAAAATTTAAAATGCAAGTTTTTTGTACTGAAATTGCTCAAATTACTCCAAAATCTAGCTAATTTATAAATGTGACCGCATTTTCCATCAATGGCGGCGGCGGCATAGGTCCTACCCACCGAAGTGCCGACAAAAGTATTGCCTTGTAAGTTTAGTCATTTATCAAAATTTTTACCGTTGTAAATTTTTTGTCACTTATTTTTTTTAAATAACTTCTTACGTAAATAGAGCTGAATCTCGATACCTAATAACACCGTTACGGATCGGACAGGGTTTTTGAAGTGAAAACTTCTTTAGCGGCGTTTTACACTTTTTTGTAATGGGTAAAAAATGTTAAATTCGCGTCAGGACACGTGACCTGATCGAAAAATTCGTAAAACGGATGGAGAGTAGACAGCCGGCGCGGCGTAGGAGAGGAAGTATCCTCTTCTCTTTCTACGAAAATGTATGCCTGCTGTTTCGTTTAGGCGGCGCAGGGCGCTTGCGCGAATGTTCGAGTGCTTTTTAATGTAATATAAATTGTCACGTTTGTGTACGATAGCGCAATAAATAAATATTGTATTCTACCACATAAATGATAGTACTTTTATACTGATAATTGAAGCAATTCGTGCAAAATTATTCCCTAACCATTCCAAAATATCAAAAATGCACAACGTTAATATTCAAGTTTTCACTTCTGCCGGTACTCCCGGAGTGCAACCCGTCGTTTTTACATATTATTATAGTACATTAAATTTCGAATATCTCTAATAACAAAATCTGAAAAAACATTGGTTAGCATCAACAAATCCAGCTTACTGTGAACCTTAAATCTTAAAACATAAAGATTATTTAAGTTTGCAAAATATTTGTACTTAATATTTACCTAAGTTAGTAAAGACCCACATCTTTACTGAGATACTCTAGGGGTTGGGGGGTATATCATTTCTCACTTCTCATTTTTATTATCATTCATCATCATTACTGGAGGAAGAAGGAAATACCTATTGTTTATTTATGTATTACTTGAAAGAAAAATTAATTTGACACTGGCTAAATGTGCTAATCGCACGAAGCCATCAACTAAAAGAAAAAAAAAACATCAACCTCAACCTACCAGAAACTGTCAGATTTCCTCAACAAACTTTGAACTTTAAGTAGGTATGTTGAATGTTTGAAATTGATGTAGGTATTGCAGAAATTTGACAGTTCATAGAACATTTTTAACAATAATTTGTGTTGTGTTGCACCTACGATCGTCGAATATTGCACCGCTGCCTGTTGTTTGTTTAATAATCACGTAACCCCAGTGCACATACGTGCCCGCCATCTTGTTTACAATTAACAGCGTCTGCGCCGTGACATGTTACACAATAATCGACATTTCGCTACGTCGGCCATTGATTTCAGTGCCTTAGCTGTTCCAATTATTATTTGATTGTTTATTTTGGCTAGTTGCGGATTGAAATGATGCTGGGTTTTAATTGAGAAGTTAATTTCTTTAATTAGGTATTATTTAGGCGCCGTTTTAGGACAAGATGTTTGGTAATACTTAAGTGTATATCCGAAATATAGCCATGCAACCAAGTATATAAAACACTGTGATAACTAAAATCATATTTAAGTAGATTCACTTTTCCATAAAAAAACACAAAGGAGATCATTCGGGCTCCATACATTTTTGGGACTTTTCTGAAAGTGCCGGCCAACACAAAAAAATAGTATGTATTGTTAGAATTAGCCATTTGGAGTAATAGTTACTATGGCACAAAAGTCCTCTGAGCCAAGTTATACAAGTTCGATGATTCATCATTTTCATTTTTTTTTCGTATCAACTTCAAAGCGGTCGCTTGGCGCTTCACAATGGCAATTGTTTCGGATCATTAGTTCTAACAATATCTATCATTATTTTAAGTTTTCCAGCATTTTCAGGAATCAATAAGTATAAGAAAATAATGAATCTTCGAACTTGTATAACTTGACTCAGAGCAATCCTTTTGTGCTATATTAACTATTAGGTACTCCAAATGGCTAGTTCTAATAATACGTACCATTTTTTTTGTTTGCCGGCACTTTCAGAAAAGGCTTAAAAAAAAATGATGTCCTTTATTTTACTATTTTTTTTTGTTTATTCCTGCAATGTTTCGACTGTATATGTTTGACCATGTGGATGACGACCAAGAACAACGTATCAGCTTGACCTAGGGTTGTCACTTAACAGTTTTACTTAGTAACAAAGAACCTCAATATCTCGACCATGTGGTGCTTTTCAGTTATGTTCATAACTTTCCAGGGCTCTTTGAACGTTACCCTATCTATCCCAAAAACCCTGTATATTGTAAGGAGGCTATATGCAGCTCACAGTATAACTTAGTTTATTGTATTTGTATGTAAGCCTCTTTAGTCTGGATGAATATTTGAATCATCGAACATGTAAAATTAAAAAGGCTTGCGCAAATAACCTCCTTACAATACCTTTGTATTGTAAGGAGGACACTATCTGTTACGCCTTTGCGTAACAGATAGTGTAGTCAAAATTAAAGATCCAAAGTGTATTCGATCTAGATCTTTTATGCAGAGTAATTGAGACATAATTATAAACTTTAATTTGTATTTTAGTAACTTTCTTGTGTTCCGTCCGACAGTTAGGGATTCTTCTGTAGTTGAGGATTTCGGGTGAAGTGTGCTTCCAACTTCGACCTTATCGTTACAAGTGAGATGATGGGACTCAGATTACTTAATAGTTACTACGGTAAAGAGCTTATCCAGTATATGGTAAAAAAAATAGTTAAGTACTGGGAGCTTTTTTGCCACACTAGTCATCTATCTATACTTACATATAATAAAGTTAAAGAGGGTCGAAAGTCTGTACATGGAAGATATTCGAAAAAAAAATTGGCTGGGGATATTTAGAAATGATGACAGAACACGTTCCAACAGTTTTTAGAATTTTTGTCTGTTCGTCTGTTTATCTGTTTGTCTGTTTGCCTGGTGACCTGTGGCTTACGGGTTTTTTTTCAAACCTATCGCAAGCACCAGTCTCTCACAAGGGATACTTATGGGTTCTATTTACTTTGTATGTGTCATTTTTATTTTAATTTCTTTATCCTACGTATTTTTTATACCTATACCTTGTGATGAGAAATAAATAAATTTTGATTTGATTTGATTTGATTTGTTTGTTTGAACGCGCATCACGTGAAAACGGCTGAACGAATTTGGATGAAACTTTGCACATAGACAGATCATGACCCGGACTAGGATATAGAATGCTTTTATTCCGGTAACAGGTTCCTGTGGGATAGTGTAGTCTTCGCGAACGAAGTCGCAGGCGACAACTAGTTATCAATAATCATGAAAACGTCCCGGTGTTGGGATCATGCACCACGTTAACAATATTACATTGGATTATAGTTTATGTCATCTCGAACCATCATGCAAGCCCAAGTTAAGTTTTTTTTTTAATATTATAAGGAGGCAAACGAGCAGGCGGATCACCTGATGGGAAGCAATTACCGCCGCCCATGGACATCCGCAAAACCAGAGGAATCACAGAAAGTACCAGAGGCCCATCTCTCACCCCTCCCCCCTCCCAATTCCTACTCCCTCCTCAAGATCCAACTCCTTTTCAAGGTTGGCAACGCATCTGCGATAACTTTGGTTTGTGTCCATGGGCGGCGGTGATTACTTTCCATCAGGTGACCCGCCTGCTCGTTTGCCTCCTTTTAACATAAAAAAAAAAAAGATGCGTTGCCGGCCTGGCACGGATGGTTTTACCGACTTACGATGGTGGTTGTGGATGGTGTTACGACAACAACCGGGACTAACGGCTTAACGTGCCTAAGGATGAGCTCGAGATAGTGAAGTAGTGATCACGCATCGACATATCCGCATCCACTTTTCCAGTGGCATGGCGTTGAAAAACATATTTTACAAAATCGTGAGAAGTTACGTAAATAACGGTAGGCTTTAGCCCAACAATAAGATGATACAGGCTAAATGTAACAGTATTAAACATGATACAATTTTACTAGAAAAATTCAACCGGCCTCGGGGAGCTCGAATGGGAATCGAACCCACGTCCTTTGGATAGCCGGTCCAATGCTCTGACCGCTGAGCTACCTAGGTCAAAATGTTGTCTTGTAACTATACAGGGTGACTTTTTTATCACCGTCCAAACCTTCTGAGATGAATCCCGTGATACAAACGAACAACTCTGACTATTGGACCAACTCTTTAACTAGAAAATAAAATTCAGCTGTTCCATACATTTCGGTCAAATGAATATTGATGTTTTGTCAACCAAAAAAGTCAACCGGTATATAGCATACCGGGTCAGGTGCTCTTCCAATTGAGCTATCGTGGTTCTAACCAGCCCGCCGAAATTATTCAACACTATTTACTTTTTACTTTGAAAGCCAAAGGCGCCCATTCAATGTTAACAACTACCGTCATTAACATCCGATCATAATATTTTTACAAATACTAAAGATCAGTTAAGAAGTAGGCAAGCTATTGATAAATGTTTATATAATTTTTTAACGCAAATTTTGTTGCGAACAAATTACAAAAACACAAATGTTGAAAAAATTTCCACGAGCAGGGTTTGAACCTGCACCCTTCTGACATACCGGGTCAGGTGCTCTTCCAATTGAGCTATCGTGGTAACTGATCTTTAGTATTTGTAAAAATATTATGATCGGATGTTAATGACGGTAGTTGTTAACATTGAATGGGCGCCTTTGGCTTTCAAAGTAAAAAGTAAATGGTGTTGAATAATTTCGGCGGGCTGGTTAGAACCACGATAGCTCAATTGGAAGAGCACCTGACCCGGTATGTCAGAAGGGTGCAGGTTCAAACCCTGCTCGTGGAAATTTTTTCAACATTTGTGTTTTTGTAATTTGTTCGCAACAAAATTTGCGTTAAAAAATTATATAAACATTTATAAATAGCTTGCCTACTTCTTAACTGATCTTTAGTATTTGTAAAAATATTATGATCGGATGTTAATGACGGTAGTTGTTAACATTGAATGGGCGCCTTTGGCTTTCAAAGTAAAAAGTAAATAGTGTTGAATAATTTCGGCGGGCTGGTTAGAACCACGATAGCTCAATTGGAAGAGCACCTGACCCGGTATGTCAGAAGGGTGCAGGTTCAAACCCTGCTCGTGGAAATTTTTTCAACATTTGTGTTTTTGTAATTTGTTCGCAACAAAATTTGCGTTAAAAAATTATATAAACATTTATAAATAGCTTGCCTACTTCTTAACTGATCTTTAGTATTTGTAAAAATATTATGATCGGATGTTAATGACGGTAGTTGTTAACATTGAATGCGCGCCTTTGGCTTTCAAAGTAAAAAGTAAATAGTGTTGAATAATTTCGGCGGGCTGGTTAGAACCACGATAGCTCAATTGGAAGAGCACCTGACCCGGTATCTCAGAAGGGTGCAGGTTCAAACCCTGCTCGTGGAAATTTTTTCAACATTTGTGTTTTCGGTATATAGCATTCATCATCATCATCACCCTATACTAGTCCACTGCTGGACATAGACCTCTCCAAGTGCACGCCATCGAGCACGATCCGCGGCTACTCTCATCCAGCTCTTGCCAGCCACCCTGCGAAGATCGTCGCTCCACCTAGTCTGAGGGCGTCCTACACTACGTTTGCCGATACGCGGTCTCCACTCGAGAACTCGTTTACCCCAACGGTTGTCGTGATATAGCATTGTGAATACAAAATTCAAAATAATAAAAATGCATTGAACATTGTTTTACAATATAATAACTATATATCATAGTGGGATCAGTGTTCGACAATTTAAGCCCAGGGGCTCTATTTTTGATTCCTTCGCCTCGAATCGAGCGAATCTTTCCATATTTTTGAATCGCTCGACCGCAACGAGTGCCCTCACCCACTCGTTTGCAGTCGAGCGACGCAAAGCGATTGATAGAAAATCAATGCGTTGTGTCAATGTCATGTCACTCGTTTGTTGTGTAATTGAAAATTTGAATCTGCCAAAATAAGTAAATACAAGCAAAACAGCTTTTCGTTCTGAGGAAAATAATTACTACTACTTTGAAAACAACTTGAAAATGAATCTAGCAGTGTTATTTAATTGCGGTTGTTACCGGTTTTCTCTCAATTCTGCGTTGAACGGATAACATCCAACATTTCGTATTATGTTGGCAGCACCGGAAATGAACGATTCAAAAATACGGAAAATCAGCGGCATGCGACTTGGAAGACGAGTGTGATTTAAGTCACATGCGACAACACAATGTCATACGTGCGATTCAAAAATAGATCCTCAGAGCTCGACACAGTTTTCGTCGCAACAAAATAACATAGATTTAAATTGAAATACGGGATGGCAGCTACCTACGTAGCTTGGTGGTATGTATTCAATATTATAATGTTTACTTATCAATGAATGATTTAATGTTAATCTTGTTGATGTTAATAAATAAATAAATAAATAAATCGTTGCTAGACAAAGTCAAGTCAAAAAGTCAATTTTTTTTATTCAATTAAACTTACGAAAAGTGCTTTTGAATCGTCCATACATTTTTTACCTACTACCCATTCAGACGTCTATTTTTTAGCTGTAGAGAATAATGGGCGCAAGAAACTCCACAGCTTTAATATAGAAGTAATGACATTTACAATAAAAAATAAGTATCATCATCTCAGCCAAAAGACGTCCACTGCTGGACAAAGGCCTCCCCCAAGGATTTCCACAACGACCGGTTTTGTGCTGCTCGCATCCAGCGGCTTCCCGCGACCTTCACCAGATCGTCGGTCCAGCTTGTTGGAGGCCTGCCCACACTGCGCTTTCCGGTACGCAGTCGCCACTCCAGGACTATCCCGCCCCAGCGGCCATCAGTCCTGCGAGCAATGTGCCCTGCCCACTGCTACTTGAGCTTAGCAACTCTTGGGGCAAAATAAGTATGTTGTTACCAAATCATTCAATATTTACAAATAAAAACTTTCAAGAGCCCGCTTATACAAATAAATAACGCTTACCCCTACAGATTTACTTAACATTAGTTGTTTTTGTTATACCTAGTTGTTTTAGCAATCGGGTTTTTTGTTTTATTTTAATAATTTTTAACCGAGTTTTATTCGAAATCCAAAAAAAAAAAAATGTTATTCATTGGCCTTTTACCATTTCGGCTGGTATTTTCACGATATTTTGAAATTTCCTGCATCGAATATAATACCAAACACACGTCTTATTAATAAACTAAATATCATTTTATTCAGGCTATACACCGTTTCAGACAAAGAAAAATATACCAATCTAATTGTCTTCGAATATGTAATAGTTGTCGGCCATTTTAATTTTAATCATTAGTAAACGTTCAATAAAATCCACATTATTGCTTAATTCGACGCTCGCGCCATCATTCAGTCCCGAGCGGAGCGCCTTGGAAATTTCACAGTCGGAAACGCTCGCCTTGATTATGTGACTCAGCCTGATGAGTGGCAGACACGAAAGGAGGCCTATACTCAGCAGTGAGTATCTCCGAGCTGAAATGATGATGATGATGACGACTCAGCCTGAGTCGATCGCTTTTCTTCCTAAACAAGAGTAAAGAGGTTGATCCACGAAGAAAATCCACCACAAACATAGACTTGGAGCTAGCTCCTATTTGTAAGCACGCCACGACAGACCGTGTGTTAACAACGCACCAATTTGAGTCAGCCCCGCCATAATGTTTAGTTATCGGGTTACTTGTATTGTTTTTTTTTTTACGAAAAACACGAGTCGCGCTTGTGTGCGAGAAGCATAACAATATTGTGTTGTTAAATCGACGAACGGTGGGGAAACAAAAACTTTATACAAATGCGATACGGCAGGATCGCTGCGGCGCGCAACGCCGAGGCGACAAGCAACGGCCTGTTATAATTATGTGTCACGTTGACTTCAACTGCAGGATACCGATCTTTTAGAAAGAAAGTAAATAAATATTTGGATCGGATGTTGATGACGTAGTTGTCGACATTGAATAGGGCTCCTTTGTCTTGCAGAGTAGAGTTGATAGTGTTGATTAATTTCGGCAAGTTGGATTAGGCCACGGTAGCTGGTAGTGCACCTGACCCGGCATGGGGTGCGGGTTCGAATCCCGCTCGTGGAATTTCAACGCTTTGTCTTTTTTTTTTAATTTGTAATTTGTCCGCAACAAAATTTACGTAAAATTATATGTAAATAATCATAAGTAAATCAAGAATGAAAAACGTTTATTTAAACACGGACAGGAGACAAAAGAAAATATAAGTAGTTAACAAAAAAACATTTAAGTGTTACATCATCATTGTCAACAGCTCAATTTTGTGTCCTCTCTGCTGGGGCACGAGCCTTCTTCTCCATGTAAGGAAAGCATGGAGAACGGGCCATAAACCACCACGCGGGCCCAGTGCGAGACGGTGGTAAATGTGTCTCACAGCTGCGTCAAAATAGGTCGCCAATTCAGTACCTACGTGTCAGGTTCATAAAACATGACGTAGGTTTTAAATTAGCACCTTGATGTTCTTGACTAAACATCATCCCAGCCAAAAGACGTCCAAAGCTGGACAAAGGCCTCCCCCAAGAATGAGGGGAATTTGCCATAATCACCACGCTTGGCAGGCGGGTTGGCGATCGCAGTAGGTGAAAGTAATCACAGAGAGTTGCTGCTGCCCATCCTCTGGAATGGTCCCTTAGTCGCCTACAACACCCACGGGAAGAGATAGGGTGGTGGAATTCTTTACACGGACAAATGGGTCTTGACTAATAGATGCCATAAAATGATCACACTAGAGTACAAATTTCTATATCTAAAGTTTTGTCTTGAGCCTCAGGCTTCTCACCTGATGTGATGATAAAGCCGAAGGTGGAAGCGCACCTCACCCGGATCCTCAACAACTTAGCCACTGGCTATACCTCTAACCGTCGGAACACAGCAATTCTACAAACATTGATATCATGGCGACATATTTAGATAAGGTAGCTAGGCGCACAAACAAGCACCACCAATCAATGCGAGTACACAAACATGTATCCCGCTGGGAATGGAACCGGGACGTCTGGGTCTAAGACCTAATGTCTAGACCACAGAGGCGGTTAAAAATAGGTAGTTTAATGCCTGATTTCACCATTGACCCCTAAATTTTAGGTGACCCCTAAGCCATATTAGGTGACAGTTGTTGAAGCAAAACCGTCACCTAAAATGGCTTAGGGGTCACCTAAAACTTACGGGGCAATGGTGAAAATGAGCATAAGTGAACTAAGCTACAAGCTACGGACTAACTGCTTATATGATATTACTTTTATTACACTCACCTGTCTTACAGCGTACAACATCGTAGTTATTCTTGTGTTTCCTTCTTTATGTTTATTGAAATTAGTCAATTCACGAAACTATGTTTATTATTCACTATACCCGTTAACTAATATACTAACTATCAGTCATATCGTTAAACGAATTAATTTAATTGCGAATTCACTGTTCAATTTTAACTCTCTCATGTTAAAAGGCTAAACTACGACGCATTTTGATTGATTGTACTGAAATAAAACGCAACGTTTATATTCACTGCTAAAAAAAGCGTAATAAAAAAATATCAAAAAAGAAAGCTAGAACAAAAAGAAGAAAAACTTAAGAGAATGTAAAACTTGTGAGTTTTCAAAAATCTTTTTTTAAAACCTTAATTTGAAATTCTGTTTAATCCTCATTTTTCATTTGAATCTTTCTAACGGATATTTTGTTATAAAATCGGGTCAAATGCTAAACCAGAGGAGTTTGTAAAATTTTCATTAAGTAGTTTTATTTAATATCTTATTCGTATAACGCAATCACTCTCGCATTAAAACGAGATCAATCGTTTATGTACCGATTTCTAACTAAACCCTAATACATTATGTCGTCTATAAATAACAGATAAGTACATAAAACGTAGTGACATAACATTTTCAGGCATGAAAAGCTCCATCGCAGCCCACTGTTGAGCGGCGGCGGCGAGATCAAAGCCTCCGCCGACCAATCGCAGAGCGCCGCTGAAAAGGGATACGCCCACCCGCTTTACAGAGACGAAACCGCCTTTTGATGTATACCGACTTTCGTTTAATATGAAACTAAGTATTTTAGATTGGGTCAAAGCACAGAATTTTTCTAACACTGAAAATATATTGTAAACCTACTGTTTACTCTAAAACACTTAAACGAATGATTACTTTACACTGTTTAACAGCTTTTCCAAAAAGCTTTTTTTTTCACATGAAACAAAAATACATACAAGCACCCTGCTTGTATTAACAGTTAATTATTCATGTCTGAAGTATCTTTTCACAGTATAGGTAGCTAATAATAGTGGTAGAAATTAAATATTTTTAATATCTTTTAGATCAAAAAAACACTTTATTTTTACTTGCACCCATTTTTATTTTCTCAATTTTATTATTTTTCGCCCAAGGTTGCCTGGAAGAGATTGCTTGTTAGCAATAAGGCCGCCTATTTTGTACTAATTTTTTTTTCATCAATTTGTCTGTATCTGTATTTTTTGTATGCAAATAAAGTTTATTATTATTATTTTTGTTAAATGTATATGCTATACTACGTAGGTATGTAAAGTTAACAATGCAGTCAACGTAATATTTTTATTATTCACAAAGCCTGAATGAAAACCATTAGGTAAGATAGTTTGTTAACGAAAACGAAAAACATGTTAGTGCTTTCAAATAAATTATTGAAATTAACGTTTTGTATAAATATTATGGTTATTTTAGAATTACCAGCTCCAATGGGTTCGTTTGCGTTCCCGAAACTGAATAAACGCTTCAGATTTTCGGCATAGTGTAAATATTGTTAGTATATTAATGAACATGAATGCCAAGCCGCGCTTAAGTCACTTATATCGCCCCGAAATGACTCTGGCCTTTTACTAGAAACCACCGAAGTCTTAACAAGCCAGGTGGATATAACAAGGTGAGATTAATATGGGTCCCAGGCCATATGGGAATCCACGGCAACGAGATGGCGGATGCACTTTCAGGTAGGGTTTGAAGACACAACTCATTGGTCCTGAACCGTTTGTGGCACTTGCGCCAAGTACCTTCTCTCTCTCTGGGGTCGGTCCCTCATGTCTGAGGATTGTGGTCAGCATCGGGGTTGCATCAGGAGCGGATGATCTGCCTCCACCGGTTTCTGTCCAGCGCGTCTCTTACAACCGTATAGAATTTGGACTTTTCACTTGATCGGTCAATCATATTGGTGAACGACCGCGCGATCTTTTGCCTTCGATGTAAGTACCTTTAAAAAGGCCTTAAAGGATTACATCCAACACAGGCACGGCATCGAATGCAACCGGGTATAAGACACTCCAAATCCTTCCTAGGCGAAAACGCCTTAGGACGGAGTAAGCTCATATGCGGAGACAGTAGAAGGCAGGCCCGACTAACCATTGGTGTCTTGACAGGGCACTATACAAAGCAAATGCTTCACAGATCAGCAAACAGCTTGTGTAAAGCATGTAGAGAAGAAACGGAGTCAATGCAGCACCTACTGTGTGACTGCGACTCTCTGGCCAGGAAAAGAATGGGACTCTTGGGATCGGCCTATCCGAAACCAGGGGACTTCAGGCTCTTCGCTCCTAAAGACGTTGCCAAAGTTATGGCATCTATCTTTGCAGAGGAAGAAGAGTGAAAGGATGGGGTTGCACAAAAGATCCCAATGGGTCAAAGTGGTACTGCGAGAGGGAAACCTCAGCAGGCCCCACTAAGATAAAATACGATAAGAATGTAAAGCATTATGCAAAACAGCCTGTTTATTAAAAAACCTACTCTATCTACTCCTATTTCCACACAAAAGCCACTTGTGCTTCTTTTTATATCTCTAAGTCAACATTCGGGGCTCGGGGAGCGGAATAACCCGAGGGCGCCTCTAAAGGCTTGAACTTTATTATTAATGCCATCATCATCAGCTCATTGCATGTCCCCTCTGCTGGGACACGAGCCTTCTCTATAGAGGGATAGGGAGAACGTGCCATAAACCCCCACGCGGGTGCAGTGCAGATTGGTGGTTGTTAACGACTGATATTGCAGCCGGGACCAAAGGCTTTACGTGTCTTCCGAAGCACTGAGGGCATCTAGATGATAAATTATTGTTCAGTTTAGTAGTCTAACGGAGCTGTGGAGATAATCACGATTTATCGCATTCGAACCGAGCAATACCGAGTTCAATAGGAGCTCGATGGCGCAGTGGTTAACGCACCCGGTCTGTGAGTGCTGAGGTTAAGCAACTTACGCAAAGGCCGTTCATTGGATGGGTGACCAAAAATTTTTCTTCTTGAGCTCTTCCGTGCTTCGGTAGGCACGTAAAGCCTTTGGTCCCGGCTGCATTAGCAGTTGTAAATAACCACCAATCGGCTCTGGGCCCGCGTGGGGGTTTATGAGCCGTTCTCCCTATCCCTCTGTAGAGAAGGCTCGTGTCCCAGCAGTGGGGACATAAAATGAGCTGATGATGATGGCATTAATAATAAAGTCGGAGCCTTTAGAGGCACCCTCGGGTTATTCCGCTCCCCGATCCGAACCGAACCCCTCGGAAAATCTAGGGCACGAGGACACGCACTAGTGCGTGATGCTGATGCTGTACTCTCTAGAAAACCTCTGACGGTGCTTCGTTTCACACGGCTTGAGGAACCCTTTAAGTTTCTCACCGCCGCCCCCAAAAAAGCACGGTGAATTGAAAATGCCGTCCGAGACAATCAGCAATAACTCTCAAAAATAAAAATAAAAAATAATTTTCCCTAATTGCTACCTTTGTTATAGAAGTAGAGTTAATTTCTTTATAATTGATTACTGCAAACACTATGTCAAGAGATTAATCCATATAATAAGTATCTAATAGATATTCTTTCACGTTATTAGATTTTTTTAAATGACTAACCGCCTTTGGATTTTAAAAGATGGGAGATTTTTTATGTAAAAATCATGGTATTAATTCAAATTTTACACGATTTCACGAGTTTAAAACAGGAAAAAAATACTTTTTTGAATCATATAGAATTGAAAATCTTTGGCTTGTGATGGCTCGCACCTCGGGACCTTGATGGGCAAGCACCGAGTTCCTCCCCAAGGCGTAGCATCACCATCTTGTCTACGTCTGTCGCCATCAACACAATTTTGATAGCATTGCTATTTCGTAAGTTAGAGCATTAGAATCAACGGTAAATTCAAAAAAATCAAAATTCAAAATCATTTATTCAGTTTAGGCTACAAATAGCTCTTATGAACGTCATTATGCCATCGGTTCGTAAGTCTACTCTGGGCGGGAAATACATCTCACACTTCCGATTTGCGGACGACATCATCATCGTGGCCGAAACGTTGCAGGATTTACAACACACGCTGAATGACCTAGCTGATTCTTCTCTATGCATCGGTCTCCAGATGAACTAGGACAAAACCAAGATTATGTTCAACGAACATGCCATTTCGGGACCGATTGCGGTTCAAGGCAGTACTCTCGAAGTTTGTTAAAGAGTATGTCTACCTCGGGCACATTTTGCAATTGGGAAGAAACAACTTCGAGAAAGCTGCCGACAGAAGGATACAGCTGGGCTGGGCAGCATATGGGAAATTACGAAATTACGAAATCTAAAGACGAAAGTTTTCAATCAGTGCGTCCTAACCATCATGCCATACGGAGCCGAAACGTGGACACTCACGGTATGGCTGATTCACAAATTTAAAGTCGCTCAGCGTGCTATGGAAAAGGCAATGCTTGGAGTTTCTCTGAGGGATCGGGTCTGGAATCAGGTGATCCGACAGAGAACCAAAGTCTTTGACACAGCCCACTGAATAAGCAAGCTGAAGTGGCAGTGGGCCGGCCATATTAGCTGCAGAACTGATAACTGATGGGCTAAACGAGTTCTTGTGGAGACTGCGTATCGGTAAACATAGTGTAGGACGAGGCGAGTCGAGTTTGCGACTGCTGACGTTAAGCAATTTACGCAAAGACCGGTCATCGGATGGGTGACCAAAAATGTATCATCTCAAGCTCTTCCGTGCTTCCGAAGGCACGTAAAGCAGTTGGTCCCGGCTGCATTAGCAGTCGTTAACAACCACCGCACCGCACTGGGCCCGCGTGGTGATTTATGGCTCGTTCTGTGGTGTTACCATCCTTAAGGGCGGCTTGTGCCCCAGCAGATGGGAAGATACAAAGAGATGTTGACCTACAGGCATTTTTTTAAAATCGGCACGTGGATACAGAAACTGACCTTAAAACCTATTTAAAAACTTAAACTGATATGATAAGTTAAAAAGCTTCTATACCTACGTCTTTAGTCCCCTCAATGATGTCCTTGTGTGTGTATTTATTTATGGGTCAATTAGTTTTGTTTTAAAATATTGTGCGTCCCAAAACGAGTGATAATAATTTCGCGCGTTGCTTATCTAAAGTTTGTGCGTCATATTTGGTTCAATAAATTAGTCATTTTGTTTTACTAGGCGATAAAAAAGTAGGTACCGACAGTTATTTTTTATCTCTCGACAACAAACAATCTGTGTAACATCACACGAAAAAAGAAAAATTCGTTACTTACTAGATAGTTAGATACTAACTGGATTTTGAGGGCGCCCATACAACAAACACTTATTTATTAATTAGAGGTACCTTCATGTTATTTATATTGACCAGATATTATCATACACAGAGGAAAGAACCTATTGATATGTTCTTCTATTTACGTATATGTAGGTACGCACAACATTTGCCATTAACTTTTGAAATATAAAAATATGAAACATGATTTTCATATTAAGTTTGAAGCTTGAAACTTATAGTTTCAAGCTGAAATAAAAAATGAATACGCCTAATCTAGATCAAGCTAAATCCTGCTTAAAATTAAAACATTTACACTTAATTGACTTTATTAATTTAGAACAAAGACATTCTTTTCTTCGATCCCTTGAAATATTACAAAGATAATCGAGCGAGACCAATGAATGCGGTATCAAATTATTTAAAAATCGAACATGAATCGAGCGGGAATGGTTCGTCTCTTATCAGCTGTCAAAAGTGGCGCTCTAAAGCGGCGCGCTGCGATTGGTCGAGCCGCTGATGAGCGACGCGCTCATTGGCCGACTCCCAGCGCACATGAGCGACGGACCACGTGCTTATAAGTTCCACGATGTTATAAACTTTTTACGATAGAGACACCCGTTTCTGTGATGCGAATGTCCTTTTTAGATTTGTGTTTATTAAATCTGATAAATTTTTGTTTTGTCAATTGTACGCAAACATATTTTTTGAAATTGGTAATGACAACGAAAAAGTATTTTTTTTTAAATATGCAGAATTAATGTTTTTTTTGTTATGTGTGCAAATAATGGTGTTTACTTACATATGAGTCCGTAGTAAAACTCAATAAACTTTCATCAATAAATTGCAAAAACGTTAAAAATCTAATAATTTTTAAAAAGGTTTCTCAAAGAAATTAAAAACTCGTTTTTTGTAACGACCAAAACTGCTTAAAACGTTCCGCAAAAACTCATCAAAACACTCAAAACTGTCACTCACAGCATAAATAATAACAACACAACCACAAAACAACAATAAATAAAAACAATTAACGTAAAAAATCAAAGAACAACACTTTATAGCGACGCAAACTACCACTCATGAGTTCCGTTGCGACTGCAGTTCTCTATGCAAATTATTTACACCGTTGCAATTCGCTACATCCCACCCGAAATATCGTATAAACTCGTAACAAACACTGTTCCAAAATGTTTCTATTCAATACGGCCTATTACAATTTATAATAAAATATATTTGCTTGGAAAACGCGCCTCTAAACAATACACAACAGCCTTCGGCGCCGCGGCAACAACAATGCTAGGGCGAAATAAGCAAGAAATATTTAACTACCGATGCGGGGTGGGGCGGGCGCCGGCCCTCAGTATTGGCGGTACGGCTGTGGTAGTTATAGTTTACGTGATACACAGCTCAAATACAAATAATATAAACATTACGACGGAGCATGCGCCGTAAACGCAGACAGGGACGCAACGACACCGCGCGAAGACACAACCGACGTTTAAAAGGCGATACATCTTTACGAAAAATCGGCCACTTATCAAAATAACACTTCTAAACTATAATCGAGATGTGGTAACACCACTAAATCAGTTTTTTTATAGATTAATTTGCATATTTTTGACAGGGGAACGCGTCTGTGCCGGAACCGTTGTACGCATGCGTCGAAGTAAGCAGCGCGAAATGTTATTGACGATGCAAAATGTTTATTTTTTGACGCAACACCGTGGCGAGATGTGCTCCGTCCGCGCGATGGATGGAGCTGTATGTGCTTGGTCCCTTTGCGTTGCAATAGCCTTATTTATCATTATTCAAATTAAGAAACAAAATAGCAATACGTTCCATTTTTTAAATCTGATGTTGTGATAAAAAAAGAAAAGTCTACAAATCTTATCTATTGGATCAGAAAGTTCGCGAGCATCTGCTAATATGATTTAATGGCGTCATAACTAAGTAGGTAAAGTAGATAAGAACGTAATCAGTTTTCTTTGAAAGTCTGTGGGGAGTTTGAGCTGGATTTATTTCAATTATAATCTGATATGGGAGTTGGGCGCATGCGTACGGCATTATTTGCACCGTTCGAGCTTCACGAACGTTCGTAGCTTGTATAATGCTTTCAAATGTTCGATGTTCTCTCGTCGTAGAATCATTATCTCTATTTGCCTAAAACGTGCTAAATTTTACATACATACATACTCTTACGTCCTCTCATGTTCACGTTCCCACTCTGACGTTCTCCCAAAAAGGGGAGACAGAGCATCGAAATCACCAATTTTAAGTATACTCGCCATAGGGACGCCACATTGACATAAATGAAGTAGGATTAGTTTTTTTTTTTTTTTTATTGGTTATAGGCAGGCATTTGACCACACCTCACCTGATGTTAAGTGACGGTGCGGTCGAGGATGGAATATGCCTGCCTAGAAATAGCCTATTCACTCTAGCCTTGAAGAGGTCCAGATTATACCTTTCAGGGAACACACTCGCAGGCAGCGCGTTCCATTCCCTAGCTGTTCTAACTAAGAAAGTTGAACCGAATCGGCTCGTGCGACAAGGTGGCATATCTACAACATAGGGATGGAACTCGCGCCTCGCGCTCCGATAGCGGAAAGTGGATGGTGGGATTAGGTCGTGCAACTCCTTCGCGCACTCCCCGAAATGAATCCTGTAGAAGACCGACAGACGAGCCACCTTACGCCGATGTTCTAGATTTTGCAGCTTGGTGTCTATCAGGGCAAGGTCACCAATGAGTCTCTTGATGAGTAGGAGGTAGGGTGGAATAAATAACATCAGTGATTGGTGGCTAGCCGGTCGCCTGATATGCGAGTATCTTAGGATTTATGGCTTCATCATCATCATCATCATCATTGGACAATCGTTCCTTTGCCGAACTGCCCGTATGTGGAATGCGCTTCCCGCACGCGTGTTTCCCTCCTTTTTCTCTCCCGGGTTATTGAAAAAGCATTTATGCAGACCTTCATAGTGTGAGCGTTCGGCATAGCGTGGTAGCGCTGTGATGAACGTTTTCACTTCTTGGGCTTCACTGGCTGCTTTTCATCAGGCAGGGTGAGGCCATTTGGCGTGCCACAATAAAAAAATAAAGAAAATAAAAATCAGCCTACACTAGTCCACTGCTGGACATAGGCCTCTCCAAGTGCATGCCACCAAGCACGATCCGCGGCTACTCTCATCCAGCTCTTGCTAGCCACCTTGCTATGATCGTCGCTCCACCTAGTCTGAGGGCGTCATAAGCTACGTTTGCCGATACGCGGTCTCCACTCGAGAACTCGTTCACCCCAACGGTTGTCGGTTCTGCGGCTAATATGACCGACCCACTTTTATTATGAACTAGCTGTGCTCGCGACTTCGTCCGCGTGGAATAGTGACTTTCGGCAGCATTTTTAATTTTTTAGGCTCTTTTCCCGTTTTTGCAACATTTTTCACTGATGCTTCGCTCCTATTGGTCGCAGCGTGATGTTATATAGCCTAAAGCCTTCCTCGATAAATGGACTATCCAACACAAAAAGAATTATTCAATTCGAACCAGTAGTTCCTGAGATTAGCGCGTTCAAACAAACAAACAAACAAACAAACAAACTCTTCAGCTTTATAATATTAGTATAGATTCGAACATACTCGAATCGCCGATCCGATCCGAACCCCTCGGAGAATCTAGTAGGTAGTCTAAATCTAGTTCCCTCTAGAATACCTCCGAAGGTGATTCGTTTCACACGGCTTGAGGAACCCTTTAAGTTTCGGTGAAGCAAACTCTCTCCAAAAAAAATAACTTAAACATCATTTTTTATGTTTTTCTGATAAGAAAGATACTTAATTTATGGCTTAATTTTAAGTTATTGAACTGTAATATCTTTCTTTAATGTCGGTTAATGTAAAATAAAATAAAGACCCACTCCTAATATTGCATAACTAAGGTCGAATAAAAAATTAAAGCGACAAGAATAGTCTTGTTTTTTAAACATTTGTACTTTTATTATGAATTCGAACATACTCGTACTTAAACATAATTTGTTATGTTTTCTGATAAGAAAGATACTTAATGAAATTGCTTTCTTGCTTCAAATGCAAGTTCAGAGTAAATGTTGTTGTTAAATCGTAAAAAAATATATATTAGTAGACGTATACTAACACTTGGCAACTCATATAGATCTTGTGCATTTTAACTTAAATCATCTCAGCCAAAAGACGTCCACTGCTGGACAAAGGCCTCCCCCAAGGATATGAGGGGTATTTGCCGTAATCGACATGCTTGGCAGGCGGGTTGGCGATCGCAGTAGGTTGAGGGTAACCTCAGAGAGATGCTGCTGCCCATCCTCTGGAATAGTCCCTTAGTCGGCTTTTACGACACCCACGGGAAGAGAGGGGGTGGTGCAATTCTTTATCCCCGGCACCACACAGGGGTGTACACAACATAAATAATTGGTAAATAATAAAGAATTAATGTAAGGGAAACTTTTGTAAATATTTTATAATTGCTAAATCATTGCATAAGGAATGTCTTCACAACATAAATTGTGAGCTTTTGCAGCAGCAAAGGCTTAAATAATGATTTCATCTTTTTTTTAACTTTTTGAGTGAAATAAGTAGTATTGAATTTATTTTTATTTTTTATTTTTATAAGCATGGAATAGAAATGAAGCAAATTAAATGAATGATAATGAAGGATGACCTAATAATAATAATAATGAATAATAGTTTTGTAATACATCTAAAATATAGTACATTGAAAATTACTACATTCTATATAATAACTTACTATCTTATAACTATAATGAATGTAGCATTACCACATTAGTTATGGAATGTTACCAGCTTAGGTACAAAGGAAAAATACGCTACGAAAGAGAGTTTTATTGAATTTCGTGAACGGTGTGACTGCACCCCGTCGTAGCAGTAGGCCATTGACATTTTTATTAGGCGATGATTTAACACCTATCGATTGTGCCTCCACTAGTCATCTAGCGCGGGAGAAAAAATTTGAATCGAAGTCTGCTCCACTGAGACAATTCACGTGACCCCAGTCTGGCGTACGTCAAATTAAATTAGGCTAGACGTTTACTTTGCGAACAAATCTTATTATATTATCCCTTTCCTTCGAATTTTCTTTAGTACCTACTCACTAAGCTTCTATTGTCTAAACAGGTTTTATATTATACCATGTTAAAGTAACAGTTGAAGGAGGTTCAATCAAAAACTGTAAAAAATATAAAAACTCCTCGGGGCGTAAACTGGCTGGCGCCGTATCGATTGGCGTGCGGAACTTTTTAAAAACAAAAAGGGCAAAATGGCGGGTGATGGCGATGGCGCGTTCCTTTTAAAAAATATTAATTAGAGTTGAACTATGAGGCTTAATAATACAGGAGGTAGGAGTGATGAGCGGGTGGGCGTGTCTCCCCGCCCTGTTCAGCGACGCCCAGTGGCGCTTAAAAGCGGCCGCCTACTCGCTCGGTTCGAGAGACTTGGTGCCTGTTCAAAATGTTTTTCTTAGAACAGTCGTAGTAGAAATCAGTAGAATGAAACAAATATTGTGTATCATTATAACCTTGTGCATTAGGTGTTACAAACTCTTTTGAACATGACATTTTTTTAAATTTTATATTTTATTTCAGTAAAAGAATTACAAGTATCCATTGGTTCAGTTTTGTTTAACTGTTTTCTTTTCTACTTCAGTATATAAAATGTACTTAATCCCAGCTTTTTACTGTCTTTTTTATTTATAATACAAACAAAAGCGTCGACGTATTTCCTTTGTCATTGTAATTACAATATCTATTTTATTATCAATAATTTAATATGAATTTTAAAGGCTTCGTTAAGAATAAATGTTCAAAACTTGTCTGTTTTCATCTTAGAGCATTAAACCAACGTTTCCATACATAATATTGTTTTATTTTTTTATATAAAAAACGATGTAGTAGCTTAATATGATTTCGTAGCTATCGTAGCAAATTTCGTAGCGTCAGTTTATGACTACGACGGGTAGTGATTGTTTTAGAATCCTCTCTCTCGATCGCTTATCGTAAGCTTTCTTTTTTATTTATTACGATTAAGCACTTGGGCGTCATCTCACCCGATGTTAAGTGATGATAAGGCAGAAGGTGGAAACGCACTTCGCCCAGAATTCTTCTTTAACTTCTGAGGAACTGTCTACGTTTCTGTATATGATATGTAAGGATTTCGTTATTGTATCGAAGAGTTCGATGGATTGCGATACTGTTATTTAAGTTACTTTATATGCAAACCGGGTTATAGGATGGGTGGCCAAATAAGAATATACTTACCTCCTCCGTGCTTCAGAATGCACATTCATTTATTAGTCCCAGTTGTAAAATGGCAGTTGTAAAATCTACCAACCCGCATTGTAAGTTACTCTAAATCAGTTATTGTAATTACATAGCCTGTGAGGTGCCAGGGATAAAGAATTGCACCACCCCCTCTCTTCCCTTGGGTGTCGTAAAAGCCGACTAAGGGACTATTCCAGAGGATGGGCAGCAGCATCTCTCTGAGGTTACCTTCAACCTACTGCGATCGCCAACCCGCTTGCCAAGCGTGGCGATTACGGCAAATACCCCTCATATCCTTGGGGGAGGCCTTTGTCCAGCAGTGGACGTCTTTTGGCTGAGATGATGATGATGATGAATTACATAGCCAGTGTAAGTTATAGCCCTAAGCATCTATGTTTTCCCGTGCGCTAAGTCTTCTTTCCTACAACATGAGGGAGGTGTGAAGAATCAACAAGCGGGTCAGCAACAAGAGAACTGCTATTGAGGCACAATCCTGGTCCACCAGCTGTCTTCGCATCTGCACTCTGCTTTTGCTCAGCACTAGGCAGAGCATTTGCCAACCTTCTACAAGTAAAGTGGTATGTCGGCATTTTCTTCTTCATTAAAAAAATCATAAAAAAGTTTATGTCTGTCCGGACATGACCTAGCAAATTTTTAAATACTTATATAACAAATATTTTAAAACACAAATACACTTTAGAATTGGGTCCAACCCACTTCCCAATAATTTACTAATTTTCATAATTATCTATGTATTTTTTTAACTTACACATTTTATGGAAATGTAAACACCTTATATTTTAATGCAGATAGTAGATAATATTGTTGCCCTCCGAATAAGTCTATTATTATCTCTGTAAGACCAATTGTGCACACATAGAGAATATTTCAACAAAAAAACAAAATGTCTGCCATTTAATGAGGAATTGGGTTAGCTCAATTCTAGACTGTATTTGTTTTAAAATAGTTGTTATATTAGTATATAAAATATCGCTAGTTCATGTCCGGACAGAATTATGTGCTATTGTATATGTAGGAAGCCCTAAGCGTACCTATAAAGGTTGGGAATGATTGCACAGAAAGTATTTTATTTGTAACGCCTGAAGCAAATTTTTTGGTTACATTATTTCTGACCAATTTGACTGTTTCTAAAATATTGACTTTTGTTTTTCGTACGGAATTTAAATTTGTCTTTTTTATGGAAAGACGTAACTCAGGCTGACTGAGTAGATTCATTATTTCCATAATAAAATAATAAAAGAACCGTAGCTCTCAAACTATAAACGTTAATGGCGGAGAAATAGCAATAGTCTACTGAACAATAAAGCTCCGACTTATTTTGCTGACTACCTTGTGCTTTACTGCAAAGGTTTAAGGTTGAAAGTGCAAAAGCTAGGTTTTAAATACACATACAGACGCTGAAGTGAGAAAACTACTAGGTTTATAGAGCTAGGGTAGGAAATGAAGCTGAGTTGAATGCATTGGAACAATGCGGGCGGAGTTGGAATTAAACGAAATATCGTCTGGATCCCGTCTCCATAATTAATTGGAATTGGATTTAAGTCTATGACAGAAATATATATTTTTTATTGTGTAGCTCTGTACAATATAGGGTATTGCACCAGTTTTGAACACTTTAGGCCCAATGTTCGACACAATTTTCATTCAGCCATGCCTAAGATGCGGGTTAACTCGTTTTCTTAGTTCAGGTATCCCTTAGATTAGTGTTCGATACTTTAAGCCCAGTTTTCGACTTATTAGTTCTTCACAAAAAAATATAGATAATTTCAAAATTGAAAATTGAAATTTTACTGAATAATAACTAGGAAGCAGGGTGGTCTGTATTCAGTAGTAGCTAAGGACTAAAATCGTTTACTTATCCCTCTTTTAACGATTAAAGGAAAATAATGTTGATCACTGGTTTTTATCGGACATTGATGCTTAGGACTTTTTAATAGATGTGGTACACTTAAAATGCATTATATTAATAACTAGTTGTCGCCCGCGACTTCGTTCGCGAAGAATACACTATCCCACAGGAACCTGTTACCGGGATAAAAAGTATGCTATATCCTAGTCCGGGTCATGGTCTGTCTATGTGCAAAGTTTCATCCAAATCCGTTCAGCCATCACGTGATGCGCGGTCCAATAAACAGACAAACAGACAAAAATCTAAAAACTGTTGGAACGTGTTCTGTTATCAATTCTAAGTATCCCCAACCAACTTTTTTTCGAATATCTTCCATGAACAGACTTTCGACCCTCTTTAGCTTTATTTTAAGTATAGAATATGATTATGTAAACAAATGTTGCTCTAATTATAAGCTTGATGTATTAAGACTTAATTTTTATACAGAAAATAAATTGATTCTTATTATTCTTATTTTTATTTGTAGCTGGCAACCCATATAAAAGACGATCATAATCTATTTGACCCGTTAACTGGCGTAAGTGCCAATAAAACGTGTTTTTCTTACCGGTCGGTTGCAATAAAATAGTGCTGTGTTACCTTCAAAGATGATGACTTGGTAAATCATTACAGGTTTAGTGGATGACAGTAAAAACACAGTTTTTATGACGAAGGTTGGCTACTTAACTGGACTGTTTGGTTGGAATGCAAAAAGCCATACTGGGCACCCTTGAGTTTTATTTGCAACTAGCGGCCGCTCGCGGTTTCACCCGCGTGGTTCCCGTTCCCATAGGAATATCGGGATAAAAAGCATCCTATGTGTTAATCCAGGTTATAAACTATCTGTATGCCGAATTCCGTTCAAATCCATTCAGTAGTTTTTACGTGAAAGAGTAACAAACATCCATCCATACTTACAAACTTTCGCGGATTAGTAGGATTCGATTAGGCTAATGATTTTGTTGGGAAAGATTTTCATTCTCCTCGTCTATCACCAATGCGCCTAATGCGAGTTTTATAGCCATTCGATCAGGTAACCAAAAACATTTGTTTTTTTTTGGCATTTTTTAATTATCCTCGTTTGTCACAGAAGGCGCGGCGCTGCTGCTTCAATGCCATAAATAATATCGTTTTAGTAACGTGATTGATTTGCGAATAAAACTCGCACTAGGCATTCAAGAGGCACTACTTCAATTCTACAAAAAAGTTGTTTTCGTTATCGCAAACAAATTAGTAGACTTAAAATAAAATTTTACTAGAAAAAAATCATCCAGGCTCAGGAAGCTCCGAGTGGGAAGCTGAAGCTGGTTGATTTTATCTTTGAGTATAATTTTATCTTGTATCTATAATAAGCATTGTAAATGCAAAATTCGAAAATAATAAAAATCTCACTAGACATTCTGAAAATTATTAACCTCACATTATTGAGACAAATCAAAAACTCTCTTTTCTCATATTACACCGTTCCGATCGTACTAAATTACAAGTACTATAGTATTATACCTACGTACCGTACATGTTTCTTATTGGGTATGCTCTTCCGGTCATTATCTCTTCGACAAACACTTTTCTACCCCAGCGGCTTAGTGAGGAGATGTTACGTCAATATCACAGAGGTCACGGCTCGATATACGCCTTTCTTTACACAAGTACTTTATGGCTGACTGTTTAGGCTTTTGTCTCTGATATTCCGTAAAGGTCTCTACCTATTACAACGTAGCCTACCGTCCGTAAGGGCGCAGTTCCACTGAGAACTATTAACTAGTAGCTATGACGTATTTCCGTGCTACGAAAGAAACGAAAAACCGTTGTTCCCGGTTAGATTAACAGCCGTTAACAACCGCCAATCTGCACTGAGCCCATGTGGAGGTTTACCGCACATTCTCCCTATCCGACCATAGGAAAGGCTCGCGCCGGCAGTGGGGACATAAAATGATGTGGTGATGATGGCGATGACCTATTTAGTAGTTCAAGAAGAGCTAAACTGCATTTGATCTACAAGGTTAGACAAAAATGGCAATATAGCTGAGTTAGTTTTTTTTTTAATTTTGAATTTTTAAAATTTGGCTTTTGTCTTCGATATTTCGTAAAGTTCACTACCTACTAGATCGTAGTATACGTACTGTGACCGTAATGGGAACAAGACATAAACGTATGTAACTGACTGTTTTGTTTAGGCTTTTGTCTTCGTTATTTCGTAAAGCACTCTACCTACTACAGCGTAGCATACTTTGACCGTAATGCAAACAGGACATAAACGTTTGTGACTGACTGGTTAGGCTTTTGTCACTGATATTTCGTCCCATTAGTAGAATAATGTTACATCTGCAAGAAGTCAACTTTTCAGGAGAGCGCGATGAAGTTTTGTGCGCGGATATTTGCTCATAACTCGGCTATAACATGCGCTAGCCGTTTAAAATTTTGACAGTATGCAAGGAAGACAAAACCGTTTTATGCGTTATCATTGTTTATGTTAAACAACACACCTGAAAAAAGATATAGGGTCCTATGTGTAAATGAAACATTATATTACAAATAAGAGTCGCTCAATGGTTGTTGCAAATGAACATGGACCTCTATTCGACAAAAGCAATCACGCTGCATATGTATATGTAACAATATTCTACGCAAAAGCCAGATCATCGTAATGTTTTACATGATGTAGTTGTATGAATTATGTGAACATTTAACGATCACTTAATGCTATAAGGTGTGACGGTACCAAATAATAATAAAATAAAATACTTATAATAAAAATAAATTAATAAATAAAAGTCATAAGGTTTTTCTTATGATTTTCATTAATAAAATCAGTACAAAAATGTATGTTTAAAAGAATAATTATTGTCAGTAATTATCATGGTTTCCTAATCATGATAATTACTGACAATAATTTATTTATTTTAATATTTATAAATATAAAGAAATATTTATTTATTTTAATATTTGTAGTATAGGAATACTATAAATAAATATTTCTTAATAACTCTTATTAATCTTAATAACTAATATAAAAACAGATGTCTGCACTATTCCGATCCATCATTGAATGTAGCTAACTTTATAGATTAGAATTATATTTTACTACCGGAGTCAAAAAATATTGTATGTATGTATGTTAAGTACCTTTACCTTTGATCATTATTGATTACGTAAATGTCAACAACATTAAACATTCTAATGAAATAATGACACTTAACAATAAACAACTTTAATATAATACCTGATAACAGATTAAATCACAGTCAATCATCAGTCAACTTAATAGTCGAGTCAATGACACCATCACTTATAATATTGTTAACTAATATCTAGGCTTACAGTTACACAAACTATAAGCCGTCTTTTATTTTTATGAGGCTTTCAAAACACAAATTCAAATTCAAATTCAAATTCAAAAATCATTTATTCAGTTTAGGCTACAAGTAGCTCTTATGAATGTCGCTATGCCATCGGTTCGTAAGTCTACTCTGGGCGGGAGATCTTGCACTGAGAAGAACCGGCAAGAAACTCAGCAAGTGTCCAGCTCTTTTCTCCCTTACAGCGTCAAAAAAAATAAAAATTGAAAAATGCCCTATCATAGCAGGACACTTTCCATTACAAATAAACACAAAAAAATATAGAAGACAACCACAACATGTAAAAAAATAAAAAAAAAACAAAAAAAATAAACAAATCTAATATATCAAATTTACATCTGGTATAAGTTTCAATTTCCACAATGTCATACAGTACCACTACAGTACTCTAATAAAAGTCAAAAATTGTTTAAGAAAAACAAAGTCAAACTATAGTAATTAATACTAACAATAAGATAAGTATGCAATAGCAGACCAGCCTCCACAGGCGGCACCCGTTCACGAGTATGACATATGAATCAGCCATCGCTTCGCTCAACCATATTTTAGGGAACGTAACGACCCGACGCACACGCCACCACCGCAGAGACAATAAAGAGAGCATGACACACTCAAGATACTTTAAATAAAAACTTAATGATCTATTTAACGCAACGCTGTTTGTTATCTGTAGGACACTGTTCAAAACTATCATATCAGTATAAAAATTATATAAATTAATTTTATTATGTATATTGATACAAATAGAGTATAACGTGTTTTTTATTACAACCAGGCTGTTTTATCATCTAATTATTCTTTGACTTTAATAATAACCTTTTATAAAAAAGTGTAACTACTTACAATGTGAAATAACATGTGCAGGCGAGCAGACTAAGATGACCACACATTCTTATCATTAAAATAATCATCAATTTTATAGTAACCTTTTTTCATTAGACCTTGTTTTATTTCTGTCTTAAACTTGTGTAGTGGCAATTCTGTTAGAGTGAAAGGCACTTTATTGTATATTTTTATACATTTCCCAACAAATGAATTACCAACTTTATTGAGTCTAAGTTTTGGAACAGCAAGTTTGTTTTTATTTCTTGTGTTAAAATTATGGGTATTACTTTTTTTTTCGAATTTATCTAAGTTTTTATAAACATAAATGATATTTTCATAAATATACTGTGAAGCTACAGTTAAAATATTAATCTGCTTAAATAACTCTCTCAGCGTATCACGGGGCTTAAGGCTATAAATAGCTCGAATGGCTCTTTTCTGTAAAACAAAAATGGTTTCAATGTCAGCCGCTGAGCCCCACAATAAAATACCATACGACATGACGCTGTGAAAGTAACTAAAGTAAACCAATCTTGCCGTTTCTACATCAGTAAGTGACCTCATTTTTCTAACCGCATAGGCAGCTGAGCTAAGTCTTCCTGCCAGGGCAGCAATATGAGAACCCCATTGTAATTTATGATCTAAGGTAATACCCAGAAAAACTGTCGAGTTAACTATTTCAACTATTTCATCGTTCATAGTGATACTGGTATTAACCTGCTTCACATTGGGCATCGTGAATTTCACACATTTAGTTTTTTTTGCATTAAGCAGCAGGTTATTAGTGGTAAACCAATGTAATATTTGAGAGAGAGTATTACTTACGTCGTCAAATATTGCTCTATGTCTATCAACTTTAAAAATCAATGAGGTGTCATCAGCAAATAATACTATCTCACAAAGATCTTCGGTGTAGTAAGGTAGATCATTTACATAAATGAGAAATAAAAGAGGTCCTAATATTGAACCCTGGGGCACCCCCATAAGTAATGGGGCGCCAGAAGAATCAGTACCGTTAATATTAACTTTTTGAACTCTGCCAGTGAGGTATGATTTCAATAAGGTAAGTGAGTTGTCTGGGACACCATAATGTTCCATTTTTAATAATAAAGTATCGTGATCGACACAGTCGAAAGCTTTCGATAAATCACAAAAGATACCTATCGCATCCTGTTTCTGCTCCCATGCATCGAAAATATGCTTAATGAGTGCAACTCCCGCGTCGGTTGTATTTCTACCTTTAGTGAAACCGAATTGTTTGTTATGAAGTAACTGGTTATCTGTAAAATGTGACAGCAATTGATTAAAAATAACTTTTTCAAAAATTTTACTAAGAGCCGGTAGTATGGATATAGGCCGAAAATTAGATGGGTCACTTTTATCGCCTGTTTTAAATAACGATATAATTTTACTGTACTTCATTAAATCTGGAAATACACATTCATCAACGCATTTATTAAATATTATTGCTAAATTAGACGCGATAGAAGATATTATAGATTTTAAAATATCAGTGGAGATACCCCAAAGATCCTCAGTCTTTTTTATATTAAGTTGTCTAAAAGCTTTTATTATTATATCAGAATCAATATAGTGAAAATTGAATCGAATATTACATATTTTTACACTCGATACAAGAAGAGACTGGGCAAGATGTTTACAAGAATTTAATTTATTTGATGTAATGAGTGGAATTTTTGAGAAAAATGTTTCAAACGCGCCTGCCACTTCCGTATCACCATTGATGTAAGCATTATCGACTTTGAGTTCAAGTATACGATCACGAGACCTTACTTTACAAGTTTCTTTATTAATGACGTTCCAAGTGGCTTTTATTTTATTTTTTGAATTCACAATCTTTGCCCGAATGTAGTTGGCCTTTGCTATGGAACAAACTTTTTTGAACATTTTTGAATAATTTTTAACATATTCAATTACACTTGGATCCTTGGAGTTTGCCTTTATATCATATAATTGATACAATCTATTTCTACTCCTGTAGATGCCAGCTGTGGCCCAATCACTGAATTTAGTTTTAGACTTATCTACTTTGATTAATTTTTGAGTAAAATTGTTATTAAACTCTTTTTGATTATTTCGAATAGATTGTCGTATAAGATGTTCGCTTTGTCATTGTTACATGGTATTTGTAACACTTTATCATTAACATTCTTCTTAAATCTGTCTAATCGATTAGTGGTCACTGGCCTGTATAAAATATTCATTGAAGGACGTTCATATTGGTGCTCAAATCTAACTATCTGACCACTGTGATCAGAATTTATAAAATTTATTATTGATTTCTCAATATCATTACAATTAGAAAAAATATTATCTAAACAGGTAGCTGATGTGGCTGTAACTCTTGTAGGTTCATCAAAAAGATTTTGCAAGTTAAACGATTTGAAAAGATTAAGAAACCTTACCGAGTTCTGTGAGTCATCTAAAATATTTATATTAAAGTCGCCACATACAACTATCCTCTTTTTACAATTGCATACCTTTTGCAAGGTTTCTTCCATAATGGACTCAAATAAGTGGTAACTACCAGAGGGAGGCCTATACACACAAACAATAACATACTGCTCGAGCTCCGCACATGATAGTTCAATATTTCGTTCAACTGAGAGAGATACTATGTCTTTACGCTCCTTTGATTGTAATGTATCGTTAATTAATATCAGTGACCCACCTCTTATAGCAGACTCTCTTGTGAACGAACTAATGACTTTATAATTATCAATGCTTACTAACAGTTCGCATTGTCTTAACCAGTGCTCGGTTAAGCATAATACATGTACATTTTTTTCATTTATATATAATTCTAATTCTAATTCTTTTCCAGAAAAGCCCTGAATGTTTTGATGTATAATGTTTATAAAGGTGGACATTTCATTTGTCTTAATATTTAAGTCGCAAGAGTTTTCCTCTATTGTCTTAGAGATCAATTTAAATTATTGTAAACAGATTGACTTGGAACAGATTCCAAAGTACAATTTACAATGTCAATATTCTGCCCAATAGGGGTAGATAGGCTAGCCAAATTTTTGGCTGAGTATTGAATATAATATGATAGCGATAATGCTATCTGTCTCTTAAGATATTTATTAAGATAAATTTTATCTTTTGTCAAATATAATTTATTATCTAAATACTTATTTAGGTCAATTAAATGGAATTTATTCTTATTATTAAAAGTCAGAGTATGTAATGTCATATTTATTTTATGTCTTATATTGTTTTCAGTCTGTACTACTGTACTGTAGTCTATACGTAAGTATAGTAATTTCTTAGTAATTAAAATTATCTCTAAGGCCCGTATTCAGAGGCTTAACCCTCAAGGCCGCCATTTGTAACATTGTTTGTGGCCAATTAAATATAAATTAATAAATTGGTCAAATCAAGCTTATTCTAAAGTCTTAATTGATGTTTGCGCGGAGTCCTTGATTACGGGCCTTACAGTCAACTTTTATTACTAAGAAATTAGTATACTTACGTGTTTTAAAAGCTTTATAAATATATAAGACTGCTTAAAGATTGTGTAACTGTAAGCCTAGATATATATTAGTGTCATTGACTCGACTATTTAGTCGGCTGATGATTGACTGTGACTTAATTTGAAATTAGGTATTATATTAAAGTTGTTTATTGTGTCAATGATGATTAGAATTATTAATGTTGTTGACATTTACTTAATTATTAATGATCAAAGGTAGAGATACATTTCATATACTCGTAGGATGTTTAATATTTTAAGACTTTGGTAGAAAAATATTATTGTTCATTTGTGCCCAAGTTTAAAGAAAGTGAATATGTATTATAAGTCAAATGTCGAAGATTAGGTGTATCCCGATTAAGACACCTATTCTTTTTCTATTTAGTAGTGTATTTTAGTATCCAAGAAGACAGAAAAAAAACAGTGAAAGTATGTTTCACTGTTTTTTTTCTGTCTTCTTGGTTAATGTATATATATATAATAAATTTCATTTTCTTACAACTATCTTACATCAAATAGGATTCAACTAAACTTTTATTTATATGTATAGGACGAAAGTAACTGCATCAGAGTGTGTGACAAGATGGTGGTGAAGGCACAGGCTTAGGGTACACAGATCTCAGCAACAATATTCAATATAGATGTTATGACAGGCGAAGTTTCGAAACTCGATGCAGATTCTAAGTAGTTAAAATGGAGCTACTGAACGTAGTTCAATAAGGGTAGCGCTTTCCGCAGGTACATTGTAAAAAGCAGGCTGAGCAGGAACATCGTGGGATGAATCCGTATCATCACAAAAATATGCGACTTTTGTCTTTGGACCTAAAAAAGATTTTATTATTATCATCATCAGCAAATATGACGTCCACAGTTAAACATAGGCCTCTTTTATAGTTTTACAGAGTGACCGGTTTACATATACATAAATTTTATTTTTTATTTACATTTACTGGCCGCAAATATTTTAAGCATTATTCAATTTAGTGAGAAATTTTCAGATCATAATTATTTTTTGTCTAAGTATTATCATTTTTTTAACACTCAATAAACCCAAAAATATCATAACTTGAATTCATATGAAAATAAGTCAATAAAAAATACGTATGATTTACTACGTATTTTTTTTAACCATTTTTTAATTAGTGTAAGTTGAAGAAGATTGTCTTTCAAAGAACTCATTAGAAGAAAAATGTGTCATATGCACATGCTTCAGTGTCTTTGCATTTGTTTTTGGAAGAATAATATTTCATGTGTACATGTGGACGAAAAATTTATGAAATTATGCGTCGTAAAATGTTTTAAGATAATAAAAATCTCTTGAAAGTTGGGAAAAAAATTAACAACTTAGACTGTATTTATTGTATTTACCATTTGTTATGAATGTTTTGTTTTTTATTTTGATTGTTTTAAAATGTTTTCATATAAATTGGTAGAACAATATTTCATGTTATTATGACTACTGTTTTTGCTAGAAATTGCCAAATGTTAATGTATTTTATTATAATACTAAATAGTTTACTGTCGACATAAAAGCTTTTTAATGAAGTAATCAGCTCATATCAAAACGTCAAGTTTAACAGAAACAAATATCACTTTATTGAGACATTAAGTTTTTGTAAGTCACAGTTTACCTAACCAAATCGTCTTGTATTTCTATAAAAGATACACTTTGTCATTCTATAAATTTATATACCTACATTTGATTATAAAAATTAAAACAATGCCTTACCCTTACGATCATCGATATCGGGATCCATGATTACGAGCACTGACGCGGCGCCTCCGTTGAACAACGTGGTTTGTGATGAAACCACGCCGCGCGCGCGACCGAGAAGCACAAAGTAAGGAAACGGAACCGTTTCTCTACTTTGTGCGTGAAGTTCGTAGAGTAGGTAGTGTAGTAGTATGTGATCGCGCGACATTATTGCAGGTAGTCGATGCAAATACAACATTATACGACTGCTATAACTTTCAATATACTTGCATAATAATTATAAAAAATATATTATTTGATAGCTTACGTTAATTTGAATAGAAATAAGTAATAAAGTTACTTTTGATACTTGTGATGATAAAACATTATTCTACTAATGGGACGATTTCGTAAAGCTCTTTACCTACTACATCGTAGCATACTGTGACCGTATCGGGAACGGAACGTAAACGTATGTGGTTTGCTGTTTCGGCTTTTGTTTCTGATATTCCGTAAAGTTCTCTATCTACTATAGCGTAGCATACTGTGACCGTAATGGGAACGGGACATAAACGTTTGTGACTTACTGTTTAGGCTTTTGTCACTGATATTCCGTAAAGGTCTCTCCTACTTCAGCGTAGCATACTGTGACCGTAATGGTAACAGGACATAAACGTTTGTGACTGACTGCTTAGGCTTTTGTCTCTGACATATCGTAAAGCTCTCTACAATCTTTATAAAAAAAAACCGGACAAGTGCGAGTCGGACTCACCCACCGAGGGTTCCGTACAAATTTATGGGTATATATTATATAGTTCTGGAATCGAGTCTTGAACTTTTCCCGAAATTCAGTTTCCAAGGTTTTTCATTCTTCGTCATAAATCGAAAACTATACATAAAAATCTGTTCAAGCTTGTGCAAATGAAGCCCTTTCATACGATACCCCACATGACACGGTTAACTTACTTTCCGCTGACCTGGCCAGCGACCACCCACGAAGGGCCTCTAAGTGGCCATGTCATTCGACACCTAATGGCGGCGTTGTTATTGTTTACAAAAAACGTTATTTATGACTCTGCGTCGGCGGGAATTTATTTTATTTATTTATTTATTGAAGCGGATGAAATTACACTACATCTGTTAAAGTGTTGTTTGGATTAATAGATTCTTATAGTAAATAATCAACACTAAAGTTGAAAAATGGCGATTTTTGACATTTTGCTTCATTAAAATTCTTATATTTTTAAATATAAATCTATGACCTATATGGTGATCATTTTATAATGTTAACCGCATTGTAAACGCATTCCTTAGCTATATTAATAAAAACACGCTTAATCCCGGGAAAAAAAAAATTAAGCTTTCAAAATTCTGCATATATTTTTAGTTTATGAAAATTTTATTTAATAAATTTTTTAATGAACCTGGCACTTACGTCTGGAATAATAATATCACCATTAAGAGTATGTAATACTATATCAGATTTGTAAAAATGAGCAATTATAATTAAAAGATTAATAAATTATGTAATTTCAAAGACAAGTCCAACCAGTCCCGGAAAAAAATAATTCTTCTTAAAATTTACTACGTAAATATTATAAATGAAATAAATAAAAGAATAACATCATTAAATACTGTATTAAATAGGCTTTCTACCAATGTATTACACTTCTCATAACAGTAATACCAAAAAATGCAGTTAATTTCACAAAAACACACTAGGTACTTGACACAACATACTATGACAATGGCAGATGACAGATGTCAGATTTCAAACGCTCTTGTATTTTAAATGGCGGACTGGATTGGAGTGTTCCTCTATTACTTCAAAATTTGGACCCCTGTTCCTTGCTGACCCTGTTTTTTTTGTAATTTAATTAAATATGTATAGTTTTCAGGTTTTTCCCTGTACTTGTAGTATAAGACGATATTACTTGCCAAATTTCATAGTTCTAGGTCAACGGCAAGTACCCTATGAATTTTGATTCCCTTGAGAGTGTCGAAATATAAGTTTTTTGCGACATAAACGGCTGTATCTTTTTTTTTCGTTAACTTAGAAGTTTGATTTTTTCACAGCTTCAAGGGACCGCAGACTTGAGTATATGGTTTTAATTTTATTTTGAAGCCTCTACGTGTTCCCGAGATAAAGGGTCTTGACAGACTTTTGAGGTACGGAACCCTAAAAAGAAATAGCATTTTTCTAAGTCTGGATAAGTACTTAATTTCATCAACCTACTATAAAGTGAAAAAGACATGTAAACCGATACAGTTTGGAGGCGCTTTGGATTTTTTATTCTATCGAGGAAATTTCATAATTCTCCATTTTTGAATACAATTAACATGTATTAAATAAAGCCTACTATAACATATATTTTTGTTGGCGTTGCACGTTGTTTATTTTTTTTTTATAAACCATGCATAGTGAAGCGGATTTCACAGTTGTTAGGGCACTTTCATAAATAACAAAGCATTGCAGAAGAATGCTGCTTAGCGTTAGAAATTGGTTTCATAGCATGGAATTTTACGCGAGTGAAGCCACAGGGGGAGCTAGTATACATACCCGTAGAGCTAGCTGCACCATTGGTCTCTGTAACAGAAGCAAACAGACGCCATTTTAATAAACACTACCTAGGTCACCCAGTAGTCGAAATACGACCGCAATTTACAAAATATACAACGTTTATACAACGGTAAGTAACACATATTATATTATCTTTATTTTTTAAATTGGTAAACGATGTTATATATCGCTATTGACATTATTTTACTTCGTTTGTGTGGACATTATTATCCTTCGTCGTTATTATTACTCGACATTTTTATACTTTGATTTTTTTATGTTTGGCAAATCGTCATTATTAAACCTAGTTATTTTTCAATACGGACATTAGTCGCCTATCTCAAATAAATGTTATCTTACTGCACTCCTTCTTCGTATACTCGTAAACTTAATACTGAATCTCACACTTCGTCATGCGAGCAAAGTGCTTAAAAAACAAGTGGCAAGAAGTGAAGTGGTTTATACCACCTCTGGTCTAGAGAGGTTCCGGGTTCGATTCCCATGTTCGTATTCTCGATTTAGTTGGTGGTAGGGCTTGTTGGTACGCCTGCATGGCTAGCTACCACCATCTTATCTAAATATGACGCCATAACATCAATGTTTGTAGCACTGTGTTCCGGCAGCTAGAGATAAGATAGCCAGTGCCTCAGTAGTTGAGGATTCCGGGTGAAGTGCCTTTCTACCTTCAGCCTTATCATCACTAAAGATCACGTCAGATGAAGGTCATATGCTACGTAAGAAAAAAAGTGATCTCTGCCCATCCCTATGGGAGATAGGCGTGAGTGTATGTTTGTATGTTTATATACACAGTATTTTTTTTACTGAGACTATTGGCTTATAAGAAAATATTTAATTTTTCACTAACTTCTGCTGCTCCAATTTTTTTCTTCCAATACAATGAAATGATCCTAACACGAAACTGATTCGATACGCATTAAAACATTTTGATAATTTTGACTCATTTCTATGTACGACTCACACTTGACCAAAAAATTCGCTATGTCAAAGTTGGTTTCACAAAAAGCCTTGATGGTTTCAAAGACAGTTTTTCTGTACCTCTTAGGTTTATTTAATTTAATTTTTTATTTATTCAAAACTCAATTCAAAATTCAAAATCGTTTATTCAGTTTAGGCTACAAGTAGCTCTTGTGAATGTCACTATGCCATCGGTTCGTAAGTCTACTCTGGGTGGGAGGTCTTGTACTGAGATAACTATTTATTTGAACCACCAACAAACATGCTAGTAACTTACTTTTAACATTTTCTAAGCTAGGTGTTGCCTTAATTATAGGTTGCCACGGCACGCATAAGAATATAATACTTGCCCATTTTCACCATTGGCCCCTAAGTTTTAGGTGACCCCTAAGCCATTTTAGGTGACGGCTTTGCTCCAACAACTTTCACCTAACATGGCTTAGGGGTCACCTAAAACTTAGGTGTCAATGGTGAAATCAGGCAAAGGGTATCGGTTTAGGACTTGCTCATACTATCCCAGTTATAAACATACATTATAGATACGAGTGAGTATAGTGTAAATTGGCAACAACAATAAAATAATAAATAGAAATAGCGTTATCATTTTGCGCTATCACATTTATGATTAATTGAGGCTTGTTTACATAATAATGATACTGCTGAGTGAAATGTGGTTGTTTTTGTTTGTTCGCCTTATCAAAAGTAATTACGATCTTCTTTCTAGTAGAAAAAAAATATCTTATTTTTTATTACACATGACCGATATGGTTGGTGAGATTTTTTTCTTTATTTTATTTAATATCTCCATGGCCGATTGGGAGAAGGCTCAGCCTAATACCCGAAGGTCCTGGGTACAATTACCAGTTCAGGCAATGTGTATTTCGGGTTTGCATAGCTTGGGCTTGTGATCATCATCTCAGCCAAAAGACGTCCACTGCTGGACAAAGGCCTCCCCCAAAGATATGAGGGGTATTTGCCGTAATCGCCACGCTTGGCAGGCGGGTTGGCGATCGCAGTAGGTTGAGGGTAACCTCAGAGAGATGCTGCTGCCCATCCTCTGGAATGCTCCCTTAGTCGGCTTTTACGACACCCACGGGAAGAGATGGGGTGGTACAATTCTTTAACCCCGGCACCACACAGGGCTTGTGATCACCAACCCGCATTTAGCAAGCGTGGTGATTAAGACAATACTCATTACTAGTAGCGATGATTTGATTTTAATGATGGAGGCCTTTGCCCCGCAGTGGGATTGTATATGGCTATTTACTTTTACACGTTTTTGCATGAACTCTTGGCTGTAAAATGAAGCATGATGTTTGCATTTTGGTTTAACTTTGGTAAATAAATGCTTTGTTTGATATTGATATGTAATTGTAGGTATTTACAAGAACAAAGCAACTGCTTATCTATTTTAAATCTGTCTTATTGGTCGTCCTACTCAAATAAATAAATTAATATATTATTTCAGTTTTGGTAAGTTTATTTTATTGTCATGTAGATTTTGCTACTTGTTTAATAGTTCGACGACCTCCGTAGCCGAGTGGCTTCCACGCCGCACTTTAAGCCGCTCTAACTCTGAGATCCCGGGTTCGATTCCAGGTCGAGTTAATGTTGAAAACGAACTTTTCGATATTGTGTCGGGTCTGGATGGTTGTGGCAGCGTCGTTATTTTAGATTTCCATAAAACGAGTGCTTTAGCTACTTCTCTTGAGATCAGAAGATTGTATGTGATGTTGTCTAATAAAAGCATGGGTGTTTAAAAATTAAACAAATCACTTTCTAAGTTCTCACTCACAAGTAGTGTGCGTGAGGATACATTGGCTGACTTGTCAAGTAACTTAGCCTTTTATTGTTTTATTTGAAACCATAACTATGTAAATATTTATAAAATGTATAAAATACAGTGAAAAAAATAAATTAAACGCCTACCCGACCTAGCCAGGAATCGAACCTGGGCCTTCCGCAATCCGGGCGGCTGCACTGACCGCTATTCCTACTGGAAGGGTGACGTAAGCGCTGAATTTTGTCACTGCTTTTGTAATTTCTGAGTGCTAATAGCGGCACAGTACGCTATCATCCAACGGCCATTGCAACCGATGATGGCTATGCAGATTCATCTTTGCAGATAAAATACCACAAATTCGATAACACAACGCTATAGTAAATTTTTACTTTTTATTTTCAAGTGCTAATTGCATAAGTAACTATCTACTTCAAAACCTTTACATGTTTCGTGTTTATTTTAGACTAGCTGTGCTCGCGACTTCGATCGCGTGGAATAGTGACTTTCGGCAGCATTTTTAATTTTTTAGGCTCTTGCTCCCGTTTTTTTGTCGCAGCGTGATATTATATAGTTTAAAGCCTTCCTCGATAAATGGACTATCCAACAAAAAAATAATTTTTCAATTCGAACCAGCAGTTCCTGAGATTAGCGCGTTTAAACAAACAAACTCTTCAGCTTTATAATATTAATAATAATAAAGACAATTAATAAAATGTTCCAACATTTCTATTTGATGCTGATCTGTCCATGTGGTTTATTCTAGTTACATTTAGGTGTATACATCAACGATTTTTTTATATCGTACAGTTAGGCACTTGCCTTTCACCTCACCTGCTGCTAAGTGCTGATAAGGCCGAAGGTGGACGCAAATCCGGAATCCTCATCTACGAGGTACTGACTATCTTAGCTTTAGCTGCCGCAACACAACAATGCTATAAACATTGATGGTATGGCGACATATATAAATGAGATGGTGGTAGCTAGCCAGGCGGACAACAGCCCTACCACCAACCAAACCGACTACACAAACATGTACCCCGTTAGGAATCGAACCCGGGACGTCTAGGTCTGACACAAAGGCGGTGTGTGCTAAATCTTTTGGCCTTAGATGTAAAGAAAAGTAATAAAAAATTACACACGCATCACAATTATTTATAAATAATATTCTTGTTGGTGTGTGCATCGATCTTTACGGCCGTATATGTTTTCAATCGATTTTTCTGTTTATAATAATCGATGGAAGCGATCGATACGGGAGGTTGTTTAGATTCATTTCTTCTCGCTTGTTCCGAGTTTACGTTTTGTTGGAATTGTTATTTGAAAACATTGCATGTAGGTACGCACTTGAAGCGATAAAAAAAATACTGTTTTTTATGTAAATGACGCGATGTTCTTAGGAAAGTTGCTGGCAGGAGATGGGTGCCTAGTGATAGATCTTCTTTTGGACACTATACATACACACACACACACACACACACACACACACCCTCTCACCCTCACATACACACACAGACACACACACACCCTCTCACCCTCACATACACAAACACACACACACACGCACACATACTTTATCGTAGCATAACAATGGCATAGTAAAATAATGATAGTATTTATTATATTATATTTACTTATTTATTTATAAAAATAATAACGCGTCATTACAGTATACAAAAATCAAGAAATGGTGATATTACATGTAAGTTGTAACTACTTATTTTATTGTAATAAAAACAACGGCAAAAAAAAAGTAAAAAAAAAAGAGATTTAGAAGTTAAAATTTAAAAAAAAACAAAATAATAATAATAATAATATGCAAAAGGCAGTACTCCTTGACACGGCACGTATTGTCTGGAGGTTCCTCACTCTTCAGCCCTGACCACCGGTAGCTTGGGCCCTGCCCCGCTGCTGGCGGTACTCTAGGATTAGGTTTTTATAATGTTTTATTGTTTTTCTATTAAAATATTGTAAAAATCTAGTTTTAAGAAAGAAAATAAATAAAGAGAATAATAATATTAATAGATAATTACAAAATAACTGTTACAGAACACAGTAAACAATAGAAAAAAAATTTAAAAACAAGTGCGAGTTTCAATGCGATTACGTTAACGAAAACGTATTCGCTTTATACCTAGTTCTAGAAGTACCAATTTCTTAAAAAGACCAATTCTTAAAAGGACCAATTCTTAAAAGGACCCATTCTTAAAAAGACCCATTCTTAAAAAGACCAATTTTTAAAAGGACCAATTCTTAAAAGGACTATTTCTTAAAAAGGCCATTTTTATAAATATGTATTTATCATAAAAAAATCCATGCTAATATTATAAATGCGATAGTAGGTCTGTCTGTCTGTCTATCTGTTATCTCTTCACGCTAAAACTTTTGAACCGATTTGAGAGTGCGATTGAGAGTGCGATTTGAGAGTGCGAGCAGCACAAAACCGGTCGTTGTGGAGATCCTTGGGGGAGGCCTTTGTCCAGCAGTGGACGTCTTTTGGCTGAGATGGAAGAGAAGAGAAGATCCCGTTCCCATGGGAATATCGGGATAAAAAGTATCCTATGTTTTAATCAAGGTTATAAACTATCTGTATGCCGAATTTCATCCAATTCCATCCATCCGTTGCAGCGTGAAGAAGCAACAAATATACAGACATACATACACACAAACTTTCGCATTTATAATATTAGTGTGATATATCTATCTATCTAATACCTTTAAACGAGCAATTCTTGTATATATGTATATGTACATAATCTGAATCTCGGAACCGGTTTCAACGATTTTCATGAAATTTAGTATGCAGGGGGTTTCGGGGGCGATAAATCGATCTAACTAGGTTTCATTTTTAGAAAACATTAATAAAAAAATAACGAGCAAAGCTCGTTCATCCAGGTACTAACTTATTATAGCAACAATGAAATTGTGAACAGATCTTAACCAGAGCCGACCAGAGGTTACTACGTCGTCGACAACTCGAGCAGCTCTGCGTTGAATGCGGTCAAATGGGAGGAGTTGGTACTGGGGCGCCTTCAGCCTAAAGATGAGGACAGTATTCCTTATGAGGCCTGACCTGTGCTTTGTAAAGCTGTAAGCGACGATGGGTCGGCGTGAAATACTGTCCCGTAGGCCGCCATTTGTACTGCTTTTTATAGTGTCCTCATATCTTATAGTATGGTGTATAGACGCCTGTACATCAACCTAAGTACATGGTTGAAAAACCCATATGCTTTAGGCATAAATTAAATATTTATAAAATACAGTGAAAAAAAAAACGCCTACCTGACCCAGCTAGGAATCGAACCTGGGTCTTCCGCAATTCGGGCGGCTTTACCGCTATGCTACCGGGAAGGCTGACGTAAGCGCCGAATTTTGTAACTGCTTTTTTTTTGAGTGCGATAGTGTTGATTAATTTCGGCGAGTTGGATTGAGCCACGACAGCATAGTTGGCAGTGCACCTGACCCGGCATGTCGTGTGGTGCGGGTTCGAATCCCGTTGGATTTTGGAATTTGTCTTTTTCCAATTGTAATTTGTTCGCAAAAATATTTGCGTAAAATTATATAAAAATAATTATAGTTTTTGGTAAGTTGATTTGCAGGCGTGTGTACAACAAAGAATATTTTCAGTTTCATTTCATTTTCAAATTAATACGAGTATAATTTCAGCCATATTGCGAAAACACCGCTCCCTTCCGTACAGCGGGAACGTCAAAATATGTTTTTCTTGCTACTAATAACGCGTAGTCATTGAAAGATATTGCTGGCTCATCAGCGCAGCGGCGTAAAATAAAAAGGCCGAGAAGGTAAGCTTTTTATTGAGAGCGTTTACTGATGGCCCCAGACTTCATTTACAGCTTCACCGGGCTTTTTTGAGGGGCGGCGAGAAACTTAAAGGGTTCCTCTAGCGGTCAAACGAAGCACCATCCGAGGTTTTCTAGAGGGAACGGCTTCACGCGTTAGTAAGTGTCCGCTGTGTCCTACTAGATTCTGCGAGGGGCTCGGATCGGATCGGGGAGCGGGTCGTGGGGGTGGGGAGAATTGCCCAGGTACATGTCAGTGAGGAGCTCGATGGCGCAGTGGTTAACACGCCCGGTCTACGATTGCTGAGGTTAAGCAACTTTCGCAAAGGCCGGTCATCGGATGGGTGACCAAAAATTTTTCATCTCGAGCTCTTCTGAGCTTCGGAAGGGTCCCGGCTGCATTAGTAGTCGTTAACAACCACCAATCCGCACTGGGCCCGCGTGGTGGTTTATGGCTCGTTCTCCTTACCATCCATAGGGAAGGCTCGTGCCCTAGCATTGGGGACTTTATGAGCTGATAATGATAATGACATGTCAGTACCTGGTATAGTACTAGTGCGTGTACCCGTGCTCTACTAGATTCTCGAAGGGTTCAGATCGGATCAGGAAGAAGGTAAGCTTAATAAGTACATACCGCGATCAACGCACACACAGACCCTCTAACGCACACGGATCTCGGAACAGCTCAGAACAGTCCGAGCGCAGCTGTAAATAAAATAAACAAATAAACTTTCCTACACTCACACCAATTATCTAGCCCAAGAGAAGCTTCGTTATGAAACTCGTTAAATGGTTACTAGACAACGGATAAACATACTTAAAATACTTAAATACATACTTATTATACATAGAAAACACCCAGACCCGAGACAATTTAGAAAAACAATATTTTTTTAAATTGACCCGACCGGGGTTCGAACCCGGGGCCTCAGAGATGGCGACACCATGAAAACCGGTGTAAACCACCAGACCAAGGAGGTGTCAAAGTTGTGTCGAGGCTGTTGCGAGATTGCGCGTCCGTAAGAGGTTTTTTTTTCTTTTAGTTGATGGCTTCGTGCGATTAGCACATTTAGCCAGTGTGAAAGTAAATTTTCTTACAAGTAATACATAAATAAACAATATTTCCTTCCTGTATGATGATGATGAATGATAATAGAAATGAGAAGTGAGAAATGATATACCCCCCAACCCCTCAAGTATCTCAGTAAAGATGTGGGGCTTTACTAAGTCCTCACGCGGACTTCTTGAGAGAATTTGAAAAGTTACGTTGCACTGTTTTGTTTCATTTGCCCGTGAGAAGTTGTCTATGTGTGCATTGCCTGCTCAAGCGCGCTTGTACTCGTATGAAGTTAACCTTCTGCAGTCTCATGAGCAACTCCTCTTCGAGCGGCTTCAATGGAAAATAATTTGTCTTTATTGGAACCTTAAGAATTTCTCAAAGGAAAGGAAGGAGAAAATCTTTCTTTATTTTAAATTGTTATTTTTGTATTCACACTGATAATATTGACGACCTCCTTGGTCGAGTGGTTTGTACACCGGTTTTCATGGAGTCGCCATCTCTGAGGTCCCGGGTTCGATCCCCGGTCGGGTCAATTAAGAAATTATTGTTTTTCTAAATTGTCTCGGGTCTGGGTGTTTTCTATGTATAATAAGTATGTATTTAAGTATTTTAAGTATGTTTATCCGTTGTCTAGTAACCATATAACGAGTTTCATAACGAAGCTTCTCTTGGGCTAGATAATTAGTGTGAGTGTAGGAAAGTTTATTTATTATTTATTATAGTTTATAATATTAGGTCCTTACCTACGAAATTGGCGATTTGTATGAATATTTTTCATACCAAAGTTATTTTTAATTTTCTTAGCATTTATTTATTTAACAGTATAAAATTAAAGAGTAGTGTGTTTGTTTCACTAGCTAAATATAGCAGACATTAAAAAGAAAAAAAAATGAAGTCCCTTCAAAGCTACAATGAAACAAAAGTACAATTCCGCGAACAAAAAAGTTAGTCAATTAAAAAAAAAATTGGGCGATAAAGACACAAAATTAATAATCATTATTAATGTGTATAACAATATTAACAACGGGTATTGACTTTTAGAAGTAATACACCTATTAATAAGTGAGAAAAAAACGTCAATTTCATAGGTAACCTTAACTTAGCTCAGATAAGTTTTATCTTCGATCAAGTGTTGATCGAAGAGTTTTATCCAACGAATAATATTGTCATTTTGACATATTTTCTAAGGAGAATCTGTCATTATGTCAAAATAATTCAATGAATCACACTAATATTATAAATGCGAAAGTTTGTGTGTATGTGTGTATATTTGTTGCTTCTTAACGCTGCGACGGATGGATAGAATTGGATGAAATTTGGCATACAGATAGTTTATAACCTGGATTAGAACATAGGATACTTTTTATCTCGCTTTTCTCACGGGGACGAGAACCACGCGGGTGAAACCGCGAGCGGCCGCTAGTCACACAAAAAACGATAAGCGAATACGAAGTACTAGCGATGCGACAAGTTGGGTCAGGGAACAGCTAGTAATTAAATATTTATGTGGACTAGTGATCGTCCAGTTGTCTAAATGGAACCGTTATTCACAAAATAAATAAATAAACTTTCCTACACTCACACCAATTATCTAGCCCAAGAGAAGCTTCGTTATGAAACTCGTTAAATGGTTACTAGACAACGGATAAACATACTTAAAATACTTAAATACATACTTATTATACATAGAAAACACCCAGACCCGAGACAATTTAGAAAAACAGTAATTTCTAAAATTGACCCAACCGGGGATCGAACCCGGGACCTCAGAGATCACACCATGAAAACCGGTGTACAGACCACTCGATCAAGGAGGTCGTCATATAGTGTTTATGTAATATTTATTTTAATGTAATAGATAATATCCAATACATTTTGTCTTATAAGACTCCTTCTCTATATGAACTTTAATTAAGCCAAATTTCACGCTCCTCTCACGAAAGCTTTAAAAGGCGCACCAAATTTTCGTTTCATGTATTAATATAGACTAGACCGTAATTTTACTAAGGCTGCACGGAATATATCCTAAGCAATGAAAAAATAAAAAATATAGAATGTGAGTTTGGATTGGCATTGAGAGATTTCGGCCGCTCCTATTCCATTTTTGAAATTTTTGAAAAGAGTAAATGCGTGTGTGTCAAATACATGGTAGTGTGTGTAATGTTTGTTTTATTGATTTAATGTATTTTTAATGCATAATTTAAAAAAAATATTGACATTCTGTACTCCTTCTCTATATAAACTATAAGTGTGCGAAATTTCATACTCCTCCGTCCGCGCAATTTTCGTAAAAAGGGGTACAAATTGCTGTCTGTTCAATGTAATGTGGAAAATTTACTGATTTATGTGTTATTTTGTATGTGTGATTTTATATGATTTTGTATATTTGTTTGGGGCCCAAATAAATAGAAAAAAAGTTTTTGCTTCACGTATTAATGTATAGATAGATATTATTACACTTGAAAAAGGAACTACCTAAGATGGGAATTGAACCCATGATCATTCTTGAACAGAGCGGCTGCTCTTCCAGTAGAGGTACTGAGAATAATTTATTCACCATAAAGTTATATAATCATCTCTCCATGTGCTGTTGTTCATGTAGGAAGGCCTAATTCCACCAGTGGGATGTTTATAGTCCGATGAAGTATGTTGAAGTCATTTATCCTTCATACTGTCCCACTGTATATAACCTATAACTATCCCACAGCCAGCTGTGGGATGCTGTTGATGTTGTTGTATGTTGTATGTTGGGATGTTGTTGTAATCAAGATTGGCTTAATCACCACGCTTGACAAACACTGATGGTTGGTGTTCGCAAACCCGGGCTATGCATTAAATAAATTCAAAACACACTTGCACGACCTGTAACTTGAACTCAGAACGTCGCTATTTTGTACCATTCCGAAACTATTGCAAATATTACATTAAAAAACAAAACTTAACTAATGTTTAATATTACCCGCACTGTTAAAAATAATGTTTTCATAAACTGACCGTCACATTAATGTAATCAACATCCTCTTCATCCCGTTGGAGACACATCCAGGTATCACAAAGTATCCCAGTTTATACAAACACTGCACTTCATCAGTCAAATACATTAAATAGTAGCGGCCCCAGCGTACTGCCTTGCGGCATGCCGTCACAGCGCTCTTGAAATGACTGAAGCTACAAGCTACAACTCGGATTGTTTTCAATACAATCTGTAACAGAAGAAAAAACAATAATAAAGCCAACCGCGTCTGTGTTATGTTGTTTTGTGAAGGGTTCGGCGGTGAGCGATGTTGTCTAAGGCTTAAGTTAAAGTTTTTTGGATACAATTTGGTCACAGGTTCGTAGGGTCTCTGAGGAATTAACGGCTAAGGTTTCCCAACTGAGCGTGGATTCATCTCTTTTAATTTTTAAGATTTTCATTCTTGTCATCTATAGATAAGGTCATAGGTACCAGTATTAGGTCAAAACAACCCGCACAAGTTAGTCAAAATTGATCAAACTCCGTTTCTCTAAAGTTGTTTTATATCTAGATAGCTTTTACTAATTATATCCCATATGCTAACTTTTACTCGCACAATTTTTTTTAAATTTTGTTAAGGTAAATAAAAAACTACGCTAAAATCTACTGAACCTAAAGCAACAGATCTATTTCCAATCTTGCACTTGCCTACAATAGACTTCAGCATAAACAATTAATATATTTTTTAAATATTGTCCGACAATCTTCGTCTATGACTAATTTCTTGTTGCTAAAACACTCGACTTATCGATTCGGATAAGGTTATGCTAATTCAAGCACTCAAGTGAAGAGCATACGAGTAATTTTGCTGTACTATCTGGTCGGTTGTTATGGCAATTGTGGTTTTTGCTATTGCTAGTAAGGACACCTGAAGATTGTGGGCTGAAAGTAAATATTTTATTATGAGCGAAGGGCTAGCTAAGCATAACATTGTCCTCGTGATATCACTAACGAACAAGTATTATGTTCCCAGCGAGCTATTTTTAGGTTATTCTAATCATCTATGTGGTCTAGAGGCTAGACTACCGATCTCAGGTCTAGATATCCCGGATTGGATTCCCAGTAGGTATATGTGTTAATTTACTCGGTTTGTTCGGTGGTAGAGCTTGTTTTGATTACACCTTGCTAGCTATAGCTTCCCTACCATTGCTGATGAGAAGTCCGAATAAAGTGCATTTCTACCTTCGGTCTTTTCTTCAAACTATACTAGATGCTAAAGCCAAGCGGTCAATTCCATTCGTGGAATAAATAGGTATATTAAAATACAATAACATTTAAAGCTCCAACAAAAGGCTTTTCAAATAGATACTTGCAAGAATGCATGCAACGATTTTGCAATTAAATGTTGAAAAAATATAATGAATAAAAAAAGAACATATCAATGGGTAGCCGTCCGAATGTTGCATGGTAGTTTTTAGCCCCAGCTGTGGGAAAATAAAATGAACTGGTGGTGTGTGATGATTAAAATAAACTAACTTTAATATTTAGATTGAGATTAAGGATTAAGGATTGAATATGATAGATTAAGGAGTTAATGATAGAAATTAAAGAATTAATGCTAGATTAAGGATTGAATAGCAAGCAGTAACTTTGTATATAGAGCTAGTTGCTGGAAAAACCTGGATGCGATCAGCTCAAAACAGCAGGGACTAGCGTAACATGGAGGAGGCCTATGCCCAGCAGTGGGTAGATACGGGCTGACAATGATGATCATAAACCTGGTAAGTTATACTCTATACCCAATTACTTAGTTATCGTGATATTATAAAGCTACAGAACTCGTTTGTTTGTTTATTTGGTTGAACGCGCTAATCTCAAGAACTATTAGTTCGAATTGAAAAAATATTTTTGTGTTGAATAGTCTATTTATTGAGGAAGGCTATAGGCTATTTTACCTCACGCCTTGACTAATAGAACGCGGGTGAAACCGCGGGGCACAGCTAGTGTTTAAACATTTATATAATACAGTGAAAAAATTAAATGCTTACCCGACCCAGCCAGGAATTGAACCTGGGTCTTCCGCAATCCGGGCGGCTGCACTGACCATTTTGCTACCGGGAAGGCTGACGTAAGCACTGAATTTTTACACTGCTTTTTAATTTTTGAGTGCTTTAGCGGCACAGTGCCCTCTATATTTTTGTATTTTTTAAATATTTAATTCAGCTTCAGTGCAGCAATTAGCACTAAAAAATAAAAAATATTTTTTTCAACTCAATGTTTTTTTTAATGTAGCGCATGCCATTGTATTACATGAAACTTGTACCTACTTAGTTTTTTTGCCGTGGTTACAGCCGGTGCGACACGGTCGAAACGTTCGTCGGGTTTTTCTTTTTTTTTGGAGAGAGACTGCTGATTGCCGAGGGGCATTTTCAGCTTCACCGGGCTTGTTTTAGGGGCGGCGAGGTACGTAAAGGGTACCTCAAGCCGTATTGAAACGAATCACCTTCGGAGGATTTCTAGAGGGGTACGGCATCGCACACTTAAAAGTGCGCGTCCCCGTGCCCTCCCAGAGTCTCCGAAGGGTTCGGATCGGATCGGACGGTTCGTCGGGTATACAGGATGCAATATGTGTTAATTCCGAATATAGCAGATAGGGTAACACGCACAGATACTTGGAAAATTAAGAACATGCCTGAAAAGTGCCATATGGCTGAGATACTTATTAAGGTTATGTAAGTAAGCCTATAACTGTCCCACTGCTGGGCAAAAGCCTCCATCATTAAAATCAGACATCACTAAAATTGTTGGGTATTGGCTTAATCACCACGCTTGCCAAATGCGGGTTGGTGATCACAAACTCGGGCTATGCATCGAAATAATCCGAAACATACTTTGCCCGTCCTAGGAATTGAACCCGGGACCTTCAGGTATTGGGCCAAGCGCTTTGCTACTCGGCCACCGAGGCATTAAGCCTATACCCATAATTGTATCGAAGACTTGATTTTAATTGATAATAGGCTTTTGCCTAAGAGTGGGAAGTATGTAAACTTCATCATCATCATCATCGTTATCAGCCTACACTGGTACACTGCTGGACATACATAGGCCAATATCTACAGATAATAAATAAATTAAAATATAATCTTGCTTAACCCATTACAGTGCCATCTATTAAGTTGCGCTTGCACTAGTTGTTTAACGAACGTCTTTGTTTAACATGTCTGAGCGCGCCATCTAGCGACCGTAACCTGTAACTCGACTTTTTTCGGTCGCGTCACGTCACGCCTGTTGCATACTGCCAGCGAATTGTTTACAGAGTACAAAAGACCCTTGTTTGTTTTTCGCTAGACGTTTCCTGGTTTGTTTTGTGTGTGTGCATGTGTGTGTGTGTTTTAACAGCCGGCTGTGTGAAGAGGACGGTACACAAAATGTTGTTGTTTGCTTGAGTCGGAGTAATAAATTCTCTGTCTGTATCGGCTATAGCTATAATATTGTTTTGTATGCGGTAATTGGAATGATGAGAGATGTTGAATCGATTTCGCTTATTCAAGGGCACACGTGAGACATGATAAGGCTAGCGAAAGTTTAATTGAATGAGAGTGTTTGTTTGCTAAGCATTATTTTAGAAAGTTTATGATGATTTTGCTTGTTATCCTAAGCGTTTGCAATTACTTGCGAAATTACTTCATAGGTTACCTACTTTGTCACTTAAATGTCAGGTTTTTTGCTAGGTGATTTTATTTCCGGTATCGATAACACTTGTTGCTACCAAAATTCTCATACACTAAGTAGGTAGGTAGTTAAATTTATCTTTAAATGGTTATTTACTGGATTAAAGGCTTATTATTATCCGTAACTAATTAACTGTTCTACCCAAAGTATGGCTGACTTATTATTATATAAATTTCCGTCACAAAGTGGCTCCGAAATGTCTCAGTATTCACCTGCTTCAAAAATAACAATACTTAGTTAAGTCTGCTACATTTTTTACACGACCTCGCGTGTGCTACGTATTTAAAAAAAAGAGTTTGTCGATGACAGTACAGACGACGCCGGCACGTCAACCTATTCAAAACTGTCAAATTTCTGCAATAAATATTCAACCTTATGACATTACTCATAAAGTTCAATGTCTATTGAGGGCATTTGACAGTTTGTGGTAATCGCGTGTGCAGGTGTGTGTACAGTCAACAGCAAAGGTAACTGATGATTGGTCAAGTTTCAAAATATGAAATCAGTATGAAAATCAAAACTTTTTAAACGCATATCGAAAAACCTTCGAGTTTCTACTACTTCGTACCTGCAGACTTTGACTGTAGTTATATAGAAAATACCGACTTACACTATCGAAACTTAATTTTGGAATCTAGTAAACATCATCTACATTTGCTGTTGACTGTATCTGTAGTGTAAATATGTTATAGTGACAGGTCAACGTATACAAGATAGATAGAAGTCTTAAGTATAACTAGCATATTACATGCGACTTCGAAATAAGGGACTTCGTACCGCTTTGACAGTTTCCATGACAACAAAACATACATACATTTTGAGTTTGATTTTTTTTGAATTAAATTTTTTTTGAATTTGACCTATAGCTATAGATATTTTTTATCTTTATTTTATTATGGTTTAGTCATGATGACTATCTCACCCTCGTTAAATTGTTAATGCTGTTACATTTACCGATATTGCAATATTTTTAAAATATATAATACTCTTCTCTGGGCCTCATTCCGGGTACACACTATCAAAACATAGTATATGTCCTCAACTATATTACACACTGAGCAGTTAGGTGAAATTAATTTTTCCATCAGGTATGCAAAGCTGTTCAATGGAATATACCCGGAATGAAGCCTGAGGGACATTACCAAATATATACGCCAATAAGGGAAGATTCCCTTATTGGCGTGATCAATCCAGAGATATCTAGCTATATTTGGTTGGATAGTCGATATAGATTTACTTTCAAAGACTTGGAGCAAAATTGTGATGGGTAGTAAATGAGACACAGAAAAGAACTTATGATGTTCTAGTTTTATGACTCTACAATGTAGATTTAATGTCTAAGTAGAGTTTACATAGATATAACATTAGAATGTATGAGTAATCGTTTTCCGTATAAATTTTAACTTACTAAATATCACGCTAATCTTTTACCTTTTTCTGATTTTATTTATTTATTTATTCATTTTATAAGGGCAGTCAGCGAAAACTTGTACTAAATAAAAAATTATGTAACATACAATAATATCTTAAATGCTAAGTACAGCCTTCTATCATTGACTTGACTCTACAGTGTAGATGTAATGTCTAAGTAGAGTTTACATAGATATAACATTAGAATGTAGGAGCAATCGTTTTCCGTATAAATTTTAACTTACTAAATATCACGCTAATCTTTTACCTTTTTCTGATTTTATTCATTTATTAAGGGCAGTCAGCGAAAACTTGTACTAAATAAAAAACTATGTAACATACAATAATATCTTAAATGCTAAGTACAGCCTTCTATCATTGACTTCCACGGTATGCAAATGTGGAGAGTTCATGTAAAAAAGAAGGAAAAACTAAATTTTCTAAGTAGTTAGTAATAACAAACTTAACAATATAAATAAGAGCTAAAAAATATATAACTCATTTCAAATGCTAGTAAGGCAGTGGAAAAAAAATTCGCGACAGCGTGTGTCGCAACAGCGGCATTCGAAACTACGTAGGACGCCCAAGAATTATGTAGGGTTTACGTAGCTTTCGAACATCAGTTTTCTAAATTTGTGGATACTTAGATGAAATATGTCAATTTCAGCGTTGGATCGTGACAAAACATTATATTGTTGCTGTAGCCTAATAAGTGTTGAATGGTAACCCAAGTTGCTCTTAGAGAGCTGATCCAAAAATAGATTAAATCTACTGATGCGTGGTGACTTTCTTGGTGCGTTAATATTGATTTGTCGTAGGAGATTCAAACAATCGACGTCACCACGCATCAACCTATATATAACTTATACAAACATGGCATCCAGGAGGAGTCTCCTTTCCCTTAGCGGCTTAAGTTTAAAATGTTCAAGGCGACTCAAGTAGGACGTGAGACTTTTGACGAGGAAGAATCGAAACAACAGATGCCACATAAACCTTCTCTGAACACTTTCAAGGCGTTTTATATGAATATCGTATTGCGGTGACTAAACAATAGTACAGTATTCAAGTCCGGACCTCACGAGACTGATATAATAATTATAGCTAAAATAGCAGTGGGACTTTTGAAGTACTTTGTATAGTCGACCATGAAATCGCTTTATCACTTTTGACAAAAACTTCCATTAAAATACAATAAAATTTCGCTAAGGCTCATTGTCAATAATGACAACGTATCTGTCACTTGGTCTTTTAAACAAAAATAGAACTTGTTGTTTTATTATATGCAAACCAAATTCACTTCTATCTATATGCTATATATTCTTATCGTATATGCCACTGGAGGAGAGGTTTTGTTGCGAGTGAACCGGATGCACTTGCATTTACCTTCGTTCAAAAACATACGATTGTCGACACACCACTTAATAAATCTGTTTAGATCTTCCTGTCGTAGGATAGTATCATGGGCGGTTACTATTGATTTCATCACCTTCAAGTCATCTGCAAACATAAATATTTTGGAGTGCCAAAAAGATGCTATAAAGTTAAAGTCGACGTAGATTACATCCACACAGATGCTCAAGTCTACAGTTCGTTCCACGTCAGCAAGAAAGGACACCAAGTTGGATCGGCCAGAGAGAAAGCCATAGATTTGGAGATATCATATGTTTCACGTGACAGCACAGAATACGACAAAGCTGAGCATTTTCTTTTATTATAGTCAAAAATTCTAATTTTCCTACATTCATACCTATCTCTCCACCTTTACGACTCTATCTATGTACATAGTATATTCGACATTACATTAGATTTAAACTTAGCCTTTTACTGTTTTATTTGAAACCATAATTTATAAAAGCCTTCCTCTATTTTGTGTTTATTTTAGAATCTATAAAATGCTCCAACACTTCTATCTGATTCTGATTTGTCTATGTTGTTTGATTTAATTTAATTTAGGTATTCCCCGCTCGATCCTCTAAATGCCACTATACATTTAGAGGATACACTAAACATGCACACTAGTTTAGGCCCAAGACACCGTACTCGTAGAACAAGGGTACGACGAACCGGTTCACACGCGCTCTATACCAGGTACAGGCATGTACCTGGGCGCTTCTCCCCACTAGCACGGCTCGATCAACCCGAGCCGAGGTCCGAGGCGAATCCCTCGGAGAATCTAGTACGGCACGGGTACACCCAGTAGATACCCATAGGGGTATCTATCACGACCAATCACACCACCTTCAACTGCCTTTATACATTTTATTTATAACTTCGAAGAATTAACTTGGGGGAATTAGCTTCCCCGGGCTTTTTGCGGTGTGAAACGGAATCATCGCCTGAGGTTTTCTAGCGTCAAAATAGTTAACTCTCCGAAGTTATAATTAGAATGGGATACAAAAATGTACAAAGGATGTTGAAGGTGGTGTGGCTGGTCGTGATAGATACCTATGGGTATCTACTGGGTGCCTTTGTTTTTGACTTGGGAACCCAAATCTCCACGAATTAAAAGGGTATGTATAAACTATACCCCTGTGTGGTGCCGGGGATAAAGAATTGCACCACCCCATCTCTTCCCTTGGGTGTCGTAAAAGCCGACTAAGGGACCATTCCATAGGATGGGCAGCAGCATCTCTCTGAGGTTACCCTCAACCTACTGCGATCGCTAACCCGCACTGCCAAGCGTGGCGATTACAGCAAATACCCCTCATATCCTTGGGGGAGGCCTTTGTCCAGCAGTGGACGTCTTTTGGCTGAGATGAGTGTAAACTATAACTTCATAAAAATAATTAGGAACACAATTGGATTTGGATGCGATAGATGCTCAGTCTTGTAAATGTTTTCTAGGTTCCACCACCGTTTACAGGACGCGTACTACTCAGATATATCGTAGTGGCACTTTAAGCCCAGTGATTGAGACCAGTTTTCATCTAAAAATACGTAACTAGCTATCAAATTGCCCTCGGGTAGATGGGGCTGCAAAAATGTACCGATTTTAAAAGAAAAAAACATTTCTCTAAGAATATTTTTCTCTTTTCTTTTTTTCTTTATCATTATTACGTATTAGAGTGTTAGCAAACTAAAAGCACCAAAAACAACCATTAAATACGTAAGTTATTTTTATTAATCCGCTTTAAGTAGCGTGACCGCCATTTCTTTAAAAAAAAATTATATACTTTTTTTTTTAAATCAAGGGCAATTTGATAGCTAATGATCTGTACTATCACCCCTTAAAGGGATCGCTAGGAATTTCTTTTATTTCGCTAAAATCCGAACTAATGTTGTCATGTATTTCTAATAGTGTTCCTGCCGATCTCTGGTGCCACTGTACCCTAGTTGTTTGTTATAAAAAAACTGTAATAACTCCATAAAGTTGTTTGTCAGTAACACGAGCACCGTTGTAATCGGTGCGTTGTGCAATTTGTTTGTTGCCCACATCAGATAGAGCGAGACAATGAGCTATGGGAAAACTGGTGGCTTTCTTAACCGATTCTTTGTGTTGTTGTTTGTTTACTGTGAAATCGGACTATCACAATAACGGCCGTGTACCAATCAAGTATTTTTTGATGTGTAACATCTTTCCGCTTGCCTTCTATACATAGGTATACAATTTGTGGGAGTGATTTCGTGAAATGTGACGGAAGTAGGTGTAACAGTGTGACAGGAAATCAAGGAGGTGCGCATTTTGTAAATTTAAAATCGATATGAATTTGAAAAATTACAAAGTGTTGAAAAACAAAAGTTCAAAAGTTTTGAACATGACATTATTATTATACATATTGTGTCATTTGACTATCACAGGTCATTTTGATCCTTTAAGATCAGAAAGCCTAACTTGTAGAACGTCTTCAAAGCAAGACGTCTACAATTCAATATGTCAAACGTCTTCTAATGAGTATTTACTGCATTTATTTTATAGTTATAAAATGATGTAATACCTGACCCATTTTTTTCAGAATATAATGTTAAAATTGCTCATTACTAAGGTGAGATGTCAAATGTTTAAACATCATATTATGCGACTACTGTACAGTAAGGCTCGCTCGTTTATTTATTTTATTATTTCAATGTTAAACATGGCCTTTAAAGCCAAAACATGATGTTTGGTAATAGGTGTATAATCCTAATATAGACATGCAACCAAGTATAACACCGTGAAATTATTCAAAACATCGAACATTTTAACAATTTTCTGGGGTTCTATTCATAGAACATAGGTATGTGCCATATTCGGGATTATACAGGTTTTACCCAACATTCCTGTATCATCATCATCAGCTCATTTTATGTCCCCACTGCTGAGGCACGAGCCTTCCCTATGGATTGATAGGGAGAACGGGCCATGAACCACCACGCGGGCCCAGTGCGTATTGGTGGTTATTTACAACTGCTAATGCGGCCGGGACCAACGGCTTTACGTGCCTTCCGAAGCACGGAGGAGCTCGAGATGAAAAATTTTTGGTCACCCATCCGATGACCGGCCTTTGCGAAAGTTGCTTAACCTCAGCACTCGCAAACCGGGCGCTTTAACCACTGCGCCGCTGCCGTCGAGCTCTTCAGGTACGTGTGCTGGGAGGGAATTCCAGTTTTTGGTGGCGCGACAAAGAAATGATGATAAATATCTAGATTATTCTAGATTGAATAAAAAAATGGGAAACAATAAAGAAAGTCGACTTCAAAGAGTGACTGCGGCATACATGCGCCCAGACGAACATACAATTTGTATCCATGTGAAACGATGTTAAGTAACAGATTATTTATCTTTTTAGTTGCCGCTACAACAATTAACGTTTCCTCCGACATAACATCTGTAGATCTGAACCGGCCATTTTGGATTGTTCTAATTAATTATATATCTTACTGCTATTTTTATGCAAATTATTGTTGTTTGGCAATAACAGTATAGGAAGAGCTCGATGGCAAAGTTAGCGCGGCCGGTCTTCAAGTGCTGAGGTTAAGCAACTTTCGCAAAGGCCGGTCATCGGATGGGTGACCAAAAATTCATCATCACGAGCTCCTCCGTGCTTCGGAAGGCACGTTAAGAGCGTTTAAGCCGCACACGAGCGCCGCCAATGAAAAAAAAACATATCTAGTAATTAGAGATAGCAAATCAAATTATGCTCAACAAACTATTTGAATGAACTAATTTAGCATTTTTACGTCACCTAATGAACATCTGACATGTTATGGTTTACTTAAATACGGCGTTATAGTTAAAGTGGCCGTTTTTAGCTGTAACGTCTTATTTAAATAAACAAATTACATGTCAGATGTTCATTATGTGGCGTAAAAATGCTTAATTATTTTATTCAAATAGTTTGTTGAGCATAATTTGGTTTACTATCTCTAATTATTAGATATGTTTTTTTTATATTGGCGGCGCTAGTGTGCGGCGTAAACCGTTGATCCCGGCTGGCATTAGCAGACGCGGGTCTATGGCTCGTTCTCCCTATCCATAGGGAAGGCTCGGGCCCCAGCAGTGGGGACATAAAACGAGCAGTTTGAGATATTGTTTAGGATCTACGAGGATAATAATTAAAACCGCTCGATGACCGACGGACAAAGCGAAAGGTCCGATTATTCGAAGATTACCTGTGTCAAAATGTTTCGTATTTTTCGATGCATGGATGATGGGTTGGTGATATCCAACCCGCTTTTCGTTGTAAACGCTTTGATTATGCCAGAGACTTGATTTCAATGACGGAGGCCTTCAGCAAAGAGACAGTTCACTCACACACAGTATAAGGCTATATTTAGACATCACTAAGTACATAGTATAAAACAAAGTCGCTTCCCGCTGTCCCTCTGTATGTATGTATGCTTAGATCTTTAAAACTACAAAACGGATTTTGATGCGGTTTTTTTTTAATAGATGGAGTGACTCAAAAGGAAGGTTTATATGTATAAACACATGCATAATATAGTATAGAAAAACTGATAATTTTAGAGGTTTCACATTTTTTTGCGCTTACATTGCAAACGCTGGCCCTACGAGATAGATCAAAATAATGTACTACATTATTGTGCACCTTAAAAAGGTCTACAAAAAAGTCCGCGATGGTATATCCCACGTCTCTCTTAGGGATAACCCACAATAATCATTTTTTAAACTTTACTTTTTACGAGAAATAATGGCTTATTTACGAAGCTATTTTTTTTTCTAAGTATCCAATTAAGTACCTTAAATACATTGTGCATCTAACATAGATCAATATGGCCCTTTACAGCATGTAATTTAAATGAATATTTTCGAAGGTATTACAGATTTAAAATGCAGGGACATAGACGGTTGCGTCTATCAGCATTGCACCCGTGCGAAGCCGGGGCGGGTCGCTAGTACTAACTATACAGGGTGTTTGGTAATACATGTATAATCCTGAATATCGCAGTTAGGGTTCAGTGCATGGTACTCCGGAAAATTATAAATATGCCTGAAAAGCACCTTAAGGCTGAGATATTGAGGTTGAAAATTCCAAATTGACAACCCTAGGTCCAGCTGATACATTTTTCTTGGTCGTCAACTCTATGGTATAAACGAAACAGAAGTCAAAACATGGCAGGGTCAATCAAAAATAATGTAATAAAATTTTGATTTTTTTTTATGGAAAGTAAATTTTTGTTTGATTTCGATTTTGCATGTTTTTCGGTGTTTTCTATACTTGGTTACATGGCTATATTTCGGGATTATACACCTATTAATAATAACTAATGGTGGCCCGGTGGTCGAAATTCGACCGTAATTTTATTAAGGCTGCACGGATTGTATCATTCATAAGCAATGAAAAATTTAAAAAGATAGAATGTGAGTTTGGATTGGCATTGACAGATTTCATTATTCTGAGGATTTCGGCCGCTCCTCTTCGTTTTTAAAATTTTTGAAAAGATTATATATACGTGTGTGTCAAATACATTAATTAGTGTGTGTAATGTTTGTTTTATTGATTTAATGTATTTTTATGCATAATTAAAAAAAATATTAACATTCGGAGAACCTTCTCTATATAAACTATAAGTGTGCGAAATTTCATACTCCTCCATCCATCCGCGCAATTTTCGTAAAAAAGAGGTACAAAGTTTTTGCTTCACGTATTAATATATAGATAATATTTAAAAGACCTATCAACCGAACACGATACGTGTGCACCTTTGATTATTTACTCTAAATAATCAAAGGCGTGCACAAACGCATTGGCAAAACAAAACATACAACGAAATTGATTGTTTACTTTTAATTACGTACGTTATTTATTGTAATCAACAATAAATTCAATGACAAACAGCAAATTGTGCCTTCGGCGTCGACCAAAACTACTTAACTCCAATAAATCACGTTCGTACACACGGCGGCAGATCAACCTACCAAAACTCCCCAAAATTCCTACAATCAATTTTGAACTTTATAGTTAGTTAGTTATAGGTGGATATAAGGATCAATATTCATTGGAGAAATTTGACAGATTGGGGTAGGTTGATCTGCCGCCGACTGTACATTATCTATATCGCAAACGTACGCAATGTAAACAATAATTTGTTTTTTTCTGTCATATCTGCGTTACTGACGCGTGTGGCTTTGCTGGCTTATTTGGACACGTCTCCATTTTTATTTATATTTTTTTAATACAACAAATATTTCTTTGAACGCCAAGGTCTGTGGTTAGATCAGCGAATCTATGATGGATGACATTGTTCGTACAGGTTTTAACCGCTTTGGTTAAGACCGCCGTTTTAGACCAAGAGGTCCTGGGTTCGATTCCCAGCGGGGGGTACGTGTTGTGTACTCGATTTGGTGGGTGGTATGGCTTGTTTGTCCGCCCGGCTAGCTACCACCATCTTATCTAAATATGTCGCCATAACATCATCGTTTGTAGCAATGTTGTGTTCCGGCAGCTAGAGATAAGATAGCCAGTGCCTCAGTAGTTGAGGATTCCGGGTGAAGTGCTTTTCCATCTTCGACCTTATCATCACTTCATCAGGTGCAATGAGAAGGCCAAGTGCTTTTCCGAACGATACAAAAAGAAAGGTATGATAAGACAGATTCCAACATAGATAACACTCGTACTAACAAGATTTGTTTAGGGTCCAAAAACCCGGTCAAAAATTTGAATATCTAACATATCTAACGTTCCTTAACTCTCGCGATTGACTGCACCATGAGAGGACAGCCAACTGTTCTACCAACTCACACAATCAGATCGTTTACATAATAACAAAAGAATTATGGTTTACTAGCGGCCACTCGCGGTTTCACCCACGTGGTTCCCGTTCTCGTGGGAATATCGGGATAAAAGTATTCTATGTGTTAATCCAGGTTATAAACTATCTGTATGCCGAATTTCATCCAAATCCATTCAGTAGTTTTTACGTGAAAGAGTAACAAACATTCATCCATACTTACAAACTTTCGCGTTTTTAATATTAACCGTGCATGTGTAACGAAACACCGTCAGTGGTTTTCTAGTGGGAAATGCATCACTAGTGGGTGTCCTCGAAGTAGATTCTACGAGGGTTTCGAGGATCTCGGCTCTTGTTGACCGGGACGTGGGGTTTCCTATCGGGCCTTCCCATGGATGGATAGGGAGAACGGGCCATAAACCACTACGCATCAGGCCCACTGCGGATTGGCAGTTGTTAACGAATGCAGCCGGGACCAACGGCTTTACGTGCCGTCCGAAGCACGGAGAAGCTTGAGATGGTAAACTTATGTAGTGAAAGTTGTATAACTTCCAAATGCTGTATCACCATAACTCCCCAGTCCCTCTGACAATCCTTTCAGTACATCTATACTTACTACTATATAAATCTGTAGGCTCTAAAATGTATGTATCATCCATCATCATCATCATCATCTCAGCCAAAAGACGTCCACTGCTGGACAAAGGCCTCCCCCAAGGATCTCCACAACGACCGGTTTTGTGCTGCTCGCATCCAGTTGTATGTCTTCTTATAACTCAAGAACGGCTTGACCGATATTGATGAAAACTTGTATGTTCATTAGACTATCATTTGCACAATCTCATTTTCTTACATGAGATTGTGCAAATGATAGTCTACAAAAAAAATTGAAAATTTATTCACAAATTTTCGCACAGCGAAAGTAATTGTATATGTACGTGTTGCAAACTTTTTAGAAAAGTAAGTAGTTAGTTTTGAATATGAAAAATAAAATAAGAAAACATAACGTCAGTGTCATATAATTCTTTAAGTTTTTTTGCTCTTGTTAAAAATTATAATATTTACAATCATTTAAAAACGTTTTATTCATACTACAGTCCATCAGTTCGTAATAGTACGTAAATATAGCAATTCGTTGGCATGTTCACGAGTGGTTAGGAAGGTAAAGCAAGTTGGAGCATAGCTCATCATCATCACCAGTTACTTTTATGTTCCCATCCCCACTGCTGGGGCACGAGCCTTCCCTAAGCATTGAAACATCACAGAGAGAACGGGTCATCAAACACGCGGGCTCAGTGCGCAGTCGTGCAGCCGGGATCAATGGCTTCGTGCCTTCCGAAAGCACGAAGCTGAGTTAGCCAAGAGATAGAGAGTTAGCTATGTGAATCGATGTATCTCCATAGCTATTAACTATCCAGGTACCCAGTCCCTCTGCCAATCCTTTCAGTACATAGTTGTATATATACGAGTATGTATGTGTGTATATACAGCAAAACGTGCGCATGTTCACGAATGTTTAGGAAGGCAAAGCAGGTCGGAAGCATAGCTGATAGCCATTTATTTAGATTTCGAGGTCGCTACATTATTTAGGTTGTTTTGTTTTATCAGTAGGAAGGCGCAATTTCGTACACAGTTAAGCATAGTAAAAGGTGGGCGGTCAGATAAAGTATCGAAATTTTAAGTTTTAATGTTATAGATAAAGCATTTATGCAGGCCGCCATAGTGTGAGCGTTCGGCATAGCGTGGTAGCGCTGTGATGAACGCTTTCACTTCTTGGGCTTCACTGGCTGCTTTTCATCAGGCAGGATGAAGCCATTTTGGCGTGCCACAATAAAAAATAAAAAAAATAAAAGATACAAAAATTCAAAAATTCAAAAGTGAGATTGTTTGTCTGTTCTCGCTTCATGTCAAAACAGATGGAGTAACGAGGCGACGTGATAACCTAATGCGAGTTTTATTTGCCGTTCGATCACGTTAAAGTCAACGAGAATTCTATAGCAAATCTTCTTGTCACCAGAGTCTAGTGTTAGTTTTAATTGATGGCGTTGAAGCAGCGCCTTCTCCAGCGTTTTCGTTGACGTAATCGAATGGTGAATAAATTCGCACTAGTCACTCAGGACGCGCTGTTTCAATATCGTACTAATTCTCGTTTTCGTCAACGAATGGCATATATAACTCGCACTGGGTACTCAAAGTACTTATAGTATATTATATCGAAGAAAAATACATACTTAGTATTTTAACTTTTGAAAACTTTACTTACGTTTTTATTTGTGTGAGCAATACAAATAAAAACAAAAAAAAAAAACAGGTAAAAAATAATGGCAATAGGCAATGAAAAACAATAAAAGGCAGGCAATAAAAAACAAAAAAGCATGGGCAAAGGCGGTCTTATCGCTTTAAGCGACCTCTTCCAGACAACCTTTGGTTTAGGAACCCAAGAAGGAGGTACAGGAAGTGCGCAAATACAATAGAATACAGAAGAATCATATACCAGTACATAAAATGACAACATATATATATATTTCATCTATGTCATTATCAATATAAAAAAAAGTATCGTCGTCATTTTGACTGTGCACTAAAGTCCAGGGGGGGAGGGGGGGGCAACTAGTATATGTCTGCGATCAAATTAATTAGATCTGTTTAAATTAACAATTTGTAATTTGTTATTAGCTAAAAATACCTGACTCACAGAACATAACTCTTTTTTTTTCCACCACCCAATAAAATAATGGTAATCTACTCAGCTCTCACAAAGAAGCTGAAAAGATTACCATTATATTTTTTTTGTAATTCTCTCGGGATTTTCCCCCCCTTCATCCGACCAGAAAACCCATAGGTATTCTAAATCCTGATGAAGCAGAAGGGAACATAGTTACGTAGAAAACTTGCGGAGGTTGCTCAGTCACAACGGCTTGAGGAACCCAATCCGATCCGCACCCCTCAGAGAATCTAGCAAGTAACGGGGACAAGCACTAGTGCGTGGTGCCATTCCCTTTAGCTAAACAACAACAATTATGGTGTAAATTCAATACACGTGTGAATTGAAACAAAAATCAAAATGTGTTTGCATGACGGTGAGTGTCAATCTTATCTCGCGCCAGAGATCTAGTTTTTCAGACCGTGAAGCTGGTTTTGTTTACGTTACCCACTTAGTTATCGGATAACGACTATAGTTGAAACAATATAAATATCATAAATTAAATAACGGCGCACAGATTAGGTACATAAAAAATTACAATTTTTTGTCATTTTTACGAATACTCAAAAATTATGCTGTCTGAAGGACGATTGAAGAAAATATGGACAGACAAATAATAACATAATTTAAGATTTTAATGGTCCTTAAAGTAAATATGTTTGGAATGGAAAAAAATATGAAAATGTGATGTCATCAACCAAATATCTTTAGAAACACTGTAGCGATTCATTTTGTTTAAGCATAATTTGTCTTTATCAGGCATATTGACTCTACTTTCCATTTGATTGATAAATTAAATTATATTTAAGTATAACTAACTTCTAGAAAAGTTTACTAAATAAAACTAGTATCATAATCATCATCATCGGCCTATACTAGTCCACTGCTGGACATAGACATCTCCAAGTGCACGCCACCGAGCACGATCCGCGGCTAAAGCTAGTATGTTAGCCTTTTTTAACCTTACTTTGTCACCTTGCTGGGCAAATACCTCTACCTAATATTTCCACTTCTTTCAAAGACCCCAGACAGGTAAAAATGTTTCATACAATGCAGGTCACGGCCGTTATCTATAGGTAAGCACCAACGCACCCACAAACTGTTGTTTCAAAAATGTAACATTTCAAGATATCTGTAAATGTTTTAAGTTGCGCTTTTGTCAAAACAAATAAGATAAACATGTTTGTAAACTATGTTGAAAACTAGTTATCAGCAACTTTGTGTCAATACGTCTAATCTTTTCCTACCTAGACTAAGGTAGGTACTTCCTTTCTACTATTCAAAGAAACAATACAATGAACTTATGCATTTAAAGAAACGTACTAAACGAAACGAAAGATATTTTTTTAACAAGTAGGTTGTTTAGCATTGTACCTATCTAATTCCTTATTTGTAATATCTAATTCTAATTATTTTGTCAGAGAATGGTATTGGTACCTGCACATCAGACTATTCAAATCTGTCAAATCTATACTAATATTATAAAGCTGAAGAGTTTGTTTGTTTGTTTGTTTGTTTGTTTGTTTGAACGCGCTAATCTCAGGAACTACTGGTTCGAATTGAATAATTCTTTTTGTGTTGGATAGTCCATTTATCGAGGAAGGCTTTAGGCTATATAACATCACGCTGCGACCAATAGGAGCGAAGCATCAGTGAAAAATTTTGCAAAAACGGGAAAAGAGCCTAAAAAATTAAAAATGCTGCCGAAAGTCACTATTCCACGCGGACGAAGTCGCGAGCACAGCTAGTCTCTTATACGTGCGATTGTACCGTCCGTCCCCGTTCTCTTATATTACTATTGTGAACACTAAGTATAGACCAAAAACAATTCTGTCTTTCGAAAAAGCTTTATAAGTAAAGTATATGACATAAATTTACTTTTTGTTCTAATCTAAGGTGTTGAATAAAATTATCTATATAGATATCCTACCGTATGCCATAGACATAAAGTTCAAAACCGTAGAGTAATAATGATGATGATGATGATGATAGTGAAACATTGCACTGTCAATGTCAAAAAAAAATAGAAAATTTTGTTAAAAATAACACCTGTGATTTATCTGCCCCCCAAGCGTTTACTACGAATGTTTGTTGTGTATTTTTGCAAGCCTCTAACGCGATAACGCTATCGCCGACACGCCTACACGCACACATGCGTCAACAAAAAGAGCTGCGCACACTGACGACGCGAACACGCGTGTGCGCATGTGTGCGTGTGTGCCGGAGGAAAAAAAACACATAGTCCACATTTGTTGCTAACTTGTAAAATGAGAATTTGTTTGTTGTGCCCGTCTTGGCTGCGACGACGACTGTTTTAGTTTCGCGATTCGCGATTTCGCGTGGTTTCTCGTTTACCACTTGGTGGGTAGGTACGTAGACTTACGTGGGTTTCGTTTCCTACACACACACGTCTGTTCGTATTTATTGGTATTGACAAACAAATCTATCGAGCACTTGGGCTGGCTTGCAATAACTTAATAACTCATATATTTTTAAACCATTATGCATCCAAACTGGTCTAGGACGACGTGAAAATGATGTAGTTATAATAAGCTGCTAAACTTCCCGTGCAGGTCGTAAGAGCCGACTAAGGGACAAGAGTTCCCAAGATCCTCGCACACCAGACGATCGGCTAGCATAGCAACCTATCGGCTATCTCTAGTGTTATCTCTTCTACCTCAGAGCGTCTCGGAGCCCTACTATGTTTAAGCTAAAAGTGGCGTCGAGGTCGTCCCATACTAAAAGTACATATTTTATTTACTTCAATAAATAATATTGCAGCCGCAACTTTTTTGATTCTTTGGCTTTTACTGCTCAACGGCAAATTGAAAAAAACACTCTCAGAGGTGTCTAGAGGGGATGGCATTACGCTAGAGTAGGGCCCTACTAGATTCTCCAAGGCGTTTGAGACGGCTGACGACAGCAAAAACCTTGTTACATATTGTGAGATTCTTTTTTCTTCTATTATTGTGTCCCATCATAATTACTTGCACAATCTTTAAAACAAATTTCCTTATTTCTTATAGTTTCGGAGTTTCCCATGGTGACTCATTACTTCTACTGACTGTCTAAATATACATATTACAAGTAGATTAGTAATTCTATGCTAGATAGATACTAGATAAAAACCTTTTTTTTAGCCTAGGAAAATTTGCACCCGATTCTTCAACTTCAACTCTGCGAGGTGTGCGGGGTTCATCATCATCATCATCATCATCATCATCATCATCATCACCAGCTCATTTTCATGTCCCCACTGCTGGGTCACGAGCCTTTCCTATGGATGGATAGGGAGAACGGTCCATAAACCACCACGCGGGCCCAGTGTAGATTGGAGGTTGTTAACGACTGCTAATGCAGCCAGGATCAACGGCTTTGCGTGCCTTCAGAAGCACGGAGGAGCTCGAGATGATAAATTTAGTCACTCATGCGATTACCGGCCTTTGCGTAAGTAGCTTAACCTCAGCACTCGCAGACCGTGCGCTTTAACTACTGCGCCATCGAGCTCCTCAAGTGCGGGGTTATACTTAGCCTGCTGATATGGCCGACCCACTAAAAACTTAAGGCACCCGTCTACCGCTCAGGCGGGATCCCAAGAGCTGTGAGGAGTCGTTCACGACCCGCCACGGTACCTTTGGACATGTCTCTTATTAAGGCGCCTAACCCTCCGATCTATAAAGCCCTCACACCTAGAGGGCTATAGAGAGATGGAATTTATTTATATACGCCTGCACATTAACCTAGCCAAAAAAGTAAACTTATTTTTAATTTTTTTATATTATTTCTTCAATAAATGTTCCACCTAGCCATAAAAGAAGAAAGTTCATATCTATTGACAGTTTGTAGTAGTGTGATGTACAGGCGTAGTAGGTACGTACTTACTACACATGATAACTAATTAAAATTATTGTTCATTAAACATTATCAGAGTTTTATATTAAAAACAATGTTTGCTTTCTGAATGGATGCTGTATCAACGTCGAATCATTCGATCGGGATTCTCTTGTCGAGTGATGTGATCCCTACAGATATTATTAAATATTTAATGTTATAATTAGTTATTAACAAGCTTATGTAATTGTAATTTTATCGTACGTTCCAGTTCAAGACTGTACACATGAAGCTTACCTATGTGGACATAAATTGAATAAAATGTATGTACGTACGTACCTACTGGAAAAATAATAATTTTTGATTTAGAATATCAAAGGAATATAAAATGCTATGCTATTATAAATAATCTGTCCGGGGAAGTAGTAATCAAACTATAAGAGCGTGATCTATGAACAATTTTATCGATAAAAATACCTCAAATCAGGGTTCTGACTGATTAATAAATTTACCCTTGTTCTTTTCTTTCCTCTGTTTTTTTTTACTTAAATCAATCCTTACTCTCTCAAAATGTATGAGGCCTGTGTGTTTTCTACTTCTACTAATAGGTAATCTGGTTAGCTATCGAATGATACCAAATATTTGCTTATCAGTGTCAAGGTGCCTATGCCATCGCTTTTTTAAAGGAAGATGTAAAGAAAAATTTAAAGGTGAGAGGCGGGTCAGACCCCTGATTTGAGGTATTTTAATCGATAAAATTATCCATACATTACGCTCTTAAGTTTGATTACTACTTCCCCGGACAGATTGTATATTATTGATAGATTATTCCTATAAGTCATCATTATTTAGTGCCATCTTCATACTGAAGTTCGGGGATTAGTAAGTATACAAAATTTTCTGCGATCCCTTAATATAGCTTGTTTTACCTGGCGATAACTAAGTCCAGTCCACATTTTGATTTTTTTTTATACCTAGCACGGCAAATGACTCCATACCACCTGATGTTAAGTGGAAATGGAGTCCAGACGCGAAGACAACTGGTGCAGCGTGAAAACAACGCAGCGTCAGTCAACCTCACTCTGCCGGCCCACAAGGTGCTTCTGATTTCCTCTAAGTAGGTATATTTAAATGTAGAATTGTCTATAATAGGAACTGGATTCGATCCGAACGCCTCGGAGAATCTAGCAGAGGATGGGGACACGCTTGCGTCACAGTATAATACGTAAGTAGCCATCCCCTCTAGAAACCCTCTCAAGATGTTTCGACACGGCTAGTGGAACCCTTATAGGTTCCACGATGTTCATAAAAGGTACATGTCGAGTTCGATGCTGTATAGTCGAGGAGTCAGACAGTTTTGTTTTCGGTAAGACATTACCACAAAATAAGGTAACTGCAGAAGATATTATAAGCTTCCGGTCAGGCTGATTTCTTCGGCCCCTGCTTTGGGGCCGGTTCGGGCGTCGAAGTCTAGGCTTCCTTGCTCGGAAACTCCTCACGGGCATTACACAGAATGCTCCGGGTCTGTCTGGGTGACACGGCAGGGGGGCAGGGGTACAGTCAACAGCAAAAGTAGATGATGTTTACTGATTTCAAAATTAAGTTTTGATAGTGTAAGTCGGTATTTTCTATATAACTACAGTCAAAGCCTGCAGGTACTAGTAGACACTCGAAGATTTTCGATATGGCGTTTAAAAGTTTTGATTTTCATACTGATTCATCAGTTACCTGCTGTTGACTAAGTATACATAATTTATTTTTGTTACTTGTTTTTCTAGTTATTTATTTTCTATCTCTTTAGATAAACGCGCTTCAGCAACGCACATGGCAACCTCTCACGGTTACGACATCTTGCAACACCTGCGCTCAAACTGGTTTGAGATGGTCCGAGATTCCATGTCCGTAAGTGTCTATGTGTGCGTTGCTCGAGCTAACCTTCTGAAGCCTCCTTTTTTCTAGACATTCATCATCATCATCATCATCATAGCCTACACTAGTCCACTGCTGGACATAGGCCTCTCTGAGTGCACACCACTGAGCACGATCCGCGGCTACTCTTATCCAGCTCTTGCCAGCCACCTTGCTATGATCGTCGCTCCACCTAGTCTGAGGGCGTCCTACACTACGTTTGCCGATACGCGGTCTCCACTCAAGAACTCGTTTACCCCAACGGTTGTCGGTTCTGCGGCTAATATGACAATTATAAGTCCTATTAGTCATATAAGTCTAGATCTAGACATGACTGTCGCTTAACTCTTTCCTTTGTTAGTGACATAGCTTTTTGCCACAATTGGGAAGCACTTGGCCTTAATCTCACCTGGTGGTAAGAAGATAAGGTCGAAGGTGGTAACTTATCTTAGTTTAATCAAAACCAGCATGTTATTGAAAGCTGAATCAGATAAACGTTAGCTGTGGACACAGCGGGCTGTTTTATCAATCTGGTTTGGACATTTAATTAACTATTTATATTTACTAGTGGTCCCCCAGTGGTCGAAATTCGACCGTAATTTTATTAAGGCTGCACGGATTGTATCCTAAGCAATGAAAAAATTAAAAAGATAGAATGTGAGTTTGGATTGGCATTGACGGATTTCGGCCGCTCCTCTTCCATTTTTGAACTTTTTGAATAGAGTATTTATGCGTGCGTATGTGTCAAATCAAATACATATGCGTGGGTGACAAATACATGGTAGTGGTAGTGTGTGTTATGTTTGTTTTATTGATTTAATTTATTTTGTATGCATAATTTAAAAAAAAATATTAACATTCGTACTCTTTATCTATATAAACTATAAGTGTGCGAAATTTAATACTCCTCGGTCCGCGCAATTTTCTTAAAAAGGGGTACAAAGTTTTTGCTTCACGTCTTAATATATAGATTTATTATTAGGTATACGGGCACATAGCGCTACTACATAACTGATCAGATATGTTTGAGTCACTTTATGGCTGGGTAGTGCTTGTTCTACGATAGCTAAAGTTAAGCAACTTTCGCAAAGTGCGGTCATCGGATGGGTGATCAAAATGTCCAATCATCTCCAAGCTCCGTGCTTCGGAAAGCACGTGAAGCCGTTGGTCCCGGCTGCATTAGCAATCGTTAACAACCACCGCATCGCACTGGGCCCGTGTGGTGGTATATGGCCCGTTCTTCCTGTGGTGCTTCCATCCATATAGAATTCTCGTGTCACAGCATAAAAAATAAGCTGGTGCAATATAAAACATAAAATAAAAAAATAAAAAAAATTGTTTATTTTTCCTCCAAAACATTACAAGTTTGGGACCAACAAACAGAAAAGCAATATGTATGTTTATCTACACTAATGTTGTAACATTCTACTTATGTTTCCAATACTTGACTTATAATTACTACTGTTATAGCGCAGACAACAAAACACTCAATTTAAGCAATTTCACATGATGGTATAATATCCACATCGATATCGTAAAATCTCATTATAACATCAATAAAACGCGACCAATTAACCTGGCGAGCCTTATGTCAAAATCCTCATACAAGTTGTATAAAATTTTGACATTAGGCTGGCTTTTGAAAACAGTTGGGTTATACGTGAAAACTTCGTCGAAACTACTAAACTTACATACACAAAACTCTTTGGTAAGATCTTGTGCCAATTAAATAAAAAAAGAACAGCGCGCGCTCGCTCCTGATTGGCCCTGCGCGCGCAGCTGCGCTCTCATTGGTTAGATTTTAATGGCGGAAATTTGAACAATTATTATAAATAAACTATTGTCAGCTTTTACTCTTGTTGTTTGACTAATTGCATTAGTGAAGATAAAGTAGTGTATGCAACTGCATATAACACGGGTATTAAAACACTCGTTACTATTATGAAACTCGCTGCGCTCGTTTCATAAACTCACACTCGTGTTTTAATACCCTTCATTATATGACAGTTGCATAAACTACTATTATCAGTAGCTTTACTTAATTTGGACTAGGGAATCACTATACACGGGCGCCAATGGTAACCACAGTTACCATGAACAATTGAATTTCTATTGTGTCTGTCCATGGGCGTCCAAGTAAATTATGTGTATTTAGAGTACCACGGTGGCTAAATGACTCGGATCAATTCTCCAAACGGGCAAATTGTGTTTCGATTTTTCGATGCATAGCCCGGTAATCACCAACCCGTATTTGACAAGTGTCGCGATTAAGCCAATACTCTATATATTTTTTTTGAGAGAGAGATTGCTGATTGCCTCAAATGGTATTTTCAGCGTCACCGGGCTTTTTTGGGGACGGCGAGGTACGTAAAGGATACCTCAAGCCGTATGAAATGAATCGCCTTCGGAGGTTTTCTAGAGGGAACGGCATCACACACTTAAAAGTGCGTGTCCCCGTGCCCTACTAGATTCTCCGAAGGGTTCGGATCGGATCAGGGAGCGGAGTAACCCGAGGGCGCCTCTAAAGGCTCGGACCTCGGCTCGGGTTGACCGGGCCGTGGAGGAGGAGAGAAGCGCCCAAGTACATGTCTGTACCTGGTATAGAGCCAATACTCTAGTAGCGTAGACTAAATTTCAATGATGAAGGCCTTCGTCCAGCGTGGTATATACAGACAACTATTTTTTACAATACTTTGTAATTAGAGGAAGGGGTTTCTTCTCAGATCTTGGCTAGCATCATCACCATAATATCTAAGTTTGTTGCCATTCGATAGCATGCAAGTTTCTGAGTAGTTGAAGAGTCCGGACGAAGTACGGTTTTACCTTCGGCGAAAAGTAGTGATGACAAAAAGTTAAAAGCTAAATAGATAGAATTTAGCAATCACTGGTTTTTATAACGTTATAATTATAGAGTTACGAGATGTTAATCATACAATTACTTTGATTTATTTGATTTTTTATATCACTATTCACTTATAAATATTAGAAAACAAATTCCTCGTGTGAAATAGGTAATTAACATTCTTTAAAATGTAAGATAATTTAATGATATTTTTATCGTTATCTTATCAATATTATGTATTACGAAAGTACTTATTTTATACTATACAGCCGCATTTTATTTTTAACTTTTTATCGAAGTCATATTTTTTATCAATTTTTATAGTAGAGCATATTATTATTATTATGCATGTCCCAAAATATTAGATAACCTGATAATTATATCGACACAAAACTTAATATTAGCGAAAAGTACCTACTTACTTGACATACTTTTTGATACTGAATTACCGCTAGTTTGTCGCGAACAAAGTGTTAACTCATTTCTTTGCCGTACACACTACACAGTACACACTACACATTACACACGCCTACACGTCACACTACCACGAACCGTCAAATTTCCTCAATAGACTTTGAACCTTATGTATACGGAATATGGTGAACATACATTGAAGAAATTTGACAGATTTGGATAGGTTGATTGATGGGCAGGCGTCTGTACAACCTAAAGAAACTTTTTTTAAACCAGCTTTTATTACTCGTTAATAAAAAAAAGAACAAAAAATTTAAAATAATTAAATTTAAAAATCTTTGCGTTTTTTTGATTTTTTTGGTTATTTATTTATTTATGGACATCCAACAAAGCATACACCAGGACATACATTTAAAACCCTATGCCCCTTACGAATAAACAAAGTATAAGCTCCGAATAGTTATTCCGTGTTTTGTTCCTGTCATGTAAACGTCATTTCAAATTAGAGTAAAAAAGACAAAACACATAATAACTATTCGGACCTTATTCTTTGTTTATTTGTAAGGCACAATAACTATTACACAGCACAGGCGCTGCTTTACTTAAAGGCTGCCACGGCATGCATAATTCCAAACAAGTACACAAAAGTAACTTAAAACTAGAGATAACAGAGATTTTTTTTTTTAGAGATAACAGAGCAAAATTATTTCGCTTAACTTTTTGTAAGTTATATCTATTTTTTTTAAACTTATATTGGAAGTTTATATACCTAATTTTTAACGCAAATTTTGTTGCGAACAAATTACAAAAACACAAATGTTGAAAAAATTTCCACGAGCAGGGTTTGAACCTGCACCCTTCTGACATACCGGGTCAGGTGCTTTTCCAATTGAGCTATCGTGGTTCTAACCAGCCCGCCGAAATTATTCAACACTATTTACTTTTTACTTTGAAAGCCAAGCTTTGGCTGGTTAGAACCACGATAGCTCAATTGGAAGAGCACCTGACCCGGTATGTCAGAAGGGTGCAGGTTCAAACCCTGCTCGTGGAAATTTATTCAACATTTGTGTTTTTTTTTATTATTTTGGAACTAAACGTGGCAAAAAGTATACAAAAAAGACTAGAATATATGAATACAAGCGTGTTACATTTTGATGGAACAATATAATCTAAATAAAATTGTTTTTTTTTTAAACGGCTGTATGTATAATAATAACAATAATAAGTACCTATTAATTTTTCCTTTAGTAAATAATTTATGAGTAAATAATTTTCGCACTAGGCGCCTTGGATATGTTAACCCAAAAAGTGGCTCATATCCAACCAAATAAAGCTATAACTGTAGTTTTCATAATAGCAATTTACAAAAATCATTTTACAGTAAAAAAAATACTTATTGACAATAAGGGTAGATAATATAAAAGAGCCGTCTATACTGAACTGGGAAAGGCAAATACGAAGGGTCACAAGAATTATAAAAACAAGGGTTAGCGCTCCCTTGTGGAATCTTACCGGCATCCTGTGTAGGATACGACTTGTAAGTACGTTACTCATACGATACAATTTGTACACGCATAGTCCAATATTATACATACCTAGTCTATGCGTAGTGCTTTTGAGCTCTAATTTTTTTTTAGAGATATCTTTCATATAAGTATGTATTTAAGCATTTTAAGTATGTTTATCCGTTGTCTGGTAACCATTTAACGAGTTTCATAACGAAGCTTCTCTTGGGCTAGATAATTGGTGTGAGTGTAGGAAAGTTTATTTATTTTGCCGCAGACGATCTTTTCAGCTTCACCGGGCTTTTTGGGAGCGGCGAGAAATAAAGGGTTTCAGTTCAAACCGTGTGAAACGAAGCACCGCCAGAGGTATTCTGGAAAGAACGGCATCACGCACGCCCTACGAGGGGTTCGGATCGGATCTGAGGACGAGCTCGATGGTGCAGAGTTAACGCGTACAGCGATTGCTAAGGTTAAACAACTTTCGCAAAGGCCGGTCATCAGATGGGTGACCCTAATTATTATCTCGAGCTCCTCCGTGCTTAGGCACGTTAAGCCGTTGGTCCCGGCTGCATTAGCAGTCGTTAACAACCACCAAATCCACTGGGCCCGCGTGGTGGTGTACGGCCCGTTCTCCTGTGGTGATTCCATCCATAGGAAAGGCTCGTGCCCCAGCAGTGGGGACATAAAATGAGCTGATGATGAGGATGTGTCAGTAGATCGGGTGTAGGGCGCTTTCATCTTTGGTTGATGAAGGCTAAGCGCTTCTAATAAAAAAACTTATTTATTTTACTTTAAAATTAAGACAACTTTTTTAAGACGATTTTATTAATGAAATGAGTTAACAGTACTTAGATGGTTGCGAATACCGTCCGAGTCAAAAATGAATAAATTACCCCTTATTCATAAAAAATATTTAAGCATTTTTTAGTTAAATATTGTTTGTCAACGTCACACAAACGACATTTTGTATTTGAGAAAAAGATACAAAACAAATGATTAACTAAATAATGTTTAAATAGTTTTTATAAATAAGGGGGGTTCGTGTTTAATAATTTATGATGATGTAATAATAAGTAAAGCCTATTTATCTTGCTAATGAATACGCCTGAAACAATAAAATATGATTTGCACAATATCTTTATTTTGTATAGTTTCATTTTGCTTTTTTTCTTATATAGATTGTATTTTTATTACTTTTAGTCTAAATTCTTATTTATTTGACATTGTTATCATTTCATTATTTAAGGTAAGTAGGTAATAGGTTTTCGTTATCATTATTTTTTTTTGGAAAATAACATGATATTAAAAATATTACCCATATTATAATTTTCTCACTCTCTTCGAGGAGTAGAGCAATGAGAGACACCAGAATAAGGATATAAGTACCTAATTTAACGTGTTTGTAAATAGAGGATTATAAGAAATTAACAGTTGAGCAAAACGGCGTAAACGCTCTTATATAAATATACCCTAATGCCGATGAGAGAAGGTCTACGCCCAGCATTGGGACGCTTTGCTGATGGTGGTAGCTTTGTGATGTGACCGCATCATCTTCACCGGCTATTTTATGTCCCTACAGCTGGGGCACGAGGTTTCTTTAAGCATGGAAACAGCACAGCACAGGGAGAACGGGCCGTAAAACGGTGCGGTGCGGTGGGTGGCGAACAACTGCCAATGTAGTGGGTCAGGCTTTACGTGAGAACGAATGATTTGGTCACCCACCCCAAACTAAACGAGCTTAACGAAGGTAGGTAGCTTAACTTTTGGAAACATTTCAAACATTTAATCTTACTGATATGAACTTGGTACACTCTGCGGAAGTAAAATTAATGCCCACGATCAATATATTATTATAAAAATAACGATAACTTCCATGCAAATTATTTAGACATAATTTTTTGCAATTATAATATTTTTATTTTTAAATATATAAACCTACTTAAAATTTTAAAAAAATTAAGTAGGTTTATATATATATTAACCACTTCTTTATGGGCTCTCACATAGAACAAGTGTAAATGGGGAGATAGGGTGATGGGGGGATTCGATGACGGAGCATAACTTAATTTATCTTAATAGGTACTTTGACAATGATTATTCGCATTCAATACCTGACCATCGTTTAAAGTTTAAAATAATAAAATAAACTTCTAATAAGTAAGTATAACTAGGTACCTAAGTACATTCACGTTTACTTATAATATTTGATGGCGTGATGTCAAAAATCAATACAGATAAATCGAGACGCGATACGTGTGCAAACAGAGCCATCGCCACTCCACTTATGGAACATTATGAATTAAAAAGGCGACTCATTAGAGTTTTGTCTTTGCCTAAATACATGACAAGTAACCTCTCCCTCCTCGTTTCCCCTCTTACAAAGTGACAATAAGTCACACACACACACACATTGTTTGTGCACGCACACATCCGCGGACCGGCTAAGTATTCGGTTTCCCGCCACCGTCCGACCGGCATGAGCACGCACACAAAACACATAGAGCAAACAATACAAACACCAACACACAAGTAAATTTAAACTCACCTCAAAATAAATCCATTAGAAAACACACTTGTTCAAACAACTAGCGCTTAGCCTCGAAAACACGTTGAAAAAACACTCGCTAGCGTTCCGTGTGTACTCAACACTTTTCCGAACTTTCTGTGCAGCCTCAAACATCACACGCTACGCGCCAAAAAGTCGATTACAACAAACTATATCCATATCCGTTCACAACAATTTCAAAAAAAGTTTGCAACTAAACAGTATTTGCTGTTCGTTCATTTATTAAAAAAACACTGGCCGCACTAATACGCTTCCGCAATTCGCAAACACGGTACAAATAAAAGAACGAGCGGCCCCAACACAATTATTAACACACGTTTACGGGGTAAAAATAAACTATGATTAATCGCTATAAAAGATTCGCGGAGACAACTGGCCGCGAAAATAAAAAGTAAAAATTGACGAAACGAATTAAAAAAAACGTAACACTAAAATTGTAAAGAGTTCCACGTTCGAAGTTCGTAATACACGGTAAACAATACGAGTCGCGATTCTGCGCTATTTCGGTCGGCAGGAGCGGTTCCGATATGAATAATTATTATCGGCGAGCGAACATCGACGCATAGTTGTCGTTTCATAAAACGTGCGCGTTAAAACTGAGTCGAAAGGCTCGCCCGTGGCGGGGCATAGCGCCGAATAAAATAAACAACAATATACCTAAATAAGCGGCCGACGGGCGCGGCGAGGTGTGCGTGCGCGCGCGTGTGTGCGTGTGTAAACAAGAGGCGGCGCGGCAAGCGTGACACACTCGTCAACTGAGACATTAATCATACCACACTGGTGGTGCACACTTGTAACCGGACCGAGACGGATGGGTGGCTGAAGCCTTAACTCGCGTAGGGTGCTAAAACTCTTGTACTGTCTTCTTATCCACGTCTTACTTTTATAACTGATGTTATGAGACAAAATGATTTAAGAGCGTTATGGTTTAGTTAAATACGGCGACCGGCGTTATAGTTAAAAGTGGCCGTAACGTCTTATTTAACTAAACCATAACATGTCAGGTGTTCATTAGGTGACGTAAAAATGCTAAATTACTTCATTCAGATAGTTTGTTGAGCATAATTTGATTTTTCTATCTCTAATTACTAGATATGTTTTTTTTTCATTGGCGGCGCTAGCGTGCTGTGTAAACGCTCTTATGACTACGTTTCATCATCATTTCGTTGTTGTCATTAACAGTGTTGTAGACGGTAGTACTAACTCGTAGTTATTCTGTGGTTGTAGTTCCTTTATTTGTTTGCAATATCTTTATATACATAAATCTTCTGTGCGTGTGTTTGTCACTGAACTCCTTCTAAACGGCTGGACCGATTTGGATGAAATTTTCTGTGTGTGTTCAAGTGGAGTCGAGAATGGTTTAGATTCACAATTGGATATGTGGCGCTGCTATAGGGGTTCATCATGGGATACGAGTGTTCTTAGGCGGATGAATGATTTGTTTGTTTTGTTGTCATGGAAACTGTCAAAGCGGTACGAAGTCCGTCGGTCAGCTAGTATACTCTTAAGTGTTTGCGTACTATGAGTATATTTCAAATAATAAGAAGGAAAACAAATGGCCTAAAAGTAGATAAGGTTTCAATGAGTAATGATGAGTAGTCCTTTGTATCTAACTTAAGCGGACATTTGTAGAGTTTGTTGTAATAAGTGGTCTACATATGCTGTCTACAAAAGATGTGACTATAAAGTTACTGCTAATATACTAAGTATGTGCGTATTTACGTAAATAAAAATACATTGTAAATCGTTGCATTAAAAAGTACTTAAGAGATTTTATCTTCCAATTCTATGCTTCAATACTGTTTTAGTAAAATTTTACTTCAAAGATTAATTTAACTATCCATTGTAAAAGTGTATTACGCTTCTGATGAAAATGTAACAGTTACTTAAAATATTTGAAAACAAAAAAAATAAACATCATTTAGCAGCCCACATCCAAGCGAGCCCTGCCTCCCCGTGAGAATAAACATATGACGTCACCGGCGAGTAAACAAACAAACAAACACATGCGCCGCGCTCATGTTTCCTTAATACAATTATTATTTCGAATGTGGAACGGACCGGTACGGACGCGGCAATAGACGTTGCCGCTTTATTTTTAAATTCCAATTTCGCCAGCCAGTGTCTGGGCCCCATCGTCCTCATTGTCTATGCGAATTAATTACGCTCGTCACAGATAAATGATAATAATGCGAATGCGTGTCCAGTCTGTCTGTTGCTTTGTAACTTTTGAACTATCGTTTGATTGGTTTTCGTTTTAAGTACCGACTGTTATTTTATTAGTCTTGTAGAGCATAATATAGAGCTGTTAAAACTTTCGAAGTGGCAGCAGTGTTCGATACAGTTATCGTCACCAAAAAATGATACAGAATTTCATTGTGTGACTGGATGACAGTTAGAACTAACCAATATTATACATAATCTATGGCTAGGACGCCGGTGCCGGCGGTCTGAATTAAATTCTCGCCTCAGTCACAAATTAAGTGCTGGCTGACCCCTATTTCTAATGTTTAAAGGCAAAAAGAAACACTGATGCGACTAACTACCCAATTTTAAATATTTTTAACTACAATTTACAGTTACATGAACACTTGTCATATTAAATTATATTAATGCGATAATTTTGAGCTAAGCGTTTGAATGGTTTTTGTTTTTTATAAGTACCTTGTTGAGCGCTACAGATATACTTTATAGGGCTGTTAAAACTGCTTTTTAATGTATCTTAAGGTATAATAATTTTAAGAGCTTACGATATGAATATACTATAAGAGTACCTAAATAAATGTAAAACGTGTTTATCAAACCTATAAATTTACTCCAACATAACAGTTGTTAGTGTGATCTGTCATTTTCACTAGAAAAAAAGACTTAAACAGTAAAAAGATCAGGTTTTTAAACTTCTATATGAATAGAACGGTATAATTAAAGTTGTTTTTATAAGAAGCTTGTTTATACTGGAATAATTGTTTGGTTAATTAATTAACGAAATATTCACTGAACTTTATGGCAATAAAATTTTATCTTATCTTATCTAATACTTAAAAAATGTTGAAATTAGGAAAATACAAAAAAAAATCATATTTTTTTTACACATGTGCAGGAGTAGGTAGAGTAGCCGGTCGTTGGATATGGATGGTGATGTATGGGTTATGGCCCGATCTCCCCCATGTCCCCATGTCTTATTTTGCTCATAATGGCAAAAATCACAGCTATGCTAAAAAAACACTTTGATAAAAATAAAAATAACAATGAAAAATAAACAAATTAGATCTGTTTAAATTAACAATTTATTTGTAATTTGTTATTAAATTTTACTTTTTTATTTTCAGGTGCTAATTGCTGCACTGAAGCTAAATTAAATATTTATAAAATATAGTGAAAAAATTAAACGCCCACCCGACCCAGGCAGGAAACCTGGGTCAAAATTAAAAAAAAGCACTGACAAAATTCAGCGCTTACGTCAGCCTTCCCGGTAGCATAGCGGTCAGTGCAGCCGCCCGGATTGCGGAAGACCCAGGTTCGATTCCTGGCTGGGTCGGGTGGGTGTTTAATTTTTTACTGTAGGTATTAGGTTATTATATTAGGTTGGGGAAAAAGTCTTTTCGCATATAGTATGTATGAGCTTGTAATAAAATTGTAAGCAAACAAAACCCATAGGTATCCTGAATCCTGATGAAGCAGAAGGGTAACATAGTTACGTAGAAAACTTGCGGAGGTTGCTCAGTCACAACGGCTTGAGGAACCCAATCCGGTCCGAACCCCTCGGAGAATCTAGCAAGTAACGGGGACAAGCACTAGTGCGTGGTGCCATTCCCTCTAGAAAACCTCTGACTCTGTGCTTTGTTTCACACGGCTTGAGGAACCCTTAAAGTTTCTCGCCACCCCCAAAGAAGTCCGGTGACGCTGAAAATGCGCAGCTGCAATTAGCGAGAGGAGCAATGAGGAGCTCGATGGCGTCGTTGTCGTTAACGCGCCCGGTCTACTAATGCAGAGGTTGAGCAACTTTCGCAAAGGCTGGTCACCGGATGGGTGATCAAAAAGTCGTTGGTCCCGGTTGGTTGGTTGGTTGTTTTCTTCGGCCCCTGCTTTGGGGCCGGTTCGGGCTTCGAGGTCTGGCCTCTTTACACTTGACATCGGTCGAACCGGGTCTCCTTGGGGGCACGGCAGGGGAACAGATGCTCTTTTCTGTTTCTTATTTTTTTTTTTTGGCAGTTTCTTTTTGGTTTGTTACCATTAGCAATAAATCGTTAATAAATAACCACCGCACCGCAATGGGCCCGCATGACGGTGTACGGCCCGTTCTCCCTGTAGTGTTCTATCCATGGAAGGCTCGTGCCCCAGCAGTGCATATATAATAAAGCTGGTAATTAATTGAAATCTTTGTATTTTGAAAACAATTATAATATATTTATTATATATGTTCGTTTATTAAACAGTACATAATGTAACGTGGCGTCCACAATCAGCGGTGATAAATAGCCGTGTCGTAAAGCATCGTGTCAAATTGACGTCATCATTGTGAATATAACAATTATTGTTATAGAGCTTATTTGTTGTGGTCGCTCATAGATTGTTTGTTTGAAGCTTTTGTTTAATTGAAATATATCATTATGATCATGTTTTTGTTTTGTTTATATGTATATTTTTTATCGCAAATTTTGTTGCGGTTAGAACCACGATAGCTCAATTGGGAGAGCACCTGACCCGGTATGTCAGATAGGTGCAGGTTCAAATCCTGCTCGTAGATTTTTTTTCAACTTTTGTGTTTTTTTTTCAGTTAACTAACGTCCCACTTGTGGGCTCAGGCAACAATAGCACTTGGAGAGATACCTATCATGGGCACTAGCATTAGAGTAATTATTCGTGAGCAATTTCGAGTATAATTTATTTGTTTAAATTTCTTGTAGTCTACAAAGCATCCAAGACGCTTACGAGATAAGATTATTTACACATAAATTCAATAAACTAATAATATTACTTATCATGCACAATGCGAGTTTCAACGGTTGCGCTCATACAACACCCAGGGCTAACGGTAAGACGTTAAGACGTGCCTTCGAAATTTTAATATGACACCATTCTGTATGTTAGCAAAAGAAAGAAAGAGGTTTTCTAAAGTTTACGCGAACACTACACATTGTAATGAAACAACTTTTACGGATCTACTCGCGTTTATTTTACACATTACTTTTAATTAATGTTTATCCTGACGTTTCGAACCCTTTGCAGGGTCCGTGGTCACAGGGAGACTGAGATGTTGGTCGTCTCATAATTAGTTAGTAGCTTGTATATGCCCGTCTTGTAAACGTCAGGATAAACATTAATTAAAAGTAATCTGTAAAATAAACGCGAGTAGATCCGTAAAATTTGTTTCATTTCAAAGAGGTTTTATTTGGAGAAAGTTGGCTATTAACCTTAGATGGACTATGCAGCGTCACCGGACTTGTGTGGGGGCGACGAGACTAGATTCTCCGAGTCCGAGGAGTTCTGGAGCGGAACAACAAAAGCGAAAAGAAAGAGCACTTAAGAGCATACTCTACCACTAAACAAACAGAGTGAATGTATCCATCCATGCCATCAATTGGTTTGTCTGGAAGCAATCGCTGGTTGTCTGAAAGTCGCTAAAGCTATAAAACCGCCAAATTGAAACCTTGTAAGTATATTGTTATTATTATTATTTTAATTGGTTACTAGGCTTAATTAATTAAATGGCTTGTTCTTGTGCTCTCTGATATTATATAATTAAACAAATTTTTGCATGCTTAGTAAGTAGATTTTGAAGGAATCTGTAATTTTTAAGAACACCATACCATGTACCCAAAATTGAAGCAAATAAAAATATTTCATTTTATTTCATTTCATTTCAATTGTTGTTCGTGTTTCTGTTTTATGATATTGCAATAAAAGTAATATCTATCTTTCAAATTCAAAATTCAAAATTATTCATTGCATGCCACATTGGTGTACAAAGTAATTAAATAAATAGGTACAAAATGTGTTAAAATAAATAATGTAGCGCCCCGTAAGGGCATAGCAAACAGAGGGAGTATAGCTAGCTTTTGATACTGTATTATACATTTTAACATTAAATAAATTAAAAATTGTAATACATGCAACGCCCTGTAAGGACATGGCAAATTTTATGAGGCTGTTACATTATTATGAATTATTATATCTTTACTATTATATAATTATATTGACTTTCGAATTATAATCAGATAATATTCATTACAAAAAAAAAATAACAAAATGATAACAATAAAAAATAAAAACTGAAAATTAAAATTAAAATTATTGTCATAAATGTCATGCATGATACATTAAAAATATTCCTTAAATTTATAGTGATTTATCTCATATCCAATAAAATAAAATATTTGTGAAATTAAATTACCTACAGTAAAATATTTTAAAATTATTATTAAAATGTATCATTATAGAACTCATTTATATTAATTATAGTAACTTTTATTATAAAGATAATAGGCTATTATTATATAATCTCTCACATGTGGCGTGCGTGACGCAAGCGTGCGCCGTCCCCTACTCCTTCTTCTCCGAGACATTTGGATCGGGTTTGAAGGGACACCCAATTTTAGCAGCTGTTTAAGTTCAAGTTCAAGTTTTTAATTTACAAATTAAGTGTGCATCTGTTAGTCTTAACATGAATTAAGTGCTGCTGCTGACAACTTAATTACTCTTCTCGATTACAACAAATGTTTGGAGAGAACTTTTATCCAAAATACAAAAGCATGCTCTCAAACTGAGGATCTATAGCAAAAATGCAATTAATTTAAGGCGACGCATTGGAAATTTACGTGGCGGGGATCTTGATTTTCCCCAACAATTACAAAACATATGAAAGTGATATTTGATGACATGATTTTTCATTTAATTAACTTCATTTTGCTAGTTGCAGAAACAAGATTTGTCAACTTTTATAACAGAGAAAAAAATATCAGAGTAACCTCTTTTAAAACATAGATTTGCATTTTACAGGCTAACCAGACCGATTTAAGCATCTAAATTTTCTTAGTAGATTAGTCTTAACACACACTTCAATATTGTAGTTCATTTTATTTATATATAAAAAAAAATTAAAAAAAATTTGTAGTAGTACATAGTTATTGTCTGGGTTTGGGGAGTGGCCTGGTGACTTGAAAACGTCAAGTCCTTCAAAGGCTTAGTTTCAGGCTCCAGTCTACCACAACACTAGGTTAATATAACATTTTTAGCACATTTGTTCTGTAGCACTAGTTTGTAAGCTTAAGTTTGTGGAAGACAAATAAATAAATGATATTGATATTGATATTAATATGATATTTTTTTAAATAATTTGTAGTTTTAATTTGAAGGAAAAAACAGTTTTTCTTATAGAACGGGGTGCAAACGCTCCGTATGAGATTTATTGTTTAGCGGTGCGTCGCCTTAATATGTAGTGTTAATTCCGCTAAATCACTCGTTCTTCAAGCTTGGATGCTTGCTAAACTGTGGTAGTACTTTGTGACACGCAAAATGACGCCTGATTCCATAGATAGTTGTAATCAAAAAGTAACCTCATTTCATGTACTCTACATGAGCGTTAAACTACTATATAAATTCGTTTTAATAATAGGTCCTTACCTATGAAATTGCCGTTTTGTATGAAGATTTTTTTTAAATTATATTTTTCATACTAACGTTTTTTTAACTTTCTTAGCATCTATTTATGTTAACACTATAAATTGTAGAGTAGGTAGTGTGTTTGTTTCACTAGCCAAATATAGCAGACATTAAAAAGAAAAAAAATCTAGACCCTTCAAAGCTACAATGAAACAAAAGGTCAGTTCCGCGAACAAAAAAAGAGGTCAATTTAAAAATAAAAATTGGGCGATAAAGACACAAAATGAATAATCATTGTTATTACTGAAGCCTAAGTAACATAGTCCTAATTAAGGTGTATAATAATATTAACAACTGGTATTGACTTTTAGAAGTAATACACCTATTTAGTAAGTGAGAAAAAAACGGCAATTTCATAGGTAAGGACCTAATAATATGTTTATTTTTAATTTTTACTCAGAATTACAATTATTACAGTAAGTATAATCATTAATTTTATGATTATGGCTATTCTCGTATATAATTTTGCGCAAATTTTGTTGCGAACAAATTACAATTTGACAAAGTATTGAAAAAAAATCTACCAGTTCTATCTGACACGGTATGTCATGCGGTGCGGATTCGAAACCCGCTCGCGGAAGATTATTCAACACTTTTTCAAATCATTATACCAATATCTTTAATCTAAACTATATTCAAAAGCACGTGTCAGCCGCAACGAGCCGATCCCCAAATGAAACCGTTCATGGCCATTTAGCCAACTCGTCGGCATGCGAATTTAAACAAGCGGGAATCGAATCTGAGACCGCGCTCTGACTGCTAATGAGCTCAAATTTATGAACCTAGCTTACATAATATTATGACGTAATGGGATACATTCATTATTTGCGTGGCTCTACCATCCATTGGTATCATTGACTACTTTTATTGAATTACTTAAATAAACATTTATAAAATTAATACTAATAAATAATGACAAATTAATAATAGAAAGAAATAGTTTTGCCATTGATCTCGATTATATATTTTATATAGTGCTATCGAGTTTTATTTACCTAGATCACGAAAACGAGAATTTGTATATCAAATTTTTAAATATCTTCGTTTTTCAATAGGATGCCCTGCTACATGCTAAACAAAACATGTCGTTAACGTGATCCAAACAGCAAATACATCTCGCACTAGGCAGCCGGGAGGCGTAGCTTCAATCTCTCTTTTCCCGACTATATATCCCACATGGTAGAGTCAGCCTTTCTTATCATTTTCCTCCACTTCGCTCTGTCCTCGACATCCTGTTCGGTTACAGGCAGTTCCTCATGTCCTTTTGCACTACATCCTTCCATCTTGTCTTGGGTCTGCCACTCGATCTTGGACCGGGGTCAGAATGCATACTAAGTTTCCAATGTAATCAATTCGAAGCTTATTTTCTCTGTTTATTTGTAAGACACATACAGTCAGACAGACAGACACAGACAGTACAAGGGTGTACTACAAAACAGTGTTTGAAGTAAAATTATGTAAAAAAATATTGTGTCTCTGTCTAAAAATATTAGATAAAAAGTGACAGCTGACATCTGTTAATTATTCGAAGCTAATTCCCTGTTTATTTGTAAAACATTTACCCCCTTACAAATAAAAAAGAATAAGCTCCGAATAGTCATTCCATGTTTTGTTCCTGTCATTTAAACGTGATTTCGAATTAGAGTAAAAGAGACAAAACACAGAATAACTATTCGGAGCTTATTCTCTGTTTATTTGTGAGGGAGTTAATATTTAGGTACCAATAGATGGGAGGTTACTGCGTGCCACCAACACGCAGACATGCAAACACAATTGTATGTTATAGTGAAAAATACCAACTCCTACGTGTTTTATCGTACATATTTTATTTGTTGCTATAAACTTCGAAACGTTGCATTTTTTTAATTTAGTTTAGATTTAAATGAACATACCTAAAATTCGAAGTCTAGCACGTCTTTAGTTCAGTCATTGATTAATCAGCACGGTTGGGCATCTTTATATTATAAACTAGCAGCCGCTCGCGGTTTCACCCACGTGGTTCCCGTTCCCGTGGGAATATCGGGATAAAAGCTATCCTATGTGTTAATCCAAGTTATAAACTATCTGTATGCCGAATTTCATTCAAATCCATTCAGTAGTTTTTACGTGAAAGAGTAACAAACATCCATCCATACTTACAAACTTTCGCGTTTATAATATTAGTAGGACTAGCGGCCGTTCGCGGTTTCACCCGCGTGGTTCCCGTTCCCGTGAGAATATTGGGATAAAAACTATCCTATGTGTTAATTCAGGTTATAAACTATCTGTATGCCGAATTTCATCCAAATTATTCAGTAGTTTTTACGTGAATAAGTAACAAACATCCATCCATACTTACAAACTTTCGCGTTTATAATATAAGTAGGATCTTCTGTGCGTGTGTTTGTAAATAAACTCTTTCTAAACGGCTGGACCGATTTTGATGATATTTTTTGTGTGTGTTCAAGTGGATTCGAGAATGGTTTAGATTTACAATTGGACCCGGTAGGTGGCGCTGCAATAGGGGCCCATTATGGGATACGGGTGTTCTTAAGCGGACGAAGTCGCGAGCGGGCATTCATTGCAACAGTCATCTATATAAAGGTTCTTTCTTCTATAGCATGTAAGCGCTCCTTCAAGAGAATTTGGCTCATATGTATAGGTACTCACGCCTGCACATTAGATTACCACACAAACTCTCTTCTCAATAGACTGAACTCTAACCGCCACACAAATCAAAAAATAAGGTCCGAATAGTTATTCCGTGTTTTGTTCGTGTTATGTAAACGTCATTTCAAATTAGAGTGAAAGAGACAAAACACGGAATAACTATTGGGACCTTATTTTTTGTTTATTTGTAAGACCCTTGTCTTACAATTAAACAAAGAATGAGGTCGTATTAGTTATTCCGTGTTTTGTTCCTGTCATGTAAATTTCATTTAAATGGGAGTAAAAAGAGACAAAACACGGAATAACTATTCGGAGCTTATCTTTTGTTTATTTGTAAGGCGGTAAGTAACTTGATGTCATATGGTTGATTATTATTTATTAAAGAAATTTGACAGTTTTGTATACGTTGATCCGAGTGCCAAGTGCGAGTTTCATCGCCATTCGATCACTTTAACGTAAAAGAGAATTTGTATGGCAAAATGTTAACTCCTCTCGTATGCCGCCAGGAGGCGCTGCTTCAATGCCATACTAATTTTCGTTTTCGTGAACGTTATCGAATGCATACGGATAATAGTAAGTAAGCAAAACTCGCACTGCAGGCGTCTGTACTTAAATTAGCAGCCCGGCGGTCTCGCGACAACCTTATATATTATACTAGCTGTGCCTCGCGGTTTCACCCGCGTTCTATTAGTCATAGCCTGATGTTATATAGCCTATAGCCTTCCTCAATAAATGAACTATCCAACACAAAAATATTTTTTTAATTCGAACCAGTAGTTCCTGAGATTAGCGCGTTCAACCAAACAAACAAACTCTTCAGCTTTATAATATTAAGAGCGTTTACGCCGCACACTAGCGCCGCCAATGAAAAAAAAAAACATATCTAGTAATTAGAGATAGAAAATCAAATTATGCTCAACAAACTATCTGAATGAAGTAATTTAGCATTTTTACGTCACCTAATGAACACCTGACATGTTATGGTTTAGTTAAATATGGCATTATAGTTAAAAGTGGCCGTAACGTCTATAAAATGTGTAATGACGCTATATTGATAGTAAAAGTTTTAAAGTAAAAGTTTATTTTTTTCTTTTTAGCGCATCTAAATAAAATCTTGTTTTTTAAGTAGGTTTTTAGGTACCTACTTTTAATTTTTCCTTTCAGATCATTAACAATAGCACAGATTACTTACAATAATAGAGGTCAGCAAGTAATTGTTGACTTTAGTAACAATTGTATACATACCACTTGCTTTTATAACTGTCAACCAGTAAAATTTCAGTGAAATTCTATTTTATTTATGGCAACGAAGACTGGTGTCTACACACCGGTACAGAAGAATATTTTCATTATGACTAGTTGTCGCCCGCGACTTCGTTCGCGAAGACTACACTATCTCACAGGAACCTGTTACCGGGATAAAAAAGTATCCTATATCCTAGTCCGGATCATGGTCTGTCTTTGTGCAAAGTTTCGTCCAAATCCGTTCAGCCATTTTCACGTGATGCGCGGTCAAATAAACTGACAAACAGATTAACAAACAGACAAAAAATCCAAAAACTGTTGGAACGTGTTCTGTTATCGATTCTAAGTATCCCCAGCCCACTTTTTTTCGAATATCCATATGCAGACTTTCGACCCTCTTTAGCTTTATTATAAGTATACCTACTTAGATATGTTTGTGTAGGTACCTACTTAGTTTTTTTGCTGTTTAAATACTTTTTCACACCACCTGCTCGACAATGCCTCATTATATATCATGCAAACCTTACTCAAAGTAAATCATTATAGCCCTTGTCTTTTGCCGGGGTGTAATGTTGTACTGAATTTCATTATAACCCGCCGGGCAGTAATGTGATTCTCACTTCTCTTAGTTCTTATTGTTATGCATTTAAAGTCTAATTTCGTCAAAATCGCGCGGCGCGCGGCTGCTGCAGCTGCTGGTGGCCGACGGCGAGGAGGTGGACGGCGGCCTAAAATCGAACTTATTCGAAAATCGAGCTGGCCACGCCACGGCAAGCCGAACGAAAAAAAATCAATACTTAAAACAAAAGCCGCGAGTATTTCAATACGGTGCAATCAGTATCAGACAAAACTGCAAAAGAAGATAGAATAAAACATTAAGAAAATGTCGAGTGACGAAAGTGATTTAACTCCGGAGTCCATTAAATTAGACGCCTTAGGTATTGTTAATAACCTACTACCAGAGAAGTCGAAGGAAAAATACTTGAAAGCTTACGACGATTTCCACAAATGGACAACTGCAAAAGGCGCAAAGTCTGTGTCGGAGTCAGTGCTTCTTGTTTATTTCGAGTATTTATCGTGTACAAAGAAGTCCAGCAGCCTGTGGTGTATCTATTCGATGCTCAGGTTAACAATAAGCATCAAACACGACATTAAGATAAATACATATAGCAAGTTATTGGCATTTTTAAAGAGGAAATCAGATGGTCATCGAGCAAAGAAGTCAAAAGTATTGACAGCGCAAGATGTGGAAACTTTTCTGAATGAGGCTCCTGATCACGGCCATGAAAGTAAGTATGAGTACTGCCTACTTTTTAGTTACGTTTCTAGTACCTACCTATAATAGCTCTATAAAATAGTTAATGAATAAAAGGGTATTTAAATGGCACACATTTAAAAAATACACATTCTAAGGTTTTGTCGCAAGCTTTTTTTATAATATAAAGGTCAAAAAATGTAGTAGTGTATCTATCTATTTACTCACAATCTTATTTTTTGTTACAGGTAGCCTTGATTTTTGGAGTGAATGGCGCATGTCGTGGAAATGAACTCGTAAACATAAAAGTCAATGATATCAAAAAACATGCAGATTTATTGCTGATTAACTTACCAGATACCAAAACAAATAGAGAACGTTCGTTCATAGTTCGTGAAGATTATGCAAGAATTGTTGAAAAGTACCAAGCTCTGCGCCCCTCTAATATAAACACCAACAGATTTTTTATCGGTTACAGTAATGGCAAATGCACCAGGCAAGTCATTGGCAAGAATAAAATCAGCGCCATGCCAAAAGAAATTGCAAAATACCTCAAATTGCAAAATCCCGAGCTCTATACGGGTCATTGTTTAAGGAGAACATCGGCAAGTCTGTTGGCAGATTCAGGAGCAGATATGGCCCAGATAAAACGTCATGGTGGCTGGAAATCCGATGCAGTAGCGGAGGGCTACATAGAGAATTCCATACAAAACAAAAACAAGATAAGCTGTCGTATTGGTGACAACATTCATCTGAAAACTACGTCTATTATTGATGATCTTTGGAAACCTTTGCCACCACAGCCATCTAGCTCAAAATATATCCCGTCAAGCCCACTACCTCAAGCACCACCTTCCCCAACCTTTACTGTGCCAAACGACCCTCACACGCAAGGTTCTGATGTATTGGGTGCTGCTACTCAAATAAATTCCACCTCAACTAACATAAGCGTACCAAAAAATATAACCATATCTTTACATAACTGGACTAATGTATCAAACATCAATTTTAATTTTTAATTTACTTTTTATTGTTATTTACTGTGCCAATTATATATAATTAGTAATGAAAATAGTATTTTAATAAATAAAATACTTTTTCTAGTAGCCTTGGTTTTTATTGTCTCGCAAAAGGTGAGAAAAGTAGAGTATACTCCTCAGGGATAAAACTGATTTTGCCTTGGGCGCGCTTAAATCCTTCACTGCTCTCAGGACTCCATTTTAATTCCCTCGCTTCGCTCGGGAATCAACTCAAAACCCCCTCGCTACGCTCGGGAGTTAAATCTGGAGTCCTTCGTTACGCTCAGGATTCAAATATCGCGCCCGTGACATAATACAGTGCTTTATCCCCTTGGTGTACAATCTACTATTATATCAGGCCATCAACCCACGATCGATCACGTTAACGAAACTGAGAATTTGTTTTGCACTAGCAGGCGCCACTTCTATGCCATACTTTTCATAAATCCCGGTGAAGCTGAAAATAGGGATGATGATGAGGATTTTAATGTCTGCTAATATTACGAGTTACGACAAAAACCGGGACCAAAGGCTTGACGTGCCTTCTAAAGCAAGGAGGAACTTGTAAGTAGGTAATATTAAACTTCACCTCATTACTTTCCATTCAAAGTTTTGACAATTTTTTAATTTATTCAACTAATGTAAGCAGGGCCTTTTTTGTGTATCTGTGGCTGTTACAGGTAAAAAGTAAACAATCTAAGTGGTTGAGGAATTCTGTTTACAATGGTGCCTTTGTGGATCTTTCACATCTTAGAATGTATGCTATAGAACTGAAACTGCTATAAGTAGTAGGTAGGTAACTATGAAGATCAAAGAAGGTGGTGTGGAAGCTTAGAGCATTAATGCTCTAAGTGTAGAAGGCACAAGAAAACAATGTAACTTATGCAGTACCAACTTATCTACCTGTTACGTTAGGTACCTGTTCATAATCAGGCCCCTAATGCGGCGAAAAGTTTACGCAAATTTCTCTGGGTAGCGCCATCTACCTTGAAAGTTAGCAATGTCATAGATGTTGATAGTATTGCCATCTATTGTAAACTTTGCAAAACTTTTGTTTATCATAAATTATGGAATTAGTCTGATTACTGTGTTATAGATGGCACAGTAACAAATGTTTAGTTGAACAACATAATAAAATTAAATAATTTATAATGTTATTCAAATTAATATTAAATTAATGATATTAAAAAATGTACATATTCATTAGTTTGTCTATTTTCTTAAGATTTTCTTACACTACTTTCTAAATTCTAATGTTTTATGGATGAATAAAATAACTCCTTCGTGTGATCCCCGTGGACAAGTTTCTTAAAAAGTTAGTTTAAAAAAAAAGTGAGCTAGCAAGAAATGGCGTCGCAAGTTGTTTTTTATTCGAAATCAATGTATTTCTATTAATGCAGTGTGATTTTAGAAGCCACCAGTGTTATCAATTATAAAGTTAGTTTATGCCGTTGATATTTAATTGATGAACAGCGGCTGTTCTATCGAATTTTCGCCATTCACATTGAAACAATGGCGTCGGATCAGTCTTTACAATCCAATGTAAAAGTTGGAGAAAATCGCGATTTCGCTGAAGACCACAACGGCCTGAACAGCGAAGCAGACGCCGGCGAGGGCTCCAAGCGTCGAAGAGTGACTCATGACTACAGAAAACTTTCGAAATTGGGATATGATCCAAGTGTGTCAACCAATGCGAAACATCTACAATCATTCGATTCCAAAGGTACAACTCATTTTATAGTAACTCTTCATGTACTTTTGTACTACTTTGCTGCTTTCGTTGGTTATAATTGGGCAGTTATTGATTAATAATTTTGGTGGGAAATCTAGTAACCTATCTTTTGTTAGTTACATCACTGAAATGGAGGTCATGACTGTTTATAAACATTTCCTTCCCATTTTTATTCTTCTATTGAAATTTTCTAGATCTCTACAAAGAACTCAGTGTACTGACTGTTGTCAGTGTATTGCTGTAATGATTTCTAGATAATTGCATCACTGTATAACCTTGGTCTGAGCTGCACTTAACTTTCTAAGCTGGTAAACACTCGAAAATACGTTGTCCAGCTCTTTATGTCCTCCTTTTATTAATGACCACGAAAGTTAGTTAAAAATATGCTTTGGATCAGCATGATAGGTTATGTGAGATTGTCCCTTCTACATTACCCATGTGGTAAAGCCTGGTGTCAGCTATATGAGGTTCATTGTCCGATGTGAAAGTTGAAAGAGTTTCAGCTATTATTTCTTAGCTATGTATTCAAATGTTTTATGAGCACTCTTTATCCATAGTACACTAGTTTCTAAACTATATATTTTTAGCACTGTGCTTTAACCTCTAACACCCTGCAGGTTCACATGTGAACCTGGTTACCAGGTTTTGCAAGTTATTGCAGGCGAAATTTTGTTATTGTGAAAAATAGTGAAGAAGTTAAGCACTAGATTAGTATGAACTAACCCAGACAACGCGAATGCGTGCGGGGCTTGAGAACCAAAAACATTTTTGTTTGTAGCTGCTGACCTCACTTATTATGTTCTTCAATCATAGTAAACATTGTACCATCTTGGTGGGTTCTGGCCCATTCTAGTTAGCTTTTTATGCTATCATAACTGCTCTAAAGCAGGCCAACTATTGTGTTTCTTTCTATCCAAGCTTGTGATGCTTGAAACATTCTGGTGATGAAGATAAGTAATAAGCCTAGTAAAAGTCTCATTCCTAGTATAGGCTGAAGTAACTACATTTGTTACATTTTGTACTTCACAAAATTAATATTAATAAATTTTTAAGTCATTTGTTGTTATTGTGGCAAGCAATAAAATGATAGAGTTTTGTCAGACGTGTCTCCTACATATTTTCTGTTGTAAATCATGAATAACGAGAATTATTCTTTACTAGCATTGCAAACCACCATTTTGAATGGCTGTTAGTGTGCATTATTAATGCTTAGTCCCTTTTAGTTTTTGTAAGGCACTGGTGCACATTTCTAACAAAAGTAGGTAATCAAAATATTATTTTGTTTATTGTTGTATGACTTTCGTAATATATTTTACTTTTATATACATATTATTATTATTATGAATATATATTAATATGTGAAGCAAAAACTTTGTTCCCCTTTTTACAAAAATTGTGCAGACGGAGGAGTATGAAATTTCACACAATATAGTTTATATAGAGGAGTGCAGAATGCTAATATTTTTTTAAAATTATGCATAACAATACATTAAATTATTTAAATATTGTTTCATACATTTTTAAAAATTTCAAAAACGGAAAAGGAGCCGCAGAAATCTGTCAATGCCAAATGCCAATCCAAACCCACATTCTATCTTTTTTAATTTTTCATTGCTCATGATACCATCCATGAAGCCTTAACCACTCACGTCCCCATGACTTGATATCGAGTCCAAGGTGTTAATAAAATTTTGTTTAGTAAACAGCTTTTTTAAAAATTACGGTTGAATTTCGACCACTGGGCGAGTGACCACTAGTTAACTTAATTAGGTGATCAAATTATTTTAACTTAATTCACATAATCTTAAATATCCTGTTATGATACAAATCTTTTAAAATAGTAAAATGTCTATCTTATTTCTTGATTTAACCCCTTACTAGTAAGACCTACCAATTCTGTAAAATATGTTTTAAATTAATTAGTCCAGTTAAATAATGTTAATTATCACTTCACCAGCTCATTTTTATGGCCCCACCGCTGGGAGCCCCATCACCTTCCTATGAATGGAAACACCACAGGGAAAATGGGCCATTAACCACCACATTGGTGCGGATTGGTGCTTGAGGTGCTGAAATAATAAAATTTTTGGTCATCCATCTAATGGCCAGTTTGCCTAAATAATTTTTTGTTAAATCAAAATTATGTATTGTTATCTACTGCATTCTATTAGTCATAGCGTGCTGATGTTATATAGCCTATAGCCTTCCTCAATAAATGGACTACAAATAATTTTTCAATTCGAATCAGTACTTCTTGAGATTAGGGTGTTCAGCCAAACAAACAAACTAACTCTTCAGCTTTATAAAATTAGTATTATTATTTTCTTATGGGGACGTCGCCAGCCGAACGGACGATCCACCCGCATTATTGCAGACCACTTCATCCTTTTCCCCGTTCTCCCTTTTTTAGGGAGTTTAGGTTCATCCAGCTTTCACGGCGCCCCGTCGAATCTTTGGTAAATCTTGCTATCTGCTCCACCTTCAGATTCTGTAGGTCCTCTATGTGTAATGTGTCTGATTCCTAGAGCTCCCATCTTGATAGTAAGTACATAGGGCACTCAGCTAATAGATGGAGGCTGGTCTCCTCGCTTTCCATGCACTCCGGGCATATGGTATCAGTTTTAACTCATATCACTGTCAAATGCCTGTTCAGCTGACAGTGTCCTGTAATTATTTCTATGACTAGCCTCATTTTCTCTCTGGATAGTCCCATTAGTTTGCTAGACCTCTTTTTATCCATTCCCTTGATGAAGATCTTTGACTTTCTCATACCATTCGAGGATCTCCATCTTCGGTTGGTGTCCGCTGTGATGCTTTGGCCGATTACTCCCTTGGTGATATTGTGCGCTATTGGCAGCCAGGGCTCTGGTCCCACCAAGCTTTCCTCTGCCCCCTTTCTGGCTAGTTCATCGGCCTGTTCATTTCCCGCATTTCTCTCGCATAAAATTAGTATAGTATAGTATGTTTTACTCCTCAAAAATAAAAATAAATACTAATTTCTTATCACCTTTTGAAGATTTATTCAAATTTAATTTAATAGGATCTAGATAAAGTCTACATTTATTAGTACCTATATGTTAGATCATGACTATAATATTAATCAGTATGAGTGACACATAAATGTACCTACTAATAAAACGTTTTATGGCACTGGGAAATAGAATAGTTCATTACATGGATCATAGAATGTTGTAGAGTCAGCATCAAAATGATTGAAACATTTTTGTGAATAAATATTTAATCAATAGTATAAAGTTACAAAATTTTAAGATTAGTTAGAGCATGTTTTTGATTATCTGTGTTAAAACTTTTTGTTGAGTTTAGGATTTGTTTAAACCACTTGCTTCGAGATATTTGTGACCATGATGATGTATCAAGTAGACCATATGGGAAAGTCAACCATTTAGGAATGTGGACCTGAGGTATATACCTGAAGGGTTTTAATCATCTTTCATGTTGACTGTGCAATTCTCTATGACCCATGTAATGAACTAATGTACATGCCATTCAATCAAATAATACTAAGATACAAAAAATGTTTGGTCCATTTTGTGTACCTATTTGTTAGTTTCCAAAGTTTAAAAGTAATGGAAGGTATATTTTATTAGAAAGACTAATAAAATAAGAATAATTAATTATGATGATGGTTATATGAAAATTATATGTAATTTTACGCAAATTTTGTTGCGAACAAATTACAATTTGACAAAAACGAAGTGTTGAAAAATCCCACAAGCGGGACTTATACCCACACCCCATGACATGCCGGGTCAGGTGCACTACCAACTATGCTAGGTTGCTATCATGGCTCACCAACTCGGCGAATTCGATCAACACTATCTAATCTACTCTTACTCTGTAAGCCTAGAGAATAATTAACTGATATAAATAAGTTATAGACAAAAGTAAGTAGAAAGTCTTCACAGGTAGCAACAATTAAGAGATTACACTAATAGTTAATAATAAACTTTTAAAGTATTCAAGAAACAGAAATTTTCATAGAATGTTGTTCTTTTCAACCTTACACTGGTAAACTAATTGTTTAGTCAACTGTACTATATCAAGGTTAGGACCTTGTCCAAAGTACTTTCTACATGTTGATGTTGTATCACCCACCGGCAGTAATGTAATTATGTGCTTTTGGGACATATATGAGCTTGTGTATTTTTGTTTGATTGTATATATAAAAAGTACCTACTTATTAATTTACCTTTTTGTAATGCCTGCTTTTGCAGAAGATATTTCGAATTGAAATTTGCAGCGTCATTGACAGTCATTGTACTAAAATATCTATAACTAATTATTCTCAAAGTTGTTCATGTATAGAATTTGTAATAAACAAAAACTATTTAAAAAATTATGTATTATACGTTTTTTTTGTAGTAGGTATATTTGTAAAGTAGTAGTATGTAATAATATACATTATATTTGTTTATATAAGTATACCTATATATATTTAAATTTCATATATGAGGTATATATTGTGCGTTTTATAATGTAGGTATTATTTTTATTTCTAAAATTGTTGTGTTCACCCAATTGCACCTGCCTTGTTATTTCTGCATCACCCTATGGTTGACCGGTAGAGAATGGCATTAAGTCTGCTATGTAATATATGTTGCAAAAGTTTTAAATAATTAAATAAAAAGAAAGGAAGAAGTCTATGAAGGAAGGGCTGAACTCAGCAGCGGGATAGTTATGATGATGGATGACCAAATTATAATACCTCCAAGTTCCTCTGTGCTTCAGAAAGCTTAAAGCTGGTTGTTGTCTTTAATTTTTTATATTTTTTAATGTTAAACAGGTATCAAGCATTTGACCACCATCTCACGGTGAGATGGTGGTCAAATGCTTGTTGTGAGATTCTCACCTGATTTTAAATAAAGATGTGGCCTATCATAAAACATGCTTACCTAGAAAAACCTTTTCACTCTAGCTTTGAAGAGGCCCAAGTTATACCGCTCAGGGAACACATCAGCAGGCGACGAGTTCCACTCCTTAGCTGTTTGCATTAAAAAAATAATTTGCAAAACAATGTAATGCTTTATTGGTTGTTGTGACATGACACATGATGTCACATGCTTGAGCCCACCATTGGGACATATACAGCTTGATAATAATGATAGTTCTATTTGTTAACTGAGATTGATAATTGTATGTGGTTTCCAAACCAGTGCTCAAAGTACTTTCATAAGAATCAAAAATGTCATAAAAAGAACACAAATGTTTTTAATAAATAAAAAGCTTTACAAATCCGAAACGAATTGACATATGTATCAATTGTTAGATATGCTGCTACATATTGATTGTAAATAAATTAAACAAACAAAAAAAAAATTATATTTTCTCCATCATAATTTCAGTTCAATTAAATTTTAATATCAAAACTTATTGTTACAGGAAAGAAACGCAAGTTCTCAGAAGACTCAAAGGAGTTAGGTGTGTGGGAAGACAGTACAAAGCCTGCAAAGCTATCAAAGATATGGCCTGTCTTCGACTCTGGAGGGTTTGGGGATGCAGCTATGCTGACCCTTCATGCTTCGAACAGGATGCCATCGATGATGAACCCCCTTCTCTACAATACTCACGAGTTCTCCTTCCACGAGCCATCCTTGACGGATTGGTTTGGAGGCCTCAACGTGTCATGGAAACAGTCGCAGCTCGGCAACAAATTGCCCAACGACGACGTCACCAGAAGGGTGTTCTCGTCAGTGTCAAAGCAGCTAGGCATCATCAACACCCACTTCCAAAGGTCCATGTTCAGATATAAATACCCGAGGGTGACGAGATCCAATGTTCTTCTAGAAAGTAGTAGTACACGCAGGTCAGGCGCTCATTTTAGTATAACGCTGAAAGCCTTAAGGTTCCAATCCACTCCAAGAAGACAACTTCCTTGCTATGGAAACCTGGAGTTACCGTTTAAAATCAAGCAGGAATCGTCAACATCACAAGTGTATGCCGCAATTGGTAGAAGTGTAAAAACTGACACCGACAAATTGAAAGTTGTTAATTTGAAAGTGGAAAGTGATAGAGTGAAAGTGGAAAGAGACAAGGAGAAAGAGAAGGAGAAGGATAGAGATAAAGACAGGTAAGATATTTATGATAACATTTTTAAGTAACTACTTAGGTATGTATGATGAAGTTGGTATTTTGAAATCACTTATTTTGTTACTGTTAGTTAGTTATACTGGGCTGTATCCGCATTTAGCCATTCGATTTGGCCATTGTACGTATATATATTCTTTATCATATATATTCTTTATTGCACAGAAAAACACACATACAGAGAACAGTTTACAAACAATGGTGAGCAAAGGTGAACTTATCTCTAAAAGAGATCTCTTCCAGCCAACCTAAGGTGGAATGGGAGTATCATGTTTAAAAGGAAGCGACAAAAGTGCAAACAAAAAATATCTCAATAAAAATAACAATATTAGGTACAATACATAAACATACATGTACTACAATATTATTAAAAACTACAATATTATTAAAAACTACATATACATACATAATAATACTACATAAATATGAACATATACAATAATAATAATAAACATGGAATTACAAGTGCCTATCATTGCGATGACATATGTGACAGAAAGTGATCCTTGACTTTCTTTTTAAAGGATATAATGGACGAACTATCCTGGATGTCCGTAGGAAGCCTGTTCCATAGTTGCGCTGCCTTGACTGCAAATGAATTTAAGAGAAAGTTGGTATTAACTTTAGGAATCTCAAGCGTCTTAGTTATACAAGCACGTCTTGAGCGGCAAGGTGGGGGCAGGAGTTGGAAACGGGAACGAAGGTAAGAGGGAGAATAAGGGTCGTTAAGGATGTTATAGAGATTGGAAAGGATGTGCACATTACGGCGATGTCTGATCGGTAGCCAATTTAATTCACTACGAAAGTGAGAAACATGGTCATACTTTCGTAAGCCAAAGATAAAACGTATGGCCAGATTTTGCAGACGCTCTAGTTTCAGCAGTTGCTCCTCAGTCACATCCAAGTAACAGACGTCGGCGTAGTCTAGTATAGGGAGAAGAAGGGATTGCGCAAGCATAATTTTGGTTTGAAAGGGGAGAAAGTATTGAAGTCGCTTGAGAGAGTGGAAACTAAAATGTAGGCGTTTACTAATTTCACTGATGTGAGCTGACCAGGACATGTCACAGTCCAACGTCAAACCAAGGTTCTTAACTCTGTCGGCGTACTTGATGGGGACGCTATCGTAAAGAAGCGCAGGTATAGAACTCCAATCCAGCCTGCCTCTTAACCTACCGCTACCCACAATCATGGCTTGTGATTTTGCAGGGTTTACAATAAGACCGAAAGATTTAGCCCATGCTTGGACAGCGGATAAGTCTTGATTTAGGGCTTGAATTGTTTCCACGATCTCCGAAAGCATGAAATGCCTGTAAATCTGGAGATCATCGGCGTAAAGATGGAAAGGAGATGAAATAACGGATGAGATTTTATTAATAAAAACAGAGAAAAGAAGTGGTGACAGCACACCACCCTGAGGCACACCAGCGGACAAGCTAATCCAGTCCGAGGACACATCCTGATGCTTCACACACTGCACACGGTCATAAAGGTATGAGCGAAACCAGTCTAACACCGGTTCAGAAATGTTGACAGAACGAAGAGTGCCAAGGAGAAGGTCAAAGTCAACAGAGTTGAATGCACTGCTGAAGTCCAACAAGACCATTGCCGTGAGCTTGGTGTTATCCATAGCCCACCGAATGTCCTCCGTTATATTCAACAGTGCTCCAACAGTACTATGGGAAGGTCGAAAGCCGGACTGGAAAGGACATAAGAGGGAGTTGGTTGCAAGAAAGGAGTATAATTGTACGTATTGTACCTTCTGCCTTTTTTTTTTTTTTTTTTTTTTGAGAGAGACTGCTGGTTGCCGAGGGGCATTTTCAGCTTCACCGGGCTTGTTTTAGGGGCGGCGAGGTACGTAAAGGGTACCTCAAGCCGTGTTGAAACGAATCACCTTCAGAGGATTTCTAGAGGGGTACGGCATCGCACACTTAAAAGTGCGCGTCCCCTTGCCCTTCCAGAGTCTCCGAAGGGTTCGGATCGGATCGGACCTTCTGCCTACTCCAACCAACCCAGATTATCCCAGAAGGCTTGCAGCCTTTTCAGGCTGCTGCAGGCTTCCACAAGCGTTCTGGGTGTTTGGAGAAACCGTGCCCGTTTGTCTGCCACACTCCTGCACTCCATGAGCACGTGTTGTGGCGTTTCTTCCGCCTCCATGCATCCTCTGCATAGAGGGCTGTCGGTCACACCTATCGTAAATAGGTGATTGTTTAAGGGACAATGACCAGTAATAATACCGATGATTTTACGGATCCTGTCCCTGTTTAATCTAAGGAGGTTGCGGGCAAGCTTTTTTGATGCCACCGGAACTGCATTCTTGGTTTGTCTGCTACCTACACTGTTTCTCCATTCTGTTAGATGTTCTTCTTCGGTTAATTTGCGCAGCCACGTTTTTATCTGGGCCTGAGGTATGGGCAGCAGTGGTTCCGGTCCATAAACTGCTGCCATCGATCCTCTTTTGGCCAGTTCGTCAGCGGCGTCATTACCCTGTGAGTTGCTGTATCTTTTAATCCATTGCAAAGTTACTTTGTTTGCCTCTGCTATGGATTGGAGAGTGTTATGACATTCCAGTACAAGGACAGAGGTTATGGTGTTGTTTTTTAAAGCTTGAAGTACGGATGCACTATCTGAGACAATTTTTATATTTAGGTCTCTGACAGCTCTGGCTGCAACCGCCTGTGCCGCCTTGGTGATACCAATACATTCTGCTTGAAAGATTGTATTTAACTTGTCTAAAGTTGTTGAAATTTTTATATTTAAGTCATTCGAGAAGACACCCGCTCCAGTGCCGTGTGCGGTTTTGGATCCGTCTGTGTATATCCTAACTTCATTGATGCCAGAGCTATCAACTGGTTCCGCAGTAAGTTGGATATTGTATCTTCTATCGAAGACGTGGTGACATGGTATTCTGTCCATGGGCGCTTCAAGAAACGGTATTTCTTTCAGGCTTGCCTGCAGAATCTTTGAGTGTGTAGTTATGCTTTGTTTCCATAACCCGTTAGATCTTAGTCTTAAGGCTGCGCCCTTGGCTTCCTCTTGAATGACCAGATCTAGAGGTCTTAAGTTCAATATATACTCCAGAGCGGCTGATGAAGTTGTTCTCATGCACCCCGTGGCTGCTACGCTTGCTAGGCGTTGCAGACTCTGGAGTTTTGCTTTTACCGTGACCAGTTGGGTTCTGGGCCACCAGACAACTGATCCGTAGGTTAAGGAAGGTCTGATAACTGATGTGTATAACCAAAGTGTGATTTTTGGATTTAGACCCCATTTTTTCCCTTTTTATTTTGTTACTGATAAATAACTCTTAACAACTACAATAACGGGATCTTGCTCACTTTACAAACATCTCAACTCATGGAAATAAAATACTAAATGGATCTATTTTTATTAGTCTATGGGAAATTGATTAAATTATGTTGATGTTATTATTGGGTATTTTAGGAGGGAGAAGAGGCCTTTGCCCTGCAGAGGGAAAGTAATGGTTGATAATTATAATAATAATTGGGTATTTTAACATGAACCTATTGTTAAAATACCCAATATATAAAAGCTGTCGAAACTTTTTTTATAAAGGAGCTAAAGAATCATATCTCTAAATAATGTATCCCAACAATGCTACTAAAGTTGGTGTTTCAGCGACATAATTAGATAAGATAGCGGCTTACTTAAGGCGACGCATTGGAAATTTACGTGGCGGGATCTTGATTTTTCCCAACAATTACAAAACATATGAAAGTGATATTTGATGACATGATTTTTCATTTAATTGACTTCATTTTGCTAGTTGCAGAAACACGATTTGTCAACTTTTATAACAGAGAAAAAAATATCAAAGTAACCTCTTTTAAAATATAGATTTGCATTTTACAGGCTAACCAGACCGATTTAAGCATCTACATTTTCTTAGTAGATTAGTCTTAACACACACTTCAATATTGTAGTTATTTTTTTTTAAATAATTTGTAATTTTAATTTGAAGGAAAAAGCCTTAAGAGCGTTTACGCCGAGCGCGAGACCTTAAGTTTAGGTTTTTAAGTCCAAATATCACGCACACTGAGCGGGCTGTGAGCGCGCGCGAGTGTGTGCGTAGAGTAGGCTAGTTCTGCTCACTATAGTCAAACTCACTACTTTGATCCGTTCGAATTTAATTTTTCGGTATACTTAGAAATTATTGAAGTGAAAACTTCTTTAGCGGCGTTGTACACTTTTTTTGTAATGGGTAAAAAATGTTAAATTCGCGTCAGAACACGTGACCTGATCGAAAATGTAAGACGTAAATTCGTAAGACGGATGGAGAGTAGACAGCCGGCGCGGCGTAGGAGAGAAAGTATCCCCCTCTCTTTCTACGGCGCGGCGAAAATGTATGCCTGCTGTTTCGTTTAGGCGGCGCAGGGCGCTTGCGCGATAAAATTGTCATGTTTGTGTACGATAGCACAATAAATAAATATTGTGTTCTACCACATAAATGATAGTACTTTTATACTGATAATTGAAGCAATTCGTGCAAAATTATTCCCTAACCATTCCAAAATATCAAAAATGCACAACGTTAATATTCAAGTTTTCACTTCTGCCGGCACTCCCGGAGTGCAACCCGACGTTTTTTTATTTTTAACTATGGGCGTAAGCAGATGACTAAACTACGGATACATGAAATAAGTACCTAAGTATAATAATATATTGTATGTATTTTTATTAATGTTGTAATTAATCTTATATCACAAAATTATAATCAATACCTATCTGTTCCTCAACGATTTATTTTGGACGAATTGATTTGACGACGACACATTTTATTTTATTTTATTCATAGCTCGGCAAATGTCTCCACTCCACCTGATGTTAAGTGGAAATGGAGTCCCTGTTGTTCCCTGCATGACGTTGACAGTTGACAGTTTGTTGATGGTTTGAGATACGAAACCTTTAAGAATCCTTCTTATTTAAGTTTTTCTTCCAATATTTTACAAAGAAATGATTAATTGTATGGGCAGTCAAATAAATTGACTGATTTTTTAGAATATGTCAATAATAATATGTTGTCTATTACCAAGCCCAATTTTGCTAATCTCCTTTTAAAATAAATTTTGTATAAAAACTACTGGGAAAATATGAGCCACATAAGCACAAAGCGCATCATGCAGCAATAAAATAGGTGCTGTCAAAACTCGGTCAAGTTATTTGACTGCCCATACAATTAATCATTTCTTTGTAATACTGTTAATAAAACGACCGTGTGCATTCGAACAACAGACTAAAGGTTTTTATTGAAATCTCACATTCCATACATAGTTACACTACATGAACACAGATGTCGCTACTTGTAGCATATATGAACAAATTATAATATATTGATATTCTTACATAACATTAATACCCCCACTATATCAAAATATTATACAGTAAATACAACATACTAAGACACTAAATTAATTACGTTTATGTTGCACCCCCATCAAGTCCACAAACTTATAATGTTTTACACTGTTTAAAGATTTTGTTAGAACATCTGCAACCATATCAGTTGTTGCTAGGTACTCTACTTTAACAATGTTGTTATTAATACACTCTCTTCCAAAATGATATCTAATGTCTACATGTTTTGATTTACAATGAAAAACTGTGTTATGTAATAATTTATGGGCACTTTGATTGTCATTAAATATAAGAATGGAATCAGAACTACCGGTTATTTCTTTATACAAATTTCTTAAGTAAATAGCTTCCTTACAACTTTCAGAGATACCAATATATTCTGCTTGTGTGCTAGACAGAGCTATATTATTTTGCTTTTTACTACTCCAAGAAATTACACCTCCTGATATACTGAAACAAAATCCGGTGTATGACTTTCTATCTAAAGTATCACTGCCCCAATCTGCATCTACATAACCAATTATATCTTTATTACCTGTACTACAATATTTAATGCAATAATCTTTAGTTCTCTTTAAATATCTCAAGATCCGCTTAGCATGAGCCCAATGCTCTCTACTATAGCAATTGTTAAACTGACTTAAGTATCCTACTGAGAATGCAATATCCGGATGTGTAAGTATGGCAAGGTACATTAAACAACCAATTAATTGCTGGTATGGTAAACTCTTATCGCAATTACTATGTTTAGCCAACTTCAGTCCACTTTCCATAGGAGTATCTACAGTTTTACAATTTTCTAAATTAAACTTTAACAATAACTGTTCTATGCAAAGACTTTGATCTAATGTTAACACTTTATTTTTTTTATCATAACACACTGACATACCAAGGCATTGTTTTATTTGGCCTAAATCTTTAATCTTAAATTGAGACTCTAATACACACTTTAACTTATTAGTTTCTTTAGAACAATTTGAAAAAATGAAAAAATCATCGACATATAATGCAATTATAGTCATATTTTTACCTTCATTCTTTACATACAAACAAGGTTCATATAATTAGATTTTAAATAACCAATTTTTGTTAAACAAATATCTACTTTGTTATACCACATTCTTGATGACTGCTTCAATCAATTCATGAAGTTCGCCATTTAAGAATGCAGTTACCACATCAAAATGTCTAATGTCAAGTTCAAGTATTACTGACAAAGCAAAAAGTAATCTTAAAGAACTATGTCGCACCACTGGTGAAAATGTCTCTGCATAGTCTATACCCGGTTGTTGGGAGAAGCCCTTTGCCACTAACCTCGCACGATAACGCACTTTATTATCAGGTTCTATTTTCTTTTTGAGCACCCACTTACACTGCACAATTGTACCACTACTAGGAATATCTACCACATCCCAAGCATCATTGTCTTTGAAGCACTTCAGTTCATCTTTGACAGCCTGCAACCACTGGTTTCTCTCAGGCCCCTTCAACGCTTGCTTCAATGTAAGATCAGCTCCGCAAACTATATCATTCTCCGAGTAGCAGATTCCACCAAAACCATATCTATTTGGAGCATGGCGTTCTCTTGTAGGTCTAACTCGATGACAAATATCATCTATAGTTTCTACTGAATCCTCATACTCACTCGGCATGTAGTCTGAAAGAGAATCATCTTCTGACACTTCTTTTAAAGTTGAATCTGTGTCATCCCCCACTGAATCTTGTAGATTCGGGCTTTCCTGTGACGTACTATCATTCACAGATTCCTGATCCTTGCCTTCAGATGCAACCTCCATCATGATTGATTCTTTTTCCATTACAATCACATCTCTGCTAGTGGTTATAATTCTTTTCACAGGATCATATACTCTGTAGCCTTTGATGTTCTCGGGAAATCCAACTAATATACATTCAGTGGATTTCTTATCCCATTTTGACCGCTTCTCTTTATTGACATGGACCATGACTGGTGACCCAAAAATTCTCAGATTGCTAAGATCTGGTTTAATACCTGTCCATAACTCATATGGCGTTTTACCATTTAAAACGTATGAAACTGTCCGATTATGTAAATATACGGCTGTATTACAGGCTTCAGCCCAAAACTTTTTATCCATCATGGCATCATATAACATACATTTCGCCTTCTCAATGATTGTTCGGTCCATCCTTTCGCATAACCCGTTCTGCTGTGGTGTATATGGATTCGTTTTTTGGTGAACTATGCCATATTTTTTTAAGAAAACATCAAAATCTGAATTACAAAACTCCTTTCCATTGTCACTTCTGAAGAATTTCACTTTTCTATTAGTTTGATTCTCTGACATCGCCTTAAACTCTTTGAAATATTTCAAAGCTTCATCTTTATGCTTTAAAAAATAAATAAAGGTCATTCGACTGAAGTCATCAACAAATAAAAGAAAGTAGGACGAGCCTCCTAGTGATTTCTCTTCCATGGGTCCACAAAGATCACTGTGCACCACATTTAATAATTCTGTACTTCTCGTACCAACATTTGTGAAAGGTAGTCGACACTGCTTGCCCTCACAACATGTCTTGCATGATGATTTGCTTATCTCAATTTTCTCAACGAAATCCATTCCTGTTACAGCATTCTTCGTTTTCATCAAGCTATCACTGTTCACATGACCTAATCTGCGATGCCAGATGTGACCTGAGGTGGTGGCCGCAGCTATCAACCTCTCTTTTGTGTTCAATCTATAGACACCATTCAACAATGTAGCAGTAGCAACTAAATCTCCATCTCTGTTGTGTATAAGACAACCATCCTTATTGAAATACACTCTATTTCCTTTTTCTATCAATTTGCTCACGGAAATGAGGTTAGTTGTCAATTCTGGTACACAAAACACATCTTCGATGTTGATGTGGATTTCACTGCCATTCACTGTAGTTATTATCTTAACATCGCCAGCACATGTAACTGAAACAGTTTCTTGATTTGCAATTATGATTTCTTCTTGAACTTTACGGTATCGGCTTGCTATCCAATCTGTATTAGCGGATAAGTGGACGCTAGCACCGGAATCGATATACCAGTCCCTTTTATTGAAACTTCCGCTTAGAAATACAGCTGAAAAAGCGTTAGTCTGTTTACGGTCTTCGTTTTTATTGTTTAAATTCGAGTTCATTGGACATTGAGTTCGGTAGTGTCCGATTTGTTTACAACGATAGCATTTGACATTGACAGTTTTCATGTTGGCATTACTTGTCTTTGGCAAATTCGAGGTCGAGGCGCCATCTTTACTTAATGATGCCTGTTTCCTTTTGTGTTGCCATTTTCTAGACACGGCAAATGCACCATCTTCACTACTGTTTCCGTTTCCCGTCTCCATATCTAGAAGTTTGCTTTTAATGGCGTCCGTTGTCACTTGAATGCCCGAATGCTCTATCGCCATGATCATGGGAGAGAACTTCTCTGGTAATCCAGCTAGCAATAACGAACCTATCCATTTCTGACCTGTCTCAATTATTTGGGTGACATACGAGGTCATGGAACTGCAATTATCCAGACGGATAGAAATTAAATTTCTCAGGAGACTTATTCTTCTGGTGAAACCGGAATCATCAAAAAGAGACTTCAATTTTTCCCACAGCTCTTTAGTAGTCTTGACTGTCTTAATGTGCACGTATAACGACGCATCTATCGTCAAAATCAGTTTCGCCTTTGTCTTGGCGTCATCCGCGGCTGATATAATAATTGCCGCACCACCGGCGTCCAACTCTGGTTTGATGCACTTCATCATTCCTTCAAGTATAAGGAAATTTTCAGCTGCAAACACCCACTCGTCGTAATTTTCCCGTCCTCGTAACTTAGGCACATTCACGAGATAATTAGCCGCCATTACGGTGATTTGCAATAGCAACCGGCTAACTGTTCGCAAACGGATTCAAAGTCTTATACGCGAAAGCTAGCCTGACTAACTGCGAAAAACACTCACGTGTCGAGCTGTAACTTTTTAACACAAGTTACTTCGCGAAATACTAGTCGTATGGCCAAAATTCTGGGCCCATAACCTGTTAATAAAACGACCGTGTGCATTCGAACAACAGACTAAAGGTTTTTATTGAAATCTCACATTCCATACATAGTTACACTACATGAACACAGATGTCGCTACTTGTAGCATATATGAACAAATTATAATATATTGATATTCTTACATAACATTAATAAATACATTGGAAGAAAAACTTAAATAAGTAGGATTCTAAAAAACATAATAATAGCTAAGAATACTTAAAAAAATTAAAAAAGGAATACATGTGAACACATATGTTTCGGTTGAATTTGTTACCCATTATCTCTGCAACATAATATACGTTGTCAGTTTAAAAATTTAATTTGTTTATGCTCTCACCAATTATCTAAGTAAGTAAGATAATGGCTAAATATGCATAAACATAGAAGAAACACCTAGACCCGAAATAAATTTAGAAAAACAGTCCTTCTCTAAATTAACGGATTAATTCTCCGGATTCTTCGGAGACGGCGCGACACCCGACCCGGCGCGCTAACAATCGACCACGGAGGTCGTCCAATTTAAAAATGTTGCAATTCATCAAAAGTAACATAAATATTTTATTCACTAAAGTACTAAGATTTGCTTATCGCGCTATAAATTTGAACTATGTTCGAAATTACGGCAATTGTTCGATAATCGTCGGGTAAAGCGTCGAGCGACGTGACCACTCTCTCAGAAGCCTCGTGGCGGACTGATTTGATACTAATAGAACGCAGAGTTTTGTAGTAGTTTTAGAGCAGTTTTAAAATATTTATAGAAAAATTATAGAGCTAATTTAGTAAAAAGAATTTTGCGCATAATTTAAAGAACACTTTTTTCTATAGTAAAAAGCTTTTATCTTATATTTATATAGTAAGTATATTAGAGAAAACAATTATTTTATCACCTATAATTTCTTTAAAAATTCACAATGTTTGGATTTTTATAGTTTTTGTTAGTAACCAAAATCTAAAAATGTTTTCAACAAACTATTTTGCTGAAGATCTTTCAAATTGAAATAAAATTTTTGTTCTTAGGTTTGTCAGTAATTTAAACACATTTTTAAGCTTCGAAGTTGACGCGGAAAGTTAAATTATGACAACCTCTGTTCAATTATCTTGTTATAAATTCCAAAATATCCATAAATCTAAAAATGTTTTCAACAAACTATTTTGATGACAAGATCGCCTAATGATATAACTAATTAACATATTTGTAAAGTAAATATTCATAGATATTAAGAGGTTTGAAAAGTACAGTTTTTGAGCAAAACGGCGTAAACGCTCTTAAGGGGACGCACTGCTAAACAATAAATCTCATACAGAGCGTTTGCGCCCCGTACCATATAGAAAAACTGTTTTTTCTTTTCCTTCAAATAAAAATTACAAATTATTAAAAAAAAATATCTACAATATTGAAGTGTGTGTTAAGACTAATCTACTAGGAAAAATTAGATGCTTAAATCGGTCTGGTTTGCCTGTAAAATGCAAATCTGTGTTTTAAAAGAGTTTACTTTGATATTTTTTTCGCTGTAATAAAAGTTGACAAATCATATTTCTGCAACTACCAAAATGAAGTCAATTAAATGAAAAGTCATGCCATTAAATATCACTTTCATATGTTTTGTAATTGTTGGGAAAAATCAAGATCCCCGCACGTAGATTTCCAATCCGTTGCCTTAAAACAAGCTGGGAATCGTACTTGGGACCTCTGGGTCTGATACCAGTGCTGGACTTAACCGCTAAACCACTTAGGCAAAATCATGTCATTGTCCTTTGCATTAATTACAGTTTTGTTCAGTTTTCCCTAGCTTGTTAGCTTTAAGTTCTCCTCTAAGTTTTTCTACTCTGTTCTGTCTAGTGCTTTTATCTATGTTGCTCCTGCAATCTATCTTATCTACGGATTTACCTTTTTTTTTTTACATTTTCTAATTCTATGTTTCAAATACTAAAAACAATACCAGACTTAACACGAAATGTATATTTCAAATAAGCTTTTTAAAATTAAATTATCATATTATTATTATGTCAGCCATAACTGTCCCACTTCTGGGCAAAAGCCTCCCCACACTTTTTCAACACCTGGTCCCCTGCAACATCATGCCATTTTTTCTTGTACCTATCAAGGTCGTCCCGCCATCTTCGTCTTAGCCTATCTGTTTGCCTTTTCGCATTAATTAACGAAACGAAATTTATTTAAAGAACTAATTATTGTTGATATGTCTTCCCCAGGTCGTCCCACTCGTCCCGCCACTCTTCATCCTCCTGCCACCATTGCCGACGGCGGGCGCGAATCAAACGTTGTTCCATCGGGGTGCAGTGCCGTCGAGACCGGCCCGGCCTTCCCAGCGCGGACGGCTGGGGGCCGCTTGCGCACACCGTCGCGGTGAAGGAGCTCAAGTACCACAGGTCGGTTGATACTTTATTTAATGATTTATTATTATAGCATTATTTACTATCATTACAGGCAGGTACCTAATGCGATAGCAGAGCGAAATTTTACGTTAAAAAAATAATAAAAATACCAATTAATAAAAAAATTAATTAAAATAAACATTTCATTTTAAAAACATCTAACCAATATCTTAGAGCAGCGGTTACTATTTTACTACTCCTATTTTTTTTTCTAAATGTGATCAGTAAATTAATTAGTCTAATAGAGAAATAAGGCCACTGATGCTGTAAATCTTAAAACTTGCAGAATTTTTTACGTTAAGTAATATTAAATAACAAAAAATTGCCCTTGCGAATGGTTACTATTTTAGAACGACGAATGTTAACATCTCGCAAAAGATTTTGAGACGCATCATTCACACCAAACGTATTGTCCGCCGCCGACTGTGAGCACGCGTTACGCAGTTTATCGTTTTCCATATACATATTTTAACTTTTCGTTCAGACCGAACCGACAATACGCTATTACGCTGTGCGTTGTCGCTGACTATCGGTGGCCGATGTATAGTTGACCATGAAATTGCTTTATCACTTTTGACAATAACTTCCATAACAATAAAATTTCGCTAATGCTCATCACACTAATATTATAATGTATGTGTGTATATTTGTTGCTTTACGCTGCACCGGATGGATGAATTTGGATGAAATTCGGCATACAGATAGTTTATAACCTGGATTAAAACATAGGATACTTTTTATCCCGATATTCTCACGGGAACAGGAATCACGCGGGTGAAACCGCAAGCAGCCGCTAGTTGTCAATAAAGACAACGTATCTGTCACTTGGTCTTTTAAACAAAAATTTCATTAAATGCAAACAAAATTCACTTCTAAGGTGGTAAAGCAATTTCATTGTCGACTATACTACAAGGCTACGCACGTCAGACGCGAATTGGCTACGTTGCCGAACGTAATAGCGTATTAGATTCCAGCGCTGGCGCGGGCACATATCACTCTAGAAACTTCAATGAGTACAGATGTGTATCTCGCGATATCCGACAACGAAAAGTTTATTGCAGAAGTAGGGTGGGTGTACCAGTAACAAACCGATTAAGCACCATTTTGAAAGTAATTTTGATGTTGTGACTCAATTATTACAACAATAATTGCAAAAAAAAATTTAACGTACTCCTTGTCTACCATAAAATCATGTAGCTTATTCCGATTTTCTTAATAGCTGTTAGGTTTTTTTATATTTAAAAATGAATGTGAAAAGTCGCAGTGTGCCTAAGGTTGACCAGATTGTACCAGTAATAGACCAGACATTGTGCCTATAGTGAACCAGTAAATAAAACGATTGCTTTTATTGAAGATTTTTTTTATTATTAATACTAATAAGTTTTGTACTTAACAATCATCACAACTTTTCATCAGTCTACATATTTCAAGTAATGCTTAAATGTGACAAGGCTTATAATGTTGTTTAACTAATTTAATTAATAAAATCTAATTTAATTTAATAACTTGCAATAAAATATTTATGAATTAAGAGCGTTTACGCCGTTTTGCTCAAAAACTGTACTTTTCAAACCTCTTAATATCTATGAATATTTACTTTATAAATGTGTTCATTACTTATATCATTAGGCGATCTTGTCATCAAAATAGTTTGTTGAAAACATTTTTAGATTTATGGATATTTTGGAATTTATAACAAGATAATTGAACAGAGGTTTTCATAATTTGACTTTCCGCGTCAACTTCGAAGCTTAAAAATGTGTTTAAATTACTGACAAACCTAAGAACAAAAATTTTATTTCAATTTGAAAGATCTTCAGCAAAATAGTTTGTTGAAAACATTTTTAGATTTTGGTTACTAACAAAAACTATAAAAATCCAAACATTGTGAATTTTTAAAGAAATTATAGGTGATAAAATAATTGTTTTCTCTAATATACTTACTATATAAATATAAGATAAAAGCTTTTTACTATAGAAAAAAGTGTTCTTTAAATTATGCGCAAATTTTATTTTACTAAATTAGCTCTATAATTTTTCTATAAATATTTTAAAACTGCTCTAAAACTACTACAAAACTCTGCGTTCTATTAGTATCAAATCAGTCCGCCGCGAAGCCTCTGAGAGAGTGGTCACGTCGCTCGACGCTCTACCCGACGACGATTGTCGAACAATTGCCGTAATTTCGAAGATAGTTCAAATTTATAGCGCGATAAGCAAATCTTAGTACTTTAGTGAATAAATTATTTTATGTTACTTTTGATGAATTGCAACATTTTAAAATTGGACGACCTCCGTGGTCGAGTGGTTAGCGCGCCGGATCGGGCGTTGCGCCGTCTCCGAAGCCCCGGGTTCAATTCCCGGTCGAGTTAATTTAGAGAAGGACTGTTTTTCTAAATTTATTTCGGGTCTAGGTGTTTTTTCTATGTTTATGCATGCTTATCCATTATCTTACTATACTAACGAGTTTCTTAAGAATACTTATCTTGAGCTAGATAATTGGTGAGAGCATAAACAAATAAATTTTTTAAACTGACAACGTACATATATTATGTTGTAGAGATAATGGGTAACAAATTCAACGAAACATCCCCCCCCCCTCCCCCTCCGAAACGGGCGTGGTGTAAGTATGTAGGTAAAAAGCTTCCACCTAAACTAAAGTGAGCTTTTAAGTAACTTTCGCAATGCTGGCCCACGGGATGGGTGGGAAATACCACCTATGTGTGTGTTTCTCTCTCCCCTCCTTTGCAAGACACGTAAAACCGTTGGTCCCAGTTTTTGTCACGACTGCTCCGCACCCGTGCCAGTGTGCGCTATGGGCTATGGCCCAATCTCCTCGCCATAGCCTAGCAGTGCGACTTTAGTAGACTAATTAGTCTACAAAAGTCGCACTGCTAGGCTAAATAATTATTTATTTTGTTAATAAGTGTATTCCTTTTTTAATTTTTTTAAGTATTCTTAGCTATTATTATGTTTTTTAGAATCCTACTTATTTAAGTTTTTCTTCCAATGTATTACAAAGAAATGATTAATTGTATGGGCAGTCAAATAACTTGACCGAGTTTTGACAGCACCTATTTTATTGCTGCATGATGCGCTTTGTGCTTATGTGGCTCATATTTTCCCAGTAGTTTTTATACAAAATTTATTTTAAAAGGAGATTAGCAAAATAAGGCTTGGTAATAGACAACATATTATTATTGATATATTCTAAAAAATCGGTCAATTTATTTGACTGCCCATACAATTAATCATTTCTTTGTAAAATATTGGAAGGAAAACTTAAATAAGAAGGATTCTTAAATGTTTCGTATCTCAAACCATCAACAAACTGTCAATTGTCAACGTCATGCAGGGAACAACAGGGACTCTATTTCCACTTAACATCAGGTGGAGTGGAGACATTTGCCGAGCTATGAATAAAATAAAATAAAATGTGTTGTCGTCAAATCAATTCGTCCAAAATAAATCGTTGAGGAACAGATAGGTATTGATTATAATTTTGTGATATAAGATTAATTACAACATTAATAAAAATACATACAATATAATATTATACTTAGGTACTTATTTAATGTATCCGTAGTTTAGTCATCTGCTTACGCCCATAGTTAAAAATAAAAAAACGACGGGTTGCACCCCGGGAGTGCCGGCAGAAGTGAAAACTTGAATATTAACGTTGTGCATTTTTGATATTTTGGAATGGTTAGGGAATAATTTTGCACGAATTGCTTCAATTATCAGTATAAAACAACAACAACATGAAAATGGCATGAAACAACGGCACTCGTTGCTGTTGTGTTTCGTCCGGTGAGTGAAAGTACCGGAGGCCCATCTTTCACCCCTCCCCCCTCCCAATTCCTACTCCCTCCTCTGGAGGATCTGGATCCAACTCCTTTCCAAGGTTGGCAACGCATCTGCGATAACTTTGGTTTTGCGGGTGTCCATGGGCGGCGGTGATTACTTTCCATCAGGTGACCCGCCTGCTCGTTTGCCTCCTTTTAACATAAAAAAAAAAATAAAAAAAAAAAAAGTACTATAATTTATGTGGTAGAATACAATATTTATTTATTGTGCTATCGTACACAAACATGACAATTTATTCGCGCAAGCGCCCTGCGCCGCCTAAACGAAACAGCAGGCATACATTTTCGCCGCGCCGTAGAAAGAGAGGGGGATACTTCCTCTCCTACGCCGCGCCGGCTGTCTACTCTCCATCCGTCTTACGATTTTACGTCTTACATTTTCGATCAGGTCACGTGTCCTGACGCGAATTTAACATTTTTTACCCATTACAAAAAAAGTGTACAACGCCGCTAAAGAAGTTTTCACTTCAATAATTTCTAAGTATACCGTAAACTAAATTCGAACGGATCAAAGTAGTGAGTTTGACTATAGTGAGCAGAACTAGCCTACTCTACGCACACACTCGCGCGCGCTCACAGCCCGCTTCTGTGTGCGTGATATTTGGACTTAAAAACCTAAACTTAAGGTCTCGCGCTCGGCGTAAACGCTCTTAACATGAATTAAAAAATATAAAACAAATCAAAATAAAAAGAAAACAATATAAGTACTTATAATTTTTTTAATAATAATTAAATTTTTGCCATAAATTTATCCATTTCAGGAACTCTTTAAAAACCTCGACTCGACGAGGTTTCTGCTCTTCTATCGCATCTTTCATCTTTCATGTGTCTGTAAAAAAATGTAGGTGGTCAATTACTGGAACAAACTCGTAGTATAGATATTACCAGTAATAAACCACTGGTCTACAACAGGAACATTGTGGATATTTTAAGAGTTTTTTATAATAATTGATTGCAGTATAATAAGTAAATATAAATGTAAAAGAAAAAATAAACAAATTATCAAAAAGCTAAATCACCAGTTGTAGACCAAATGGAATATTACTGGAAAATCATTGAATTCGTGTTCCATTAGTTTACCAATGACAACTATTGATTTAAATTAGCATTTTCTGATGAAATAAGACGTAATATTATTGCTTTACACATCACATTACACAGTTAACTAGAAAATAAGTTACAACAATTGATATAAACAAAGATTTAAAAAGATTCAAAAACTTACCGTCCGACGTGTCGCTTACTAATATGGCCGCCCGGAACGAAGTAAACGATTGTCGTTTCGAATTATGCGTTTTTACTGATATAGATGGCGTGTTTATCGCTTTTATTTTTGAATGAATGACTGATAGAAGTACGGCAGTGCTACCAAACGTAAAAAAAGTGGCGGGAAATTAGACAGAAGGTTAATATTTTGATATGAAGTTAGAAATGGTGTACTACTGGTTCCTGGTGTGGCACTGGTGCACCCACCCTACGTTCTAGAGAAAGTATTTGGAATGGGAATTCAGATGAATATAGGGACAAAAACTTGCGAAGAGGCGCTTGGGAAGACATAGCTTCTATTATGTATGTAGATTGGGGTGATTATGGAACCAGAAAAAAAATCGAAAAGTATAGTTTTATGAAGTCTCATATTTTTAACAACTTATATTCGTAGCACAACACAAATAGTCAAAATCAAGTGTCTTCAGATATATCGGTCTTGCCAGTACAACCGACCCTCGTTCACGAAATATTCTTTAAAAAAGTCTCTTACCCTCTGACCCGATATGGACACAACTAATCGTGATTTTCGTACATTCCTAAGGTTACAAGTTCTTAACTGTTCTTCGAAAGGAGATATTCCATTTTTGTATGGAGGCTGGGCCCCCTAATTCTTACAGTGATAAAATTATATTTTATGAAAAGAGCACAAAATAAGAAACCTTTCCATGTATTAATATATTTTTTAAACATACCCAAACATTGTATTAAATTATTAAAAAATGTCAGATTCCTACTAAAAATTAATGAGATAGCAACCCTAAACTTTTTCTACCTTGGCAACTTCGCTTTTCTAATGTCTTGACAACTTCGTGAAGTGAACTGTCAGCGTCAGATGTCAAATCTTATTTTTTAAATTAGTAATGCAATGGTACTATCCATTACAGCCAGCAACCGCATGGTTTCATTTTCAGAAAATTGCATTGAAACCTTAAAATACCTTTTAGAATGTATAAATAAGTTCAGCAATATATAATAAACACTTAAAACTTTCATTAGAACCCAAAAATAATAAGAAAAGCTTGATGAAGGATATAAGATTTCAAGTTTTTAAATATTTTTTAATTTTTTTTTTTTTTATGCTTTCTCTGAACAAAATTGTGTAGCAGACAAGTGGCTTCTATGATTTTAATAACAATTTGACATCAGTATTTATAATAGTATGCAATACTCTCCACTTAGTAGATAAAATACCAAATGCACATTCAACACATCTTCTCGCTCGGCTGTGACGATAATTATAAGTATGCTGTTCCGTAGTCAAGTTGTGGTTTGGATAAGGTCTCATAAAATTCGATTTTAAACTAAATGCTCCATCTCCTAAAAACACAAATGGTTGTGCAGGTCCCCTCGAATTAGGCAGTTTGGCAGATTTTGGTACATTTACCTAAAAGTAATCATTAATCTTTCTTCTGGCTGAATAGCACGTCGGTAATTAGTGCCCCTTTTATATGTACTTATACGTATTAACGATAATAACTCATCGAATGTACTGTCATGCGAAAATATTTCTTGAACTTATCTGGACAACATCTATATCTATACTAATATTATAAAGCTGAAGAGTTTGTTTGTTTGTTTGTTTGTTTGAACGCGCTAATCTCAGGAACTACTGGTTCGAATTGAAAAATTATTTTTGTGTTGAATAGTCTATTTATTGAGGAAGGCTATAGGCTATATTAAATCACGCTATGACTAATAGAACGCGGGTGAAACCGCGGGGCACAGCTAGTTCGAAATATAAACTATGAAAATGACCAAGAAAACATCTCTTTACATTTAAAGGATGCGCTCACAATCTTTTCTTTTTCCTATTTTCGTCTTCCTCAAGTGCTTCGCAAATGGCAACTATCTGAATAAGTATCATTTACTTAAGAACTCAGTATACCGTTTAATTTGAAAAAAAAAACGCTAGTTGTATATAATGCGAACCACGTGCAAACTCAGAGACTCGTTTGTAAAATACTACGAGCAACTTCAAATACTGAGTTCTATTTATGTGTAAAATAGTCAGCCGCTCAGCGTACGCGTCCAGTGAGAACGTGCACAAGCCTACTCATAGCGTATTGTCACCTTGGTGAGAACGCATACTGCAGACCGAATCCACGTTCACACTGGGGCCGACAGTGAGCATGCTCAGTGTCGGCGGCGGACAATACGTTTGGTGTGAACGATGCGTAAATCCTATTTCTATCGATTGAATCAATGCATTAACAGTACTGCATCAATATACAAAGTAATAAAATACTTGCGGAACGAAACACAAAATACAGAATACAGTTTTAATGTTAGAATCACCCTAAACGTTACACACTTGGTAATTCTTTAAAAAAAAAAACAGCTCTGGTGACAATTATTCGACAATTATTCGATAATTATTATGATACCGGCTCTGTGGTCTAGTGGTTAACACCACCGGTCCCAGACCGAAGGTCCCGGGTTCGAGTTCAAGCGGGGGTACATGTTTGTGCACTCTGTTTGGTTGATGGTAGGGCTTGTTTCTCCGCCTGGCTAGCTATCACCACCATATTTAAATATGTCGACATAACATCAATGTTTGTAGCTTTGTTATGTTCCTTCAGCTAAAGATAAGCTGTTGCTCAAGTAGTTGAGGATTTCGGGTGAAATGCGATTCCACTTTCGGTCTTATCATTACTTAACATGAGGTGAGATGATGGCCAAATGCTACGCATAAGTAATAAAAATACAAATATAAAGAAATGTAATTGTCTTGATATTTTCGAACTCTGATAGGCGATCGACATTGCAACTCATACTTCATGACACCTCTTCTTCAGACTCATGAGGGTTGAAACGCACCCGAACGGCGGCGCTAGCGTGGTGTACCTGCACCAGCGGGACGTGGACATGCTCAACGCGCAGCAGCAGGAGTGCCTCGCCAAGGAGTTTCTCAAGGTACAATTGGGTCCTAAGTTGTTTGTGTTTCAAATCTTTCAAATCTAAATGTTAGAGTTAATGGTTTCTAAGGCAGATCCCTGTATCTCTTTATTGTTTCGGCCTTGCTCATAAACAAGTCTCAGTTTTAAAAAAAACGCACTGTATAGTTAGCTTAAATTTGGTACTCAAAAACGGCATAAAACGTGGTTATGAATATGATCCTGTTGGTATTTATTTACTGTAATGTCGGTGACTATGTTTAATTGAAAATTATTTTTTCATTTAAAGTTTTAGAAACTGGCGCCTTTAGGCGGGCATATTACTTATTACGATATATTTTGCTGATACGGTTCACCAATTTAAACGTAAAGTTTGAAGTGTCTCACAATCAGGTCAACTTAGTTTGGATTTAGAATATTTTATTTTAATCGGTACATTAACAGACAAGGCCCATACTAATGTACACTTAAGTCGATAAAAATAGTAATTACTCATGACTGCTTCTGTTTAACATCACTTCGAGTAATTTGCCTTCTCTTTTAATTAAATAAACAATATGTAACGAAATATCTCTCCCCTCCAATAGCTGGTATTCTCGGAGGACAGCGACGGTTGGGCCCACTTCGTCTGCGGCGTGGTTCGAGGCGCCGCTTCCTCCCTGCCCTGTCTACTGCAGTATCTATCCGATGAACACCCCAACCTCACCGTCAAGGCCGGGGTACTGGCCCGGGCGTCGGATATTGAAACCACCACCGTCAGCCGGTATTACCAGCAGGTGAGGACTGAATTAAAAATCTAAAATTTTTATACAAAACGATTTTACTCGCGACTTCTTTAGCGTGGATTTGAAAAATAAAAAAATATTGTTTTATAATAAAATAAGCCTACGCTATGTTACGCGCATAGAGTGTAAAATATATTTTGGAATCGGACCATTAGTTCCAGAGATTTTTTCCTCCGCAAACAAACAAACAAACTTTACCTCTTCATTAAGCCTTCGGTGACCGCAAATACCAGACACAATAGAATTTTACTGTTAGATAGCTTGCCGGCAAGCGCTCGGGGCTCAAAGGGGAGCGTTTACGCCGCACACTAGCGCCGCCAATGAAAAAAAAATCTAGTAACTAATTACTAGATTTTTTTAGAAAATCAAATTATGATCAACAAACTATTTGAATGAAGTAATTTAGCTAAAAACGGCCACTTTTAACTATAACGCCGTATTTAACTAAACCATAACATGTCAGATGTTAATTAGGTGACGTATTAATGCTAAATTACTTCATTTAAATAGTTTGTTGAGCATAATTTGATTTTCTATCTCTAATTACTAGATATGTTTTTTTCATTGGCGGCGCTAGTGTGCGGCGTAAACGCTCTTAATAGTATAGTATAGATTGGGTATTACTTATCTGAGTTTTGTAAAAAAATTACGTAATCGACGTAGACGAAGTCACGGGCAAAGCACTAATAGTAGTAGTCGGCGGGCTGGTTAGAACCACGATAGCTCAATTGGTAGAGCATCTGATCGGTATGTGAGAAGGGTGCAGGTTCAAATCCTGCTCGTGGAATTTTTTCAACATTTGTGTTTTTGTAAAGCGCGCTAGTAAATATGTTTGTTATCACCACTCAGGTGCAGCAATCGTACGCGGCCGGCACGTTCCGCTGCGGGCCGCTGCACCAGATCTCGCTGGTGGGCACCGTCCACGAGGAAGTGGGCGGCTACTTCCCCGACATGCTGCGGCTGCTGGCCAACTGCCCGTTCCTGAACCTGGTCAGTATCTATCACTTCACAGGGGTAGGAATTAAGGCTAGTGGTCGCTTCATAGCTCACTACGGTCACCGTACTCGGAGAATTGGGGGCTCTTATGTGACGTATTGAAGCTGCTAGGAGCTTGCCCGTTCCTGATCTTGCCACCTCGCACCGCCTATGAAAGCAATAGCAAAAGCTAAAAGCTATAGCTTTCGATATTGCTTTCATATGTGGCACGAAACTGAAAGATGACGTCATAAACCACATACGAAATCAAAGCGATCGGTTAGGCGGTCGGGCCCCTGGTCATGCAGTATCGACACTTCACAGGGTTAGACGTCAAGGCTACTGGTGTTACTTCTGTTACAGATATTTTCTTGTCTAATAGGAGGCTCCAAGTGATAATATTGTTACAATGTTTCTAGTGCTGAAATAAAAGTTTTTTGATTTTTTTTTGATTTTGACTGGTCGTGCCACTTTCCAAGGCTACGGCTACTAGACACCTTACCATATCACACTGGCCAACTGCCTATTCCTGAACTTGGTCAGTATCGGCACATTATATTTATATTTATATTTATTTATATAAAAAGACAATTATATATTATATTATTATATTTTTTTTTTGCGTTATGAGAAACATACAGCACATAATAAATAACTCAAATTACAGTACACAAAATATAACACCAAGGCCAACAAATATATATAATCCTCGACCGTTTTCCCATTTACTTGGGGTCGGCCTTCCTTGTCCGTTTCCTCCACTGCGCACGGTTTTGCGCAGTGCTAGTGTCAAGTTGAGCGTCTTTTAGGTCTTTTTCGACCGTCGTCAGCCAGGTGGATGGTGGTCTTCCGCGTCCACGCTTCGTCGTTGGCAAGTTCAGGGCAAGCTTTACCATGTGGTCTTCAGGGCGTCTCTGTACGTGCCCATACCATCGAAGGCGTTTTTCTTTAATTTTGTCAACTATAGGTGCGACTTTGAAGCTTCCTCTTATGTATTCGTTTCGGATTTTATCTAATAATGTGACGCCCGCTGACCAGCGTAACATGCGCATTTCTGTAGTGTGCAATTTGTTGAGGTGTTGTTTATTGGTCGCCCAACACTCGGACCCATACAATACTGCTGGTCTTATTGCTGTTTTGTACATTTTGCCTTTGACTTTTAGTGGCATTTTTTTATCGCACATTACGCCTGTGAGCTGTCTCCATTTTAGCCAGCCCGTTGTTGTTCTATGGGCGACGTCGCTATCAATCTTGCCATCATTGCTTATAATTGACCCTAAGTATTTGAACTGGTTCACGGTTGGTATTTGTGTGGTTCCAATGGAAATCTTGATGTTATTAGGGTCTGTGGTACCATCGAACAAGCAAGACATGTGCTCCGTCTTCTTCCTGCTTATCTTGAGACCATTGTTTTCAAGTGCCTCTATCCACGCTTTGAAGTTATGTTGGAGGTCTTTTATGTCTTCTGAGATAAGAGCAACATCGTCCGCGTATAGGATGTTCCAGGGAAGTGGTTTTTGACAGCCTTTTGTTAGGTGGTTCATGGTCGTATTAAACAGCAGTGGGCTAAGGGTGGAACCCTGATGCACTCCGACTTCAATCTTAAATCTTTCGCTTGTTCCAGCTGGGCACAGGACTTGTGTGGTTACGTCAGCGTACATGTCCTGAATAAGGGCGATGTAATACTCAGGAACAAATTGCTCTCTGAGTGCTTCCCATATAAGATCCCGCGGGACATGATCGAACGCCTTTTCCAAGTCAATGAATACCATATGCAAGTTTTTATTGTTAGACTTGGTTTTCTCCAGCATGATTCGGATGGTTTGGATAGCATCTGACGTGCCCTTTTCAGCTACAAAGCCACATTGATTTGGAGTTAATGATATTATTTGATTTAAACGGTTGTTCAAGATTCTCTCCCATATTTTAAGAGTGTGTGACATTAATTTAATAGCTCTGTAGTTGCTACATTCTCTCACATCCCCTTTTCCTTTGTAGAATGGTATCAGGAAACTGTTACGCCACGAGTCTGGTATTGGATGACCTTGAATTAGCTTGTTGTACAGGTCAAAAAGCCATACAGCTCCAGGTTTGCCTAATTGTTTCCAGACATCTGCTGGTATTTCATCTGGACCTGGAGATTTGTTATTTTTCATTTGCTTTATGGCTTTTGTAACTTCATCTAGCGTCACTACAGGAATTGGTCCGTAAACTATGTGAGGTCTTGTGTAGTTTTGGATTCTCGGGTGAGATATGTTTAGAAGGTGTTTGTAAAATTCTGTCCATCTGTTCTTTATTTCTTTATCTTGCGTTAAAAGTTCTATTTTACTGTTGTTATGTCTTTAGTTTTATTGTTTCGCGCTTTCGCTATTTTATATATGTCTACTTCTGTGTCTGCTGATTCCAAGTTTTCGTAAAATTGAGAGTTTGATTTTGCCATCGATATTGCCACCTGCTTTTTTGACTGTTTCTTCATTTCTTTGTAATTTGCAAAATCTGCTTCATCTTTTGTGGTCTGCCATAGTTTGAAGGCTTCCTTTTTTGCCGCTACAGCGTCTTTTACTTCAGGTTGCCACCACTGAGTTTCCCTGAAGGGGCCCTTTTTACTTTTTGTTCTACCAAGGTGCTTCTCTGCTGTTTTTATACAGGCATTTTCAAAGTCGTTCCACATATTGTTTGCTGTTAAGTCTGTGGTGTCTGTGTTACTAAGATGTTCTATAAGGTCCTGCACGAAAAGGTCACCAACTGGTTCTTTTAAAGATTTCCATTTTATTTTTGGTGTTTGCTTCCTGTTGACCTTTACAGGTTTAGGCAGCTTGTATATCGTGACCAGGATTCTATGTTGCGTTGTCAGTGGCTCCCCGGGTATTACTTTGCAGTCTTTGTAGTTTCCTAGATGTTTTCGTCTTGCCAGTGTGTAGTCGATCTGAGTGGCATTTCCTCCACTTTGATATGTTAATAAGTGGGATTCTTTCTTTTTAAAGAAAGTGTTTAATATGGCTAGATCGCAACTAGATGCAAATTGTAGAATGGTATCTCCGTCACTGTTGCGGGAGCCATATCCAAAGCCACCATGCCATCTCTCCACATTTGTGTTTTGCTCACCAACGTGGCCGTTCAGGTCTCCGCCCAGGTGAAGCGTTTCATCGGACGGGATACTCTGTGTCAGTTTGTAGAGATCATCCCAGAAAGCCTCCTTCTCACAATCCAGTGCGCCTGCCTGCGGTGCATAAGCTGATATTATGTTAAAACAAGGTTGATTTTCCAAAGCTATTTTTACAGAAATAAGTCGGTCACTTGTTCTCTCAATGTTGACGAGCCTTTGCGTTAGTTGTTCTGATAGTATAATGCCGACACCGTTTCTGCCGGTGGTTGTTCCATGGTATATAAGTTTGAACCCATTGCCGATCTGTCTTGATTTTGACCCCTTCCACTTGGTCTCTTGCACGCAGCATGCATCTATTCGACGTCTTTTCAGAACGTCACTAAGTTCGGCACTTCTGCCCGTCATGGAACCTACGTTCCAGGTAGCCATTCGCAGTGATGTGCATGTGTTGCTTCGTTCGTCGCTTGAGGGGTACGCCCTAATATTCTTCGCATTTCGATTCGTGTCGTGTCGTGTCGTGTCGTGTCGACCAAGGCCAACAAAATTCCTGCCAAATATTTAAAAAAACGTTTACTTAACCATTTGCTACAGATATAAAGTTCGAAGTCTATTGTGGAAAGTCAGTTTGTTTTAGCCTGTTGTGCAGTAGTGAGTACGTCCGTCAGGACGTTACACGACTCTTTTAGGCTTTTTTTAACGCTGTATATTAACAATAGTTTTTTTCGCTAGACAATGCCGTGGGGTCCCATGTCTGCGGTAGAAATGGAACCTCAGGAGTCCAACGACGGGCCTATCTTGTGGATCAGGCCGGGCGAACAGCTCGTGCCCACTGCTGAACTACGGAAGAGCCCCATCAAGAAGCGAAGGTAAGTCTTACCTTTTATAACGAGCCTAGAGATATAATAGGTCTGACTGAATCTATGAAATTTCCTATTGTTATGAAGTTTTTTTTTCATATTCAAATACAAAATTCAAATATTTTTTTATTTGCTTAAAAACATGGTTATACAGATTTAAGTGCGTACATGTCTTGCCAAACTTTTAGCATGAAAATATTAATAAGTTCCCTATATAATTATCAAAACTACAATTACATTATTGTGATGTGTATATTATATGTGTAATCGTTTTAGTGCTTTGGATTTAAAATCTGTTAGCTTTTAAGATTTTTGTATGAATAAATAAATAAATAACATTCAACAATTAAATAGAATAATAAAAACAATCAATCAAATAGAACAAATAAATTGTAGTTTACATTAATTTGCTTTATGCCATATTTTTTTATTAATGTACCATTTATACAGTTTTGCCTTAAAAAGATTAAAGTTAAGATTTATTTTTTATATCAAAGAATTTTATTGTAAATATATCCGGACAGACATAAATACACAATTATTTTTGTATTTTTCCGATTTTGGAATGACACTCAAGACTAGTCTATCGGGATCTCTTTTTAGACTAGCATTTGTATCTAGCTGTCATGAATATCAGTATTTTAATTTATATTTTTCATACTGTTTAAAAAAAAATTACTTAAACATTAGTATGAAAAGAATAGTTTTAAATTTTCTTGGCATTAATCATCTATGTTGTTTGTATCGCCAGGACGGGTATCAACGAGCTCCGCAACCTCCAATACTTACCGCGCTGGAGCGAGGCGCGGGAGTTTCTGTTCGAAGATCGAACACGCGCGCACGCCGACCACGTGGGGCACGGGTTGGACAGGATCACCACCGCCGCCGTCGGTGAGTACGGGGTTCGATGCCGGGGGTGCCAAAGAAACTACATATAGACACACAAGCACACATACGACGCACAAAGACACATGGATACTGGCACACAAATACAGAAAGGAACGTACCAATACACATTAAAACACAGACTTACACAGACACATTACATAGACAAATTCAAATTCAAGTTTAAATTCAAATTATTTATTCGTGATTCACAGGTTAACATTAGGTCTAATTGTATTGATTATAAGGTTTCACTGCGATCTGCCTTATCGGCATACAAAAAAAAAATAAAAAATAATTAGGAAAACAATAGACATCAATCATTATACATTAACAAAAAGTTAAATAATTATAAATATAATCACAATACTGTCTTTTACTGTTTCTCTCTTACTGTTTAGTTTAATATCATCATCATCATCATCATCTCAGCCAAAAGACGTCCACTGCTGGACAAAGGCCTCCCCCAAGGATCTCCACAACGACCGGTTTTGTGCTGCTTGCATCCAGTTAAAATAATAATAATAATAATAATAGTTTAATATATTTATATATATATATTTTAATCATATTTGTTCACTGTTGTCCATTTGTTTGTGCCAATGAATTGGATTTTTTTTTTTAGTTATATATATGCGGAAACATGTAAATAGTGCATAGTGGCAATTCAGTATTTGTTAACAGTTAATCATCACTGTATGTTTTCCAAATAAAGCAAAATAAAATAAAATAATAATTCAAAACTGTAAGGTCATTAGTTCATGGCCATTTGAGAGAATAAAATTATTCAGTACGTAGTATTAGTACTTAGACACAAACATAATATACTGACAGACACGACAGGAGACATATTGTATGATTTGGTAACGCCCATACTTTTTTTTTGTAAATGTCGTTACTTCTATTAAAGCTGTAGAATTTCTAGCGCCCATTCTTCTCCAGTAGGAAAAAATGTATGGACGATTCAAAAAATCTTTTCGTAAGTTTATTTGAATAAAAAAATTTGACTTTGACTTTGACACCATACTGATATACCACTGCAGTCATCATCACCGTCATCATCATTAGCCCATCCCAGTTCACTGATAGTAACTAGTTTAAGATGCCTCAATTGTTAAAATCAATAAAAAGTTATCTATATCTATAATATATAGATTAATAGCGTAAGCCGATTTTTGTCGCAGTGATTATGGGACGATAGCTACACATAAAAAATCGGTTATGGCCTCATTTTGAAGAGCTCCAGTTGTAGATGTGCAGAAAAATAAAGAAACCTGTCATAGGTTTCGAAATTCCTAAAAAATCTGTTGAATAAACGCGACGTTTTGCGGGCGACCCACTAGTAATATATTTATTAATACGTGAAGCAAAAACTTTGTACCCCTTTTTACGAAAATTGCGCGGACGGAGGAGTATAAAATTTCACACACGAACCGTATTAATAAACAAAGTGTAAGCTTGGAGTAGTTGCTCCGTGTTTTGTTCCCGTCATGTTAACTTCATTTCATATTAATTAATTAATAATTAATTATTTATTTATTAATTGTAACTTTATTTAATTCATTGTAATTCAGTTTATTGTATTTTAGTTTATCCATTGATGATTGTTTAGACAAAATCAGAGGTACAATAATTTAGATAAACTATAAGAAATCTACTAAACGCCGCCACTCGTTTTCATGATTTTTGCCCAACTTTAAGTGATATTGTAGAAAAAACTATAGCGTGTTATGAATTTATGGTTCTAAAAAAGGTAAACACGTTCCCTATGATACTAAATATATATTTTGTTCATTTAATACGATAGTATTTTCAATTATATTTACTTAACCGTAACTGCATTTTTGGCATTTTTTTGTCGGCGCACCCTTAAATAGAAGCACAAAAACAGACACGCACAGACTAAGACACACAAACATAGACGTTACAACAAGCTCACTTAAGAGCGTTTACGCCGCACACTAGCGCGTGTCATAAGACGTTACGGCCATTTTTAACTATAACGCCATATTTAACTAAACCATAACATGTCAGGTGTTCATTAGGTGACGTAAAAATGCTAAATTACTTCATTCAAATAGTTTGTTGAGCATAATTTGATTTTCTATCTCTAATTACTAGATATGTTTATTTTTTCATTAGTGGCGCTAGTGTGCGGCGTAAACGCTCTTAAAGACACCGACTAACAAACATATATAGATACACAAACACCGACACGGACGTACAAAGACACATTATATAAATACGCAAGAGTACGGCTGACCTTATCATCTTAATACATGCCTGACTGATACTGAGTCCAATCTTCTGCCCAACTGCTCCTAGCTACGTTGCATGTATTGTCCCTCCACCGCGTTAGAGGAACTACAATTATAGTCATAGACTCACTTACTACTAATATATAATAATACTAGCGGCCGCTCGCGGTTTCACCCCTGTAGTTCCCGTTCCCGTGGGAATATCGAGAAATAAAGAGTATCTATGTGTTATTCCAGGTTATAAACTATCTTTATGCCGAACTAGCTGTGCTCGCGACTTCGTCCGCGTGGAATAGTGACTTTCGGCAGCATTTTTAATTTTTTAGGCTCTTTTCCCGTTTTTGCAACATTTTTCACTGATGCTTCGCTCCTATAGGTCGCAGCGTGATGTTATATAGCCTAAAGCCTTCCTCGATAAATGGACTATCCAACACAAAAAGAATTATTCAATTCGAACCAGTAGTTCCTGAGATTAGCGCGTTCAAACAAACAAACAAACAAACAAACAAACTCTTCAGCTTTATAATATTGGTATAGATTTCATCCAAATCCATCCATCCGTTGCAGCGTGAAGAACTAACAAAAATACAAACATACATACACACAAACTTTCGCATTTATAATATTAGTAGGAGAATATTATAAATAATAAATAAATAATCAAAGTATTTTTTTATTTTATTTCAATAATAGAATAGAAGATAATAAAAGTGCTTTTGAATCGTCCAAATATTTTTTTAACCTATTCAGGACGTCTATTTTTTAGCTGTGGAGTAGAATGGGCGCAAGAATCTCCACAGCTTTAATAGAAGTAATGACATTTACAAAAAAGAAAGTATGTCTGTAAGAAATAAAGTCTATTGAGTATTCTGATGTGAAAACGTGTGAACACTGTTTTCTTTATGAATCCAATCAATATACTGTTAATAGAAATAATGCCATTTACAAAAAAGAAAGTATGTCTGTAATAAATTATGTCTATTGAGAAAATTCAGTCAGTTTTTTGTACTCTGATGTGAAACCGTGTGAACACTGTTTTCTTTATGAATCCAATCAATATATTAACAAGTCGTCTTTCCTTCAGGCGTGCTGAAAGCGATTCACTGTGGCGACGAGTCGGATCGCGGCCGGATCACTAAAGATGTGGTCGCCTTCCACGCGGGCGACTTCAACAAGCTGGTGCAGCTGCTGCAGCTGGATCTGTACGAGCCGCCCATCTCGCAGTGCGTCACGTGGTAAGTACACCCGCATTGGCGATCGGACGAGATTTTTTTTGGAAAGGGTTTTCGAACAGCTGCTACTACTACTTAAGACTGTTTAGAGAAACTTTAGTTTCTCGTTTAGTAACTGAACATAAATATCATAAATAAATAAAAAACCAAAGGACTTCTTGATGGGAAAGCGAAGAGTAATGTCTGTGGTTTTGTTTTATTTTCTAAAATTTGTGTGATGACGAATATTAATGTGAAATCATAGTACATTTTAACCGTCAAGTGTTCGTGAGCGTGCATGAGTGTTGGCAAATAAAAAAAAAAAAATTGCAACGTCACTTTTCGAATTCTCTCAAGAAGTGAGGTCTTAGTAAAGCCCCCACATCTCTGTAAGGGTCGAAACACATAACCGCGTTGCGACGTCGCACCGCAAAAATAAGCGTTGCGCCAGGCTAGTATAAACCTTATTGCCTGTCAAATACTAGACAGGCACCACCGATTTTGACGGTGCAACGTCGCAACGCGTTTATGTGTTTCGGCACTAACCCCAACCCCAACTTGGGGTCCTTTCTCACTTCTCATTACTATTATCGTTCATCATCATCATACAGGAAGGAATATTGTTTTTATTTATGTATTACTTGTAAGAAAACTTTGTCAACAGCTGTCAAATTTCTTCAATAAATGTTCAATCGTATGCCATATACATAAAATTCAAAGTCTATTGTGAAATATTGAGTTTCTGGTAGTCTTATGTGCAGTCGTATATACTATACAAGCCTTGGCCGCAATTAGGTATTGATAGACTTACGTATGTGTATGTATTTTACGTTCGTCCATCAATGCCTGTTTTGCCGGCCGCTGCAGTAACTGCAACCCCGCCCGTCCCCCGATCGTCTAAATGCCAACACACAATTAAAGAATACACTAAACATGCACACTAAGTTTAGGCCTTAGACACCGTACTCGTAGAACAACGGTACGACGAATCGGTTCACACGCGCTCTATACCAGGTACAGACATGTGCCTGGGCGCTTACCACCGCCCCGGCCCGGTCAACCCGAGCCGAGGTCCGAGCTTTTAGAGGCGCCCTCGGTTTGTTCCGCTCTCCGATCCGATCCGAACCCTTAGGAGAATCTAGAAGGGCGTGATGCCGTTCCCTCTAGAAAACCTCCGAAGTTGATTCGTTTCACACGGCTTGAGGAACCCTTTAAGTTTCTCACCGCCCCCAAAAAAACCCAGTGAAGCTGTAAATGCCGTTTGAGGCAATCGGCAAACTCTCCAAAAAAAACATAACTTCAAAATTTTAATTCGGCGTAACAATGGGCTTCGGTTCCAACAATAAAACTAATACATAAAATTAAAATGCTACGATGGAACGAGCATTAGTTGCAGTTTCAAAAAACTGCAACACTGTGATGCGCACACGCCTGCAAGTGTCAGACTGCTATAAACTGTCAAATTTCCTCAATAGACTTCCAACTTTATGTCCATGGCATATGGTTGAAGATTTATTAAAGAAAATTGTCAGTTTGAAAAAAGATAGTGTTCAAAAAAACTCCACGAGCGGGATTCGAACCCGCACCCTATGACATGCCGGGTCAGGTACACTACCAACTATGCTATCGTGGCTCAATCCAACTCGCCGAATTTAATCAACACTATCTATCTACTCTTACTCTATAAGCAAGTAATTGTAATTTACTCGCAACAATATTTGCGTAAAATTATATGTAAATAAAATGTTAGGAGAAGCATATGTCCAGCAGTAGGTAGTATAGGCAGATGATGATGATGATGATATGTAAATAATCATAAAATTGGCAGTTTTAGGTAGTCAAGTCAGATGTGCAGGCGTCTGTATAAATAAGGGGCCATCCATAAATTACGTGACATGAATTTCAGGACTTTTAAACCCCTCCCCCGTCCTTGTCACAGGTTGTCACATTTTTAGAAACCCCTCCCCCTGATGTGACGTCACACAACTCACACATTTTCCAATTTTATGCATGTATTTAAAAATAATCAAAAGAAAACAGTTATTTTAATTTTTTTCTTATACATATTTACTGACAGATAATAAATATGCCAGTTGGTGTTAATAATATGGTTACCATGTCATATCGATGACGACCATAGAAACAGATATGTATGTAGGTCAGTTGAACAAGAAGTACATGTACGCCAGCAATCGATCGATCGCCTTATGAAATCATTTCTAATTTTAACATGTGCCGTCACAAAGCTTTTGACCCCCCTGCCCCATAATGTCACATTCTAGTGATACCCTCCCCCCCCCCCTTTTAAGAAGTGACGTAATTTATCGATGGCCCCTAGAGCTTGTTCAGGTGACGCGATGATTTACGCGCGAATAAACACGCGCGTTTGAAATTTCTGTTTCGTCCAGATGTCGCGTTTTTCGCGCGAGTTATCCCGCTCCATATCTTTTTCAATACGTCCACTCGCGCCAACGATCGCACGCGTACTGGACGCAATAACGGCGTCCCTAGTACCTCGACTCGCTGGCACGCGATTCATGCGCGAGCGGTAAAACGCGTGAGTGCGTGTGGACGGAATATGTATACCTCTAGTATCTCACGATTGCGCGATTCGAACGTAAATCGCGTCATCTGAACAAGCTCTAAGTAACGTTTGTTCTCGCTAGGCTGGAGGAGGCGAAGTTGAACCAGCTACGTCGCGAGGGCGTGCGCTACTCGCGGCTGCCTTTATGCGCCGACGACGTTTATTTTTTGCCGCGTAACATCATACATCAGTTCCGGACTGTCTCTGCTGTGGCGTCTGTCGGTGAGTCTATACAATTTTTTGTGTTTAAATGATTAAGACATTTCTTTTCAGTACACCTTTTTAAGATATTGCAATTATTAATATTATAATGATTTGAAAAGGTTGTACAAATTCCCACGAGTGGGATTCGAAACCGCACCCCATGACACACTGGCTCAGGTGCACTAACTTTATGCTATCGTGGTTTTGTCCAACCCGCCTAAATTTATCAACACTATCAACTTACTTACTTCGTTGGTGCCGGTTCGAATCCCGCTCTTGAAACTGTTTTCAACCCTTTTTATAAATCGTAATTTGTTCGCAACATCGTTTGCGTAAAATTGTTATACAATATGTAATATTATTAGAGATGGGCCGACTATTGTATAACTTTGAAATCGGTCAGTAGTCCACTAAAAAATAAATACGGAACATATCAAAATGGCAAAGGCATCAATTATAATAACTTCATACCTACTTAAATATTTGTCCTTAAATATTTTTTTGCTATACAGGGTGTCTCATTGAAATGGATCAGTATGGGAAAGTCTGAAACTATAAGACATACAAAGATCTGTTCTTAGGAACCATGTCATCGATTTTAATAAGAAGAAAAACTGCATTCATACATTTAAAAAAAACTTGTACTCAGCTCGGGAATCGAACCCGGTTGTTTTGAAAAAAATAAACTTACATTATTTTTATTTAGATATCGACTGTGTAGGTAGGTAAGCAGTAAATGGCTCTATGAAACATGATGTCTAAAATTAATAAAATGCATTGTTTTCACATACTTTAATTTATTTTAGTAGGTGTTCGAAGTAAACACCGTTTTTTTCTATACAATATTCAACACGTTTAGGTAACGATGTTACAATTACAAAACCAGCAAAGAGGTACAGACAACCATTTACATGCCTGAACTTGTTAAATGTAATGGTGGTCACTTCGAACACCTACTAAGATAAATTAAAGTATGTGAAAACAATGCATTTTATTAATTTAAGACATCATGTTTCATAGAGCCATTGTTCTGGCCAAAGCCCTAACTATAAGCTTGGGATAATTGTCCAGTAAAAGGCAAGTGGACTGTATGATAGTGCTAGTGTAATTCGCAAAACGTACAAAATTCAACCCGACAATTAAAGCGACCGCGGTGTGACGTGCGCCCGAGTGGCTGGTGTGTCGTTGAAGAGGTGGGGATCGAATCTGTCTCGTTGCGGTGGACGGCGCGGCGCGTAGCATTAAGCCCGCGTTCCCCCGCGCGCCCCTTCCGTGGCCGCGGAGTCGGCGGCTTTGTCTTGACCAGCCATTTACTGCTTAAAACCTACACAATCGATATCTAAATAAAAATAATGTAAGTTTATTTTTTTCAAAACAACCGGGTTCGATTCCCGAGCTGAGTACAGGTTTTTTTTAAATGTATGAATGCAGTTTTTCTTCTTATTAAAATCGATGACATGGTTCCTAAGAACAGATCTTTGTATGTCTTATAGTTTCAGACTTTCCCATACTGACCCATTTCAATGAGACACCCTGTATATATTGAAAGGAAAACACTAAAAAAATCAAGATAATTTGCAATCACCAAGCCGCGTGACGAAAGAGCCCGAAGAGCTCAGAAATACGAGTATGAAAATTATCGGCATTGGCGACTAGTCGGCAATTTGAAAACTGATTAGTCGGCAAATACTATAGTCGGCCCACCCCTAATTATTTATATAATTTTACGCAAATTTTGTTGATACTCGTATCATCATCATCATCTCAGCCAAAGACGTCCACTGCTGGACAAAGGCTTCCCCCAAGGATATGAGGGGTAGTTGCCGTAATCGTTACGCTTGGCAGGCAGGTTGGCGATCGCAGTAGATTGAGGGTAACTTCAGAGAGATGCTGCTGCCCATCCTCTGGAATGGTCCCTTAGTCTGCTTTTACGACACTCACAGGAAGAGATGGGGTAGTGCAATTCTTTGTTCCCGGCACCACACAGGGCGATACTCGTATAATCATAAGTTATAGTATATAGCTTGCCTAATTCTTAACTGATCGTATATAATTTTTAACGCAAATTTCGTTGCGAACATATTACAAAAACACAAATGTTGAAAAAATTTCCACCAGCAGGATTTGAACCCGCACCCTTCTGACATACCGGGTCAGGTGCTCTCCCAATTGAGCTATTGTGGTTCTAACCAGCCCGCCGAAATTATTCAACACTATTTACTTTTTACTTTGAAAGCCAAAAGCGCCCATTCAATGTTAACAACTACCGTTGTTAACATCTGATCATAATATTTTGATCGTTTATGTTTGTAAAAATATGAAAATAACGCCTTACTGTGGTACTTCCGATAAACGTTTGGAATACATTTGGTCCTGGTTGTGCCCCTAGCGTGGCACCTGCGGCTGAAGCAGTACTACCCGTCGTCGGAGGCGTCGTCGCCCGCCGAGGCCAGCCCGCCGCCCGAGCCTGCGCCTGCGCCCGCGCCGCCGCCGCCAGGTAACCATATTAACACTTCCTAACACTACCTAATAAGTTAATAAGTCCATTTTTGTACAAAAACAACTTTAATTTAATTTAGTGTTAATTTTGTTGGTTGTCCTATTTAATAAAATAAATAATATGGTATTTCTAAGTAATCAGGAGTATTACGAAATGGTTCTTTGTGTCGGGGCTGTTTATGTGTTTATGTGAAGTGGATTGGACTTTTTTTTTATCACAGCTAGGGTGCTACGTGCTACACTACAGCTGTGCTTAGCTTTAGTTAATTTTAGTAATTTCAAAAATAAGTCATTGTAATCTAGGACCTAGGGTACCTAGTTCTAGGTAGGCGTATCTACCTTAGAGTAGTACGATTATTTATTCTGTAACTACACCTCAAAGTGCTTCGCTTAAGAGCGTTTACGCCGCACACTAGCACCGCCAATGAAAAAAAACCATATCTAGTAATTAGAGATAGAAAATCAAATTATGCTCAATGAAGTAATTTAGCATTTTTACGTCACCTAATGAACACCTGACATGTTATGGTTTAGTTAAATATGGCGTTATAGTTAAAAGTGGTCGTAACGTCTTATTTAACTAAAACATAACATGTGAGGTGTTCATTATGTGACGTAAAAATGCTAAATTACTTCATTCAAATAGTTTGTTGAGCATAATTTGATTTTCTATCTCTAATTACTAGATATGTTTATTTTTTCATTAGTGGCGCTAGTGTGCGGCGTAAACGCTCTTAAGTTGATTTTAGTTATTTCAAAAATAAGTCATTATAATCAAGGACCTATGTAGGTACCTACTCGTAGGTAAGCGTATCTATCTACTTTAAAGTCGAAACAATGTGGCTGTAAAATGAAAATGTTTTTGTTACTTTGATGATAGTTACTTAAGTACCTACTTAATACAAATTATTAAATCACCAAAGTAAAGTAGCTGCTTACTTATCTGGCTTTGTTTTATTAGTGCCGTCGCAGTTTAACAAACAGGAGGTGCAGTGTAGGCATCATACAGAGTTCATGACCCTGGTAGTGATGGGTTTAGCTTGTTTTGATTTTAAATTAACGACAGATTAACTTTGTTTGTAAATGCAAAAACAAATTAAATTGCGCTTATCTTATCTAGGGTATTTATAGAAAGGGTCTATACTAGGGATAATGGCTTTTATTTCTTATCAACAGTGATAGGAATAGGTAGTGCCTATTCACCTAAAGTTCGAAGAACAGAGACATAAATCGGAGACTTCCTTACGACAAAAATTTTTTCTGGGACAACTATGTACCAGCAGCAGTTTATTAAAAATAATGTTAAATGGAATATGTAGGTACTAACCCGAACTTTACTATTTATATTTTCGGAATATTAGAAAAATTTAAATTCTAATAAAACATGCATTTCAAACAAATTGTCGCCTTTTTACGTAACATAAACTGTACAAGTGACGCATTCTCTCATTCATTGGGATAGATTCGGTTTTCACTCGAATGCACTTATACCACACGGGACGGTCGGTGAGGGGGGGGGCGGGGGTGCCTGTGTTCCTGCAATGGGCCTATCCCCGCCCCGCGTGCCTCACTCCTGTGCTTCGGTCTGTTGAGTGTACACGCATACCTGTTTTTTATTTTTGACACTCGCGAGTTTTCTGGTTTATTGTATCTATATATCACGACTACCTTGGCTTGAATTAACGGTAATACGTAATACGGTAAGTCAACATTATTTATTATTTTACTTTGATTTGGTTAGAATAATTATATTATTTATAGTTTTTTTCTTTAAATATAGTTGATTTTACTTGCATTGACTACAAGGATGCATGCAATACAACTGATTATTGAGGCCCGTATCGCAGAACAACACTCAAGAATGAATCTAGTTTTAAAAATGATTTCAGGTGCAGATTCTATTTTAGCAATTTAAAACTAGATTTGCGATCAGCACTCAGCCGAGTATTGATTTTCAATCATTAATCTAGTTTTAAGTTGCTTTAAAAAAAGGGGTTCGAAGATTAATGGCATATGAATCAGTCGCCATTTTGTTTTTTTTTCTAAAATGTTTTTCTAAAATATAAAATCGATAGAAGAAAACTATATGATCAAAAAATGTAAAAAACATTTTGCCGTAACATCACCGGTTAAAAAGTTATAGATAGAAAGATGTTAGGAGTTTTAAGTAACTCCATCGTTTTTGTTTTCTTATTTTAAGTCAGCTAGTGTTTTTAATCTTACCTGCTAATATTTTACTAATATGCTAATACAAAAATATATAAAAATAAAACACATAAAGGCTTACGATCAATTAAATTCAATAAAAATCAGTTTAAAGTGATTATCACTTGAAATAAGAAAAATATCTATGTATTTTTGTTTACTTATACGTTTGTCATATCTGAAAAGTTGTAAAAGATATTTTTTCACATGTATTTTGACATTATTTAATCGTGAAATGTATTATTTTCAGTGGTGACTTTGGTCACAAAAATCAATATATCTTTTTAACCAATGATATAACGGCAATTGATATAAGAACGATACAACATGGGCGTCTTTAAGACCAGGGCCAACAGGCATCTTTTACTGTGTGCGCGTGCTCCATTTCGTCCCCATTGTCGCTTTCCATTAGGTGAAATCGAGGACAAACACGCAGTCACCAGTAATATACTATATATATCGATAAATGTTATTTACATTTTTTGATCACCTAGTTTTCTTCTATCGATCGATAGACTGCGTCAACATTTTAGAAACAAAAAAAAAACAAAATGGAGACTGATTCATATGCCATTAATCTTCGAACCTCTTTATTTTTGAAAGCAACTTAAAACTAGATTCATGATTGAAAATCAATACTCGGCTGAGTGCTGATCGCGAATCTAATTTTGAATTGCTAATAAAGAATCTGCGCCTGAAATCAGTTTTAAAACTAGATTCATTCTTGAGTGTTGTTCTGCGATACGGGCCTTAATAATCAGTTGTTGTATGCATCCTTGTAATCAATGCAAGTAAAATCAACTATATTTAACCTTTTTACCGCCAACAACTTCTATAGAAGTTCGAGATTTTCGTGCCGTCCACGCCAGCACTTCTATAGAAGTTCTTCTTTGTAGGTACCTAATTTATTAAAATACATTTATACGTTGGCGTACAGCGAGACATCGCGTGCAGGATAGTTGGGCTGTGAAAAGGTTAAAGAAAAAAAACTATAAATAATATAATTATTCTGAACAAATGAAAGTAAAATAATAAATAATTCAAGCCAAGGTAGTCGTGATATATAAAGATACAATAAATCAGAAAACTTGCGAGTGTCAAAAATATTTATCTCAGAAACAATAGGTAGGTACACTCAACAGACCGAAGCACAGGAGTGAGGCACGCGGGGCGGGGATAGGCCCATTGCAGAAACACAGGCACCCCCCCCGGCACCCCCCCCCCCCCCTCCTCACCGGCCATCCCGTGGGGTATAAGTGTGTCCAAGTGAAAACCGAATCTATCCCAATGAATGAGAGAATGCGTCATTTGTACAGTTAATGTTACGTAAAAAGGCGACAATTTGTTTGAAATGGATCTTTTATTAGAATTTAAATTTTTCTAATATTTCGAAAATATAAATTGTAAAGTTCGGGTTAGTACCTACATATTCCATTTAACATTATTTTTAATAAACTGCTGCTGGGACAAAGTTGTCCCAGAAAAAAAATTGTTGTAAGGAAGTCTCCGATTTATGTCTCTGTTCTTCGAACTTTAGGTGAATAGGCACTACCTATTCCTATCACTGCTTATCAACAATACAATTATAAGTCATTTAGGCCAATTTTCGAGATACGACATTTCCGTTTTCTGCCGTCGATATAGGCAATTTAACATCACGCTATGACCCTTAAAACAGTCAGATAACGCTAAGCGTATACGAAGTACTAGTAGCGCATTCGAGCAGTCGGGGAACAGCCAATACTTAGATAAAAGTGCTTTGGATTCGTTTCAACATTTCTTTACCTACTTCAGAACGTATTTTAGCTGTGGAGAAGAAAAGGCTCAAGAAAGTGCACAGTTTATATTACTTTTATAAAGATTGTCCGTGTTTGGTAGACACAAGATAACTCATTTTGTGAGTTATCATGTGTCTTATTTTGTTTTGTCTATTTTGTGATCGACACATGCACTTTGTAAAGGCATAGCCAAAAATACAGTGTAAGTCATTGTATTATTATAATTATTGTGTTCTATTATTTTTTCTTTGTTACAGAGCCCAAAAAGACATCGAAACTCAAAGACGGCGTCATAGAGATGAGAGCGCTAAGTGCCAAATTCAAAGAAACGCCAGCACTCAAAGTGGAAGAAACAAGAAAGAGTACAGACACCCAGACCGACGAAAAAACAGAGGAGAAGAAAGACAAGAAACCTGAAATTAAAACGGAAAAGTCGGATAAAGCCGATGACAAAATCAAAACGGAAAAACCAGAGGAGAAAAAATCAGACAGAACAGAGAAAATAGACAAAAACGAACACAAGCCGGAGAAAACCGAACACAAATCCGACAGGAGCGATCACAAGTTGGAAAAAAGCGACAAATCCGACAAGTCGGATAAAGCCGTCAAGTCTGAAAAAATCGACAAAGACAAGAATCATAGGCACAGTTCCGACAGTAAGCACAGAACTGAGCGGTCGGATAAACACGACCACCACAGGCGGCACTCGTCGTCGAGGTCTCACAAATCACACAAGTCGGATAGGCCGAGGGACAAGGAGCACAGAAGCGAAGACAGACATAAACACAGAGATAAAGACACTATGCGAGATGTGAAACACGAACACAAAGCAGACTGTGTGAAGTTACCACACGACGTGGGCCAGAAGCCCCCGGACTAGTCCAGACTAGTCTTATGACATACGATAGACTAGTATAGACTAGCGTTAGGGCATTCACGAGTTTGAAGTGCGCGGTCAGTCTCATTTTGCGGACACGATCATTATAGACTTTAATAACTAGTGTTGTAAGTTTTAGTTTTCTATAGAAGACATATCCCGATCTCCTTTGGATGTCCCAGTAAGTGATTTTTACTATTTCCTTTTGAGATATTTTGAAAGTTTGCAAATTGACTCGCTTGTAATTCTACATTTTTTAAACTCCCATTTCTAAATGAAGGTCAGTTGATTTGTTAATTTTTGAAATGCTGTGAAGTTATTAACATAGGATATTTCTATGCAGCATAGTTATTTACAAGTCTTAAATACCGTCTAGGTACAGTTGGAAATAGTTAAATGAAGATCAGTTTTAGTATAGTCAGTAAATGAATGCTAACTACGAGTTTTGTCTAGCAAAGTGAAGTCTCGATTACCGCTTCAACCTTGGAACTAGTACAGTCATCTCGAATAATATGTATGCACTATCGCCTTTTTTATAGCATCTTCAGCTGTAAGCTCTTAGATAGTCTAACTAGAACTTTTGTCTTTAGTTAGACTAATGACAGCTTCCTTTTTTATGACTTCCTGATACATGCCAGATAGCTTGTCCAGTTATTTCGAAGACATCATTTTGATTTCAAATAACAGTTTAAAATTTATGCGAACACAACATAATATTTATATCAAACATTTTATAATTATCTCTCCAATCTTCGTAATTTTTTTTACTTATTTGATATTCGTAATTTTTTTTGGATCGAATGTTGATGATCGCTCGAATCTCTAATCGAACTTTATCAACGGAATACGAACCCCCTAGAGGTTTTGCTGATTAGATAATGCCATGGAATATAATAATGTTAAATGTATTGCTCAATAAAAATAAAAAAACTACACTTAATACTAAGAGAACCATCACCTAGGTTCCTCAATAAGTCAGTATAAAAAACGCGAATAGAATTGTGTTCATTTTACAATGTTTAGGGATATTCTAATAATATGCCAAGCCTTATCTTACAATGGCAGAAACCCTAAAACATCAGGAAATGGCAAAACTGGCCTTAATAATTAGCAAATAGCCTATGCCTGCAAAGGTCTCCTTCATCGAAACTATTGCTTCAGTTGATGGGTAATAGCTTAATCATTTCGCTTGCCAAATTCGGGTTGGTGATCACAAATCCGGGCTATGCATCCAAATATCCGAAAAACACTTTTTCCGACCTGGGAATTGAACCCGGGACCTTCGGGTATCGGGCCGAGCGCTTTGCCATTGGGCCACAGAGACAATTACATGCATCGCTATAAAATTGTCAGAAGTGCGTACATATTTAGACGGTTGACTGTACTTTAGGATAATTTTTCGTTTTGTAAATATTAAACGGTCTCCTAGAGGCTACGTGGCGTCTATGCGGTTGAGGCGCAGTTTTGGATACCAGTGACTGTAACGTTTATTTATTATCCTCTGGTTAGGTTTTGAGGTATCCTTGCTATTTCATATTAATGTAAGACTTTTGGTAAATCCGTTTTAGTTATTAGTGTTTTGTCCTTTTCGTTTGAGTCCTTTTAAATGTCCATGATCCCCATGCTGGGACGTGAAAAGAATCTGCAGTCAAGAGCATTAACATGTAAACAATGTAACTCTTAATACAATGGAATAAGAGTCAAAACTTGTCAAAAGTGTATACTTGTTAATACTTGTGACTCACCTATAAGCTGTCTAACATCCCCTTACTTAAGAGCCGGCTCAAGGACAAAGGTTCCAAGATGCTCGCACATCAGGCGATCGGCTGCTACTTATCATTGACGGTATCCATTCCACCTAGGAGCCTTACTTTGATTTTGCTAAATGTGACGTCGAGGCAGACATGTGTAACACTGCGCTGCGCCGCTTGCTTCCGGATGTGTTGACTCACTTCTTCAAAATGTTTGGCGCGTAGGACCGGGCCGGGTTTTATTTTAACAGATAGCTGAGAATATATTATTCAACCTTATTTTTAGTTTATACGAAAACCGAAACACGGGTCAAATATTTTCATTTAAAGAATCCGTACAAAAAAAATTAAAATAATATCTTGAAAACTCACGAAGTTACAAGCTTTTTGTGCTGCCCCGTTGTGTGTTTTTAGTAGGGAATAATTTATTTGAGATTTTGTAAATATTATTTGGTCAAAATGTAACATGGTATAAAAAATATTGAAATCGATTCTTTTACTGATTCTGAACAAACAGTTTTCAGGTTTCGTATAAACTAAAAATAACATTGTATACAACACAATACCTAGATTTTCATATTATTAAAAAATAAAATAAAATACAGAATACGTTTTCGTTCGAAAATCAAAGAGACTGAGCGCGCGCGCTACTCAGCTCATTTGGCGCGTTCCATTTTCTTGCGCCATGGCGCAATTTGAGTTAACTCGATAAGCCGGCTTAGTGAGCTGCGCCAGAGTTATTGAGTGACGCAAGGAATTTTGCTGACTACTCATGTCTACGTCGAGGTCATAGTCGAGGTCGACTCACGCTTGACCGGTGTTTGGTTTATTATTTTTGAAATTGACAACACTGATAGCTAAAAGAGGTATGTTAAAAGTTTAACGTTTCTATGAATAATATGCAGTAACAAGTCGATGATACTTAAATCGTAAATTTAACCCATTTCATATTTAAGTTTAGTTTTTACCTCACTTTATTGAATAAAATGCCTTATATTTTGCCTGACTTTGTTCAAAGTTTTGATGTCTAATATCTGTGAAAATTTGGATTACAATCTGAATTATTGGAAAACTATTACATTACATAGGTAATGGAATATCCTATAAGCTGTCATGAAATCAATGGAATAATAATTTGTAAATATTTGCTTTAAGATTCCCCTATTTTTTCTATCTGAAACTGCGTAGAGTATGTGATGTGAAAAAGATTTAACGACGCCGAAAGAGAATATAATAAATAAATTTTAAGATGATGAGGAAAGTAATTTAATATTCACACGTATTTCTAAAAAAATGCACTAAGATTATAAATATATATTCTGATAGAGTTAGCTAAAGGTAATATTAATGTTTGTGATTATTACTCTTTATTTATAAAAAAAATACATTTTTATAATACAAACTGGGTAGTTTTGTTTCGTGTTTGTAACAAGATGTTTTTCTTAACTGATGCTACATAGCTATTCACTGTTCTATTCTAAATAAGAGAAGACTGAATCGTGAAATCGTTTCGAATGTATTTATTTCGTAAAATAGAATATGATCTTTATACCAGACCAGTGCAGAAACTGATTCTAAAAATACTTTATTCCAAGTGGATTTTTTAATCATACTTTTGAAAGAAGCGTTGTGTGGTCATACTTAATACCCAGAATATTAGTGCTTAATTTACAGTTGATGTTTGGAATCATTTTCAAATCATTCAAACCCAATCTATATCATGTTGATGATATTAAATGAAAATTAAATCTGAAAAAATCAAATTTGGGACTAAATATTTAATTTACTTAAAGGCAAATCATTACTTTACACAAGTTATAATATCAGTTTCAGCTGTTACTCTCAATACTTAAACATTTTTCACACGCCACATCCGTCTATCACAAAATGTCAAATATCCTCAATATAAACTTTGAATTTTATATCTATAGCAAATGGTTGAATATTTATTGAAGAAGTTTGTTAGTTTTGGATCGTCTGATGTTCAGGCGTTTTTACCTTATTAGTTTGCAATGGCCTGTTTATAATAAAGGCACGAGTCCACTGCGCCGGCGCAAGCTTTCTGTGTTTCCATGGAAACCGGCCACGCGTAGTTATTATGGAAGTAGCCGTGCAAAGCCTTGCGCAGCAGTGGATTCGCGCCAAGATCTTTTAATATTTGAGTGAGATTCAGGAAGTTGACTATCGAAGTGGTACAAACACCTTATTCTAAAACTGTCAGATATCTATGATAAAAGATGTTCAACCATATGTCATACGTATATAAAGTTCAAATACTGTAGTAGTCTGATTTGCAGGCGTGTTTAAACAAATACTAGAATAACTTAAAACATACATAAGTACGAAACTACTTTAATTGCATTTTTATTTAACACTGTTTAAGATTATCAGATTTGAATCAGTACAGTCACGTTAGGGGAGCAGTATTATTAATAACTTAGCAGATCTGTTATGATATAAGTGAGGACTTGCCAAACGAAATCGGAAATCGAAAATGGTAACTGTGATTACATTGTGGGGTAGCTTATGAGATGGGTTATCGCTGTAAGGCCGGGCCATGGCACAATCATAACGAAAGGGTATTTCCTTTGTTCGACAGTTTCCATTATTTTCTTGACTGTAAAAAAAATTTTGTGCTTGGAATTCACGTAATGCCTTTAGTTCAAAAATTATTATTTTTTATCAAAAATTAACTTTTAACAAGTGTTTTTTTGAATGTCAATTCAAAGCCATGACTTTGTAAACCCTATGGTGGAGACCTTGTACCGAGAAGAAGCCGCAAGAAACACGGCAAGGGCTGTTTCTTCCTCCGGTAGTGTTACATTACAAGTTTATTAAAAAAGAGACAATCATTATATGACATTCATAAAACAGTCCCGGCTGCATTAGCAGTCGTTAACAACCACCGTGGTGGTTTATGGTTTTAGGCTTAGCCAAAGTAACATTAAGGAAATGATAGCGAAGTTCAAAAAGAATAAAATGTATGGGATTGACATAAGCCGCGCTAAATCACGTGGTCAACCTTATGTCAATCCCATACATTTTACTCTTTTCGAACTTCGCTATCGTTTTCTTAATGTTACTTTGGCTAAGCCTACTGTTATCCCTGTGGTTTTTCTATTCATAGGGAAAGCTCGTGGCCCAGCAGTGGGAACATTAAATGAGCTGCTGATAATAGGCATTGTGAAAGAGCTACCGTGGACCACTGACTTGCCTGTACCCTATAAGATTCAGTAAATTATTGGACAACACAATTTGAACCTTATTCCCTTGGTAGAAGGTAGAAAATTTGTGATTTGTGCTTTGCCCGTTGGAAGACAAAACTATGTTTAAGAATTGTTTAAAATCATTGTTGTTTATCTCCGCAATAAAAAAAAAACATTATACCGTTATTAACAATGTAATCACAGTTCGAACTTGCGCAAACTTTCACAAACAAATTGTATTAATTTATGTAAGAGTTTTGTCTAACCTAAGTTTATGTCATTTTTTGTGCGAATAATGTACATTTTGTATATTTTATAACGTATTTAGGGTTTAAGTGTCGTTAATGTGGCCGTTGGTTATAATAGGAGCATACACGGGGCTAACATGTCGGACTCTGGAACTCTTTAAAGATCAATCCACTACACCGCTAAACAGTTTCCGTAAAACGTTATGCAGGAATTTTTATATGTGATTTCGTAATCGTAAAACGTATAATAGTGTAAAATAAAACGTATGACGTAAAGATGCATTATATTGTGGAAGATATTGCTGTAGACCGCCTATGGCCTTACCAGAGCGGGACTGCGCGAGGAATTCGGTGGTACACATGCGTGCACATCGACGTACTACAAAATGTCAAAAGGACATGGCTAAGCTGCTAACTGCCCTCAAAATGTATATGAACTTCTCACTAGCTTGAATTATTCAAATATTGACTAAAAAATAATAACGTTTTTATTATTTTCCTAGAACTTTCGTGAACAAACCAGTAACTTAAAAGTTTACTTGTTTTTATGGTTTTGTTTGACAAGAAAACCATAAATATGATTAAGACGTTCCGATTTACAAAAAAAAAAATGAAAATATATTTTTATCATTGTTGATTTAGTTTTTCCAAGCAAAATATATTTTTGTACCTTGTTATTAAAGTCTGTAAACAAACGCCTAGCTAAAGTTTATAGCAAAATGTCTAATTGAAGCTTGTCAAGCCATTTACGAAGTAGGAGTTTCTGTGACTTTATTTTCAGAATTTCAAAGATTTGAAAAGTTCCTGAATTGTTTTACATATGAAATAACAATATTTAGCTATCCAGCATTACGTACTACTAGATACGATGTTTATACATTTCAGGGCAGTCGTCCATACTGTATTTAGCCATGTCCTTCCTCAATAGACTTTGAACTTTAAGCCTTAACAATATGGTTGAAAATGTATTGAAGAAATATGACAGTTTTGAGTAGGTTGATGAGCAGTCGTTTTTACCTCAAGCTGTAATCTCGCCGATCGACATCCAGCCCCCCCTAGACAAGTGGCATAACGCTAACAGAATGATTTTTATTTTTTTATTATGTTAAAAGGAGGCAAACGAGCAGGTGGGTCACCTGATGGAAAGTAATCACAGCCGCCCGCCCATAGGCAACCCGCAAAACCAAAGTAATTCCAGATGCGTTACCGGCCTTGAAAAAAGGAGTTGGATCTTGAGGAGGGAGTAGGAATTGGGAGGGGGGAGGGGTGAGAGATGGGCCATAAATTAATTTATACGTATCGTTGACTTATGGCAATCCCGTACACAATAATCGTTAATTATTCGATTTATATTCTATTAACGTTTTCCCACTTGTCTAGGGGGGGGCAGAGGTTTTCCAGAAGTGGCTCTGAAGGGATTTCAGCTTCAAAATAAGGAAATTGCAGAAGTTATAGCTTCAAACATAGCAACGACATAACTCCAGCAGCGCACACATAGACCCTCTCACTAATATAGAATCTCGCAACAGCTCATCCGAGTTTTTTGTGTCTGTAAGTGGTTGTCTGTATGCATTGCTCTAGTGCGGTATGTTTCTAGCTTACCTGTTGCCTTCTATCAATAATGTACTAGGTACAGGATCCGGGACAAAAATGCATCTCGAAATTGGTCCTGTTTGCTCATACCTGTACATTCAAATTTAGAATAACAAAATCTGAAACAAACATTGGATGGCATCAACATCTTAGCTCACTGTGAACCTTAAATCTTAAATATAAAGATTTACTGCCGTACTCAGAGACGTCAATTAAGATTCAATGACAATTAAATGTCTTTCCTTCTCTATTTAGCACTATACATTAGTAAGTGACAGCAAGAGACTTAATTGTCATTAAAACTTAATTGACGTCTCTGAGTACGGCGGTAGGGTTGCAAAACATTTGTTTTTAATATACGAGTATACTGTCGTCGACACAAACGTCATTGGGGCTCCGTGGCACCAAAGTCGCGTAACGTTTTTCAAGCGCTCAACGGGAATCTAGTACACGGCGGCAGATCAACCTACTTAAAACTGTCAAATTTCTACAATCAATTTTGAACATTAACGTTTGGTTATAAGGATCAATATTCATTGGAGAAATTTGACAGGTTTGGGTAGGTTGATCTGCTGCCGTGTGTACATTATTGATTGAAGCCTTCTGCAGTCTCTTGATTTTGTGTTTCAGCGTTCCTAAAGTGTTTTCTGCAAGAGACATTCTGGTCACCTAGTGCGACTTTTAATTATCATTCGATTATTTAAAAAAAAAAATTATGGCATCGAAGAAGCGCCCCCTGGTCATAATCAAGGTAAGACTCGGCTACCTTGTTATTATCCATCTTTAACTAAGCAAAATCAGAAATTAAATATTTTATATGTACCTATTTAAAAATAGTATCGCTATTTGCTTCCGAAGCAGCTTTTGTGTTACTGATTTGGTATGCCCATTGTCTTTTGTGTTCTATTGGCGATCAACGCTATGTTTCAATAATAAAACAATAGCATAAATAAGGAGACTGCAAAGAATATAATGCTTTTAATAATATGTTGCTTTTGGGAGATTTTAATGCCCACCATGAGACCTGGTTGGGCTCTTCCAAAACAGACCACGCAGGCCGAACTGCCCACGCATTCGCACTCACGCATGATCTAATTCAACTGGTTCTCCAGCCCACCAGGATTCCGGATATATCAGGTCAAGCGCCCTCCTTGCTAGACTTACTGCTGACGAGTCGACCAGCCGGGTACAGAGTGTCGATAAGTGCTCCGTTGGGCACTTCTGACCATTGTCTGGTTGGTGCCACCGTACTGCGCCGTAAAAGCTCTCCCTCAGTGGAGTCTAAACGGCGTTTGTGGCACTACTCGTCGGCAGATTGGGATGGTATGCGCGACTATTTTGCGTCCATCCCGTGGGGCCAGCGCTGCTTTGTGGGAAGGGACCCGTCGGAGAGTGCCTCTGCTGTTGCTGACGAGATCATGTTGGGGATGGAATATTACATTCCTTACACTGATGTCGTCAGCGGAAGTAAGGCGCGCCCTTGGTTCAATCGCGAATGCGCCAAAGCTGTTGAACTTAAACAGGCGGCGTATCGCGCTTGGACCAAGGCTCGCACGCTCAACAATCGTAACACCCCTTCACTCAAGGTAGTCTTCAACAAGGCCACCAAAGTCTGCAGGAGTGCTCTCTCAAGAGCGAATGCCCAGCGCGTTGCTCGCGTTGGCCAAGAGCTGTTGTCGCACCCAACGGGTAGCCGAAGTTATTGGCGACTGGCCAAAGCGGTGCAAGCCAACTTTTGCGCGCCTTCTCTGCCCCCACTGCGGTACCCTGATGGCTCGTTGGCCCATCAGCCGCTAGACAAGGCTAACCTCTTAGCGAAGCTCTTTGCGGCGAATTCGCGCGTCGATGACTGCGGCGCGGAACCACCTACCATCCCTCACTGTGGCTCCTCAATGCCTGACGTCCAAATCAGGCAACGTGACGTCCGTGCTGTGCTGCAGTCACTTGATGTGCGGAAGGCTAGCGGTCCTGACGGTATACCGGCAGTCGTTCTAAAAAAATGTGCTCCCGAGTTGTCTCCAGTATTGACACGCCTATACCACCTCTCGTACTCTACTGGGATTGTGCCGGAAGCTTGGAGAAAAGCGAACATCCAGCCGGTCCCCAAAAAAGGGGATAGGTCCGACCCAGCCAACTATCGACCTATTGCTGTCACCTCTGTCCTTTGTAAAGTTTTTGAGCGAATCATAAACAGGCAACTCATTCGCTACCTAGAAGATCATTCCCTGATTCATGATCGACAATACGGGTTCAGACCGAAACGATCAACGGGCGATCTCCTAGCGTTCATAACACACCTGTGGGGTGAAGCAATGGACAAGCACGGAGAAGCACTGGCTGTTAGCCTGGACATCTCCAAGGCTTTCGATCGAGTTTGGCATCGTTTGCTTCTCTGCAAGCTTTCGGCATACGGCTTGCCACCTCGCCTATGCGATTGGGTCGCCGGGTTCCTGCATGAGCGCAGCATTCGCGTACTCTGCGAAAGCAGTGCCTCACAGTTTCTGCAGGTGAACGCCGGAGTGCCGCAGGGTTCTATAATATCGCCCACGCTGTTCCTTCTGCATATCAATGACATGTTATCCTTGGGTAACATTCATTGCTATGCAGACGACAGTACAGTTCATCGGCGTTATTTGGGTCACCCTGCGGCAAAGCAAGCCGATATAGTGGAGTCAAGACGTAAAATTGTCATTGAGCTGGACGAGGAATTAGACCGCATTTATAAATGGGGCTTTGATAACCTCATCCAGTTCAATGCCAAAAAGACACAAGGTCTGCGCTGTCACTGCCAAAAAGTCCGCATTTCTCCCCCAACCCTCCTTCCAGAGCAACCTATTACCCATCCAGACTGGTCTCAGTCTCTTAGGTATGGACATACACAGTGACCTCAACCCGAAGAGCTATATTGAGAGCATCATAACCACAGCCTCACGTAAACTCGGAATCCTGAACAAAGTGAAGCGGTTCTTCACGCCTGAGCAACGTTGTCTTTTGTATAAGACTCAGGTGCGCTCCTGCGTGGAGTATTGCTCTCATCTTTGGGACGGATCCGCCAAGTACTTGCTCGAAGCTCTTGACAGGTTGCAGAGACGTGCTGTCCGTATTATCGGTAACGATGACGTTACAACCAGTCTGGAGCCGTTACAGCTACGTAGGGACATTGCTTCCCTTAGTGCTTTCTACCGCCTTTACCACGGTGAATGCTCTGAGGAGCTCTTTAACCTCATTCCTCCCTCTCCATTCCTTTCCAGATCGACGCGTGCAGGTCTGAGAAGCCACCCTCATACCGTGCTAACCATCAAGACACGTACCAAAAAGTTTGGACAATCGTTCCTTTGCCGAACTGCCCGTATGTGGAATGCGCTTCCCGCACACGTGTTTCCCTCCTCTTTCTCTCCCGGGTTATTTAAGCGGGGCGTGAAAAAGCAGTTATGCAGGCCGCCATAGTGTGAGCGTTCGGCATAGCGTGGTAGCGCTGTGATGAACGCTTTTACTTCTTGGGCTTCACTGGCTGCTTTTCATCAGGCAGGGTGAAGACATTATGGCGTGTCACAATAAAAAAAAAAAGAATAAGCTTCATACAATCGTGCTAGAGCGACGCACGCATAGACAACCACTCATGGCAACAGAGCTGCGCTCGTACTGTTGCGAGATGTTCTGAGATTCGTGTGCGTTTCTCGAGCGCAGTATTATGAAGCTTCCCTGCCGAGTCTCCTTATATTGTGTGACAATAGCTAAGTTAAATATTTATAAAATACAGTGAAAAAATTAAACGCCTACCCGGCCCAGGCAGGTATCGAACCTGTGTCTTTCGTAATCCGTAAGCACTGAATTTTGTCACTGCTTTTTTTTAAGTCAGTCAGCAGGTCTGTGCAGCCGCCCGGATTGCGGAAGCCAGGTTCGATTCCTGGCTGGGTCGGGTAGGCGTTTAATTTTTTTCACTGTATTTTATAAATTTTATAAATATTTAATTTAGCTTCATTGAAGCACTTGAAAATAAAAAGTAAAAAGTTTATTACAAAAACTATGGCCAACCATGAGAATACATGTGTGGCTATAACGTATACTTAAGTGAAACCTTACAACTCTTGCTGTCTCATTGTTGTTAATAGAGGTACTTGCTTCGGCAGTACATATACTAAAGGTAGAAAGAGATAGCATCAACTTTGAATAACCCAGAAAGTATTTGAATATGACTGATTCGTTTACGAAAGCAACATAAATTTTAATGTCGATGTTGCAAACAAATATTTTAATTTAGTACGAGAATGTGAGTATCGATGTTCGCATAGTGTCTTGTTTTGTAAACTTTATTATTATTGTTCTCTAAATAAGTAAGAATCATCATGGGCGGAACGATTAACAAACACTTTGTATGTCTGCAAGTGACAATTATAAAACTAACAGTTAAGTATATTATAAAACTAATAATTATAATGAAATCTTTAGTCCCCTTACAAGTGGAACCAAATTTAGGTGCTGACGGACATTTCTTAAAAAGCATGCTTGTATGCATGCTGTTTACATTTGCTAGCAATAAGCATGATAGTTTTAAGCACACTCCTGAATAAGCAATGAAACAATTGTGCCTACAAAGCACTTTTTCTTCTATCAAGATCATGATCTAATATCAAACGACTTCATTTTTGATCATACTTGAATGCATGCTCATGACTAGCAATGTTTTCCCACAATACTTCTAAATAATAGCAATTGTTCAGGCTTTGTGCTAGTAACGAGCAAGAGCATGTCTGTCCGTACCTTTATGGTATGTTTAAAACTGATGTTGTCTCTATCTAACAGATTCCTTAAGAGAGTGACAGTATCAGTTTCGAAACAGGTATTTAGTGTACAAAAAAAATGTTCACTCACTATTTTTATTTTCATAAAAGTACTTACCATGTCGGTATTAAAGACTTTTTTACAATGAAAAATCATATGTGCGAAATATACCATAAACTTTATACAGAATTACAGAGGGACTTTTTTATCATCGTCCAAATCTTCTGAGATGACTCCAGTGATAAAAACGAACAACTCTTACCATTGGACCAACTCCCTAACTCGAAAATAAAATTGCAGCAGGAGTTGGTCTTAATAGTAAGAGTTGTGTTTGGACGGTGATAAAAAAGTCAACCTGTCTGGAGTATTCTTCAATGTATAAAATGTTACTTGCAGACGTACCTAGCAGACTGAAGTTGTATAAGCTAACTGATCATTGGACCACAAGATGAGGAGACTGTAGAAGGCAAGCTTCAAACAAATGCGCTAACGCACACATATACAAAATCCCACGGACACGGGATCTCGGTCTATGTGTGCGTTGCTTAAGCCCGGTATAATAATAATTAAGTACATAAGCCCACTTTGCTTTCTTTCATAATCGGATGATGCTAGTTCTTTGGCCTTAGCTGGTCTTTCTTCTCTGATGTGCAAGCCCTTCAATCCTCTATTTTTGGAGAAGTTTAGTACTCTCTTCCACCAAACCTTCCATGTCTTCTATCTTGCTAGCGAAGGTTTCTCGGAGGGCTTGCCCTACCAGTTGCCACTCTTGTGCCTTGAAGCGACGTGATCTAACCCAGTACGCATCCCATATACCAGCGATGTCTGTGTCATTTTCGAGTGCCCCAGCGAAAATTTTTACTCCCATCCAAGTCATAGAAATATCCGTTGTTTATTGATCTGGCCCAGGGTTGAGTATGTTGTGGCGATTCACTTTTATGATATTTCTCCATATAAATTCAAAATTCAAAATCATTTATTCAGTTTAGGCTACAAATAGCTCTTATGAACGTCATTTTATGCCATCGGTTCGTAAGTCTATCTACTCTGGGCGGGAGATCTTGTACTGAGAAGAACCGGCAAGAAACTCAGCAAGTGTCCAGCTCTTTTCTCCCTTACAGCCTCATAAATATTGGAAAATACCCTATCATAAAAGGACACTTTCCATCACAAATAAAAACACAAAATGTAATACCCTCCTATTTGTTTCCAAGATAATCGTGTTTGTGAAAATAAAGTTTTATGACATAGAGATAGCCACGACGCTCCTGTTAAGTGCATCAGATCAACCAGAAGATTAATTAATGTCATTGCCGAGTACGATGTGTGAGTGAGCACAGTGGCCGCTAGTATGGACGCTGCGACGTTATTAGATCGAGAGCTGAATATCACCCAAGATGTAACAATCTTGGCCATCAACACCTGTGGAAACTCTGGTGTGTTTTAAATTGCATCGCAGGACTTGGTAATGGCTGACTCGCAAGAAGGAGCATAGGATATCTCTGCCATTCTAAGTAATGCTCCTATGTTTTTTCTGTATTGTTCCTTTGAGAAAGCTAAGGCCATTTGCCTCGAGGCTTTGACGAGAGCTCTCATTAGCGTCAAGGCAGTGAATCCAAGCAATCTTGTCACAGTTATCAGGCCCACTCCTTGCGCTTTGGTTGCGTCTGAAGCAGAAACGGTCTCGGTCAATTTCTGTAAGAAGGACTTACTGATATCCGGGGTATATGTATACGGTAAGTTCTTAATTGTTTTGCCAGTCTCGACTTTCTCTCCTGGGATTCTGTTTTCATCTCCAGTGTTGGTGTCGTCTATTTTGGTCAAGGCTGCATAGTCCTTAGCCAAAGAGATTGCAACAGCTGATGAACTCTTCGTAGCTGAGACACTCGTTTCTCCTACTGTGCTCGAGGGGATGAGACTGCAGAGTTTTCCGCCTGATTTGAAATGTTCCCTTGCCCACAGCAGTGACTCTACATTGGTTGCTTCTGGACTTGGCATTATGGCTATCATCCCAGCTATCAAAGGCTATCAAAAGCTATCTATGTCAAAGGCTGTAAACCCGGGAGGGACTTCCACACTCACATAAAAATTGATGTAGCGGATCACCACCGCTCTTTGTGAGGAAGATTGACGGTACTCTTCCGGAAAATGCTGAGACATGGCCAGTTGTTGGCAGGCTTCATCTGACCATCCTGTTTTTATAGCAAAGGTGGGTGCCTGTCTAAAGTGTTGAGAAGATCACTGGTGCTGTTAGTTGGCATCATGGAATGGGGGGATGAATAGTGGTTGAAGGCATGTCAGTGAGAATGACTCTAAAAAATGACGGTAGTGTCGGTCTGGATCGAAAGTATTTTTTTTTCTATATACAGGTTGACTTTTTTATCACCGTCCAAAACTTTTGGGATGACTCCCGTGATACAAACGAACAACTCTTACTACTGGACCAACTCCCTAACTCGAAAATAAAATTCAGCTGTTCCGTACATTTTGGTCGAATGAATATTGATGTTTTGTATAGAACAGCTGAATTTTATGTTAGGGAGTTGGTCCAATAGCACAGGAGTCATCTCAGAAGGTTTGGACGGTGATAAAAAGTCACCCTGTATTAGACATGGGACGGGTAATGGCTTAGCCGGGGTACCCGGCTTCTAATAAAGGGCACTATCCGATATTACGAAAAGTTGCGGCAAAATATTTATCTACACCTGCAAGCTCAATTTACAGCGAACGCCTGTTCTCAGAAGCAGGATTAATATATGAGACGAAACGAAGTCGGCTTGATGCCAATCGTGCTGAGTAGTGTTATAACATCACAATTTGCCAATTTTAAATTACAAATACTAAATTTATTAGAACCACAACCATTTGTATTTTTCTTGCATAATAAAGGTTATTCAAAAATAATTAATTTATATACAAGTTTTTGTACACACATAAAAAGGTAACAAAATAAGCTCTATGGGTAAATGTAGGTAGTTCAAGCTTATTTTGGGTACCCGTCCCATATCTAGTAGGTATATAATAAGCTTGTTTTTTGAGTCTCCTCGTCTTGTGATTGGAGGCTAATTTAATGAGTAGTATGAGTCGACTTGCGGGCTTAAGTCCCAGCGGACACTAAATATGTGATTGATATTTATCGTATTTATGTTTAGGTGGTTAATTTATTGTTTCAAGTTTCCTATATTTTTTTTGAAAATAATAATTAGATTATAATAGAAAGAAACAGTCGTTTTATTGCTTAATTTAATTAAGATTTATTCCTGTTTATGAAACCTGAATGTTTATAAAAAAAAACCTGTTTTTATTAACAATTAGGGAGATTTTTTAAAATGTTTTTATGCTTGCCTCAAACGGCATTCAGCGTCACCGGACTTTTTGGGGAGATGAGAAACCTAAAGGGTTCCTTAAGCCGTGTGAAACAAAGCAATATCAGAGGTTTCTAGATGGAACGGCATCACGCACCAGTGCGTGCCCAAGTAAGTAGCATTTTCTTCTCTTTACACATACACATCTCTGTACACATTTTGTTCACTGGTCATCTCTAAGCATTAATGTTATCCACATGTGTTTCAATGGCTGTATTTAAGTGAACAAATCCACTTATACCTGTATAAGTCATGTATAGAAGTGTACAATTAGCATATTAAGTAACTATTGGTGTTATAATAGCATACTATTACTCTTCTAGGCAGTTTTCATTTTAAAAGCTGAACAAGAGCTTTTTAAGAGGGAAAATATGGCATTGACAATTAAACGGTTCACTTGTACGGTGTTATATTGCTGGCATTTTAATACAACACGTGTGAACATTATGCAGCCAAAAGCTGGTATATAGAGCATTTTGTAGAGCGTTATTCACCTTGTTTCTGTAAGCAGGTTTAGTTTGTGATATATTAATCAGCCTTTATATTAAACTGTAAAAGAGCATTTAATGAGTTCACATTATGGAACTTTATAGAGGCCGCGAAGTTAACTTGGAGTAACAATCTTTCACCTTAGCTGAAGGCAATGTCCACCATTTTGATCACTCATACATAAACAAAACCTATAATTTTTCTAAATTATTTATGATTTTGTCACTTATTACCGAGTTTTCGCGAATAATTTTATGTTTGATGTTCCTAAAAAAAACCGTAAAATGCTTTGGATGCATTAAAACGCAAACATGAAAATTTTGTTTGTTCGTCTCTGCTTTTTTAGAATATTTTTTTGATTGAAATGCATTATTTCTGTGGCGCGTGAAAATTTTACTCTAAATATGAATATACTTTACAATAAATTTACATTACCCATAATATTAATACAATGGAATAAAATAAACGCCAGATATAAAATATTAAATCAATTTTTAAATGGCTATTATTAATATTGAGTCATAGCAATTAAAAATAAATATTATCACAAAGTGGTGCGAAGTTTTTGGAGAAAAAGCGGCCTACTAGTAAATTTAGGGTATACCTTGTGAGCGTTACTTAGAGTAGAGCCTGTATATTTGTTCACTCGTTACCTCTTATAACTGTCATGGCTGTATAAAGAACCACACGGAATTTTAAATAATGCCGTTGATCAGCTTTAAGACCAATTTTTTCTCTCTTAAACTGTCGTTAAAATGCTACTATTCTGCTACTGTGTACCTTTTATGAAATTAAGGCTAAAAAATTAGTGCCCAAACCGGTAGTATAATGGCTGTATAGCATTCTATACAGCTCTTATACAGCAAACTTAGACAGCTTAAATAATAAATGTGTACCATAAGGCAACCGCTATAAAACCCCCAATGCTACTTGGGGTCCCTGTTCCCTACTAGATTCTACGAGGGATCGGATCGGATCGAATTAGAGAGTGCGCAGACGACATACTTTTGTCCGCTTGCATTGTTACTTTCAGTCCCTGGCGTGCGTTAGTCGATGAAGTTGTAAGCGATCTATTTTGAAAGACAAGAAACTCCGCCGAATAAGGTATGTCGTCTGCGCAATCCCATAAAGCAGTTTTATTTTCAGGGTGCCTAGTGTGTGTGTTTGTTGTGTGGCTCATCTTGCCGTGGCCACCATCACCAACTGGAAATCTGACTATAGATAATTTGTCGGTCCACCGTTCAAAAGTTATAAGGGGTTCAAGGTGGCCCCGCCAGGATGAGCGCTCATCTGGGCGTAGCCACCTTTTTTCTCTGAAATCGAAGATTACACCAATAATTTGTGGATAATTTGTCGACAAACGTCAGAATTTGTCTGTGCTTCTATGAAAAGTTATATCAACATCTTTTTTCCCATCAACAACATGTACAGTCGCGTTCATAAGCATTTAATGATAACGTGAATGAATGAACGAATTAAATGGTGAATAAAGATCGGAACTTTGATATGTGTAGGAATGTCCGATTCTTTAACGGATGCACATAATCAATGCATGACATTAATTTATTGCTAATAGATTATTGTACAGCCATTTTAAAAATGTGTTGTCATCTCGTTGTTTCTTGTATTATAGAGTGACATTTTAATTTGATTTGGTAACATTTTATCAGCTGGATAAGTTTTATTCAGCTGTTGAAAAATCAGTCCATAACATTATAATCGATAATATAGGTAATCCAATGTTTATAAACTTAATCTAGATACAAAAACATAAACTATGTAATTAATGTTAGGGTATACAATAAAATAAATTATGTAATACCTAAGCTAAGCAAAAAGATTGCCTGTGTCTTAGGTACCTATCCAAAACAGTCAGGTTAGCGCTTACTTAACAATAAAACTTTTACACAAAAACAACGAAACACATAGTAATAGTAAATAAGGCAATAATTATAATAACATTTATTGCTCTGCTTAAGGTCTTAAAATTATGTAATGACTAAAAGTAGATTTTCAGTGTCCTCGTATGATTTCCCCGTTAGCCACTGTTGTATTGTTTTTTTACACATTACTTTATTCATAGAATAAATACATAGAGACATATTTATTTTGTTGCAAAGATAACTTCCCAGATAACAAAAAAATCTTTGAGAGTGTGATCTTTTGAATATTTCAGTAGGGCAGACAATATCTGCCCGTCTTTTGCTGGTTTGGTGGGGCATGGAGAGTTAACGAGCGTGGCCACCTTGAGCCCCTTATAACTTGAACGGTGGACTGTCAAATTCTGAGATATTCCGACAAATTATTGGTGTAATCACATCTTCGCTACCTACGACCCGTAGTTTCAGAGATACAAGGAGGACCGTCAAACTCGGAGACTTCACGACAAATTCCGACAAAATAATTATCTATGAAGTCAGATTTCCAGTTGGTGATAGTGGCCACGCCAAGATGAGCCACACAGTTTTGTTTACAAATTCTCGTTTTCTTTAAAACGTGATCGAATGGCGAATGAAACTCGCATTATGCACCCAGATCAACAATTGCACTTCTAAATCGCACCTATTTAACCTTTTCACCGCCCAACTATCCTGCACGCGATGTCCCGCTGTACGCCAACGTATAAATGTATTTAATAAAGTAAATACAAAGAAGAACTTCTATAGAAGTGCTGGCGTGGACGGCACGAAAATCTCGAACTTCTATAGAAGTTGTCGGCGGTAAAAAGGTTAAAAAGTACTAGTGGATTTATTTATTCTTTAATCACGCCGAAGCGGTTGATGGATGATGAACGAACGATGGAGTTAGATGAAATTCGGTGCACGTGAAGAACATGTAATGGAAAATTACAAAGGATTTTTATCCCGGTAAGCATCTTACTCTTTCGGCAGTTTGTACTTTGTAATACCAAACTTCATGCAGAATTCGTGACCCTAATCATTTCTTATTAAATAATATCTGTTGTCGTGCCATATGACTGATCTCGCGTTTTCCGTTGAGAACAGACGTGCTGAACAATAAAAATAAACATATAATCATTTGCTGACTTGTGACCTCGTTCGACCAATTACCGGTAGCAAAGAAAACTGTGACATACTTTTGTGTGCTAAGTGAACTTGCGAAATGTGTTGTGATTAAAACTTATAAACTATAATAATGGATAGTCCCTTTACCCGGAGTGCCAGAATCGCTCGCACCCCGCCACCTACGCCCCCATCCGCAGCCGCACCTCACCCAATGGCAGATGATATACTAGAAGTAATATCAACCCCCGAAATTCAGAACTGGATGTCTACAATCGAGCAATGCCTTAATGAAGTGACCCATATTGCAACGGAGGGAAAACTGAACTCCGACCAAAAATTACGCATTAGCAATTTATGCCGGAAAGTGAGTCACGGTGCATCGCAGATGGCAGTGCAGTATCAGTCCCTTAAACTTAAAACTGTCCGAGCCCACTCATCTATTCTAACCCTACAAGACCAAGTTGACTTGTCACAGAAGCTTCAGGACCTGAAGCTGAGTATCGAGGAGACGTCAAAACCTGCCACGGGAACGTCCTTTGCTGACATGGTCAAAAAAGGTACTAACAATTTTATTAAGCCGATAAATTTAAATTCAGTGGCCATTTACCCAAATGACAAATTAAAGTCAAGTGAAGACACCAAGTCCCTTGTACAAAAAATTATTTGTCCTGAACAGATGAAACTGCACGTGAGAGGCCTACGCAAGACTAGGAATGGCGGTGTAATAATCAGTACAGACTCCAAGGACGATATTGTAAAGTTAAAACAATCTGTACAACTTACAAACTCTGGCCTTACAGTTGACGAGCCTCACAAACGAAAGCCCAGAGTAGTTGTTATCGGAGTGCCGTCCTCCATGCAAGAAAAGGAAGTATTTAATTGTTTATACCATCAAAACCTTGCCGATAAACTACCAAACTCCAACCTGGAAACGTTTTTGACCTCAATAAAGTTAAGCCATAAGTCGGGCAAGAAAGACTGAGACCTGCAATTATATCATAGAAGTGCCAGCAGTCATACGCAAAGCCCTGATCACAAATGAAAGAGTATTTGTGAATTGGTCATCTTGCCCTGTTAGAGACTTCACTTTGGTCACGCGTTGCTTTAAGTGCCAGCAGTATGGTCATGCGGCCAAGTCATGCCGGGACACAGCCTACACCTGCGGTCACTGTGGTGATCAAGGTCACTCTATTAAGGACTGCACGAAGAAGGCAGAAGAGGCCAAATGCGCTACCTGCTTGCACTTCAAGAAGCCAGGTAATCATCTGACAGGTGCTGCTGACTGCCCGGCTAAACTAATGGCTGAAAAGAGGTACATTAACTCTATTGATTATGAAGGCGCCTAAGAGCGCCGTTCATAAGGGTTTTTCTCTGCCTTCTGATCCTACTCTAATTAATTTTAGTCTCGCTTACTTTTACTTTTCAAATAATATGATTAATAATTTAATTAATGACTTAGATAATTTCTCTGTATCGGAGTCTAAAGTTTGTGACATTGAAAATTGTAAACAATATATTTACTCTTTTAGTAATCCATTAACAATATTAACACAAAATATACGCAGTATTTTTAAGAATTTTGATAATTTTAGCATATTTCAACAAAGATTAAATATAAACTGCGACGTTGTGGTTTTAACCGAATGTTGGCTTGCAAAACAATACAGCGTACCTGTAATGCCAGGATACGGTATGTATAAAAGTCATATAAATTACAATCAAAACGATGGGGTGATAGTTTATGCGAGGGACCATCTTAATGTTTCAGTCGAGGAACCAAACATTGTAGACTGTAACAGATTACTCATAAAAATTGGATCAGATTTTGCAATATTAGCTTTGTATCGACCTCCCTCGTTCAGAAATATTAATAATTTTATTAACTCTCTGAACGATACCTTGCAAAATTTATCGTCTCTCAAAAATATAATTTTAATTGGCGATATCAATATCAATATTCTTCCAGAAAATACTGATGACGCTGCTCAGGAATACCTTAACCTTTGTTCATTTCATGGTTTACTCCCTACGCACACGCTTCCTACACATCAAAGTGGTTCCTGTTTGGACCATATTCTACTTAAATCTAAATTTCCCGCACTTACTCTTGTTATTAACTCGACATTAACCGATCACAATGCTGCCCTACTAACCTTAAATTGTAAATTACCTAAGTTAGACAAGACTCGCATAATCTCTAAATTAAATAAAAATAAACTTGAAGAAGACTTACGTAACATTAATTTCGACCCAGTATACTTTTCCGCTGACCCGCAGTTTTGTATGTTATACCTAATAGAAAATGTGCAACATGCGATTCAAATAAACACGATCAATACTCGACTTAGTAACAAAAATTATATTATAAAGCCATGGATTACCCCAGGTCTCATTCGCTGTATGAAACACAGAGATAAACTGCATATAAAAGCCAAATGTCATCCAGATGATTCAATTTTACAATTAACTTACAAAAGATATCGAAATTTTTGTAATGATCTATTAAAAAAAGTAAAAAGCCACTATGACAAAACTGCACTGGAAAAGGCTGGTTCAAATAGTAAAAAGATCTGGAAACATATAAAAAATGTAACATACACTTCAAAGCAACATGAGTCATCTTCAGGTTTATTACAGGCACACCCATCAAATTTGACAACTGCTAACATTGCAAATAACTTTTTTGTTAATGTGGGTCAGTGTCTAGCAGAAAAAGTTCAAAGCCAATCACAATACCTGACAAGCACTACTTCTATGTGTAGCACATCCTTAACATCCTTTGCGTTGCTTGATACTGACGAAACCGAAGTAGAAAGCATAATTATGAGTTTAAAAGATGACTGTGCAGTTGGGTGGGATAATATTCCTAATACAATTATCAAACAATTTAGACATATCTTAGTTTCGCCACTGACTTATATTTTCCGCAAATGTCTATCAACAGGAAGCTTTCCCAAGTGTCTCAAAAAAGCCATTGTTGTACCTGTGTACAAATCTGGGAGTAAAGATCAAGTGTCAAATTATAGACCTATATCCTTATTGCCGTCTCTGTCTAAAGTATTAGAAAAAAGTATAAATAAAAGATTAATTAAATATTTGGAGGATAAATCAATATTATCTAAGACACAGTTTGGATTTAAACCTAAAGTATCAACTGCCGATGCCGTACATCATTTAACTGACTATTTAATACACGAACTTGATAAAGGAAGACACACAATAGGCATTTTCCTAGACCTCGCCAAAGCTTTTGATACAGTTTTAATCCCTATTCTGTTGCGCAAACTTAAAACTTTAGGTATAAGAGGAACTCAGCTAAAACTATTTACAAGCTATCTGGAAGAACGTACCCAATGCGTAAGGGTTGGCAGCGTCCTCAGAGCTGAGAAGAGAAATACATCCTTTGGCGTTCCTCAAGGAAGTATCCTAGGACCTTCCCTGTTTTTGATTTACATTAATGACCTTTGTAATCTCAAGCTGGAGCATGACATAATTTTATCGTACGCTGACGACACTGCGCTTCTTTTTTCAGCTGATTCAGAAGAAGAAGTTTACAAACATACGCAACATGGTTTCAATATTGTTAATAATTGGCTACAGCATCATTTACTAACACTAAATGCCGATAAAACTAACTATATCAAATTCTCAATGCGCAAACTAATGCCAATTCAAACTAACTTAACTTTATATGCTCATTGTTGTAGAGTCCCCAATGGCAACCATTGTATGTGTCCCAGTATTAAAAATACGAATAAAATAAAATATTTGGGCGTTATAATAGATAAATCTCTTTCTTTTAAACCTCACATAGAAGCCTTAAGTAATAGGATACGTAAGATGATATTTGCGTTCAAAAAATTACGCTATATTGCAGACTCTACAATAATCAGGCAAGTGTACCTAGCTCTATGCCAGTCCATACTAACATACTGTATTAGCTCATGGGGCGGAGCGGGTAAATCGTTGTTGTTAACAATAGAGAGAGCACAGAGAGCAATTCTCAAGGTGTCCACTTTCCGCCCTTTCCTTTTTCCTACTAACCTTTTATATAAATCATGTAAAGTACTAACAGTCCGTCAGCTATTTATATTGAGTATAGTACTAAAGCAGCACGTTGCCCTTCCTTTCAACTCTGAAGTTACTAATAAAAGACGAAAAGACATAGTTTGTACAGATAGAATTGGCACAAAACATGCTTATACCTCCAAATTTTATATGTACCTAGGACCACTTCTCTATAATAGACTTAATGCGATAGCAAATATATATTCCCTTAATTACAATAAGTGTAAGATAGCTTTAAAGGATGCCCTGCAAATAATGTCCTATGACGATACAGAGAAATTGTTGACTGTAGATAAGTAAACATTGGTATACCTACTTTTTTAGTTTTTATTTTATTTTGTAGATTTTGTTTTATAATTAATAAAAAAGCTTGCTATGTATATATATAATTTAACGCTTTTTTTTTCTTTTATTTGATTATTGTTTTGATTTTATTGTTCACATAATGCATATGTAAAATACCTATTAACTATTTACAATTATACTTATTTTAAAATGTTTAGCCCTATTTTCTCGCCTGAAAAACAGGATTTCCTAGTTCAGGCATGACAATTTGTATTTTTCCTAGATAGTAAGAATTTGTATGTACCTTTTGTTTTATTTTGTAAAAGATATTGAATAAATGATTACTGATTACTGATATATAAATATAATTAATAAGTATAATGAAAACAAGGGAAATGAAACAAAAATTTGTTTATAATTCTTTATTTAGTTTTTTATACCGTAGACATGATACGTGAAAAACATCGAAAAAACGCTTTTAAGTACAAACAAATACAGAGAGAGTACTCAGTCAGATCTTTTAAAAACATTAAAACTAGGGTATAAATATAAAAACGCCTAAACTAAGGTTAAACTGCAAGCCTCCAGTGATTGAATCAATCATCAGTATTACCACCGTCCAGAACTGAATTGACGTCAGTTATGCGTGGTACTTCACTATTATATGAATCGTATAAAATTCGACTTTAAAACTAATGATTGCGCTCAAAAGTCAAAACTTTACGTTCGAGACTGACCGAAGCATTTTGCCGTAACATGTTCGTTGCGAGCATTCGCATTTTCAGTGTACTGAAGAGCGGTGCGAGCGGTTCGGCTCTGTAGAGCCGCGAGCTCCGCCCTGTTATCGGTTAGTCAGCATGACGTACAGTGCGAATCAAAATGGCGGCTGTGAAGTTAGGCGCACGTGGCTGCGCAATTCTTAATTTAGGTGGAAGAGGCAATAATGCGGAGCATACTTCTACGCATAACGGCTAACTTCACAGCCGCCATTTAGTTTGATTCGCACTGTAGCAAGCTCGCCGCGAATGGTACGTTACGATGATACGCTTCGGTCAGTCTTCCTCCTTCCTTCCTTCCAGTCCACCTTAAGATTCCTGCTTGATTTAAATTACTACGTCACTCGTATAATCACAACGGCAATTTCGTATTTTACTCGTAAAAGTTCTTTTATTAGATGAGAGAAGTAAGTGCTACACTGTTATAGCAACAACATTGCCAGTTTCAATAAATCTCTAGAAACTTGCAATCAAACAAAGTTTCTATAACATTACGATAATAAGTTTACAATGTCGATGGCACGAACAATAAATAACGATGAAAGAATATGGCAAGACTGGTTTTGACTGTAAAATCAACTAGGTATAGTCGACAATAAAATTGCTTTACCACCTTAGAGGTGAATTTTGTTTGCATTTAATGAAACAACAAGTTCTATTTTTGTTTAAAAAACCAAGTGACAGATACGTTGTCATTATTGACAATGAGCCTTAGCGAAATTTTATTGTAATGGAAGTTTTTGTCAAAAGTGATAAAGCAATTACATGGTCGACTATACATACATATTTTATACATATAACTAGGGCTCCGCTTAGCGGTGGTATATGGTGGATAGCCACTGCTTGGTTTAAAGACTCCCTGGCAATACAAGGAAAACCATTGTAACTCAAAATTAAGTGGTTGTAAGTTACAGTTATATTCTCAGTAAGAATATGACTGTAAATTGATTGCACATAAAACTGAGTTACAATTATTTTCTTTGAAGATTTCGATACAGCTTGGCAACGCTGCCATCATGGGGACCTTTGAGCCAGGGGGGTGCGCGCTGGATTAAGTATAAGATTAAGTTTCGTTAAATTTGATTTAAATTTTTGCTAAAAACTAATGCAAATAAGTGGATGTTAAAATAATTTTACATCTGTGCAAAAACATAAATAGGTATAGTTAAATAATATAAATAAAACTATAGTTAAATCTAAATGATGAAATATTGTGTATGCATGATTATTATTGATATATCGATTTTCTTAGAGATCTCTTACATTTTTCCTAATATATGATTTAACTCTTATAACATACTACTTGACAAATATTTTCACCATTCCAAAAGAAATTCACATTCCTCTTTCGAGAGTTACAATATTGAATCATAATTGTTATACAATTGTAGAGTGTATAAAAAGTATAAAAAGCAACAAAATTGCACATTACAAGGCACTTGTTTATAGAAAATGCAACTTCTATCAGTCCCATTCATAATAAATAGCTAATATTTTTATAATCTAAACAATCGTCAAGGTATAAAAGGGTACAACCACAATACTACGAGTATAATATAAATGGCAAGTGTTAATTTGACTTAACGATTTAAAACGGGTTTAAATATAGCTTTGGCAATACGAAATGGTCTCACTCAGCGTCACTGCAAAGGAAAAATATTGTTAATAATCGTAGCTGTCTAAAATTATGAGTTTCAGTATTATTTGTATATTTCAGGCATAAAAAATATTGGGTTCTCTTAATTCTTCTCCCTCCCTCTACGTATACATATAGAACAATCAATTGAAACAAAACTGTATAGTGACTTGTTACTAGCTACTTATAATTAATGTTCTGCAATAATGACCTCTATATCAAAGTTCTAAGACTACTATTAGTGCAAGACTTATTACATTTTTTTTGTTTTTTTTTTCTATTATTTTCCATGCATATAGTTTTATTAAAATTGGTACTTTAAAATTTGTTTGGGGATATAGATATATTGATTGAGTCCGTTTACAAATTAATAAAGTACTCACCACGAATCTGTTCACTTTGGCGGCGGTCTTCGTCATGGTCGACTGGTGAACATTCATGTTCTCGAACTTTTCTCGCAAGCTAAAAAAATGATAACAAACAAATATAAAATGCGGTCTACATTAGTGTTGCAACGGATACGGATATCAAAGTGCAGAGTGTTTAGTGCAAATTTCATTCGCCATTAATTGTAATTTTAATTTTATTGAACTTTATAACGATTTATATGGCTGTAACGTTTTAAAGGCTTGAAATAAATGAATTGAATTGAATTAATTAACTAAAACGAGAATTTGTACGACAATATTTTAACTTTTCTCGTTTTTCAACAGGAAGTACTGCTTCAATGCCATACTTTTTGGGAGCTGCGAAAAACTTAAAGGTTCAGCCTCAAGCTGTGTAATCAAAACAGCATCAGAGATTGTCATCACGCAAGCGTGTATCCAATACAATATTTCCCGCTCTTCATCTCAAGAAAAGGGGGAACGGCTGAAAACCAGCACTGTGAAAATCTCTGTGAAAGCTGAGCCATTCCCTTTTGCCTCTGACCTGGTGTTACTTTTTTATGTTGTAATTTCTTGAGGCAATAAATTATTTCATTATTTATATTTATTTATTTATCCGTCCCTACTAGATTCTCCAAGGGGTTCGGATCGGTGCCCGATCCTCTAAATGCCACTACACATTTACAGAATACACTAAACATGCACACTAGTTTACGCCTAAGACACCGTACTCGCAGAACAAGGGTACGACGAGCCGGTTCACACGCGCTCTATACCAGGTACAGCCATGTGCCTGGGCGCTTAGCACCGCCCCGGCCCGGTCAACCCGAGCCGAGGTCGGAGCCTTTAGAGGCGCCCTCGTGTCTCCGCTCCCCGATCCGTTCCGAACCCCTCGGAGAATCTAATAGGGCACGGGGACACGCTCTAGTGCGCGATGCCGTTCCTTCTAGAAAACCTCCGAAGGCGATTCTTTTCACACGGCTCGAGGCACGGTGTTAAGCCTAAGTGAGTGTGCGTGTTTAGTGTATCACGTGGACGTGTAGTGCCATTTGTGGGACCGACATAGTGGCAGTGGCGGCACGTACGGTCACCCAAAAAACTGGTTTACCACCCTAAGGTTGAGTGTCGCTTGGCAGATTCATAGGCGATAAAGATTAGTTTCGCTTGCAGATCGATCTGACAACTTCTATTGCCATTTCTCGATATCGCACTAATATTGAAACCTACATTAAATTGAGCAATATTTGCGCCCTTTCAGCAATAGTCAAGTTAGCGGGCATTGAAGATGTTATTTATATGCAATTGAGTAAAAAAAAAATACGGAAAATAAATCGATTTTCTGAGGAAAATAATAGAAATTAAATTAAATTAAATTAAAAAAATAAATTTGACAAATGTCAATTGTCAGTTTTCATTTTATCAAATAGAATTTGGTTGTCTATAGAAATAGTTTTTATTACTTTTGTTTAGAAAACTGATATTTTCTTTACAGCAATGAATGTCTTATCCATTTGTAATAAAGGTTAAAATGTCATGCACTCGTAAGTGACCTACGACGTATAAATACTTATCAATTAGGTTTACGTCATTATTATACATCTCTTTCAGTGATATCTAGTATGAACGTTGTTGTAATTTTCGATGACTAGAAAACTAAATCAAAACTGGTACACCACTTTCTTGGGCCACTGCACTGTACCTGCGCGCGGTCTCGAGCTGCGACTCGTCGTCGTCGGCGCGTGCGCAGGTGGGCCCGGAGGCACGCGGCGCAGGCGCAGGCGCCACCTCCGGCGGGTGCTCGAAGCGCCCGCGGAAGCTCTTAGTACGCGCTAGCTGCTGCGCCTGTACAACATCGTGCTTATAACCTCTCATTTGCGACGAGCATAAAGGTGGAAACATACTACTAAAACGCGACGCGACACCACGTGTCGACACCCGATGTGCACCGTACACATTACCAACACGCTACGTGATGCTACAACACGCTTCGCTAGTGTCATAGTATCCTGAAGGACGTAAGTGACAAAAAATTTCTTAATACCAGGAATGTTCTCGAATGACTGACGCGTGGCGTCGGGTGTTAACTAGAAACACACTGCGTGCCGAGCGTCGGGTGGCTGTTTGCTCCTTCTCCCGGCAACACGCCGATCTAGGTCGACTGGATGTTTCCGTGTGGGAGTGCGTGTCATCACATGGTGTGTTTTCTATGTGCAACTGACCATAATAAATGTATGGGATTGATTATACTGACACGCGTCGGATGGCGTGACGTGGCATCACGTTTTAGTAGTATGTTTCCACCTTTAGGCTAAGCGTATGCCGAGACGCAGCACAGTACAGTGCAGATTTTGCGGGGCATGGCAGTCGGGGCAGACGTAGACCGCGAACGCATGCTGCGACACGGCACGCGAGTTGTCGATGTCGATGTCGGAGTCTGATAGTGTGAGCTGTTGCTACTTTACAGGCGTTCTACTAATGGATAATTTGTACTATCGAAAGAGTTCTGTTAGTTGTTCTGTCATTATTACAAAATTATAATAAAATGGCAAAAAAACATGTGTCCGTGTCGACACGCACGACGCGTCGCGCAGAAATCTGTGCCGGCACTACAACGAGACGCAGGCCAGGGCTGACACAAGTCTGCGTCGTACGTGCCCGCGTAGCGTACGCAGCTCTCGGCACGACCATGCATTACAAAATCTGCTGCGCGAAGCTACATCGCCTACGTCTCAGCATACGCTTAGCCTTAATCAGCGCTCTAAACTCAATGCAGCGAAGACAGACACGATAGAATTTCAATAAATTCTATCGTGTCTGTCTTCGCTGCATACGACAAGTTTAGAGCGTTTACGCCGTACACTAGCGCCACTAATGAAAAAAAAAACATATCTAGTAATTAGAGATAGAAAATCAAATTATGCTCAACAAACTATTTGAATGAAGTACTTTAGCATTTTTACGTCACCTAATGAACACCTCACATGTTATGGTTTAGTTAAATAAGACGTTACGGCTACTTTTAACTATAACGCCATATTTAACTAAACCATAACATGTCAGATGTTCATTAAGTGACGTAAAAATGCTAAATTACTTCATTCAGATAGTTTGTGGAGCATAATTTGTTTTTCTATCTCTAATTACAAGATATGTTTTTTTTCATTGGCGGCGCTAGTGTGCGGCGTAAACGCTCTTAAGGAAATATGGTCCCCGTTTACGGGCACTTACTCAATTATATTGGCTTATTTTCAAAGGCATTGTTTTTCTATCTCTAATTACAAGATATGTTTTTTTTTCATTGGCGGCGCTAGTGTGCGGCGTAAACGCTCTTAAGGAAATATGGTCCCCGTTTACGGGCACTTACTCAATTATATTGGCTTATTTTCAAAGGCAGTACACTGAATCGCTTCACTACATCGCTCCAAATTTTAATCATATAACTGCTCGGATTGCGTGGCGTCGCTCGGAGCGTTGGAACATTCCAAAATCTATCTCTAATTTGAAGTAATGCAGTGGCACGAATGGAGTTCCCTATTCCCGTTCCCTGGGGTCACGAGAAACGAAGAAAACAACGTATGTTTGAACGCAGACACGAGACTTGAATACAAACATTATGTCTGTGTGATCGTCAATAAATAATTTCTTATTCTTATTATTATTCTTCAACACTGTATATTGTGAAGGAGTAGAGTCATTTGTCTACCCCTAAATAACATTATTTGTATTACGACGATCTTATGCTAGATCCCGGTGCTCTGTCCTCTCGTATTCGGAGCTGTAACCGCGTTTACCTGCTGCAGCGTCTCACGTTCCCGGCACAAGTCCTCCCCGTCTTCAAACTTAGAGCTATAACCGCATGTCCTCCTCACAGTTAGAGCTGTAACCGATGTCCTTCTCACACTTAGTGCTGTAACCGCCTGTCCTCCTTAAACCTAAAACTGTATTCGCATGTCCTCCTTACTCTTAGAGTTGTAACCACCTGTCCTCCTCATACTTAGATCTTAACTGCCTGTCCTCAACTACCCAATACCTGTTGCAGGGCGTCCCCGTGGCGTGCGAAGTAAAGCCGCTGGCGCTCCTCCATGCTGTACTCCTCGTACTCACAAGCTGTAACCGCTTGTCCTCTACAACTTTCCAATATCTGTTGCATCGCCTCGTCCTCTTGATGCTGGCGGGCAGCGAGGGCTTTTGTCCTCATTTGCATTCTCGATGTCGTTCTCAAACGTAGAGCTGTAACCGTCTGTCTTCTACATTTACCACAGTACCTGTTGCAGCGCTTCGTCCCCCTGGCGCGCGAGGTAGTGCCGCTGGAGCTCGTCCTCGCTGTCCTCCTCGTACTCGGAGCTGTAATCTTCGTCGGTGGTGTCTCCGGTGTGGTTGTTCTCCCCGGCTGGAGGGGGGGTGAACCGCTTCAACGGTTTGGGACCTGATCGCAGAAGTGATTATAGTGGCCCGATTTATAAGAGAAGCACTTCACATTCATATCGTAAATGATATAAATAGTGAGAGTTTTGGTTTCTGTACATAATAAAACTGTCGTTTTATCCACTAACAAGAAAGAGTCTTTAAAGTCCAATCTCGGCAAACTAAAATCTCTTTTGTAGAACGTTTTAGCTTCTTTCTTTTCAAGATGAAAATATACTAGATATCTTTTATTTCTTTCTTTCAATTTTATCTTGTAACTACATTAATGTTATTATACTACTATATTACAGGGCTTGATACTGTTACCAAATTCCCATTATAAGTACCGGTATGCTAAGTAACGTTATTTCTATATAGGTAATTTGGTTCCGGTGATGCAGGTTACGGTATCTAGAAACCTATCGTTACTTTTTTCGTTAAATATTGCGCTTTAGCCAACCTGCGTAGAGCGGTTAGTTAGTTTACCGGTAAAAATGCCACCCAGGTAACGATACCGAGCACTCTTTTACTTTTTTTACGACAATACCGGTTGTCGTGCTTTATTATTTATACTACTGCCTCAAACAAAAAAAAATCTTTTCAAACAATAAAACACAAAAACTATCATTATCATCATCGTCTCGGCCACTAGACGTCCACTGCTGGACAAAGGCCTCCCCCAAGGATCTCCACAACGACCGGTTTCGTGTCGCTCGCATCCATCGCCTTCCCGCAATCTTCACCAGATCGTTGGAGGCCTGCCTACACTGCGCTTTCCGGTACGCGGTCGCCACTCAAGGACTATCCCGCCCCAGCGGCCATCAGTCCTGCGAGCAATGTGTCCTGCCCACTGTCACTCGATCTTAGCAACTCTTCGGGCTATGTCGGTTACCTTTGTTCTTCTGCGGATCTCCTCATTTCTGATTCGATCACGCAGAGAAACCCCGAGCAAAAATTATAACAATTACATATTAGGTCCTCACCTATGAAATTGACATTTTGTATGATTTTTTTTATAAAATTTCATTTTTCATATCAATGTGTTTTTTTAATTTTTTTAGCATCTATTTATGTAAACACTATAAAAATTGTAAAGTAGTGTGTTTGTTTCACTAGCTAAATATAGCAGACCTTAAAAAGAAAAAAAATCAAGTCCCTTCAAAGCTACAATGAAACAAAAAGACAATTTCGCGAACATTTAAAGTAGTCAATTTAAAAAAAAAATTGGGCGATAAAGACATAAAATTAATAATCATTGTTATTACTAAAGCCTAAGTTAAGTAACACAGTCCTAATTAAAGGTGTATAATAATATTAACGACCGGTATTGACTTTTAGAACTTTTAATAAGTGAGAAAAAACATCAATTTCAAAGGTAAGGACCTAATATAATAAAAATGGTAACAATCGGGCATACCCTGGTGGTCCTCGCCCCTGGCCCGCTGCTCCTCCATCTGCCGGAACACGTCGATCATGCGCGAGGCCGTGTGGCGGTCGTTGGCCAGCCGCGTGTCGGCGGCCTGCTCGTCCGCGCGCGCCACCGACGGCTCGTGGTAGATCTCGGGCGACGGGGACTTGGCCCGCTGGAGGGGAACGGGGCACATATCCTTATTTCTAGTTTCATTCATAAGGTATTATAGCATTGCTACAAACCTTCGTGTTTTTCTAATGTTATTTATTATTTAGATATAAAATGTTACTTTTTTATGTGGTAATAAATTTAAAAAAAAAATGTATTTCATCAGCATCAGACGTAGGCCTCACTCTTATCCGGCTCTTGTCAGCCCCCTTGCGAAGATCGTCGCTCCACCTAGTTTGAGGGCGTCCTACACTACTTTTGCCGATACGCGGTCTCCACTCGAAAACTCGTTTTCTATAAATGTGTAGTGGCATGTAGAGGATCGGGCGGAGGGAAGAAGTGTGAGTTAATTACCTGGGCGTGCCTCGGCGGCGTCATGCGGAACTCGCGGCGCGCGACCGGCGGCTGGTAGGTCTCGAAGAACTGGAACCGGTCCGAGATGGCGGCCGTCGCCACCGGCACTTCCTCCATTTTATCAGCGGAGCGGACCACGTCCTTGGGCACGAAGGGCTGGACAACGATAGAAAGAAACACAGTTCATCATCATCATCATCATCAGCCAAAAGACGTCCACAGCTGGACAAAGGCCTCCCCCAAGGATCTCCACGACGACCGGTTTCGTGCTGCTCGCATCCATCGGCTTCCCGCGATCTTCACCAGATCGTTGGAGGCCTGCCCACACTACTCTTTCCGGTACGCGGTCGCCACTCGAGGACTATTCCGCCCCAGCGGCCATCAGTCCTGCGAGCATTGTGCCCTGCCCACTGCCACTTGAGCTTAGCAACTCTTCGGGCTATGCGATGCAGTAAGAAACACAGTTCATCATCAGCATCATCATCGAAGCCAAAAGACGTACACTGCTGGAAGTCTGCATCCCCCAAGGATCTCCACGACGACCGGTTTTGTGCTACTCGCATCCAGCGGCTATAAAATAAAGCTCCTAATTCTATCTGACCTGAACCACCTCTCATTATTTTTTTTAACCCGTCTCGCGTGCGCCCCTCCCTAATAGAATAATGTTTTACGTGTCAGACATTTCGAGATTAACATTTTTTTTATTATATGACTACGGAAAAATATTCATTGCGTGATAACTATACAAAATTATCGCGTAAACGAGGTGTCATTATTTTCAGTATAACTTTTAAGTTGATTATAGCTAGCTAACAGCAACAATCTTTTAAATATGAACGCTAGACAAAGATTGCATTTTGCTTCATTGCTCTTTGGAGTCGTCAACAGTCAAGAGCCGTCTTACTTATTCTCTAAACTGAGATTCACTCAGAGCAAAATAAGAATCGCGTTACGCCTAATGTGTCAAGAGCACGTCTGCTTTTCGTGGCAGTTTTCGATACTCTGCCACGAAATGCTGGAACAACCGATAAGAAACTGCAAATCTATTGCTGCTTTTAATTGTCGTATCAAAAAATGTCTTTTCGATGAGCAAATTTCCGGTAAACAGTTATTATGTGTTACGATTATTTTCCCGTCTTTTTCTACACACACACACACACACGCACGCACGCACGCACGCACGCACGCACGCACGCACGCACGCACGCAAACACGCAAACACGCAGACACGCATACACACCCACACCTACACACACACCCACACTTACACACACACCCACACCCACACACACCACCTCTTTTCTTATTAGTTTTAGTTTATTTTATTTTAGTTACGGCTTCCGCAGAATATCAGCGTTGTGGCCTGGGGATCTCCTTAGGTCATGACACATGCTGAGCGGTTGCCTTTTTGGTTCTGGCACCTCTAAATTTGTATAATATGCGTGATGTATTTTTTATTAGGTATTTAATTTTATTAACCAAATAAAATTTTATTTTCTTTTCTTATGTCGATAACAAAAATTAAAACAAATTAAGTTTTCTATCATCATCAGCTTATTTTTATATCCCTACTGCGGCACGAGCCTTCCCTATGGACGGATAGGGAGAACGGCCATAAACCACCACGCGGGCCCAACGGCTTTACGTGCCTTCAGAAGCACGAAGGAGCTCGAGATGATACATTTCAGCTATCATGACCGGCCTTTGCGAAAGTTGTTTAACGTCAGCACTCGCAAACCTTTGTGCACGCATCCTAAGAGTTATAATCTTGATTAATGTTTAAGTACCAAAATATTGTTATAACATGATTGTAACTTGTTTTGTGTGCCTTTAATAAATTAATAAATAAAACCGGGCGCGTTAATCACTGCGCCATAAAGCTCCATTTCTCGAGAAGTTTACTATGAAACTTCTATAATGTAATGATACTCACGATCTCCTTCCTCTTGGGCGGCTCCTGCGCTGGGGGGGAGGTTGGCGCCAGGGTCTTCGCGTTGGCGTCCAGCTCCAGGAAGATCGAGCGAGACTTCTTGCCGATGCCTGCGACAACACCATTAACCATTTACACACCGGGAAGTCAACATCAACGTGTACAGGGTGTTTCGTAATACCTGTATAATCCCGAATATACCTAATAAAATAATGGACTATGAAGGATTTTGTATGAACCCCGTCCCCACCCTTCAACAGTCATGGGATACGTGTCAACTTGTTCATTGGGACCCAAAAAAGTCTAAAGTACTTGTGTTAGTTGCAAATTTATAATTTAAAAAAATACATTGTTAGGTACTTTAAAATAAAAGTTAAGGAAACATTATTAAGATTGCCATATTCTAATCCATTTTATTGCACACTAAGTAAATGAATAAGTGAAAAAAGAAAGAATAAATATTAAATAAAAAAAGATTACCTAACCTAACTTTTTTTCCCTGGGGAATATTCCCTACGGAATCATCCCGCAGGTCGGGGCTACCCGCGGGGGTATGTAGGGTTGACCTGAGATGTTGTGCGGCCGACCCACTAAAAGCCCAGGGAAAAACCTTACCTAACATAACCTTACCTACCTAACCCAACGTATTTGAAATATGTCGCCATAGTAAAAAGTTCTCTATTCTAACAAATGTTTCAAATGACACTTGTTTCAAATCTGTTGGATGGTGGGAACGTTTCTTCTCAATGTCCTTTGAGTTTTTAGATTAAAAATTAAATTTTCATAAATATGATTTGCATTTTATACATGGTTGCATGGCTATGCTTCGGGATTATACACATATTACCAAACACCGTGTATACGGAGTAATCTACAAAATCTACTATCTACAAAATATAATGAATATTGATTTCAATTTCTTTTACGTGCTTTTACCAATATATTTGCGACTTGAATTATGTCCACTGCAGAACATCATCGTCAGCCTATATTAGTCCACTGCCAGTGGCATAACGCCTGATTTCATTAATTATCAGTTTAGAAGCTCAATTATTCACCAACCTTCGTTGAAGAGCGAGTAGTCCTCGATGTCGCGGTTCCTCGGCGGCTGGTTCTCGTCGTTGAACACCTCTCCGTTCTCGAAGCGCTGCTTGATGGCGCGCGCTTTATCGCTGTCCAGATCTAGCTCGCGGGCTATCTTGTCGGATGACGTAATGCCTGGACAAACAAGTTTGGATGGGGTTTATTTCTTATAGATGACTAGCTGTGCTCGCGACTTCGTCCGCGTGGAATGACTTTCGGCAGCATTTTTAATTTTTTAGGTTCTTGTTCCCGTTTTTGCAACATTTTTCACTTGATGCTTCGCTCCTATTGGTCGCAGCGTGATGTTATATAGCCTAAAGCCTTCCTCGATAAATGGACTATCCAACACAAAAAGAAGTTTTCAATTTGAACCAGTAGTTCCTGAGATTAGCGCGTTCAAACAAACTCTTCAGCTTTATAATATTAATAATATAGATATAGTCATACCTCATTATAATTTAAACAGCTCTATAATAAACTGCATAGTTATTTACTTAGCGGAAAAATGTTTGCAGATTTGTTTAATTTTCAAAAAATGTGTTGTCGAATAATAATGTGCAATAATTCTGGTGGATTCTTAAACGATAAGACGACATCTCGATTTGTGAACCTTACTGCAAATGTCATAAGATCGAAAATACTTAGCGCCTGCGACAATTGAGACCGCAAATTAACAGAATCTAAAAAAATATTTAAAAAGAACATTGGTTTTAGTTATAACAATATGCATCTACTAAATTACAAATAATGATGTTATCAATGTATTTCAGTGGTTTCCACAGCATATAAATTAAGTAATTTTATTGTAATTTTTAACAATAGTGAATTTTTAGTAGTGTTTTCGAAAATAATTATGATCAGTCAAAATTATACAATCGTGTATTTAAGCTAGCAGATTCAAATAAAGACATGATTTATCTATATCAACATTTTAGATTCGTTAGTTATATTAAAGTTTTAAACTATACGACGAAAGTTGGTGCATTTTTTCAGTGTGTCGCTTTAAGTGTTTGCGAATGTGCATGAGTGAGCAAATGAAATATAAAACAATGCAACGTCACTTTTCACAATGTCTCAATATCACATCTCGACTGATACTAAAAGCATGTAATTAATAAGTACTACATTAATTCCATGACTAAAAGAAAATATCATTTATAAAGAAAATCTTGTGTATTATCTCTATAACATTGACACTGGCTAAAAGTGCAAACCGTACCAAGCCATTAAATTATATAAAAGACATGATGAAGTGGGAGTAAATCATCTCGAGGCGATTAGATACACATCAACATACCTTGCTCACTTTGCAGCACCGACTGTTCGTACATCTCCTTTATTTTTGCTTGTTTACCCTGAAACAAACACAATAGTTAATGTATAATAATGTATTCGGAACCACGAAACCATTGGAAACAATGCCCATATTGACTTTTGAAAAACAAATCACGTCCGCCATCTTGGATCCCGAAACAGGTGTCATATTCATAATCGACACCCACGTAAACCTCGCAAAATATACCCATATTAACTTTTTTTTAAATCACATCCGTCATCTTGGATTTCGAAATAGACGTTTCATAATCGGCCACGACGAAAATCTTGAAGACGATACTTTACAGGTGACTTTTTTTAAATTTTTTTTTGTTATTTATCATATTCGTAAATAGCACCCCCAAATTTCAATATATTTTTTTTCATGCACACTTATAATAATAATATGTAAATATTCCGTTTTGGCTGTTTGCCATATAAGGGATAAGAAAAAACAATAATAAGCATAATTAGTTACATATTTATTTCAATTAAAAGTAGCGTCTAACGTCCGCCAGTTTCGATATCTATGAGTACAGTTAATAAATAAACACAATAAATTGATTAAATTTGCAACAAATCAAAAATGGATCAGCCCTGGATTGTGTGTCCCAAGCTGATGTATGGCAGCTTGGGATCGCCCCCTTCAACCCCCGCACGATTGCCCTGTCTAGACGTAGCCGTTGGACGACTGTAAGGAAGAGGTTAGAGACTGTGGTACTGGTTTTATTTTGGAGAGTATACTGATTGCCTCAGACGTCATTTTCAGCTCCACCAAGCACGGTCACCTTCGGAGGTTTTCTAGAGGGAACGGCATCACGCACTGGTGCGTCTCCGAGGAGTTCGGCTCAGATCGTGGAGCGGAACAACCCTCTGCGCCTCTAAAGGCTCGGACCTCGGCTCGGGTTGACCGGGCCGGGGCGGTGCTAAGCGCCCAGGCACATGGCTGTACCTGGTATAGAGCGCGTGTGAACCGGCTCGTCGTACCCTCGTTCTATTAGCACGGTGTCTTGGGCCTAAACTAGTGTGCATGTTTAGTGTATTATGTAAATGTGTAGTGGCATTTAGAAGATCGGGCGGGGGTGGCACTGGTATGCGTTTAAATGCCTACTACTGTACTGACCATAAACAGCCGGCTGCGTATGTTCTGTATCTCCTGCTTGCGCTCGCGATGCCGCTGCGAGGAGTCGTGGCGCCCGCTCTCGAACTTGCCGACGATCTCGCTCATGTTGCAGAACGCCACCGGCTGCTCGCGGCTCGTCGTGTGCTTGTAAGAGTTCTTGAGGACAGAGTCTTCGTCTAGGACAGGGATGGGCAAATTTTTTTATTCGCGTGACAATACTTACTAACAAAATCTATGGCGGGCCAGGCTATTGAATTTTTTATTGGATTTTTTCAATAATTATTTTTTTAAACACACACGCACTTGAATTTTTGTTTGATGGTCGCGGGCCGGACTTCGATCATACACGGGCCGTAGTTTGGCCATCTGTGGTCTAGGAGGACATAAGTAGTAAGTAAACAGCCTATAACTGTCCCACTGCTGGGCAAAGGCGTCCATCAATGAATTCATGTCATAGCTACAATTAATGGGTATTGGCTTAATCGCCACGCTTGTCAAATGCGGGTTGGTGATCACAAACCCGGGTTATGCATCGAAAAATCAGAAATACATTTTGCCTGACCTGGGAATTGAACCCGAGACCTTCGGGTCTCGGGCCGAGCGCTCTGCCTCTCGGCCATCGAAGCTACATAGTTTTTTTAATTATACATACATCATCATCATCAGCCTATACAAGTACACTGTTGGACATATACCTCTCCAAGTGCACGACACTGAACACTACATATCCATATTTAATTGAAAACTGTACTTAGAATAAGTTTGGCATTTACCCTATAACTACTGTTTGTTTGGTGGTACATGTTTTTGTTGACTGCCCAATAAATAAATAAATAAATTAATTAATTAATCTAAATACGAGTATAAAAAGGAAAACTGATTTAATGACTGACATATCAACGCACAGCCCAAACTAGAAATTTTGTATGAAATTCTGTATTTTTGACATGGCTTTTTTTTTAAATTCAACATTATTTATTCAGTTTAGGCTACAAATAGCTCTTATAAACGTCATTATGCCATCGGTCCGTAAGTCTACTCTGCAGGGCTAAGATGTACGCCGCGACATATGTCGTGGACGAGACGAGAAAAGGAGATGTCTCATTATGGGCTAGGTATATGTACACTATTTCAAAAAATGCAGTATTAATTGCTGATTCTAGGAAAAATACAATTAATTTGATTTAATGCATAGTTTAGTGGTTATTAAATAAAAACAAGCTAATATTTTACTGTGAAAGCGTTCAAAGATGGCAACCTACCTACGTTAAATCTATGAAAAAAAAGTGAACTGTCAATGTCACTGTTATTTTTGAGGTTACAGTTTGTTTACGTAGGTACAGTCAAAGAGGGTACAGTACAGTTCTTTCTGAGTTCAGTGCACAGTGTGTTGGTTAGTTCCGTTTGTTCGTTGTGTTTGAGTTTCTTCAGTTTTTCTAACAACATCGCTTTCGTTTATTGGACCTGATACTGTTTTTCTTCGTGACCTGGCTTTCGTTCTTAGATTGGTACCAGCCTTAACTGTTGACCCGGCTTGTGTTGTAAGGACGTTGACTTCGCAAGCGATTTGGACTGTGTTGTTACGATAAATACGCTCAAGAAGATCCGTCAAGTAAATGATTTATTTTTTCACGTTGTTAAATTAATAACTTGTAACAAATAGTTGGGCACACTTCATAAAGCTTCATAATAAATAATTACTTCATTGTTTTAGAAATGACAACGGTACACTGTATTTCGTGTTCCTCTGAAATACATGATGATTGCCAATGTTATCAACTTTTTAATATGGGCCCGCCATCATTCAGGAAGAACATATTATACATATTTACTGATGGCGAGACAAGGGACTAATTGGGATGAGCAAATCATTGGCTATTATTGCAGTTGTATATCAGGAAAGAGAACAGTAGTTTGTTGTGCTCACACTATGACCATTGTCTGGTATTTGGGCTGGGCTCGGCATCAGGCCACTATTACTTCACCAGCCTCATTCTTAGATGATATATTAATAAGAGAAGATGATGAATAAAAACAATGTATCTTTACTTAAGTTGTTTTATTTACACCTCTTTCTACAGTTGAAAAAATTGATTTATACATAATAGTTTTAGTAGGAAATTATAGTTCCGACAATAAGTAAGTTGAAGTTCACACAGAAAAAGGTCGAGCGGACAACCGGCTCGGCGTGCAGGCAGATATATTATTATTTCCGTTACTCGTTAGTATTGAAAGGCACTTCATCATACAATCCAGTCAAATGAAATTCATATGAATTTAAACAGAACTCGTAGACCATCGTAGACAGTCTTAGTTAGAAATAAACACTAGGCACTGATTTTTATACTTTATGTAGGTAAAGTCACTCAGTCAAGGTCGCCTAAAGCTGGCTAGGTAATTTATTATTGCTATCATTTTTGTTATTGTTGCTACAGCAAGCTGACAAAAATACTTTAAGCAGTTAAACAAACACGTAAATTCGTTTGGTCAAATAAAATAATTGACAAACGTCAAACGTCATCAAAATGTCATCTTCCGCCATAATGTATTTTGTTACATAATGTTGCAATTTTATAGTTTAAGTTATTGTTCCTTCCAAAAAACAAAGCTATTTTGGAGAGATAGGATTATTAGATACTGTGTATGGTATTTTTGCCTATTTTTCGGTATATTGTACATGGACCTAGCCCAGACTCCATACATTTTGGGACATCTCCTTTGTCGATGTTGATTCATTTGTCGTCGGGGAACGCCGCGACATAATTTGTCATCGCATTATCTCGTGCAGAATACTTGCGCGGCAGTATTCTGCTCTATTTAAGAACGCAGTAAATAACATTTGAATAGTTTCGAGAGTTGTGTACATGTTAGGGTAAACAACAAATGAATCGACATCGCCAAAATTTCTGCCGCACAATTTATGAACGCAGTAAGTACCACTTACTGTGTATAAGATTGTGACATTTGAGGTGCTGACATTACGATCTATTTCTCGAAACTTTTCACATGTTCTTTACTGCGATCATAAATTGCGCGGCAGTTTTCTCGTCTCGTCCACGACATATGTCGCGGCGTTCATCTTAGCCCTGCTGGGCGGGAGACGTACTGAGAAAAACCGGCAAGAAACGCAAGTGTCACTCTTTTCTCCCTTACTAGCACCTGTAAAAGCTGACAGTACGATGTTTCTTTTGTTGTCATAGAAACTGTCAAAGTGGCGCGAAGTCCGCCGGGTCAGTTTCTTGAACCCAAAGTTCCTGGGTTCAATTCTCAGGTCGGACATAGTGTCATTGTCATAGTCATAGTTTGTTACGGATTTTTCAATGCATAGCCCGGGTTTGTGATCACCAACCCGCGTTTAGCAAGCGTGGTGATTAAGCCATTATATGCAATGAAATGTATTGACGTTCCGTGTAATGTGACCCTGGCCACAGCGTCTCAGACTCACCGTCCTCTTCCTCGTGCTCGCTGGAGCTGGCCTCCACGGGAACCCCGTTCAGGTACTCGTCGGATACCCCCACGTCCATGCCCTTTGCCTTGAACCTGCACAAATAACAACCGTTCAAACATTTTCCATTTTCCGGGTGAAGTGCGCTTCCACCTACGGCCTTAGCTATTTATTCATTTATTTATTTATTTTAGGGATTACAAACAAATGTGTTACATAAATTGGCTTATCAATAGACTTATATACCTACTAGAAATGGTAACACATCCCACTACGTAATCCATGTGTAGGTATATATAATATACTAAAATGAACTTGGATACGAGGTAAAATACATAGATACTTTGTAATCTATATTAATATTATAACGCTGAAGAGTTTGTTTGTTTGAACGCGCTAATCTCATGAACTACTGGGTCGAATTGAAAAATTATTTTTGTGTTGGATAGTCCATTTATCGAGGAAGGCTTTAGGCTATATAACATCACGCTGCGATCAATAGGAGCGAAGCATCAGTGAAAATTGTTGCAAAAACGAGAACAAGAGCCTAAAAAATTAAAAATGCTGCCGAAAGTCACTATTCCACGCGGACGAAGTCGCGAGCACAGAGCGAGTTTTTTGGAGAGAGTTTGCTGATTGCCTCGAACGGCATTTACAGCTTCACCGGGCTTGATTGGGGGCGGCGAGAAACTTAAAGCACGTTCCTCAAGCCGTGTGAAACGAATCACCTTCGGAGGTTTTCTACAGGGAACGGCATCACGCACTAGTGCGTGTCCCCGTGCCCTACTATATAGATTCTCCGAGGGGTACGGATCGGATCGGGGAGCGGAACTACCCGAGGGTGCCGCTAAAGACTCGGACCTCGGCTCGGGATGACCGGGCCGCGGTGGAGGAGAGAAGCGGCCAGGTACATGTCTGTACCTGGTATAGAGCGAGGTGAACCGGTTCGTCGTACCCTTGTTCTACGAGTACGGTGTCTTAGGCCTAAACTAGTGTGCATGTTTATTGTATTCTGTAAATGTGTAGTGGCATTTAGAGGATCCGATCCGAACCCCTCGGAGAATCTAGTAGGGAACGGGGTCGCTTGCGCGTCACCATCCCCCCCGAGAAACCCTCTGACGGTGTCGCCGGCCGCAAAAAAGTCCAGTGAAGGCCGTGAGAGGTCCACAGCAAAAACTCAAAAAAAGCACAGATTTATCGAACCCGGGACCTCTTAGTCTAAGAGACTAAGGTTTAACCATTCAACTACCAGCCCCCCGAATCTCATAACAAAACAGTAAAGATATCGTAGCGAGCGACTTTGTCGTTGAAACCATTTTCATACTAACATATATACGATTTTAAAGTCGCTTGAACGAAGTTTCAACCAACCTTTTTTTTTTGAGAGAGATTGCTGATTGCCTCTAACGGCATTTTCAGCGTCACCGGGAAGGGTTTTTTCCTTCGTTCCAAGTTGGTACAATTCCCCATTGGTACAAATTCCTAGTTTGTTCAATTCCTAGTTGGTACAAATTCCTAGTTCGTAAAATTCCCGATTTATATTTGAATCAATTTTCTACAATTTGGGGGCCGGCGAGGTACGTAAAGGGTACCTCAAGCCGTGTTGAAACGAGTCACCTTCGGAGGATTTCTAGAGGGAACGGCATCGCACACTTAAAAGTGCGCGTCCCCGTGCCCTACCAGAGTCTCCGAAGGGTTCGGATCGGATCGGGGAGCGGAACCACCCGAGGGCGCCTCTAAACGCTCGGCTCGGGTAGACCGGGCCGTGGAGGAGGAGAGAAGTGCCCAGGTACGTCTGTACCTGCTATAAAACGCGTGTGAACCGGTTCTACGTAGCCTTGTTCTACGAGTACGATGTCTTGGGCCTAAACTAGTGTGCATATTTAGTGTATTCTGTAAATGTGTAGTGTCATTTAGAGAATCGGGCGGGGGGGCGTTCGCAACTGTAATAGGATCGTCGGGGTCATCTAGGACGTGTTTAGGACGTCTACGCTACGCCGCACTCTCGTTCACTCTGATAAGAGTTAACAATTTGCCATACAACTTCTCGTTTTCGTTAACGTGATCGAATAGCGAATTAACTCGCACTTGGCACCCGGGGCACAGTTACCTACATCATTTGTCCAATCCAAACACTATGTTTAGTTCAACCCTTTTAACAAATTACTATCTTCTTAAACCTCTCATAAACACATTATTTAAAGACCTGTCAATCAATACGAAGAAAAATACACTGGTAGCGTTGACAGGCCGAAATGACACTGTAATGACACTTTGAAATGTTCGCTGAAAACAAACAACTCCACACTACACTGCCAACGCTATACTGAAACTAATTGCTAAAACAAGTATTTATTCCAACAAAAAGGATGGATACGTCGTTTCCGTATGAACTATCGCTGTATAATACTGGCAGTCTTCAACCATTTTTTACTTTTTTCTTGAAACTACATTATGGTTTATGAACTTTAACACGCATCTATAAAGCCTAGAATCCTTTGAAAACGTAAGCGAAAGATTGCCCATGTGTTAGCAAGGATGAGGGTTTAATGAAAAAACAAAATCGACTCAACATTATACACTGCGTGCTTGTTACATTGCTGATTGAAATGTGTTCATTAGAAAGGAGCAATGTATTATGCGTGTTCCGATGCGATCGAAATATCGTAAGTGGTTCGCCTTTCTCAAGGGATACGAAAATAGAATATTTGAAATGAACGCCTCGTATGACGTAAAAGGTTAGGCGGTGTGGAACGAATTGATTTGATACTTAAAAAAATTATATTTTACTGACAAGTATTCGTTTTTTTTGTATTTATATTGCGTTTGATATTTTAATTTTATTATAACAAATACGAATAATAAAATACTATTACTGCACATAATATACAAATAAATTGACACGATGGTAGAATATATAGAAAGCGGCCTTATTGCTAACACGCGATTGATACTGGCAAAATAAGGTGGCAATATAAAGGGAAAAGAGAATAAAAATGGATGCAAGAATTAAGATATTATATTGTTTTTTTACATAAATAAATAAATTATATTTCAATTGGAAGATATAATTAATATAAGAAATTTCAGCCCTACACTATCAGTACATTAAGGTCAATATACATCCCTTCTGGGAATCGAAGCCATGATCACTGGTTTTAGAGACATCGAAAAAAATGTGTAAAAACTACTTAGTACGGTCGGCCAAAAAATTGGTTTACCACCCTAAGGTTGAGTGTCGCTTGGCAGATTCATAGGCGATAAAGATTATTTTCGCTTGCAGATCGATCTGACAACTTCTATTGACATCTTTATTTGACGTCTCGATATATTTAAATTTCTCGATATCGCACTAATGTTGAAACCTACATTAAATTGAGTAATTATTTGCGCCCTTTCAGCATTAGTCAATTTGGCAGGCATTGAAGATGTTATTTATATGCAATTGAGTAAAAAATAATATGGAAAATATATCAATTTTCTGAGGAAAATAATAGAAATTAGATTAGGTACTAAAATATATTTGACAAATATCAATTGACAGTTTTCTTTTTATCAAATAGAATTTGGTTGTCTATAGAAATAGTTTTTATTACTTTTGTTTAGAAAATTTATAATTTTCTTTACAGTAATTAATGTCTTATTCGTTTGTAATAAAGGTTAAAATGTCATGCACTTATAAGTGACCTACAACGTATGAATACTTATCACTTAATTAGGTTTACGTCATTATTGTGCATCTCTTTCAGTGATATCTAGCATGAACGTTGTTGTAATTTTCGATGACTAGAAAACTAAATCAAAACTGGTACACCACTTTCTTGGGCTACTGTACAAATGTAGTAAACTACATTAAAAAATATTTTAAAGAAAACATCAAGATGTGTTGATCTAGCTTTTTCTCGGTCGTGATCGATGTTTCTTTTAAACTCTATCACATTAAAAATAGAGTTGACAAATAACAGTTTTTATCCGTAGTTATTTGAGACGTGTATTTAATACGAAACGGGGCGTTGAATGATTCCTTACTTTATATCTCAAAGTAGATCTGACTCAACGGTCAATGGAATATGAAATTCTATTTCGCCTTATAATTTTTCATAGGGAAACGTTATTTTTTCTCAATTATTTTGACTTAGTTATATATAATATAAGCACAACGTTTAGATAGACTGTTGCATTGATTTACTTTGCTTTAGCATTAGTACGTAATTTGTGAAGGAAATAAATAATTTTGAATTTGAATTTGAGACTGTGATGTAAACGTGACTTTTTGACCAATCCCCACTGGGCCAGCGTGGTGGTTTATGGCCCATTCTCTCTGTCCACCCATAGGGAAGGCTCGTGCCCCAGCAGTGGGGACATAAAATGAGCTGATGATGATAAGTGTGTGATTTTATATAATTTTACGCATATTTTGTTAGAACAAATTACAATTTGGAAAATATGAAATTATTTATTCACACAAAACAGTGCAAACCAATATGTTGAATAAAATGATAAAATGACACCAACTAAAGGTGTGAACGTCCGATTTGCCATCACAGGGCGTATGATTATCTATTTAAATTTAATTTCAATTAAAATTATACTAATTGAGAAAAGTGTTAAAAATTTTCCACGAGCGATATTTGAACCCGCACCCTCTTGACAAACCGGGTCAGGTGCGCTTCCATTTATGCTATCGTTCGGATCCCGCTCTTGGTAATTTAGTCAATACTTTTCTAAATTATATTAAAACTTTAAATTAAGTAACATATTGTATCAAAAGTATTTTTTTAATAGTTTGTCAACAAATTGTTACAATTAATTCTTACTTTCTAAAATACATAGGTATATTATGAATTTTTGCTTTTTATTTTCAAGTGCTAATGCTTATATATATGATATGCTTATATAATATGCACTGAAGCTAAATTAAATATTTATTAAATTTATAAAATACAGTGAAAAAATTAAACGCCTACCCGACCCAGCCAGAAATCGAACCTGGGTCTTCCGCAATCTTCCGTTTCAAATTCCGGGCGGCTGCATTGACCGTTATGCTACCAGGAAGGCTGACGTAAGCGCTGAATTTTGTCACAGCTTTTTTATTTAATTCTTTGAGTGCTAATAGCGGCACAATGCGCCATCTATCCAACGGTAAAAGTAAGCACTCAAAGAATTTAAAAAAAAAGCAGTGACAAAATTCAGCGCTTACGTCAGCCTTCCCGGTAGCATAGCGGTCAGTACAGCCGCCCGGATTGCGGAAGAGCCAGGTTCGATTCCTGGCTGGGTCGGGTAAGCGTTTAATTTTTCACTGTATTTTATAAATTTTATAAATACATATGTTATGTATGATCTAATTGTACAACCTATTATAGCCAAACACAACATGCACTTACAACCTTATAACCTCAGTAAAAACTAACAAATGTATCTTTTTGTTTGAGAATAAAGAAATAAAAGTTACTAAAACAAAAAAGGTTCGGAGTATTTCTCATGGCTTCCTTTTCAGCGTCACCGAACTTTATTTGGGGTGGCGAGAAACTTAAAAGAGTTCCTCACCGTCAGAAGCTTTCTAAAGGGAATGGCACAACGCAAGCGGAGATCTAGTAGGGAATGGGATTCCCTACTAGATTTTCCGAGGGATTAGGATCGAGAGCGGAACAACCCGAGGGCCTCCAAAGGCTATGATCTCGGCCCAGGTTGATCGGGTGGGGGGCAAGAAGGTTTGAAATATACCACATAGGTTGTTATTTAAGCACTTATCTATCGCTCTGATGTCATACCAAATTGCAGCTGAAAACTTGAGGTTATCCTAGGCCTTAAGGGCGCGGCGACAAAGTGAAAAGTCATGTCTGCTGTTTTGATTTATTTTCTAAAATTTGTGTTATGTCGAATGTTAATGTGAAATAAATTCAAATTCAAATTCGTTTATTGCATGTCATAAGTTACATTACATTTGTACAAAGGTAGGTACATAAAGTATATATATAACGCCCTGCTAGGGCATAGCAATTTATGAGATCTCTAATTACTAATATATATTAAATAAAAATAAAATTAAAAATTTTAAACAAAACTAAACATATTTATAGTTATAAATAAATAAAAATAAACTTAGCATGAAACATAAAAATATATTAAAAAGACATTAAAAAATAATAATAATAATAATTAGGAGAGATGTTGAAGTGTTGAAGATGTTGAAGTATAGGAATTATTTATTATTATCTTTGTCATTAAAGAACTCTTGCATAATATAGTAGCACGTCTTATTAATCAGGTATTCCTTTAAAGTTTTGATAAATAGTTTTGCGCTATTTTGGTTTTTTATATAATTGGGTAGATGGTTGTATATTTTTATTAACATGGTATGGGGGCTGGATGAAACTAATTTTAATTTAGTAAATGATGTTTTAAGTTTATTTCAATTTATATTATTTCTCTTATTATTATTTTTACTGTTGAATATAAATCTGGGTAAGTTCTAATGAACTTAAATTAAATGAATGGTGGATATTTGACCGTTAAGTGTTCGTAAGCCTACATGAGTGTTGGCAAATGAAACAAAACATTGCAACGTCACTTTCATTTCTCTTTCTTTCTTTTTCAGATCTCTCAGAGTCCGCGTGCGGTCACAGTAAAGCCTGATACTCAAATCTTCACTGATACTCAAGGGTTGGGGAATAGTAGATTGTACAACAAGAGCATAAAACGAGCCATTTTACCCTAGTCGTACACATAGCCACCCGAGCTGGTATGGCGAGGGTGGATAGTCACGTCGAGTGTAAAATGGGTTTTATACTCGAGTTTTACACTCTGCTTTTCACTTCGATTGCAAGGAAATAAACCGAAACACAACAAAAGCTAGTTTCTAGTTTTGTTTGACGAATAATAAATTTAGCTTCCCGCCACACAATTTTTCTTATTTTTTTTTTAATTTTCAACTATGTGACGTTCGACTATGGTCTGAGCCGTAATGCCAAGTAGTTATAAATATTTGCGTTATATTTTTTTTTACTCAAATGCACGCCCGTATTAATCGTAAATTTGTATTTAGATAGTAATACATAATTATGTCGTAACTAAATTAAGATAAAACCTAAATCTCATAAAAATATATCAATTAAATAAAGGTGTATTTAATTGTGTATGTGCCTAATTACTTTAGTCTTTAAAAAGAAAGAAATTACTTTATGCACAAGAGCATAAAAACACATTTTATGCCGCCTTCTCTCGACATAAAGAACAACTTTACGAGCATGAGAAGTGAAAATATCATTTATCACTACTCATTTCTATTATTATCATTCGTTATCATCTATTATTAACAAAGTAAATATTGTTTATTTATATACAACGTGTAACAAAAAGGTGTGGTCAAAATGAATAGATCCAAAGTGTATCCCATCTAGTAGTCGTGTTGTTATTAAGACATAATTATTAACTTTAATTTGTCATGCAATGGTTAATGAAATATTTATAATTGTGAGCGCGTCAGGTAAGCAAGTATAAGCAAGCAGCAGTGATCATAAATGTTAGTACACAGAGGTTACTAAACCACTAGGGCTGAGACTTGTTTATTTTGACGTGACGACACAATAGAAATATTAAATTAAAAATTACATAACACATTAAAGTTAATAATCATGACTTAGTAACTCTGCATACAAGATCTTGATCGGATACACTTTGGATCTTCTCATTTTGACCACACTTTTCTTGTTACACGTTGTATAACTTGTAACAAAAAACACTTTGACACTGGCTAAATGTGCTAACCGCACGAAGCCATAAATGAGGGGTAAAAAAAAAGCTAGAAGCTACTTTGTGGTTCAATAAGAGCAAACCTGTAATTTAATCTAAAAAGTAAGACAGAAATGGCAATACTAAAATGGCTAAGCTAAAATTCTAGAAGCTAATAATGTGACCTGAAAACTACTAAACTATTATATTGCCATTTCTGGGTACAATATTTGGTGGCGATTTACCTACCGTTGCTTTGGAAAGGATAAATTAATAAAGAAATAGGGTACTAGTGTGAAGAAAACTAAACTAAACTACACTTTGATCGCAGTGTTCGACATAATTACGTTGCAAAAAAAAACATAACTTATTTATTTATTTATTGCACTTATGTATACAGTATGTATACTTATGTTTTACTTTCATTTAAATCTTACGGAATGACAGCTAGAAAGCAGCCCCCCGATTTCCATAATAAAAATCGTTACGATACGGTAGCGTATGGTGCTCAGTCGTTGAAACCATTTTCATACTAAAATCCGATTATAAAAAAACTTTTTATAAAAGTCTTTAAAATCAGCTCGATTCCAACGACTAAGTCGCTACAAAATCAGTACGGTTTTTGTAACGGGAATCAGGGCACTGGTGGTAGATACGTATTCAATAGGCATGATGACTTTTAGGGTCCCGTTCTACATCGTAGGTAAAATACCTCCACTAACTCCGAAAAAATATTATTTCAGCAATAAACTAGTTGTAAAGCAAATTATTGCATTTTTTCCTACCTACTTTGAATTATGCGCGAAAACGCTAGCAGGTGTCATGGCGTCCGCTTTACTGAGGCGTGACGTCACACGCTCAGTAAACATCTCTAGACAAGTGGCGTAACGTTAATATAATAGAAATGAAATAGAATGATTATTGTACGGGATTTTTATTTATCCCTCCTTTAATGTTTTTTTTTCTGGGGTTTTATTCAATTTTTATTTATATCGTATAATAATATTGTATAGGTAAGTAATTTTAACAATTTAATTTAATTTTCCGTGTAAGTATTTCAAGATTTGATTTTATGTTTAAGCATGTCGTTTTGTTACCGTTACTATTTTAATTGGTTTCTATAATGTAACATTGTAATTTTGACAATTTAATTCAATTTTACGTGTTTTTTTTAATGATTTGATATTTAAGCATGTTGTTTACACATATCTGTGGAGTTGCAGTCTACCTATTTTACTAAAAATCATGTAAAACCTCAACAACTATTACTGTAAATCTGTTTTGTGTGATAAAATTAAATAAATAAATCCTACTAATATTATAAATGCGAAAGTTTGTGTGTATGTATGTTCGTTTATTTGTTACTTATTCACGCTGCAACGGATGTATGGATTTGGATGGAATTCGGCATACAGATAGTTTATAACCTGGAATAACACATAGGCTATTTTTTATACCGAAATTCCCACGGGAACGGGTACCACGCAGGTAAAACCGCGAGCGGCCGCTAGTAAAAAATAAATATACTTTGATCTTTTATTACTGTCATCATGTCTATTGTACGAGCCAAAGTACATAATTATTGTGCAACATAAAAATCGATGTAAATGACCTGCTAGCGTAGGCATTTGTAGTGCAGTTTTCTGTAACCTACTTATTTGTCGCTTATAATTTTATTGCATTAAATCAGTGTCGCAACAGCGCTCATTGGGTTTGGTGATTTTCTACGTACTTACCTTTCCCCCTTATCAACATACAACTGTATCCCGCTACAGTTTTTGGTCCTTCGAATAAAACAGGACTTCGCGATCGTGACGCTACGACGTTTTACTAAAGACTAAAATTAGTTGTTGGCCCCTAATTTTAACGATTATAGGACAAATAATCGATCCCTGGTTCTCGTCGAAAACTGCCGCTACCCTAAATAAAAAAATAAAAGTAACTGACTTGGCCAGCTTAGAGAGGAGGGCGGAGCTCTTCTCGCGCGGCGCCCGGGGCTCCGAGGGCGGCGGCTCGGGGCTCCGGGCCTTGCGCTCGAACACCTCGAAGCGGGACTTCACGTCTAAGTGGGACAACTCTTCTAGTCCCAGGTCTGGTTTATCTGATGCTGCAGACAATATAGATAATATAGGATATTTGTAGCAGTTAAGATAAGATAAGATAAGATATTTTTTAGCAGTATTAAGTTTGTTTATTAATTTTATTTGAGGACAACCAACAAAATATACAACAATAGAAATTGGTTATGCATGTAAAATGAAAGAAAAAAATATTTCGATGTAAATTTGGGGCTTTTTATTATTTTCCATTTTATGGATTAATTCTAAAATGTCAAATTATAATAATAAAACAAATTAAGCCGGAATAGACAATTTTAGTATTTTTGTATCCCATACTTAGCTCAAAGCTTTGATGATTCTTTCAGATAATTTTTACACTTCCACCAACTCATTTTCTGTCCCCACTGCTGGGGCACGAGCCTTCCCTATTGATGGATAGGGAGAACGGGCCATAAACCACCACCATCAACTTTCTTTGTGGACAGTTGAAAGAAATATTTTTTAAAGTTTACAGAAAGTATATTATATTTGTCCCAGACCTTTTTACAATAACTGGTTTTTCACGAATTATTGTTGAGTGAGACTCTTGTGCAATACCAAGTTGGGATAAACAATAACTACCGTGTTTATGCTATCTCTCTCTCTCTCTCGTACGTACCTCTGACGACATCTGGCGGCAGCTCTATCGGATTGCTTTCACAAATGATCAGTTGATGTCTTTTTGGAGTGGCTGAAAACAAAAAAAGAAAATTAATAAAATATATTAATACATGCGACTCGCCATGCCACGCCTTGTTGGCAAAGCTCTCGGCCCGCAGGTCCTGAATTCCATTCCCAAGACGGCCAAAATATTTATCAGATTTTTTGATGCATAGCCCGGGTTTGTGATTTTATTTTTAATTAATAGTTTGTAATTATTACCACTTTAAATAGGGGTAAGAAAATTAATAAACAAGGTTGGTTTTTGTAATAGTTGAATAATAATGAATAATATAAAAGTTAATTACTGATATGTTTTTTTTTATCAAAAGTTTGCAATTATACTGCAGCCCACTGGCAATCATTTTAATATTTTAGTGTCATCATCAACATCATCATCTCAGCCAAAAGACGTCCACTGCTGGACAAAGGCCTCCCCCAAGATGGGGGGTATTTGCCATAATCGCCACGCTTGGCAGGTGGGTTGGCGATCGCAGTAGGTTGAAATTAACCTCAGAGAGATGCTGCTGCCCATCCTCTGGAATGGTCTCTTAGTCGCCTTTTACGACACCCACGGGTTGAGATGGGGTGGTGCAATTCTTTATCCCCGGCACCACACAGGGAATTATACCAGTAAACTTAGCATTTTTATTTAAATAAGTACCTAAACAATCACCACTCTTTATTGTCGGTGACTGTTCGAGTACACACGGCGGCAGATCAACCTACCCAAAACTGTCAAATTTCTACAATCAATTTTGAACTTTACTGTTTGGTTATAAGGATCAATATTCAATGGAGAAATTTGACAGGTTTGGGTAGGTAGATCTGCCGCTGTGTACATAAAATCATGGGTGCCGAATTGGGAAGGTGCCGAAACGAAACTAACCCTTGTGATCCACATTTGGCAAGTGATTAAGCCACGGTGACCATTGTAGCTATCACTTGATTTCAAATTCAAATTCAAATTCTTTTATTTCGTGAAACATAGGTATGGTATGCGGTCTTACACAATCAAATCAGAGCCACTATGATCTGCCTCAAGAGCATTCAAAATATATTGAAGTTACAGTAATATTATTTATACAACTACAATTATTTCCAATAATTATTTTTAATTATATTTATGATTTAGAATGCATGCCATAAGTATTCTTGAATGTCAATATCTACTTAATAATATTTATATTTCAATTATATTATTAATTATATTATTTTTTATATTTCAATTATAGAGGCCTTTGCCCGACCAGGAAATTGCAGCTAGGTCCGTCGGGTATCGCGCCGAGCGTTTCACCACTAGGCTACCTACATTCGGATCGGATCGTATCTGGTGAAGTGGTAAAGTGAAATAGGTTTCCCTCACCGTCAGGCTCGTCGTCGCCGTCGACCGGCCGCGGCTCGAACAGCTGCTTGAAGTGCGGCTTGCAGTACAGCGTCGTGTGATCGCTCTGGTACGTCTCCACTCTGCGTAAGCGCAACCAACGTAAGTACTTCATACAAATAGAGAAATCGTGGGTGGTGCATCATGGGAGAGGAACGATTCTCTCTCCCATGATCCGGTAAGGGTATTGGTATTTTAGGAGGAAGAGAGACGTAGAGGAATCGTGGAGTGAGTCGTTGGGGAAAGGTCGTAGTGATGGATAATTGTAGAAGGAGATAGGGTGATTCGGGGAAAGGGAGTCGTGGGGAGTCGTTGGGGAGGGAGTCACAGGGAAAGCCGTGGGGGATAGATAGAGTGACAGATCAAGGGTAAAGGAGTCGTGGTCGATAGATCATGGGGGAAGTCGTGGGGGTGTCTCAGGAGAAGGAAATCGTGGGGATGAGTCGTAGAGGAGAGATCGTGGGCACAGTTTTAAAAGCATACAGTTGGGCATCGAAGGTACTTTCGCAGAGCAAGGGCCCCTCCCTTGCTCTGCGAAAGTACCTTCGACCCCGCGGGGAAGCGGGCGCTGCGGCCAGTGTCCCACAAACAAGCGCAGTTTGTGGGAGTTACCTTGAAGGGCAGCCACGTTGGCGTACTGCGTGTTTTAAACGTTTTTTTGAATTTACGTTCAGTGATTCCTATTGAATATAATGGTGCATACACACACATTGTTCTGTATACGGTTGTAAGTGGACGTCGAAACAACAAGAATTTAAAATTTCATATAAAATTTTCCCGTGACGCACGCAAGGTAAGTTTTTCCTTTAATTTCGTAATAACTTGTATGTACTTTGTCTTTGTTGGAATGTACCTATGTAGTTACATGGATAGTAAAATATATATAACAATATATATTTTACCATCCATGTATGTTGGTGAAGTGCAGGGTACTCCAAGTACAAGAATAAATAACCAAATTCTTGTGCTCCAACAACAGATGACTAAATAGCTTTTTTTTTCATTTTTTTTAAATTTATTTTGCCAACTTTTCATTAATTAGTAATGAACGTTTTTACAACACATAACTATTAACTAATAGATACAGAGGAAGTTCTATCAACAATTTTTTAGGGTTTATATTTAAGATTTCCGGGCATGTTTCTTTTTTTTTTATTGTTAAGCAATCCGAATGAGAATGAGAATTCATTATATTGTTAAATTTAATAATAGAAAATTGAAATCTAAAAATAAACCTTCACGTAAATATTTAGCAGTGCAACATTTGTAAATAACTATGTAGTTTATTCTTGTTAAGAAATATTTATTTTATAAAAATATTAACGATTATTTGATTTCGAATTTTGTGACAACCCTTGCATATCGGCGAACGATCGCGATAGATACCTACGCGGGCGGGCGGCATCGCCCCACATCAAAGGCGATGCCCTACTGTATGAAATAGTGGGGAGGGAATCGTGGGGGTGTCTCGTGGGAAGGGAGTCGTGTGGGAGTTGTGAGAGAAGAAGTTAAGGTACTCACGTGAGCTGCCTGTTGCACTGCACGCATTGGAAGCACTCCTTGTGCCAGACCCGCTTCTCGGCCTTGATCCGCTCCATAGCGTACACGGGGCGCGCGCACTTCTGGCATTGAGGGTTCGTCTCCCCGTCGGTGGACGCCTTCATCTTTTTGTGCAGTTTCTCGGAACTTTTTGACTGGAAAATAAAGAGACGGCTGGGTATAGCAAAGTAACAGAAATCATCATCATCATAGTCATCTCAGCCAAAAAGACGTCCACTGGTTCACGACATTCATTTGACGTCACAGATTGTGCTTCAAGAGGCATGTTAATAAGCCAATGGCCCCAGTTGTTATCGAAAGATGGCAGTCATCAAAATCAGCCAGGGGGGCGGTGATATTATAATCAAAAGTGACATGATATACACTATGAAATACAATATTTTTTGCATTATTTACATACATGTATGATGAATGAATATATATGTATATTATTATTTATCCCCCTCGTGGAATTTTTTCAACACTTCCGTCTTTTTTCAAATTATTTACATATTTATTTATTTATTTATGTTTATTTACAATTTGATTGTTATGATACATACTTGCTTTTAATAGCATTGATGTACTGACATACATATACGTGTAACAGAGAGGTATGGTAAGACGTAAAATTGTCATTGAGCTGGACGAGGAATTAGACCGCATTTATAAATGGGGCTCTGATAACCTCGTCCAGTTCAATGCCAAAAAGACACAGGTCTGCGCTGTCAAAAGTCCGCATTTCTCCCCCAGCCCTCCTTCCAGAGCAACCTATTACCCATCCAGACTGGTCTCAGTCTCTTAGGTATGGACATACACAGCGACCTCAACCCGAAGAGCTATATTGAGAGCATCATAACCACAGCCTCACGTAAACTCGGAATCCTGAACAAAGTGAAGCGGTTCTTCACGCCTGAGCAACGTTGTCTTTTGTATAAGACTCAAGTGCGCTCCTGCGTGGAGTATTGCTCTCATCTTTGGGACGGATCCGCCAAGTACTTGCTCGAAGCTCTTGACAGGTTGCAGAGACGTGCTGTCCGTATTATCGGTAACGATGACGTTACAACCAGTCTGGAGCCGTTACAGCTACGTAGGGACATTGCTTCCCTTAGTGCTTTCTACCGCCTTTACCACGGTGAATGCTCTGAGGAGCTCTTTAACCTCATTCCTCCCTCTCCATTCCTTTCCAGATCGACGCGTGCAGGTCTGAGAAGCCACCCTCATACCGTGCTGACCATCAAGACACGTACCAAAAAGTTTGGACAATCGTTCCTTTGCCGAACTGCCCGTATGTGGAATGCGCTTCCCGCACACGTGTTTCCCTCCTCTTTCTCTCCCGGGTTATTTAAGCGGGGCGTGAAAAAGCATTTATGCAGGCCGCCATAGTGTGAGCGTTCGGCATAGCGTGGTAGCGCTGTGATGAACGCTTTCACTTCTTGGGCTTCACTGGCTGCTTTTCATCAGGCAGGGTGAAGCAATTATGGCGTGTCACAATAAAAAAAAAAAATAATAAAAATGAAAAGATCCAAAGAGTATCCGATCTAGACCTTGTATGCAGAGTTACTAAAACATATTTATTAACTTTGATTATAAAATGTTTTTGTTTTGTTTATATAATTTTTAACGCAAATTTTGTTGCGAACAAATTACAAAAACACAAATGTTGAAACCACGATAGCTCAATTGGGAGATCACCTGACCCGATATGTCAGAAGGGTGCAGGTTCAAATCCTGCTCGTAAAAAATTATTTAACATTTGTGTTTTTGTAACATTGATTATCTTTTACGGTCGCATGCTGCTCGCCTGTGGAATGCTTTGTCTGTGCCTGTAAGACGTGCGAAGTCTCTGCAGTTTTATGAAACTCGTCAAAGATCACTATCTGTCATCGTAATTCTACTGTTAATCCACTAATATTATTTTTTGTTCTTAAGTTGTATGTATATATTTTATGTTCTATATATTTATATGGTTGTATGTATGTGTGTATATATGTGTATTTATGTTTATATAGCAAATTATTACTGTACACTTTTTTTTTCAACGCCTCCTTCTTATTTATTATCAATCCTCTCCATCCCTAGGTGGCCTTAATTTAATTTTTACACCTTTCTGTTACACGTTGTTTGTACTGTGAATCGAACCCGGGACCGGAGACCAGCCGTGGTTAACCACTAAACCACAGAGGCAGTTAAAATATTGATGTTTATGAATACTTACAACTGATATCGACCCTTCATCCTTATGCCGCCTCATTGACTTTTTCTTCTTGACCTGCCGCTGCTCCGTCATCTGCACCTCCTGGTAGCTCCTCTGGACCCTCGACTCCGACTGGATGAGGGTCTGAGACGACTCCATGGTGGCCGTCACTGTCGCCGTCGCCATTGTTTTGTGCTCTGAAAAGAAAAAGCGTCTATGGTTCACTTTTAATGGAATATTTATTTATCTATCCATGACTATACTTATATACTAATATACAATAAAGCTGAAAAGTTTGTTTTTTTGTTTGAACGCGCTAATCTCTCGAACTACTAGTCGGATTTGAAAAAATATTTTAGCATTTGATAGCCCAATTTTTGTGGAAGGCTATATATAGGCTAAGCTCTTAAGGGTCATAGCTTAAGGCTTAACATTAAGCTATGACCCTTAAGAGCCGACAAAAAAAGTTAGAATGAAACTCTAAGCGAATACGAAGTACTAGCGCATTCAGACGATGCGATACGACGCGGTGGGTAAGGGAACAGCTAGTTTATACATAAAAAATAACAGAAATCAGACGGAAAACTTACATATCACATAAAAAAAACAATAAAAAAAAATATATTATAACATTTAAAAATTGTTTCTCAAAAAGAGCGTATGTGCGTTGTACTAATTAGGAAGAAAAACTATGAAGTACAGTGATTTGGAAGTTACAAGAGACTTTGAATAAGAGAAGAGTGAGAAAAAGCAGTCTTAATTGATTATGCGTAAGAATTTGTCGCCAGTGCAAAAATCGCACCCCCCAGCTGTTATTGTTTAAGAATTTTCGGTGTAAAAAATAAGTTACCGTACCAGTGACTTTGAACAATTCAATTCAATTCAATTCAATCTTGACGACCTCCTTGGTCGAGTGGTTTGCACACCGGTTTTCATGGTGTCGCTATCTCTGAGGTCCCGGGTTCGACCCCCGGTCGGATCAATTTAGAAATACCTGTTTTTCTATATTGTTTCGGGTCTGGGTGTTTCCTATGTATAATAAGTATATATATATATTATATTAAGTATGTTTATCCATTGTCCAGTTATCCATTTATCGAGTTTCTTAAGGAAGCTTTTATTGGGGCTAGATAATTGGTGTGAGTGTGGGAAACATTTATTTATATATTTTTATTTTTTTAATCATTTATTGCTCTCCCTAAGTATACATGAGTTGTTACAATATTAGTTAGATAGAACGTAGGCCCGGATTGGGCACGAAAATGTTTTGAGAGGAAATTAATATCTTATCTTATTCTACTGCTATCTGCTATTATTCTATGCTTCTATCCCCTGTGTGGTGCCGGGGATAAAGAATTGCACCACCCCATCTCAACCCGTGGGTGTCGTAAAAGGCGACTAAGGGACCATTCCAGAGGATGGGCAGCAGCATCTCTCTGAGGTTACTTTCAACCTACTGCGATCGCCAACCCGCCTGCCAAGCGTGGCGATTATGGCAAATACCCCCCATCTTGGGGGAGGCCTTTGTCCAGCAGTGGACGTCTTTTGGCTGAGATGATGATGATGATGATGATTCTACTGCTAATACAATTCTAATAGAATAAGAGAAGAAGGAGGTCCGGGGCCGATAACCTGCTGAAACATCCCTTCACTCGTTCTGAGTACTTTAGGGATTCTTTTACGGTTAGGGCTTTGGAATAACCTCCCGCCTGATGGTCGTCACTCCAAGACACTTGCCATTTTTAAGATTAAACTTCATTATTCTCTTTTAGATATAGATCTTAGTTTGCAACAACCCTATCGTATGTAGGTATATGTAGATTATTATAAAAATAATATGTATTAGTATATCCTATGCCACAAAGGTTGTCTGGAAGAGATTGCTTTAAACGATAAGACCGCCTTTGCTTACTTATATTTTAAATTTTCTGTTAGGTACTTGTATTGTGTTTATTAGCGTAAGTAATAAAGCGTTTCAAAAAAAAGGAGCACCCGTGATTTCATTGTCACCGGTTCAAAAATCGCCCTCCTGGATGAGATCGAACTCATTGACGTGCACCTCGGAGAGGCCTATGAGACATGTGGACCAGGGCCTTGAATACCATTAAAAACTTGGTATCAATACTTCTGCCAAACGAAGATACCGGTAAAAAAGTAACGGCAAGCTTGGTATCGTTACCTAGGTGACATTTTTACCGGTAAATTAACAAACCGCTCTACGCGGATTGGCTCAAGCGCAATATTTAACGAAAAAGTAGCGATACTGACCGGTACCAAATTACCTTTATAGAAATAACGTTACTTGCCGGTACTTAAAGTTGGAATTTGGTAACGGTATCAAGCCCTGATGCGGACTAACACACGCGAACAAGGGTATGAGTGACATTTTTACCGGTAAATTAACAAACCGCTCTACGCGGATTGGCTCAAGCGCAATATTTAACGAAAAAGTAGCGATACTGACCGGTACCAAGTTACCTTTATAGAAATAACGTTACTTACCGGTACCTAAAGTAGGAATTTGGTAACGGTATCGAGCCCTGATGTTGACTAACACACGCGAACAAGGGCACTTACTGATTAATTATCAAAAAAGGAACACTTACCGAAAAAAATTGGTAATATCGAAAGCATGACTGACATTGAATTTAGTTCACTGAATTCTCAAATATTAGAAATCAAACAACCAATAGGTATCTAACTCTAGACGTTTCGTTGTCTGAGTCTGCCACATCAATGTCTAACATTTCAAGGTGTTCCTCTTTAAATAGTATTGGGGGCGAATATTTGAATCATTTCGTTACTTTTCAGCAATAAATAGTACAATGACTGATAATGAGATGTGTTCTATTTAGGTACGCAGAGTACACTCTCATAGAGTCCGTCGCGTCGCTTGTAAATACCTATACCTACCTCGCTGAAAAATACGTTGTTACGTTGAAATTAAAAACCTTTTACTATGTAGATAAAACAACTTTGGAAGGGGTCATAAACCACCACGTGGGCTCAGAGCGGTGCGGTTGTTGTTAACGACTGGTAATGCAGTCGGGACCAACGGGTTTACGTGCCTTCCTTCCTTCAGAGAGGAGCTCGAGATGATAAATAGGTATTTGATCACCCATCATGTGTTCACCGAATGTAAAAAGGAGTTTAATAATAACCATTACCTATACATAGTGCAATATCTTATTTTCAAACTGAAAACTGAAAAAAAAAACTGCCTGCCGAAATATACTTGAACAAAACGACTTGCCTAAGTTGGGATATGAACCTAATACATATCGCAATCAGTGTGACAGCTCATCTATTTCTCATCCAACTTAGATATTAGTCTTCCTGAAACCCTTTAAACGCCAGTCGGATTTATCCGACAAATATTTACGAGCCATTGTCGGCTGAGTGAATCCTCATTTTTCTGCGACATATCAACAGGACAATAAATCTATAAACATAGGTATTTGTTTTTTGTAAATGTTTAGGCAGATTCACCACAACACGGTATGATTAAAGTTAGACAATGGTCAAACAGATGATGTCAACTTGTTAGCTAATATTATATCTTCTCCTTCTCTGTCCTTCCCATACATCTGGCGTTGTACACTCGTCCTTCCATATTCAGCCCATTCTCCTATGGAATTCCTCTTGAAATCAGGATGGCTACGAGTCGTGACGCCTTTAAAAAGAAAGTCCGTATGCTCTTTTTTGATAAAACCTTGGCAGAATCATCTCAGTAACGTTCTATTTATAAAATATGTATTATATGTTTATTTTTGTTTTATATTTGTAAAAGTAGTTTATGTAATAATAATATACATTATATTGGTGTATATAAGTATAATTATTTAAATTGTATATATGTAGGTATATAAGTACTGTGCGTTTTATAATATATTATTATTATTTCTAAATTGTTGTCTTCACCCAATTGCACCTACCTTGTTATTTCTGCACCACCCTATGGTTGACTGGTAGAGAATGCCTCAGGCATTAAGTCCGCCATGTAATATATGTTGCAAAAGTTTAAAAAAAAAAAAAAAAAGTCTCCTGAGTTTCTTGCCAGCTTTTCTCGGTCGAAGGCTCTCCCAAAATCCGACCTGGTGGTAGATTCAGTAAACCAAATTATCTATACAACGTGTACCAGAAAGGTGTGGTCAAGATGAATAGATCCACAGTGTATCCGATCTAGATCTTGAATGCAGCGTTACTAAGACATGATTATTAACTTTAATTTGTTATGCAATTTTCAATTAAATATTTCTGTTGTGACGTCACATCAAAATAAACAAGTCTCAGCCCTAGTGGTTTAGTAACCTCTGCGTACTAACATTTATGATCATTGCTGCTTGCAAAATAATAAGGTATTACTGTACACTTTTTATTTTATTTTTTATTTTCAACGCCTCCATTTTATTTATTATCAATCCTCTCCATCCCTAGGTTGCCTGGAAGATATCGCTGTTAGTGATAAGGCCGCCCTTTGTACGACTCCAGATTTAATTTATAAATTCTTTGTCAAGTATATGTTTTTATGTGTACAATAAAGTATTTTATTCTTATTCTATTCTTCTTGCTTGTGCGCCTGACGCTCATAATCATAACTTACCTAATATAAATATTTCATTTACTATTGCATGACAAATTAAAGTTATTAATTGTCTTAGTAACAACACATCAAGTTCTAGATGGGATACACTTTGGATCTTTTCATTTTGACCACACCTATTTATTACACCTTGTATATTAGTACGTGAAGCAAAAACTTTGTACCCTTTTTTACGAAAATTGCGCGGACGGAGGAGTATGAAATTTCGCACACTTATAGTTTATGTAGAGAAGGTTATCCGAACGTTAATTTTATTTTTTTATCATGCATAAAAATACATTAAATCAATAAAACAAACATTACACACTCTACCATGTATTTGACACACACGCATATATATACTCTTTAGCAAAATTTCAAAAATGGAAGAGGAGCGGCCGAAATGTGTCAATGCCAATCCAAACTCACATTCTATCTTTTTTTAATTTTTCATGGCTTAGGATACAATCCGTGCAGCCTTAATAAAATTACGGTCGAATTTCGACTACTAGTAATTCATTATTATTTGTATTTTATACTTAGTTTGGACGTCAATAAGTACCTGTAAAGGTCTATAGGTATTGAGTAAACGATTTGACTTTAACTTTGATTTTGACTTTAGAGACACAATATTTTAAACACGTATTTAGCCAGTTTAACTTTAAACACTTTGTAGTACAAGGGTAAACGTCTAAAAGAAATATTTTGACAAATATTGAACAATCGGTTAACTTAAAACAGCTATTGAAGTATTTTAAATTGTTATTATTGTCGTGGGTTAATTCCCACATATCGTGGGAATGTGTCCGTTTCGATATAAATATAGCATAATGTGAGTGAACGCGAAACTATAAAAGAACACTCTGCCTAACTTTCCCACCGGTACTTCAGTCAGTAAGTAAATGTACCAAAAATATTAATTTCTAAATGAGTTTGACGTTTGGACACGTTATGATGAACGGTAATAGGTAGGGCACGGGGACCAGTGATCAACATTTTTTCCTTTATTTATTAAAAACTAGCGACCCGCCCCGGCTTTGCACAGGTGCAATGCTGATACACGCAACCGCTATGTCTTTGCATTTTAATACGGGACCAGCAACTGATTTTAGTCTTTTGCAACAAATGAACAGACCAAATGCTTCTTAGCTGTTCCTCCCTAAAATTTTAATGTCATCATCATCATCAGCTCATTTATGTCCCCACTGCTGGGGCACGAGCCTTCCCTAGGATGGATAGGGAGAACGGGCCAACCACCACGCGGGCCCAGTGCCGATTGAAGGTTGTTAACGACTGCTAATGTAGCCGGGACCAACGGCTTTACCTGCCTTCCGAAGCACGGAGGAGCTCAAGATGATACATTTTTGGTCACTCATCCGATGACCGGCCTTTGCGAAAGTTGCTTAACCTCAGCACTCGCAGACCGGGCGCGTTAACCGCTGCGTCGTCATCGAGCTCCTCGATTTAAAATAATAAAATAATTGGTCATCATTGGTCGACTATTGGTCTTAAAGTGACGAATACTGGTGCCGGTGGTGTACTACCTTACCTAGTTTAATACCTAGCCTACATAATTACGGATTTCATTCGGAGGTGTCCTGCCTGAACATCGACCATAGTCATTCTGTCTGACTACTACCTACCTATTTGGAACGAGAGTTGATCCAAAGACATACCTATGCAAACTTATTAATAAATTTTATTATAAACATATAGCACACATTTAAAAATGAAATCGTCGTTCCATTTCACGGCGATCAAAACAAGCTTATTTAGTGTGAACACATAAAAAGTGTAGGCTATGGTTCAGTTAAGAAATAACTGAGCCACTGGCGCGAGTACCTACCGCAACACCATAAAGTTTGGATATCTATATTTAAACGCCGCCCCAATTAATCACAGCTTCCGAACGTGCGTAACTTGACACTTTATTTTTCTTCCATTAAAACGCGGGAAAAACAAAGAGATTGGTTGGGAAATTGTCTTGTCTATGGTAACGGGTTATTTTGGGTACGGCTTTCCAACGCGCCGATCACAGCGATTTTATTTTTAATCAAAATCTCACGCGCCTCTCTCTCTAGTTTATATGTGTTTTACTATAGGACTATACCTATTTCAGAATAGTGCAGACGTACGTAAACTATCAGACAGACAAGTTTTGTAACGAGGTACAATGTGCAGTCCGCAACAAAAGTAGCCGAGCTCTTTAGTACTTTACCAAAAGAAGTAATTAATCGAATAGGCGCTTTTCAACCTCTAGGATTGATGTTATTATGACACGGTACTAAAGTCTTTAGCTATTAGTGCTATTATTGACCAGTGACCGTATCTATACTAACTAGTGGTCGCCCAGTGGTCGAAATTCGAATGTAATTTTATTAAGGCTGCACGGATTGTATCCTAAGCAATGAAAAATTAAAAACGATAGAATGTGATGGATTTGAAACGATAGAATGTGTTTGGATTGGCATTGACAGATTTCGGCAGCTCCTAATCCATTTTTGAAATTTTTGAAAAGAGTATAATTTATATGCGTGTGTGTCAAATACATGGTAGTGTGTGTAATGTTTGTTTTATTGATTTAATGTATTTTTTATGCATAATTAAAAAAAAAATATTAACATTCTGTACTCTTTCTCTATATAAATTATTGTAAGTGTGCAAAAATTTCATACTTCTCCGTCCGCGCAATTTTTCGTAAAAAGGGGTACAAAGTTTTTGCTTCACGTACACGTATATATAGATATTATAAAGAGGAAACCTTTGTATCTTTGTATGTATGTTTGCAACGAATAAACTCAGAAACTACTGGACCGATTAAAAAAAATCTTTCACCATTATAATGATACATAAGCGCTGGCTGAGTAACACAGGCTATATTAAAAAAAATATCCACCCGTGCGAAGCCGGGACGGGCCGCTAGTAAACTTAGGCCCGATTTTTTAATCCTCAGATAAGTCATAACCAAAGAATAAGATTGTCATTGTGATATATTTTCTAAAGAGAATCTGTCATCATTATGTCAAATTATTCAATGAATAAACTTAACTGACGATTGAAAAATCAGTCCTCAGTATAAATTAGGGGACTGAAGAATTCTATAGTGTGTTTCCATTAGGTAAGTAGGTTAATTTCTTTAAACTGCCTCGATGTAGTGGTATATAGTCTCAGACTCCGGGGTTCAAGGTTTGATTCCCAGCGGATACTCGGTTTGATTTATGGAAGGGCTTTGTTCTTAGTGAGCCTTGCAAGCTTCCACCGTCGTATCTAAACCTGTCGCTATAACAACATTCGGCTAACTATCTCGACAGTTATGCGAAAATGGATTTCGCGATCGAAATTCGAACGGAAAATTAACACCTTTAATCCAAATCACCTACATACCTACGTTTTGTTTACAGCGTGAATCGGGCTTCGTGTGGGCGTGTGGGTATATAATGCATTGACGTACCTACCACAATGACTTCTTAGCGGGAAAGTGAAGAGTGATGTCTGCGGTTTTGTTTTATTTTCTAAAATGTGTGTTATGTCAAATATTAATGTGAAATAATGGTGGATTATTAACCGTTAAGTGTTCGTGAGTGTGCATGAGTGTTGGCAAATGAAACAAAACAGTGCAACGTCACTTTTCAAATTATCTCAAGAAGTCGGCACGAGGACTTGTAAAGCCCTACATCTTTACTAAGATATTTGAGGGGTTGGGGGGTCTATCATTTCTCACTTCTCATTCATCATCATCATACATGAAGGGAAAAATACTAATGAAGTTAAGAAACTAATGACATGACCAAGACAGACAAGAAGTGTTTAGAACGAAAGAATAGGCTTGATGGATTTCATCCGAAGCCGTAAAACAATACAAAAAAAACCGACCGCAACATAAGGAGACTGCAGAAGGCAAGCTTCACACAAACGCGCTCGAGATGTCCGTGTATACGTACACATAGACATAGACAACCTCACATGGACACGGAATTATTATTACTAGTGGTCCCCCAGTGGTCGAAACTCGACCGTAATTTTATTAAGGCTGCACGGACTGTATCCTAATTCATAAGCAATGAAAAATTTAAAAAGATAGAATGTGAGTTTGGATTGGCATTGACAGATTTCGGCCGCTCCTCATCCATTTTTGAAATTTTTGAAAAGAGTATATATGCGTGTGTGTCAAATACATGGTAGTGTGTGTAAGGTTTGTTTTATTGATTTAATGTATTTTTTATGCATAATTTAAAAAAAAATTAACATTCTGTACTCCTCTATATAAACTATAACTGTATTAAAAGGCCATTGAGCGGAACAAAGGCTCAAAAGTGTTCGCAAGAGATCTGGGCATTGGGCAGTCCCAACTGACGACGCTGAAAACCGGATGACGGCAGAACTGTCACGACCAGGTGCGATGTTATGGGAGAGGTCGAGAAGTTTTATGGACAGCTTTACACATCCACACGGCCATCTGTACAAAGCTTAGCAGAACAGCTTTGTCCAAGTAGATAAGGAAGAAACGCAGAATTACAAGCAATGACAATTTATTTGCTAGTTCCAAAGAACGTTCAGGCGATAAATCTTTGTTAATTACTCTTTACGTCTCCATACCGCTTCCAATTCATCTTGCGATATTGCTTGTCGACTCACTATCATTGTTAAATCAGTCTAAAACATTTTTCTTGGTACTGAGCTGGCTAACTAGCTTACGGCCCAAATGATGGGAAGGGGCCATCACAGCCCATGTACGCTTGACCTTGCTTGACAATACTTGCATTTCCGATCCTAAAAGCTTCAGTCCTATTGCATCTAGGTATGTATGCCCGTCCCCGCGGTTTAATTCCCTCGGGAAAGGCCCCGCGGTCTTCACCGTATCGGAGTTTGGTCCCCCAGAGGTTTAGTGAGTATCCCCCTCCGTCTCGCCCTTCCCAGCCTTGGGCCTTCCCTTGGCAGCCGACTGGAGACAATGGCGTCTCCATGACAGTCGGTGGGTTGTGGAAAGGCGGACGGGTGAGTCTCACATAACTTGGGGCCTCTTCAAGGCCCCGGGTACTCGTAATGAGTTCCTCTGGGTTAAAAAAAAAAAAAAAAAAAGGTATGTATGCCCGTAAATTCACTGGATTCAGTATTTCTTTAAAAAAAAAACAAAACAAATCCTATAGCTGCCAGCTATAGGGTTTTGTTTTGTTTTTTTTTCAAGCTGAGGACAGGGCGCTATAGCGCTCATTAGGGGAGGCCTATGTCCAGCAGTGGACTAAGATGGGCCGATGATGATAGGTTTTAGGCTTTAGAAACTTTTTAAGTTTCTCGCCGCCCCCAACAAGTCTGGTGGCGGTGTAAGGGACTTCCGAGGCCAACAGCAAACTCGCCGCCCCTAAACAAGTCCGGTGATGGTGTAAAGGACGTCTTAGGCCAACGGCAAACTCTAAAAAAAACGTTTTGGGGTGGTAGCAACTCGCAACGAAAACCAGTCGTATTTTTTGGATGTAAAAAGTCGGCAAACGAGCTTGTAAGCCACCTAATAGGTGGTCATCTACAGCTGCAGCATCCAGGTAACTGTCCTACATTACTGACTAGAGTGCCTTATCACACTTTTCTTGAAGAACCTCATGTCATAGATAACGGCAAGGGAAACATTAAAAATGGATTATAGGCAGGTATAAAAAAATGTAATTTAATAATTATGTAGTGTTAATTCCGCTAACTCACTCGTTTATCCAGCTTGGATGCAACACGCATGCACCGCCCTCCCGCCCGCAAAAAGTATGCACATGCAGGAGAAACCATGGGTGCAAGCGAACATGCACAACAACGATACCCGACACGTGTTTCGCCCCTCCACGGGGCATCCTCAGGAGCTGAGTGAGTTAGCGGAATTAACACTACATATTATATTATTTAAATTACATTTTTTTTTGTACCATGGATTTCTGCAAAATAACGCCTGATTCCATTAATTATCCTATAGGCAGGTTCCTACACCACCTCAAATAATCTGTCATAAACACCGCTGGAATAGAACGGGCCATAAACCACCGCGCGAGCCATAACGCGAGCCCAGTTCGGATTCGTGGTTGTTAACCACTGATGACGTAAATAGCGCGCTCAATGACCAAAAAATAGTAATGGCTATTTTTATTGATTTTAAAAAAGCATTTGATACGTTAGATCACGATGGCTTGCTGCAGTCTATGGAAGAATGTGGAATTCGGGGACCTACAAAAGCATGGTTTCAAAATTATCTAGAAAATAGGACATTAGAAGTCTGCATCAGCGGAACTAACAGTGATGAAGGTAGAATTAAGTATGGAGTTCCGACTGGCTCCGTTTTTGGACCAGTAGGATACATCATACATGTCAACGGCATGAGCAACGTCATAAAGTCAAGTACTTCATATATGTATGCAGATGACACATGTTTAGTGTATTGTGATAAGGATCCAAAAGTTATACAAATTAAAATGCAAAAAGATTTCGATAACATCATTAAATGGGCACATGACAATGGAATAATGATAAATATAACTAAAACAAAGTGCATGTTAATATCTTCGCCATATAAACACGAAAAACATATAAATATCCTAATTAAAGGTCATACATACGAATGTTTACATAGCAATAGCACTCTAGATAACTGTTTATGTCAAAATCTGGAACAGGTTAAGTCCTATAAATATCTAGGATTAACCATAGATAATAAGTTTGTATGGAGCTTGCATGTTGAGCAGATCTGTAAAAAACTACGCAGTATAATGGGTAAACTGTATCATTTAAAATATATGACAAGTAGAGGAATATTACGTATGTTGTATCACGCACTTGCGGAGTCAACTATAGACTACGGGTTGGGTAGCTATGGCCTTACGTTCCCAGTGTATATCAATAAAATTAAAGCATTGCAAATAAGATTATTAAAATTATTAGTAAACAAAAGTGTCAAAAAGGAGTGTGAAAAAGAGTACGAAAAACTATATAAAATATGTAAAGTTGTACCTATAGACAAAAAGGTAAAACTTAAATTAATAATTGAACAATTTAATAATAACGAGCACAAGAAGGAACGGAGGTATAGCTATCCAACGCGTCAGTCTACAAGGACAAAATATGTAGTACCGAAAGTCACCAACTATTACGGAAAGCGTATGAGGCGATGGATTGTTCCGACAATATATAATGAGCTACCACCGGAACTACTTAGAGATGTCATCTCCAAAAACAACCTTAAATGTATTTAAAAAAAACATTATTTGTCACTTTGCCCATGACATTGTAAAGTTGCATAAATTGTGTAGGAACCCTCGTAAAGTAGTGTAGTGTGTATTATATAAGTATTGAGTAGCATTATTGTAAAACTATTGTTATACAATTCCTATATGTTGTAGTAATAAGGGCACAGTTTTTTAATTTGTTTCCTTTTATGTTATAGTTAAGTAAGATATAGTAACATAGCATAGATACTTAGATATAATTAGAATTTAAATAAAAATTTTAATGTAAAATAGATTAAAAATCCAAGATGAGAACTACTGCCGACAAACTGTTATGCAGTTTGGCAGATGATAATTTTGTAGCAAACATTTATATTTTTTTCTGGAAAATAAATTAAAAAAAAAAAAAAAAAAAAACGACTGCTAGTAAAGCTGGGACAAATTCTTGTGTCTTCCGAAGCACGGAGGACCTCGACATAAAAAATTTTTGGTCACCCATCCCATAACTGACATAAGTATAAGAAAGTTGCTCAACTTCAGCAATCGTAGATCAAGCGCGGTAACTACTGCACCACCGAGCTACTCAATATGCTTGTTTCCAAAAATAAAAAATTTTACTATTAGGTCATATTTGAAAAAGGACAACAATTCATTTGCGAAGACACGTAAACAATGATGTGGCGAAACGTTGGGTGTTACTCGAGATCTTGCAGAGTGCATAAACGCGTCTATTTTCGTTCTGCCAAAATAACGTTTCCACGAGTTATGGAGAAAATTTGGCAAAAGGTACGCACTAACGGTGCTGAATGTTGTCTTATTTCGAGTACAGTTTTATAAACAACTAGCTCAAACATATACATAAGCGCAGAAGACATAAAAGTTTTTGGTTCCTTACATTTTAAACAAACCGAAATCAGCTGTCAACAAAGGTGCTTCCTGGCGCGAAAGCAGGCAGCGCCATCTGTTGGCCTCATAACCCGTTCAACCCAAGTTGCAGTCTTTGCCTTATGTTGTTCCACTCCCGATCCAATTCAGACCCCTCGGAGAATTGAGTAAGGAACAGGGAACACGGTTGCATGATGCTATTCCCTCTAGAAACACTGAAGGTGTTTTGCTCACACAGTTCGAGTTTTAATCAGAACCCTTTTAGTTACTCCCAAATAAAACGCCGTGTGATGCTGTCAGCAAACTCTTTCTAAAAAACCCATTCGTTGAGCATGCCAATTGAAGAAAGAGTATAAATTTCTGAAATCAGGAATCAGGTTACAGGCCCGATCCGATCCGAACCCTTCGGAGACTCTGGTAGGGCACGGGGACGCGTACTTTTAAGTGTGCGATGCCGTTCCCTCTAGAAATCCTCCGAAGGTGATTCGATTCAACACGGATTGAGGTACCCTTTACGAACCTCGCCGCCCCCAAAAAACCCCGGTGACGCTGAAAATGCCGTTCGAGGCAATCAGCAATCTCTCTAAACAAAAAAAAACAGGTTACAGAGGCAATCTTGTCTAAAATGGGGATGATGCATATTTTTGTACTTTTGCAGGTAATACAGATAAAGAAGAAGGTGTACAAACACTCTTGGGAACGTAAGAAAGGTTTATAACAATCAGAATGAAAGAGAATGAAAATTGATGGATATTTTCGGGGGATATTAGGTAGGTATCGTATACACATGCGAACAAGCGGATACATCACTTTTATATAATTTAGTGCGTGTAAATGTGGTATTTCGCGTATAAATGCTTCGTGTAAATGTGAATGAGATGATATTAATAACGAATGCCATAGGTTCTTCAAATATCCACGAGTGGGAGGAATAGGGATCACATTCGTATTCAAAGTCACCGGTGACTATTATAAACACTGAAAATTCTCGAACGGCATGTACATATACAAATTGTATACACCTATATAATATTGAAATTAATGAAAGGGTTTTTTCTAATTTCCTATTACAAGATCAATGAGATTGAATCCTCAGGGGCTAAGACTCTCCTACTCGTAGACTAGACTAGACGAGTACGAGGAAGGTCGTTCGCTTCTCCGAAGAGTTAAAAGAAATAAGGAATAAAATCCCAAATATCAGAGATCAGCAGTCTTAACTTGACACCTTTGCTGCCGGAAGCCGATGTAATTGACTATTTCGCACCTGAGTCCACTTGGCACAGATCCGAGACGAATATACTTACTGCATTCCGTACGCAAGCTATGATTCAATTTTGCTGTAATAATAATTATTCATACTGAATTCCAATGCTGCACCAGCTAGCAGCTGCCCAGGAGTGCCCTTATGAAAAATTATTTTGGAAGGATTCAGCCTTTTTTAGGGTTCTGTAGCCAAATGGTAAAAAACGGAACCCTTATGGATTCGTCATGTCTGTCTGTCTGTCCGTCCGTATGTCACAGCCACTTTTTTTAGAAACTATAAGAACTATAATGTTGTAACTTGGTAAGTAGATGTATTCTGTGAATGGCATTAAGATTTTCACACAAAAATAGAAAAAAAAACAATAAATTTTGGGGGTTCCCCATAATTAGAACTGAAACTCAACAATTTTTTTTCATCAAACCCATACGTGTAGCGTATCTATGGATAGGTCTTCAAAGATGATATTGAGGTTTCTAATATCATTTTTCCGACTTCAAAAAAAGGAGGAAGTTACTCAATTCGACTCGTATATATATATTTTTTTATGTGTTTGTGGATAACTTCGTCGTTTATGAACCGATTTAGATGATTCTTTTTTTATTGGAAAGGAGATATCCCTAAGGTGGTACCATGATAAGGAAACCAGGATCTGATGATGGCATCCTAGAGAAATCGAAGGGAACCTTCGAAAATCGTAGTGGTCACTAGTGCGTTTGTTAATGTTTTCATTAAGTATTTTTAACCGACTTCAAAAAAGGAGGAGGTTACTCAATTCGACTCGTATATATATTTTTTTTATGTGTGTTTGCGGATAACTTAGTCGTTTATGAACCAAAATTAATGATTCTTTTTTTGCTGGAAAGAAGATATCCCAAGGGTGGTACCACGATAAGGAAACCAGGATCTGATGATGGCATCCCAGAGAAATCGAGGGGAATCTTCAAAAATTTTAGTGGCGACTAGTGCGTTTGTTAATGTTTTCATTAGGAATTTTAAAGCACTACTATTTAATGAAGGTCTGGAGTCGATTTAATGATGGAGCCGAAAGACAGTCGAAGGAACTCCTCAACGATTTACAGCAATTACATGGTGTTTGGGCTTGATTAATTTATATTGATGAGAACTTTACACCTAGATGGGTTTTTGACTGTCATTAGGGGTCTGATGATGAAGACGAAGAACGGTCAAGGGAACTCTTCATCGTTTTACAGTAGCTACCTTGTGTTTGGTCTTAATTCATTTCTATTGATAAGAACTTTGCACCCATATCGGTTATAAGTGCCATTTCAGGTCTGATGATGGAGACCATAGACAGTCGAGGGAATTCCTCAACGATTTACAGCAGTTACTTTTTGTTGGGCTTACTTCATACGGTTCAATATGCCAAAATGTTTAGTTCGTACAAAAATAATACCTAATTAAGATTGACGTTTTACATAGGAATACCACTACCTACTAGGCCGTCGTTTCCTCATCCGAGAAGCATCCTTGTTAGGTCTACATAAAACAGGAAACTTAAAAAAGTAAAAACAGCTCTAAACAGCAAGAAATAATATTGAAATCATAATATTCATGACCTAGATAAGCATGTCAGTCTTAAAAATGTCTACTGAAGTCGGGTGGGGCTTTTACAATAAAAAAGTGGAGATAATGGAACAATTATAAAAGTTTAAATGAAACAAAATTGTCCCCCAGCCGACCACCAACCACCCGACTTCTTTTTAAATATTATTTACATTCAAATATCAATAGTAAAAAAATTAATAAAAATAATTACTATTACTTCATTAATGTTATTAACAAGATTTGAATTTTACTGGTCTGAAATGTTTTTTTTATTATTTTACGTAGCCTAATGTTTTTCTTCTGTGACGTAGCGATCGTTCCTCAGTTAAAGGGTAAAATATCGCGAATGGCAACACTCGGCGCACCTGCAGCGATGCGCTGGCGCAGGGGCGATCCGATTGGCTAATTTTAGCCGTGCACCAAGTGGTTATGTCACTGAGACAATGCTCGCGCCACTGTTTGGTTAAAATACACCAGTCGTAAGATCATTTCCTGGTTTTGCAAGTAACCGCGCACGATTTGGCCGAGTAAGCCGGCCGTTGGAATGGGTTGTTTAGTTTAGTGGGGCATGGCAGGCAGAACTTTTTGGCGTGCCAATGTTTGCACTGTGTACACGATACACGCTATAAGTTAAGTTCCTAGATTTTAGTTCTGGGTAAGTTAAGTACTAATGTAATAAGACTAATATTGCTAAAGCCGATAAGTATTAATTTTTTTATTTGTTTGTTTACCACTTTTGGAAAGAGATTGCTCAGACGGCATTTTTAGCTTCACCGGGCTTTTTTTGGGGCAGCGAGGTACGTAAAGGGTTCCTCAAGCCGTGTGAAACGAATCACCTTTGGAGGTTTTCTAGAGGGAACGGCATCACGCACTAAAGTGCTTGTCCCCGTGTTCTACTAGATTCTTCGAAGGGTTCACATCGGATTGGGGAGCGGAACAACCCGAGGGCGCCTCTAAAGACTCGGACCACGGCTCGGGTTGACCGGGCTGTGGTGGAGGAGAGAAGCGCCCAGGTACATGTCTGTACCTGGTATAGAGCGCGTGTGAACCGGTTCTTCGTACCCTTCGTTCGACGAGTATGGTGTCTTGGGCCTAAACTAGTGTGCATGTTTAGTGTATTCTGTAAATGTGTAGTGGCATTTAGAGGATCGGGCAGGTTGTAACCACACACAAATTATCCTAACAGAATATAGGTATACAAATACGATAGTGTTCTATATTACCTACTACATAAAATAATTATAATTTATATAATAATATAATTATATTCATGCTAATTAATTAATGAGAAGCTCGATGGCGCAGTAATTGACGCGCCCGGTCTGCGAATGCTGAGGTTTTTCGCAAAGGCCGGTCATCGGAAGGGTGACCAAAAATGTATCATCTTGAGCTTCTCCGTGCTTCGGCAGGCACGTTAAGCCGTTGGTCCCGGCTGCATTAGCAGTCGTTAACAACCACCAATCCGCACTGGGCCCGCGTGGTGGTTTATAGCCCGTTCTCTCTATCTATCCATAGGGAAGGTTCGTGCCCCAGCAGTGGGGACATAAAATGAGCTGATGATGATGAATTCAGAGGAAGAGAAGACGAACATGTTATTATATCCCAAAATCCCAACATATTACAACAAAGTAACTCGGTCAAATAGGCATTGAAAGGTTTGCACTCTTGAGTGATATCGATGAAAATCATAAACTCTTTAAGAATACTGAGAAACATATTAAAATGATAATACATAAAAACAAGAGCGAACCCGTCGTGACGACCAAAAATAAGCTACAGATGTCCGATTTGTGGTTTATTTACGTAGGTGCCTATGAGGAAACCCCTTCGGCCGTTAAGGAAACCGAAGTTTGGAAACTAGTTTCCTAAACGCCTTTTTTATACTTCTACGTAAATGGTTTCCTAAAAAGCTTTTCTTATACTTCTACGTAACTGGTTTCCAACTTACATGTTTCGGTGAAAATAAAGCTAATTGATAAATTTATATATACGTACCTATTTAGTTATCTGCCGTAATCATTATTTTTATTGAGCAGAAGGTCCTCCACGCTCTAACTCATTCAAAAGACATTTAGCCTGGAGGGCCTTAGGATCATTATTGCACAGTTGTTTAGTGGGGATACCTTTCATCTTTGATCGGAATAGTTATAATTATCAAAATGCCAAAAGTTGGTAAGTACGTACATATCATAAAGTTGTTAACCACCAAGTATTTTTTATTTGTTGAAACCCATAATGCCGGGATCTGTATTACGCTTATTTATCGGAGTAATACGAACAAAGGACTACAATAAAGAGAAATTATCCGACTTCAATAGACCTTCTTCAAAACTGATATGCGTTTCTAGGTAATTAATAATATGATTTCAATATGTATTATTTCTTGCTTTAAAACGTTAATTTAATTAAAGAACATAAAATGCACTCTAAATGTACAACCGAAAACATGAGTCGTTAAGCTTATAACCAATGTCTACAAAATATAGCAATCAAGTCAGACTATATTTTTAAAGATACTTCTTCAGGAGCGTGCGGTTAAGATGTCTCAGATTGACGTGTAATGTAACAAGTAGTAACATCGATGTTGCTAGCTATTCGATACGATACCAAACATTCTTCGCACATAGTAAAGATGCAAGCGCATGTGTGTAAACAATTATTAACCATCCCACTTTAAAATAAGATACAGAATTAAACACCAGAGTTAATACAAGAGTTACAGGACCACACACGGCTGAGATAAGAAAGTGTTTCGAGTGGCTCAGTGGGCTTACGCGCCTCGTGCCAGCTTTTGATCGACTGAGAGTTACAGGGTAATCGTTCTTTAAAAAATTCAGATATGAAACTCACTTTCTCACTTTCAACCCGGAAAGTTTATAAGTAAAAGTTAATTATCGATTGCTGCAGACGATTGTTAAGTCTGTAGGTGTTTTACAAATCCCATATTTTCGCTATATTCAAGAATATGAACTGATGCATTTTGAGCCTTTACACATTTTGGTAGGTAGGTATCCCATAAGTATAACTTTAAAGATCAATCTAGGGAGGTTTTTCAAATTGTCTGTTTCCAAAAGCCTACAACCTCTTGTATTTTAAAGTAAGAATGAACAGGCATTTACTGGGCAAGCTCGCTTCATCATAGACCTCATATTGTCCTGTCAACCCAGATTGAGGGTTAGAGCAAACCCATTTTTAACATAACGAAAGTATATATTTGTCTTTCTATTTGTGGGACAACCTGAGAGCAGCCAGTGAAACGATTATAAGTTGTAAATGAGTAACAATATAACCATAAGGTGGGCACCGCTCCTAAAGTGTGCTGATTCAATAACGTTTTGATGATATGTCGGCATTAATACTATAGGAAAACTACCAAAAACAGGCTACCCAGATCTACACTCGATTGTAGACGATTTAAAATAGCAGAATAGAAACCCGGGTATGAACCAAGAATGCAGTCAAAGCAATTCACAGCGAACTTTACACCGAAATCACAACGGCAGTAACGCAAAACGCAGTAAGTGTTAACACCGTGGACGCGTTGAGAGCTTCGAAAGTAAAATGTACATTCGCATTTACACATTTCCGCAAAGGCTGGCCAGTGTTGCCAGTATTGGGCACTAAAAACCTCTATTTGGGTCGCTATTAACGTGGCGAGTTCCTTTCTTCGGATTCGGAAAATATTATAAAAACACAAATGTTGAAAAAATTTCCACGAGCAGGATTTGAATCCGCACCCTTCTGACATACCGGGTCAGGTGCTCTCCCAATAGAGCTATCGTGGTTCTAACAAGCCCGCCGAAATTATTCAACACTATTTAATTTTTACTTTGAAAGCCAAAGGCGCCCAAATATTATAAATCCTGGTAAGCCTACTTGTTTTTGTTCTTTTCGATTTTATTTTGCAGATAATATGCTAGGGGGGTCCAGACCAAAGCACGAAGGAGCTCGAGTTACTTTTCATATTTATTTACTTGAAACAGTATTTACATTTGATATATAGGTAGCAGAGGGCCAATAGCAAGTCTTCACGTTTTCAAAGCAGTTTAGAACAATATAACGTGTGGACAAGATTACAAATAGAACGTTTGTGAATGATGAAAAATAAAGAGGTTCACAAAATAATATATTTGATAATTTAGAATTTAGATTCAGTAACAATACCCCGATTAGCGTACCCTTACCAGATTCTCCAGGTAACGTGGGGTCTCTAACGCTATTTCCGAAGTACAGAGTTAGTTATTTTACATTATCAGTTAAGTCATAACAATCCCCAAAAATTAAGGTCCCTTATCACAAGATGCTACGGGAAAAACAAGGGGGCTAGGACCTCGGGCTGACCGTGTCATTAAGGACATTTGCACAAGCCAACTTTGGCATTTTAGATTGAGTAAATATTCGGACAAGTGAATGCAAACATTCCACAGAAAGGTATTTTTTTTAAGACTCTCTTAACTTAAGTCACCTTCGCTGCCATTGTCTGCATATGAATCATGACAAAACTGTTTTGACTCGATGCACGTACCTATGTACCATAGCATGACGCATACGGGTCATTGGGTTATTAACCGCTTCATATAATTAACAGTATCGTTACTTCCACAAAACCAACAAAATGGACCTTTCATTTTTAACTAGATCGTCTTCACTTTTTATTGCATACTATAAAGTGTTTATATAATTTTTAACGCAAATTTTGTTGCGAACAAATTACAAAAACAGCCCGCCGAAATTATTCAACACTATAGCTGGTTAGAACCACGATAGGTCAATTGGGAGAGCACCTGACCCGGTATGTCAGAAGGGTGCGGGTTCAAATCTTGCTCGTGGAAATTTTTTCAACATTTGTATTTTTGTAATTTGTTCGCAACAAAATTTGCTTTAAAAATTATATAAACATTTTATAATAGCATACTATAACATCAGAAAAATTAACACGTCATGATACCTGCTAAAGGTTTAATCCGTTAGCAAGAAAAAAAGATAAACACTGTATTAACAAACGGTTATAATAATTAATTGAGAAAAACAAAGAAAATAAAAAAGTTTGAAGGGAAAACAGAATAATGGTTAACACGGTTCAGAATAACACAATTCAGCAAATTAGTTAATGTCATTTTTTTTAAAGTTTCACATATTTTCAGAAATAAATGTATTTATTTAAAAAAAGAGGAAACGCAAAACCCGACGCGCGCGCACTTTCGGTAGATACGCAAGTACAGAATATTACTTCTATAGAAACATTATTTAATAACCAAAATTATGAAAACACCAAACAATGGCGAAATATGGCTGGAAAAAAACAGGAAGATGAGCTACTAATGACTCAATTTTAGAAACCATCAAAATCATAATCTGACAAAAAAAATGAATTGTCATAGGCTAAAAGGGCTAAAATGATTGGTCTTGCTGCGGTCGAGCTCAGCGAGACCAATCATTCATCTAAGGGCTAAACGTAATATTTTGAAAGGTTCAAACGGTTAGTGAAAAATGAAAAGGATCTCCTTACGCTGAAATAAAAAGATTGAAAGTGGCGAACGCTACAATACCTAGTCAAGTAAATATAGTCAAATTGGTAATGTGATGCATTTTTGTGAATGATGTTAACAATTACTTAACAATTTGTGTGAGGTATGCAATAAATAATAATAAATAATTTACAAGTGTAAATATTATTAGTAATTTTATGTAATATGAAGGAGAACTAAGCCCCAGCAGTGGGTAGATACGGGCTAAAAAAGATGATGATGCAATAAAAAATATGCTTTTTATGTTTTTTTGGCTCGACATCTAATACCTAGGTATTAACTATATGGTTTCATCGGTTTGCCATAACGCTTCACTGGGACTAAATCAAGGCGACAAACAGCAGTTTTTAAAATCAAGATTTAAAATTTCAAGACGCAAAAAAGGTACTTACTTACCTAACTTTAAAAGAGGCACCAGATCGGTACCTTTTTTTAACCCAGAGGAACTCGTTAAGAGTACCCGACCTTGAGGAGGCCTGACTGTTATGTGGGAGTCGCCCGTCCGCCTTTCCACAACCCACCGACTATCCGGAGACGCCATTGTCTCCGGTCGGCTGTCAATGGAGAAGCCCAAGACCGGGAAGGATGAGACGGAGGAGGATACCCACTAACCTCTGGTGGACCATACTCCGATACAGTGAAGACCGCGGGGCCTGTCCACTAGGACCAGATCGGTACCTAACCCTACTCATTATCTACCTAGTGATCTTGGTATGTATTTTCCATGATGACACGAAAGAGAGCTAACAGCAGAGCTAAGCAGTGACAAAATTCAGCGCTTACGTCAGCCTTTCCGGTAGCATAGTGGCCAGTGCAGCCGCCCGGATTGCGGAAGACCCAGGTTCGATTCCTGGCTAGGTCGGGTAGGCGTTTAATTTTTTCACTGTATTTTATAAATTTTATGAATAGAGCTAACTATGTATAGCTTTTATTTTTATTTAAATGGCATTATCATTGCTGTAGTTTGCAACAGCAAATCCTTAAAAACATGCGACGAATTTACTTTAATGGGGTTTCAATAAATAATGTATATATATATATAAATATGTGGTTAATGTTGTTGGTGACACAATGACAATTGCTTATTACTAAATGTTTATTGTTTATATATTATTGTGTACACCGTTTGTTAACCCAAATAAAGAGAAAAAAAAATATCATCACCAGCTGTTTGTCCCCACTGCTGGGGCACGACTCCTTATCCATCCATAGGTAAGGTAAGGCCTTACCTATGGATGGATAGGGAGAACGGGCCACAAACCACCACGCGCCCAGTGCGGATTGGTGGTTGTTAACAACTACTACTGTGTCGCCGAGACTATGGGCGCTTTCAAATTAAGCGTTTTGTGTAGGACCGCTGCGCGCTGCTGTCATGTGTCTGCACTGCGTTGCGGCTATTTCGTTCGGCTGGCGTTTAATATGAAAACGCACGGCAGCGCGGTCCGACACGAAACGTCTAAATTGAAAGAGCCCTAAGGGCGCTTAAGGCCCCTTAGAAATTAAGCGCGTCGTGTCGGACCGCTGCTGTCGTGCGTTTGCACTGCGTTCCATATTAAAACAAGCGTGCGGCTGGCGCTTAATATGAAAACGCACGGCAGTAGTCCGACAGAAACCGCCTAAGTTGAAAGAGCCCTAACGGCTTTACGTGTCTTCCAAAGCACGGAAGAGCTCGAGATGATACATTTTTCGGTCACCCATCCTATAACCGGCCTTTGCGAAAGTTGCTTAACTTCAGCAGGTTTCAATATCGCAGCCTCATTATTTTTAAACATAGGTATTTCGAGTGTAAGTCACACTTAAAGGAATGGGAATAGGAAAGATACTAAAGCATAGACTTTGCCTGAAATTTTTTTCGAAAATCAGATGTACAAGTCCAACGCATGTTGTGCAGCCCTAAGACAGACGCCTTTATTTGAAATTCGTAAATAACATTCGTAAATTTTTCCTTTGCTTGTTTTTTAGTTTCTTGCGCTTGTGCCAAACAAAACACGCTTTTATTCTTATCATACCTTTTTATACCTATTTAAACTTGCTTGATAATGTAATTTTATGTTTAATGTCGTCGGTGTTCATGTTATTGTAATAAGTTGTTGATGTTGTCATGTTATTAATATTATATCATTCTCGCACATTGTTCTATACATATACCTACGAGGGCGACACTGAAAATTTTTCACTGACACTGAAAATATATTAAGTTTGTGTGTATGTATGTTCGTATATTTGTTGCTTCTTTACGCTGCAACGGATTTGGATGAAATTAGGCATACAGATACTTTATAACCTGGATTAAAACATAGGATACTTTAATCCCGATATGCCCACGGGAACGGGAACCACGCGGGTGAAACCGCGAGTGGCAACTAGTACTTTATAATAAAGTACGGGTGGCAACCCTATGCGTAATGTACAGACGCCTGCACATCACAACCTATCCAAAACTGACAAATTTCTTAAAAAAATGTTCAACCTTATGCCACCTAGATAAAGTTCAAAGTGTATTGAGGAAATCTGACAGCTTGTGTTAGTCTGTCTGACGTGCACGCAGGCGTGTGTACTACAAGGAGTTTATATGCAGCTCATAGCAAAAGTAAGTTTAATTTATTTGTATGTAAACCTTTTTAGTCTAGATGATTATTTAAATCATCGATAAGTAATTAAAAAGGTTTGCAATGGTTTGACTTGTTCTGAGGGTTTGACAGAGCCGCAGACAGTAGGAGTCATGAGCTAGACAGCCCGGCTAAGAACCGAGGTGCTCAGAGATCAATAATGTTGTAATATAAGTAAGGTAGCCAAAAGATACTGATTATTATTATTATTATTATTATTTTTTTTTTTTGTTTCTGTTATTTCTCAATTTTATTATTATATATTTGTTATTGAAATTAGTTAAATGAAGATTAACTTCATCAACATTTGCACTAAAATTTGTATGCTGTGTGAAACAAGCAAAAAAGAATTCAAAATTCAAAATCATTTATTCAGTTTAGGCTACAAATAGCTCTTATGATAGGTCATTTTATGCCATCGGTTCGTAAGTCTATCTACTCTGGGCGGGAGATCTTGGGAAGCAAAACATGAGATCAAATAAGGTACTTAAGTATAACATCTCCACCATGTAAACCATGTTTTATGCAAATAAATATTATTATTCTTATTCTTAAATAACAGTTTGAAGAATACACAAAGTAAAATGTAACTGGTGTTTTATTCTAGGTATATCTCTAGTGCTAATCAGAGAATTTCTTTTAAAGCATGCAGGTTTCCTGTCAAGTTTTCCTACTTGACCAATTAAGTCTTAATTGAGCGTGCTTAGAAGGTGCAACTGTGAGTACCTACTAATCAGATTTAGAAAGAACAGGTGTACCGCGAATATGACCTCTATCCCAAAGAATTAAGATAGAAACTTTATTTAGAACTGATAATTAAAATTGTTATAGAAAAAGTGTCTGTAACGAGATATAATTTTCTTTAAAGTATTTCTTTTTTTCGAAACAGTGAAGGTATTTAATGTTGATTATAGAGGGAGGGACTCCTGTGACCACGGACCCTGCAAAGGGTTCGAAACGTCAGGATAAACATTGATTAAAATTAATGTATAAAATAAACGCGAGTAGATCCATAAAAGTTGTTTCATTTTAATGTGTAGTGTAGTTCGCGTAAACTTTAGGAAACAATATCAACTCTCCGAGTAAATTTATTTAATTAGCTATTTTAATTTTAATCCGGGCCTATAATGTTACATATTAAACCAATAGTGTAACAACTTATGTATGAAGACGTGCAATAAAATGATTGAATTGAATTAAATTGAGTACCTATCGCGCATGAAGATTATATAATACAATAGTACGCTAAGTACCTACCTATACTGTAAATAATAGATGCACAAGTCTGAGTTAGATTAATGACACACGCACACCCGACAATGTGCCATGTTTACGATGGTGAAAACAAACAGCGGCATTGATTATAATGAATGTTTGCGTACCTAATTTAATCATTGTGACCAATCGAGCCAATTGTCTTACTGAACTGTGACAATATTAACTGGAGGAATTAGCTGCGAGCGCGATTTGAATGCGTCGATGTGCAACGTCAGTGCCAATGAAATGGAACAGATTTTTATCGTTTGGAATCGTTTTTGACTGTTCTTGAATCATTTGGTAGTTGGCTTTAAAGCTGACGGCCCAAGCAGTGGTACACTGCGAGTTGTGCTCTTAGTGCAACAACAACAACAACACCAAGAAGTGAGCGAGCTTACAGCTCCGGTGACCTATCTGGATATTAGGTAGTGGACTATACGTGTCCCACGGGGCGACTAGCTTGAGACACTAGTCTTAAAAGTACTGGATGAAGGATGCGTACCGGCGTGTTCTGATCTGGCGTTATGACCTGACGTAGATGGTCCCTTGTGCTTGCGCAAGGTTATTCTGACACCTACTTTGTAACCGGAAGGTTGGTAGGGGGTGTCAGTATAAACTTTAAAGTAGTGTATAGCGGGTTGTTCTTGAATCAATTCGAATTTAAGTGGGTAGGTAATTTGAAAAACCATGTCGATTTTAATCATGTTTTTTTAGCATGAACCATTATTATTACCATTTTATTATTATTATTATTATTAATCTACTCTTTATTCATTTTTTTCCTTAAAACTAGATTTTTACAATATTTTAATATAAAAGCAATAAAACATTATAAAAACCTAATCCTAGAGTACCGCCAGCAGCGAGGCAGGGCCCAAACTACCGGTGGTCAGGGCTGCAGAGTGAGGAACCTCCTGACAATACGTGCCGTGTCAAGGATTACTGCCTTTTGCATCTGACCCTTGACCCAACCTTTCAGCGAGAGCCTCTCTCTCTTATTATTATTATTATTATTACAGACGAAATTAAATGAATTTTGTTTCAGCATGCTAAATGTGGCGTCTCGTCGGGTCACTAATGGCGAGTACCTATACCTACTTAAAATTGGTGATTTCGATGCTCTGTCTTGTCTACCCCTTTTGAAGAAGAAGAACTTAAGAGTGAGCCACTTTAACAGGTAACAAATACCTATAAGTTTCATAATATATCCATGCCATGAATTTGCGCAAAGTAATGCGTCAAAATCTCACCTATTTGACAAATAGAAACGATCGAAGATCGAATAAGTCGGTGCGTGTCTTGTTGCACCCTAAAAAAACTGCACTTGTATGTCTCAATGTCAACGTGAAGCTCTCGTATATTAATAAAACTAAGTCTGATCTGATGTTAATGAGTCTAGAATGATTTCGAGATGGAAAGTCTATTTTAATTATCATAATAAGAGATGGGCTCTTCTAGGAATTAAATTGAGGAGTATGTAACCAAACTATGAAGTCAACGCAAGATGTATCCCATTCGTTTTGAAACGTTGCCAGTGATATTGTTTATAAAGGTAGAAATTAATACTCTTAGTCAGCCCAGTCCAGAAGCATGTAGGAGAAGTATAGCTTCAGTCCTCAATTCCTCATCAGTTAAATACGGAAACAATACTGTCTGTGCTGTCAAAATTTTGCCAAATTTTTTTAGTTTTCATTAACATGATCGAATGGTGAATGGTAGGTACTCGCACTGGGCAATGTGCAAAGTTTGGGCAAAATTAAGTGAAATTTAGTCACGGGGGGAATAATTCTAATATACCTATAAAATTCTCGTGTCACGATGTTTGTAATTAAACCCCTCTGAAATGGCTCGACCGATTTTCGTGGAATTTTGTGTGCATATCGGTTAGGTCTGTGAATCGGACAACATCTATTTTTCATCCCCCTAAATGTTAAGGGCAGTCCCCTAATTTTTTTTTTACAATTTAATTTTCCAATACCTACAAAATGATCCACGAATTGATTGTATTGTTGACATAGAAACTGTAAAAGCGATACGAAGTCCGCTGGGTCAGCTAGTTGTCATATAAATTTATAATTTCAGTTGTTAATTAAAAGGCCAGGTCAAGAGTACCCTAAACCGAAGAGCATGTTGAAGAAAATAATGAAAGTGGACGAAGCGAAACAAGTATGTATGGATCGTAGCAAGTGGAAAAAAGTGGTCTCTGCCTACCCCTACGGAAAAGAGGCGTGATTATATGTATGTATGTATGTTAATTATTATATGACCAAATTGCATTGCGACTAAAGTAAGCTATTAAAATGACTAAATACTTACATAGGTATTTAAAAGAGTCATGAATAGTTATGCGTGATAATAAGACCAAATTGCACTTATATTTACTTATACTGTGCATAAAGTTATTATGACTAATCTTACACTATAACTAAAATGCCTTACTCGTTATGAATAACTACCGAACCTGGTACTGTACGTACGTTTAAATTATTTTGCGTGCAAAACTAGCTGATTTCGAGTGACTGGATGATTACAAAACATTACATTGATTAATGACTTGTTTTTAATCAGGAAAGCCAATATTTACGAGTATGACTGCTAATTGTTAACATAACAGTGTTACAACAAATGGTCTATGCTTGGCGTACGTAGTAAGCTCGTTTTTTTAAAGATGAATAGAATATACATCAGGAAACTAAAATATAATCGAAACGTCAGGATAAACATTAAATAAGTAATGTGTAAAATAAACGCGAGTAGATCCGTAAAAGTTGTTTCATTTCAATGAATAGAATAATTTTCTTTTTTTATTTCCTACGGGAAAGCGGTTTGTCACCCATGTAACCAATGCCTAACACAAACATAATTACCTAGGTGTCTAGGTGTAATAATAGAAATATTACTGAGTTGTTTATAGCGCAATAACAATAAGGTGAAAGAATGCATTATTCATCATCATCATCATCATCATCATCATCATCATCAGCTCATTTTATGTTTTATGCACGAGCATTCCCTATGGATGGAAAGGGAGAATGGGCCATAAACCACATCGCGGGCCCGGTGCGGCTTGGTTGTTGTTAACGACTGCTAATGCAGCCGGGACCAACGGCTTTACGTGCCTTCCGAAGCACGGAGGAGCTCTAGATGATACATTTTTTTGGTCACCCATCCAATGAGCAGCCCTTGCGAAAGTTGCTTAAGACGACACCTCGATTTGTGAACATTCAAAAAGGCTGATTCTTACTGACGCTGGCATATGGTAATACGTAGCGCCTGCGATAATATAGACAGCTAATTAACAGTTAACCTAAAACATATTTAAAAAAAATATTGGTTTTATTTATCAAAACATGCAGCAACTAAATTATGAATATTGATGTTATCAATTATATTTGAGTGGTTTCCAAGCATATAAATTAAGTAATTTTGTTGTAATTTCAACAATAGTTTTTTTTGTTGTTTTCGAAAATACTTAAATATGATCGAGTCGAAATTATACAATCGTGTATTATCGTTATTATTAGAGCAAGCAAATTCAAGATAAAGACATGAATTTACCTATATCAACATTTCAGATTCGTAAACAAAAGTTGGTGCATTTTTTCAGTGTGTCGTGTCGCCTCAGCACTCACAGACCGGGCGCGTTAACCACTGCGCCATCGACCTCCTCTCTTATTTAGCCTAATTATCAGCAGGTTTTAAAATTAAAGCAAGGGTAGTAGCACCAATGTTTAAGAGGAACCGGTGATCGGCACTTTTTTCTTTAATCATCCTATATTATAAACGCAAAAGTTTGTAAGTATGGATGGATGTTTGTTACTCTTTTACGTAAAAACTACTGAATGGATTTGGATGAAATTCGGCATACAGATAGTTTATAACCTGGATTAACACATAGGATAGTTTTATCCCGATATTCCCACGGGAACGGGAACCACGCGGGTGAAACCGCGAGCGGCCGCTAGTTAGAAATAAGGGTCAGCATCTAATTTGCTCTACTTTTCTCTGAAGGATCGACTTCGGAATGAAGTGATCCCACAGAGAACGAAAATAATCGACATAGCCCATCGGATCAGCAAGCTGAAGTGGCAGTGGGCCGGTCATATTAGCCGCAGAACCGACAACCGTTGGGGTAAATAAACGAGTTCTCGAGTGGAGACCGCGTATCGGCAAGTAGGACGCCCTCAGACTAGGTGGAGCGACGATTTTCGCAAGGTGGCTGGCAAGAGCTGGATGAGAGTAGCCGCGGATCGTGCTCGGTGGCGTGCACTTGGAGAGGCCTATGTCCAGCAGTGGACTAGTATGGGCTGATGATGCTGCAGCTGCAGGTGTCAATCAATGGGCTTTAAGTCTCGAACATTGGTCCCAATATGATAGTTATTTGAAATATGTCCGTTTACGTGCGGTCGTATTACGTTGGTTCAAATTGACTTTCATTTCTTTTTTTAAAGCATCATGTAATTTTAAAATCATCATCACCATCAGCTTATTTTATGTCCCTACTGCTGGGGCACGAGCCTTCCCTATGGATGGAAAGGGAGAATGGGCCATAAACCACCACGCGGGCGACTTCTCGGATAAATTTCTGGTCACCCATCCGATGACCGGCCTTTGTAAAAGTTGCTTAACCTCAGCACTCGCAGACCGGGCACGTTGACCATCACCATCGAGCTCCTCTATTTTAAATTAATTAATTAATTAATTTTAATTTCTCTTTCTCTCCCGGGTTATTTAAGCGGGGCGTGAAAAAGCATTTATGCAGGCCGCCATAGTGTGAGCGTTCGGCATAGAGTGGTAGCGCTGTGATGAACGCTTTCACTTCTTGGGCTTCACTGGCTGACTTTTCATCAGGCAGAGTGAGGCCATTTTGGCTGCCACAATAAAAAAAAAATATATATATATCTTTAAACAAAACGGTACCTTATATTCGGCTGATTTGGCAATAGCTGTCCACCAGTTTCCATCTTAAATTAAATGTCCATTGTGCATTGTGTTTACAAGCCAGTCGGGCCATTAGTGAATTTGATCCAAGGACTTTATGATCCATAGTTAGCAATAACATTGTCAAATAAATTGGTATGACTTTGTTTGGAGATCTCTAACCTGAGGCTAATGATACAATTAAATACTACATGGTAAACTTTTTTATAAATTCCTTACGAGTAAGAACTTGGCCTCATCTCACCTGATGTAAAGTTATGATAAGGAGAAGGTGGAAGTGCATTACACCAGGAATCTCCAACTACTGAGGCACAGGCTATCTTATCTCTAGCTGCCGGAATACAACAATGCTACAGATTTTGAAGTTATTGTGACATATTTAGATAAAATGGTGGTAGACAGGAGGACAATCAAGCCCTACCTCCAACCAAACAGAGTCCACAAACATGTACCTCTACTGGGAACTGAACCGGGACCACCGGGCCTGAGACCGGTGCTCTTAACCACTAGACTATAGAGGCGGTTAGAATATAGTTAAATAATATTCGAGCATCTGGTTATGCTGCTGAAACCGCAGCAAGGAATAAGAAGCACAAATATATAAATTTATGCCACACATGTACGTATTTGTGCCGTTTGCTTTGGAAACAGGAGGTACGTGGGGCACCGAGGCCAAATAATTTATTTCGGAGCTGGGTTGGCGTTGCAGGGACAAGGGCTATGACCTCCGCTCCGGAACGTACCTGGTCCAAAGAGTTTCCTTAGCCATAACAGCAGGTTAACGCTGCAAGCGTGATGGGAACTTTTGGGCAAAGTATGGTTTGTGGGGGCTTATGGGGGCTAGTACAATTTAGGAATTGTTGACTGTATTTGTTTAGGTTTTTGTAATGGTTGTTAAAACCTAACCTATATAATGACTGTCCAATTGCTGGAAATGACGTTTTTATAATAGAATTTTTTTAATGTAAGTATGTTAAATAGTATTTTTCTCTTTTTTCTGGAACGGCTGTTCAGCGGTCACCCGTTCGGGTTTGTACGAAATTTAGTACACAGGTAAAGCATATACTAGATTAATATATAGGATACTTTCATCCCAGGAAAAGATTTTATGCCCTAGGTTTGGACTTTGTAACAAACAGATTTTGATGTAAGAGAAGCTAGTGTTTATGTGAAGTGGTATTAAGAAAACTTTTTAAAAGTGTTTTTAAATATTTTTCCAGCTGCAGCAGTCCTATGCTGGGCAAAGGCACTTGACATGTTAATAAGAAAATAACTAAACCCATTTTGTAAAAAAACATAGTTGAAAAGCATTGCCACAAATAGCAGTAAGATTGTCAGCTTTAATTTTTAAGCAAAACACAATGCAAGACAAGTGTTCCAAGATAGTGAAGAACCCTAATTAACTTAACCATTACAGATATAGGCACAATTACTATCTTCAACTCCACCCTACTTTAACGGATAAGATAATAGAGATGGTTCTATTATGTTTTTAGGCACTTAAGAGCTTTACATGTAGCTAAGTTAAATGCCCATAGGCTGGTGACTTACCTATTAATGAAACAATTTTTTTACTGATATTATGTACTTACTTACCTAATTTTAAGAATAAATATTAAATAAATAATGAATAATATGTAGGTATATGTGATGTACCTATTTAATTAAATAACTTCTGATTTATTGAATACAGGAACAAAGCCAGTTTACTTCGTAATTATACCTTCTACCTACTTGAGTATTTACTATAGAGTTTGCTCTGAACTAATTAGTGAGTGAACTTGAAAAGCAAAAATAAAAATAGAAAATGTATTATAACAAACAGCTCATTTTCTTCACACTCAGGTATTTAGGCTAAGGTAAAACAGCTCTAATTTCTTTCTAGTAACCCTCACCTACTGACACATTTACAATTGAGTCATTTTCTTTGCCAATCATCTCGAGATCTACAAAAACTATTTTCGGAAACAGAATTCGCGCGTCTTGTCTTGTCTTGTCTTGTCTTGTCGTCAGAAGTTTGCTTTGCTCGATATTCGCGCCAAATTTATCAAACGAATGAGGTTCCCTGACCCCGCCTACGCAAGGAGATCGGAATGCAACAGATGATGGCACAAACCTTTTTATTTTCTGTTATTTCTTTTAAAAATAAGCCCTACGTAACAAGCGTTTCCGGGAACAAAGTGTGATAGTAGCCATTTCTAGCATACTAACGGTTATTAGATCAAGTAAATTCATGCAAAAAAACTTAATGTTTATGTCAAAACTTACAATTTTATGTTTGAATTCACCACAATAAAATAAATAATTCAATAACAACACACACGTTCACCGTCCACACTAACTCACTGAGAAATGTCAAACTTATTCCAAGCCAGTGTTGCCGAGTTTTGTAATTTAGTTCCCCAAATTTTAAGCCTCTATATTTTTTCTTCATTAAATTGAGTTTTATAACAACATAACTGCTTGATTTAAATAAATCCTATTATTAAATGACAAACAAGTATAAAATACTTTAAGTATTATTTTATTCGTTTGTTTCTGTGGTAAGAATCTGCAGACATGGTTACTTATAATTTTATTGGTGTTGCTAGTTAGAAACAGATGTACTCCCTGAAGCTGTAACTTCTCGCGGGATTCTTTGCCAGCTGAGAGGTTCACGTTACCTACCTTTTCTAATTATTATTAGCAGGGACTAAAAATAGGTCAAATATTTAAAAATGTCCGTTGGCACGCATTGCGGTCCACAGCGGTCGTAATTACATTCGCGGAGTGTTGAGTAGGGAATCAATGCACTGTTTTACAGAATATATCAAAACATTTTTGTTTTACTTTTAGTTTAATATTATTTTAAGATCTACATCCAATATCTACATTGTTTCATGAAATAGCTGTTCATGCGTTAGTTTACAATTTAAGCTAATATTTAAATTAAATCCTATAGTTTGGTATGTTCACTATTGCTCGCGTGTATGTCAATATGTACTTAGCCAATAGGAAAATAAATATAAATAGCAAGGATACGCATATTTTTTTTTTATTGGTTATTGGCAGGCATTTGACTACACCTCACCTGATGTTAAGTGACGGTTCGGTCGAGGATGGAACATGCCTGCCTAGAAATAGCCTATTCACTCTATCCTTGAAGAGGTCCAGATTATACCTTTCAGGGAACACATTCGCAGGCAGCGCGTTCCATTCCCTAGCTGTACGCACTAAGAAAGTCGAACCGAATCGGCTCGTGCGACAAGGTGGCATATCTACAACATAGGGATGGAACTCGCGCCTCGCGCTCCGATAGCGGAAAGTGGATGGTGGGATTAGGTCGTGCAACTCCTTCGCGCACTCCCCGAAATGAATCCTGTAGAAGACCGACAGACGAGCCACCCTACGCCGATGTTCTAGATTTTGCAGCTTGGCGTCTATCAGGGCAGGGTCACCAATGAGTCTCTTAGCTCGTTTTTCAATCGAGTCCAAAGCAGCCAGATGGTATTTGGTATTTACTGAGTAAGTAAGTGTATATTCTATATTTGTGAATGTTTAATTTCTATGTATAAACTAAAAGACCTTTTATGACAATGAGGTTTTAGTATGAAATCATATTTCCTTTCTTTGTAGGATAAATAATAAAATAAAAGTGGAAAAGTAGATACTTACCTACATTTAATAAAGTCAGCCCATAGAACATAATTATACGCTTTACACTGGTTGAGGGCTAATGCACCTTTAATATTTTTGGTTTTATCAGCAAAATCGAACAATAAAATATATGAATAATTATGTTTTCACAGTGTACTAAGCATGATTGCGTTTGAATTTAAAGATATCTATAGACTACACTACCTACTCCTTCGTTTGATTTTTTTTTCTAAATTTCTAAATTTGTTGACGCAGGTATTAATTTACAAGCGCTTCCTAATTCGTCAATCATTGAGTATAGAAAATAATTACTTGAAAATTAAATTTAAAAAACATACCTACGTGTGATTTATTTAATACTTATCTATATTGAATTTTATGTGATAGGTAGGTACATGCTATGTTCTGCCCATTTCATTAAAACCAAATCCTCGATATTTTGGTACGGTTTGGCTTTATTCAGTTTCATTCTACATTTAAACAAATAATGTTTTCGTTGACGTGATCGAATGGCAAATAAAACTCGCACTAGGCACCCTGACCTGACCTGACCTTGAATCCATCTGGATTGCTGTGTTCCAGTAAGAAGTGTTTAATACTGCAACCTATATTACCAGTGATCTTAGGGTCGGCAGCGTGCTAACTTGGCTAACGGTGTTGTTAAGCATCAACCGACTGCGCAGTGACAGCTTACCATCAGGCTAGTCATTAAGCATTTAACCATCTCTTTATCTAGTGGTTAAGACTGGTCTCAAACCCAGAGGTCACGGGTTCGATTTTCAGCGGGGGGTACTTGTTTGTGTCTCTGTCTGGTTGACGGTGGAACTTATTTCTCCGCCTGGCTAGTTACCACCACGATCTTACCAAAATATGTCGTAATTACGTGAATCCGAATCCTAATCTGAATTCCAGTAGTCAGAGATAAGATATCCAGTACCTCAGTAGGTGAGGATTCCGGTTGAAGTGCGCTACCACCTTCGGCCTCATCATCATTTAACATTGGGTGAGATGAAGGCAAAGAGTTTACCCGTAAGAAATAATAATACTAAAGCTTTATTACTGAAAAAGTTGTAATTGTATTTGGGTTAACAAATGAAAGATCAAAGGAACAGTAAACATTTTTATTGTAAATATTTTATTGTATCCTCTTATACTCGCGACGCACTCAGTGGCTTATCGAAGCTTTCGTTGGAACTCGTTATGCCTTACCTCTGGCTAAAGTGTATTATTTACTTCTATTACGACGAGCTAATCTTTAGGCACGTGTTAGGGTTTCATTTTAAATAAGCCACAACGAGTTCCTACTACCGTTTGCGAAATCATACAAGCATCTCTACGCAACATCTCAGTCGGCTCGTATTAATGCACTTAGACACTAGAACTGACCTTATCCGATTGAGCTCATTACCAAACATTTTTAATAATAAAAACGGAATACAATGGAAATGAAAGTGCTTACGTTTACATATTTTGTAATAAAATACCGAAGAGCTCTAACACTAATCAGTATGAAAATTATAAATTTCAATATTAGTACATAATGATTTTTCTTTATTTAAACTTAAATTATGTAAGTGATTTGTTAAGTGCCTAAAATGGTCATATAAGGCCGATTCACACATGTTGTATGAGTCTGGCAAGTAAGTAAACTCCCTTGTTTGAACAACAATCGGCGATTATAAATATCAATTTTAGTTACTGCAAATAACTTTCTGTCCGATGATACTTGGCCTGGTACTTGTAACTGTAAGCGTTAATTTACATTAAATTGGCGTTTCAGTGACCTATTTTAAATTGTCGTAAGCGTTGACGCATCGGGCCGCGTAAACAAAAATAAAAATAATTTTATTCAAATAAGCAATCAAATGGACATTACTAAAGAAATACTTTTGTTTGTGGCTTAAACACATACCCATCCACATACAGACGATGATTTCGCTAAAGCGGATCCGTAAATAATACCATAGAACAAAATTTTTCTGCACATAAATAAATTATAATTGTTACCTACATAATTTTTCACTTATTTTATATTCTCGGAACATAAATGTTTCAATTTTATACTGTTAGACGTATAAACACTTAGTAAATGTTGATAAAATCAGAATTATAGGTATAGAAATATCCGACCGTAAGCACTTTCTGTAAATAATTAATGTCAAATGACACGGAAATTAATAATAATAAAGGTAGCGTTGAGAACAAAAAGTATGTGAATCTAAATTATAGAATTATATAAAACAGTCAAATCGTATTGCGTAGAAAAATGCGATATAAATGACATCTAATGACAATTTATTTACGATTAGTGAGCACTACCTATTCTTTTAAATTACTGTGCCGTGTTGTTACTGTCCTATTATGTAATTGTAATTACTCCTAAATAGATCACAGAGTTTGAACTGTTCCAACGAAATAAGATATCTATAAATATAAATATATAATAAGAAGCCAGGTATTTATTAATAAGTCACTGTTTGCTTTTAGATATATCGTTTACAAGAAATAATATTATCTATATTAAGTATTATTAAAGTACAAAACACCGTGGTTACGCCTATGAAATGGTTTTTATTTTTAAAGAATCACAGCAACGCTTTGCCTATTTACTAGCCAATACACAAAATTATTTCAGTACACCCAAAGAATCTGCCCAAAAACTGACTGTGCACCGTGTGTTCATTATAGAAGGCCTACCTTTTTGTAAATAAATGAAAACAGCTCAATCTCTGTATCTATAGTTAGTTATTTTCAACCCCTTAACGTTCCTTTGGAAATGTAAAATCAAAGTTAAATGTCACTAGTACAAAAACAAACAAAGAGGAAGTAAATTTACTTCGCTAATAAAAGGGATTAAATAACAGTTTGAAAAATACTAAGATTAAATTTTTCAGCCTAAATTTTGAAACAACAATATTTTGTAAGTTAGATTATATTTGACGAATAATAAAACAGATATGACTTTATTGCAACCATGACATGAAACTTACTTTCACTCTTCACTGTACTATTTTAAGCCGTTTCCAACAAGACATGTTAAGGCGACTCAGCATAGCGACTAATCGCTATTTTTATCTTTAAAGTTTTACCTAAGAACTTTAAACTTTCTAGTTCAAAATTTGTAAGGTGTTTAGCGTAGAAGAATATTATTTTGTTAACAAATATAACTATAATAGTACTTTTTATAAATAGTTATTATTTTGACGACTAGTCAAGGTAAAAGTTACTAAGTCGTTATTAGAATCTACAGAGCATTAAAATATAATAGAGAATTATTACTACAGCAAAAAGTGGCTAGTTTAAATGTGCATTTTTATAAAAACTTGTTACCCAAAAACTGGGTAACAAATATTAGTGGCAACATTTGCGGTCGAAAAATATTTTGCGTATTTTCGCGCCCTCGTTTTATAACATTTTTATAAAAATGCACCAAGTCATTATCAAGATAAATAGGAAATTCAACCGATTTTTAAAAAGTGGATTGTAATATTTAGAAAAATACTGCTTCTGAATAGAAAGACATGCATTAAAAAATTGCACTGTTTAAACTATGTGCTATAAAGTCACCCGTAAGATTATTTTAATTATTGGAAGTGAAACAACTTTGACATAGGTACACGAAACATGCCTCTAACAATGATAGAAAAAGAGCAGCTGTTGAACTTTAACAATACACAAATAAAGTTTGCAAGGAATCGACAAAAGGTTTACTTTCTCCAACAATCATTCGCGGTCTTCCCGTCCTTTATTCATTAATTATGTAGGTACATTTTTTATAAATATTTTTTGTAAATAACGTAATAATATAGGTACCATCGTAATAATATTACACACAACATAACTTTGCCAAAGCGATATGTTTTATTATTGTAGCATATATTGTAGTGTTTATGTATGCAGTTGTATATATTTTATTATACCATATTCAATAATTGTGATATCAAATACTACTCTTAACACCAATTACATATGTTATTTGATCCAATAAACAATAAATGATGACCCTAACTGTACATAAAGCTTTTATAAAATAAAAATCTAGACCTCGTTAGACTAATTAATAAGTAATCACTCTAAGCTATGCGTAAACTGGCCACTTATATTTTATACTAGCGCGTAACGCCATTTTGTTAGTTACCTATTTTCAAAATGGCTGACATTCTAGATTGTTACGAATGCGAAAAAGGTTTTTCTTCATCACAGAACAGTTGAAACGCTTCTAGCTATTGCATCATGTTACAGAGAATATGTCGATGCAATAACGAAAAGCATTTGGAAATCTCATCTCAGTACATCGATATAGGCAAAGAAAGGTACCTATGATTACGAAAACGTGGTTGTTTATAAGGCTGGAGATGCGCTAAAACCAAGATGACGCCCCGCCGAGCTTGGTCGACAGCTCTCCGATGCCGCGGCCGAAGATGTTGCCAACCTAAAAATTAGAAAAAAAAAAATTAATTTTAGCAGAGTGCCTAGTGCACAAAGTAAGGAGACTGCAGAAAGTAAGCTCCATACAAACGCGCTCTAGCAACAACACATAGCCAACCTCTCACCGCGGACACGGACTCTTGTCTTGCTACAGCTGCAGTGCTATACTTTAAGCAAAACAGCGTCGACCTCGACCACAATACAAATATATATATATATAATATAAATATAAATATAAATATATATATTATGTGTATTGTGCCTCGACATTGAACTCGCTCATTCATAACTTGCAAACGAATGTAGAATTTATCACTATTTATAAGTAGGTTGAAATTCGTTTGCAAGTTATGAGCGAGTTTAACGTCGAGTTCGACGCTGTTTTGCTTAGAGAATAGCACTGCTGCGCTCGGACTTGGTTTGAGATGGTCCGCGATTCTGTTATTTTATTTGCGTGTATTGTGATTGTCCTTTATTTTATTTTTTTGTGCGTTTATTTGTGATGGAAAGTGTCCTTTTATGATAGGGCACTTTCCAATATTTTTTGTGTTTTTTTCGTGTTTTATTCACCACTAGCGGCCCGTCCCGGCTTCGCTCGGATGGACATTTATTTTTTAATATAGCCTATGTTACTCAGCGCTAATGTAGCATCTAATGGTATAAGAATTTTTTAAATCGGTCCAGTAGTTTATGAGTATATTCGTTGCAAACATATAAAAATACAAACTTTCCTCTTTATAATATATTAGTATGATTCGATTGAGTTAGCTTGCTAGCTTATTGAGTTTGCGGGTGAAGTGGGCTTCCACCTCTGGCCTAATCATCATATAGCAGGATCAATGCAATGCTCTGACCGCTAAGCTAGATTGCAGCGTAAATCATAAACTACTAAAAAAGAAAAAAAAATGTAATTTGTTCGCAACAAAATTTGCGTTAAAAATTATATAAACTTAATGTATTGAACTAAATATTAATTTATAAAATTGTTCAAGAACGAAATGAAATTACGAAATAATCAAGAAAAACGAACTACTGACTGAGATAATAATCATCATCATCATCATCATCAGCCACATACTAGTCCACTGCTGGACATAGGCCTCTCCAAGTGCACGCCACCGAGCACGATCCGCGGCTACTCTCATCCAGCTCTTGCCAGCCACCTTGCGAAGATCGTCGCTCCACCTAGTCTGAGGGCGTCCTACACTACGTTTGCCGATACGCGGTCTCCACTCGAGAACTCGTTTACCCCAACGGTTGTCGGTTCTGCGGCTAATATGACCGGCCCACTGCCACTTCAGCTTGCTGATTCGATGGGCTATGTCGATTACTTTCGTTCTCTGTCGGATCACCTCAATCCGAAGTCGGTCCTTCAGAGAAACTCCGAGCATAGCCCTTTCCATAGCTCGCTGAGCGACTTTAAATTTGTGAACCAGCCCAACCGTTAGTGTCCACGTTTCAGCTCCGTATGTCATTACCGGTAGGACGCACTGATTGAAGACTTTCGTCTTTAGACTTTGTGGAATAGGCGACGTAAAGACCCGACGTAATTTCCCATATGCTGCCCAGCCCAGCTGTATCCTTCTGTTAGCCTCTTTCTCGAAGTTGTTTCTACCCAATTGCAAACTCTGCCCGAGGTAGACATATTCCTTAACAACTTCGAGAGCACCGCCTTGTACTGCAATCGGTCCCGGAATGGCATGTTCATTGAACATAACCTTGGTTTTGTCCAAGTTCATCCGGAGACCGATGCGTTGAGAAGAATCAGCTAGGCCGTTCAGCATGAACCGTAAATCCTGCAACGTTTCGGCCACGATGACGATGTCGTCCGCGAATCGCAAGTGTGAGATGTGTTCGCCGTTGATGTTAATGCCACGTCCTTTCCAGTCCAGCGTTTTAAACACATCCTCCAATGCATTTGTGAACAATTTGGGGGATATCACATCCCCTTGTCTCACACCTCGATGCAAGGGGATATGCTTAGTCTGCTGGTTCTGTAATTGGACGGCCATGGTGGCAGCATTGTACAGACACAACACTTGGATATATCGCCAATCGACTTGGCAACGTTGCAGGGATTCTAGAACAGCCCAGGTTTCGATAGAGTCGAATGCCTTCTCATAGTCCACAAATGCTAAGCACAGGGGCTGATTATACTCTTCGGTCTTCTGTATAATCTGCCGCACTATGAAGATGTGGTCTATGGTTCCGTATCCTCCTCGGAACCCGGCCTGCTCTGGCGGTTGAAATTCGTCGAGTCGGCGCGCAAGGCGGTTTGTGATTACCGGCAGTGATCACCGACTTGTCCGAGGCTCTCTGAATATCAATTTTAAGCTTGAACGTGTCCGCTTGATGAAGTCCAGGCTCCATCCTAACCTGTTCCAAACTATCGTAGGATCTGAAACGTTCCAGTCAAACCTGGAGAACCGATTCGTTGCTTTGGAAACCACAAATGCAGTTGATGTCAACCAGGCCCTCGAAAATGTGGTCGGAATCCTCAGGGAGGAAGGTATGAGATTTTGCGAGATACAGCGCAAAGGCAAGAAGTCGAAGTTTTCGGAAGAAACCCTTAGGCTTATGAGGAAACGACGCGAGGACCCACCTGTCACTTCGTCCGAACAACGGGCTCTTAACAAGAAGATTGGTAAACTGGTGCGCTACGACCTCCGATGCTCCAATACACGCTCGATTGAACGAGATAATAATATACATTTCAATTCATTTGTGTGAGTGAGTTAAGATATGCTAAGATTCGCGCCAAAAATTTATAGCTGACCCGGCGGACTTTGTACCACTTTGACAGTTTCCATGACAACAAAACAAACAAATTATTAACTGGCTATAAGAGAAAGAGAGAAAGAAAATGTGTGCTCGCACCTCTCTCTCTTGCCCCTACCTACAGTAATATACGAAACGTTACTCTCTCTTTATATCTTCACTAACTTTATATCCACCTTTCAACTTCCGTTCGCCTTGCCCGATGACACTTTTCGTAACACCACCAGCTTACTCCCCAAGTTAAGCGTGCGTAAACGTACGTACGTTTTACTTCAAAAACAAATGGATGGAATAGTCTACCAGCACACGTTTTCCCTCCTTTCTATGATATGGGGTCCTTCAAGAGAGGCGTGAAGAAGCACCTTGTGGGCCGGCAGAGTGAAGTTGACTGATGCTACGTTTGTTTCCACGCTGCACCAGTTGTCTTCGCGTCTGGACTTCATTTCCACTTAACATCAGGTGGGATGGAGTCATTTGCCGAGCTAAGTATAAAAAAAAACACACCTTCCCAACGACCGCTGTGACGTTGCCCAGTTTGGCATCTTCCGTGAGCGCCTCCAGTTTCGATTTCCCGCCTCTGGATCCTTCTTCCGAGCCGCCATCATCGCCGCCACTGTTCAAAATATAAATGGAGACGCTTAAAACCATATTTTTAATACATATAGCTTATAGTACAGCGCCTTAGCTTTGAACCAGTTAAACTAATTAAGCAGAGCTTCGATCAATTTTTAGAAAATAAAACAAAACTGCAGCATACATGTCTCATGTCACTTGCCAAGCAAATTCAAAGTACCTACGTACCTACCCCACTTATAATCTGAGATGGGTAACCAACCCGGTAAAAACCGGACAATTGATTGTAAAAGCAGTGCTACTATTTTCTTAATTTCTCTCGGTAATGATCGTTTTTACGAATAATGCAACCGAACATTAATTTCTATGTCTATTCTTATCTTATCTTATCTTATTGGGGCCTGCTGAGCAGTTGAGTGTGAGCACTTCGACACCTTTCACTCTTCTGCCTCTGCATAGATACTTAGATGCAGTTTGGCAACGACGAAGAGCCTGAGCCTGAAGTCCTCTGGTTCCGGATTAGCCGATGCCAGGAGTCCCATTCTTTTAATAGCCAGAGAGTCGCAAGAACACAGTAGGTGCTGCATTGACTCCGTTTCTTCTCCACATGCTCTACATAAGCTATTCACTGATAGATGCATTAGGTATGTGAAGCATTTGCTTTGTAGCATAGTGCCCTGTCTGTCAAGACACCAATGGTTAGGCGGGCCTTCTCTCTACTCATGCCTGCATGCCACCGCATATGAACTTACTCCATCCTAAGGCATTTTCGCCTAGGAATGTCCATGTCTATTAATTATTAGATTTAGAGCCGATTCGACGTTCGATAATCGGTGACCGATATTTTAGTCGGTGAAAATGAAACGTATGGAATTCTATGTTGCACCACCACGCGGGCCCAGTGCGGGCGATGCGAACGACTGCGAAATGCAGCTAGAACCGGGCGCTTACGTAGGGTTGTTGTTATACAGGGTGTCTGGTAGCAGATTTATGTTCTCTTTCTCCTCCTCAAAGAGAAAGTTTACATTAACAATCCACGAACTTCACTGGACTTAAGTGTAAAAACACACTGCCGAAGGTACGCGACCGAAGTTCCGCGGCTGATTTTACGTTCCGACGTATTCGGCTGATATGACACACCATAAGTGCCGAACTTACACCCCGCCCCCGGATCTTCGTAGGCAATCGAAACGAACTTCGGTCGCGTATAATGTGTGCTCTATAGAATAAGTTGCCGCTGAACTTACACCCGACCGAAGTTAGGCTGTACGCTATAATGCAACGTAATTTCGGTATTATGTGTCGTCAGTAATTCAAATAGCATTGCAGGCGTAATCATGCCGAACTTCAGTCGCGTAATTTCGGCATAGTATGTTCCTACACTAAAATAAAATATTCGTCGAGAAATCAGCACAATTGAACAGAGTTTACTGCACCGTGTAGCGCGGAATACGAGGCTCCGTTTCGAACAGTGTGTGCAACTCGATAAAAGACATTTGGATAATGTAATCTTTCTTAAGGGTGCGCCGTCCGTAAGTGATAAGTGTCATATGTTTTATTTGAAATGTCGTCGTCCATATTTATTTGATGCCGCGCGGCCATACTAATTTTGTATGGGGAATTTAAGGTGCTTAATAAAAAATTATTATTTAAATACCACTTGATGAATCACAAATGTAGTCTAGCAATTTGTAGTTTATCCATTGATGATTGTTAAGACAAAATCAGAGGTACAATTCCTTCACGAGACGCACTCTCGAGTTTTGAGGTCATCGGAGAGCTTGAACTTGGCGATACCAGTGCATTCCACAAAATTCCTTGACAAATCCTTTTCGGTTCACGCTGTCCGTCTGTGGAATGCATTGCCTGAAAAAGTCAAGTGTGCAAAATCCTCGGATACTTTTAAGCAACGAGTTAAAGAGCACTATCTATCTTTGTCGCTATAATGTTATTATAATTAATTACTTTGTCCATGTCATATATATTTAGTTTATATGTATATATTCAATTTATATAGTAATATTATGTATGTAGATATATTCATTGTATGTATGATAATTAAGTATATTTATATTGTCAGTAAATAAACTTATAATTTGGAAAGCACCATAAACCACCCATTTCTTAGTTTTTTTTGTCCAGTTCAACACATGGTTGTCTGGAAGAAATTGCTTTTTAGCGATAAGGCCGCCATTTGTACTTTTTGTTGTATTGTCCTCTTTTTGTATTTTGTATGGTGTACAATAAAGTGTATTTTCATTTCATTTTCATTTCATTTCATTACAATAATTTAGATAAACTATAAGAAATCTACTAAACGCCGCCACTCGTTTTCATGATCTTTGCCCAACTTTAAATGATATTGTAGAAAAAACTATAGCGTGTTATGAATTTATGATTCTGACAAATTGTAAACACGTTCCCTATGATACTAAATATATATTTTGTTCATTTAATACGATAGTATTTTCAATTATATTTACTTAACCGTAACTGCATTTTTGGCATTTTTTGGTCGGCCCACCCTTAAGTAAAATCCGCAACACTGTATTTTAATACTATAGTTAAACTGATAAGTGAAATAGTATTTTTTATTTAATTTTGAAAATATAAATCTGCCACCCTGTACGACGATATAATAAAACGTGGGCCACGCATGACACGCCTTTTTTTAGGACCGATATACGGGCCGACTTTTTCGCCGAGGTTTTAGTACCGATTTTGAGACTTTCTGTAGGATGTGTGATCCTTTTGTAGGATCTTTTGTAGGTCTTTTGTTTTGTACAAAAAAATGGTCGTGGGTGGCCCACGTTTTATTACATCGTCGTATAACAACAACCCTACGTAAGCGCTCGGTTCTAGCTGCATTTCGCAGTCATTAAACAACCACCGCCCGCACTGGGCCTGCGTGCGTGGCGGTTTATGAGTCGTTCTCCCTGTGATGTTCCATAGGGAAGGCTCGCGCCCCCGCAGTGTCGCTGATGCGTGCTTACCTGGAGTCCTGCTGGGCCAGCAGCAGGCTGCACGTGGCCTCCTCGGTGTGCATCCTGGACGCCACGCTCTGGTACGTCTTGGAGTTGAGCTTGTCGTCAATCACGCCCTGCAGCTCGAAGTCGCTGTACATTTTCTGTGGAGCGACGATTAGGGCTTTGTGAATTATACATAATGATGGTACCAAATCTTAGGGTGTTTTTTGCAGATTCGCAAGCTTTTCGCAAGAGTAATAATTTAGAGGGCTTTTTAAGAATGACACGTCAAAATGATAGAATGTGACGCAGCAGACAGCCAGAGAAAAAGAGAAATGTCCAGGATACCAATCCAGTGCTCTTAGCGCAGCGAGACCAATCATTAATCTAAGCCAGTGCTTTTGTTTGTCTTTAATTAAAGAAATCATAATTATTATTTCCTTTATTTATTTTTTCACATATTAATTTACATTTTTAAATATTTTCTAAAAGCAAAACATTTAAAAATATAAAAATTAGGGGTTCGCCAGCATCGGGATCAGGGTTCAAGCTACCGGTGGTTAGGGCTCCATCAGAGACAAGAACCTCCTCACAATGCGTGCCGTATCAAGGAGAACTGCCTTCTGAATCAGGCCCTTGATCCAGCCGCCTAACAAGAGCCTCATGAGATGTTGATCGAAGCTCTTGGCCATCAGGCCGTTGGCTGTAACAACAATCGGCACGATGACAGCCGAATCCTTCCACATGTGGACAACGTGTGCTAAATCGAGATATTTGATTTGTTTCTCTATTAATTATTATTGTTATTATTTTTTATTCTTATTGTTACATGTTGTATGTTTAACTGTGTGTTTTGTTATGTGATTCCAATAAATGTCTTTTCTTCTTTCTTCTTCTTCACTCAACCAAAAATCGAGTGACAGACGATTCCGATCCGAACGCCTCGGAGAATCTAGTACGAGACGGGGACACGCTTTCGTGAAGCCATCGTCTATAAATCCCTCTGAGAATGTTCGCTCAATACCGCTTGAGGAGCCTTTTTACGGTGTATAGACTACGTAGGCCACAGGCGGAAAAGAGCAATCTATTAAAAAAAAATAAAGTTGTGCCAGAGACTTCATAAAGTTCGTAATAGACTATTAGCGATGTGCCGAGTCGCTGTTTTGGTGGATCGAGTCAACTCGAGTCGATATATACCTACGGTATTCGAATCATGACTCGCTCCAGTCTGCGATACGAGTGCAGTACTCGCCTAACCCACCTCCGCTTCGCCGACGACATTATTGGTTTCGCCCAAACGGCTAATGAGCTCCAAAGTAAGATGGAAGAACTTTACCTAACCTCAATAGATGTTGGTCTACGCATGAACACAGACAAAACTAAAGTCATGAGCAAGGAACCCACCGTAGACAGCATCATGGTGAATGGTAAGACTCGAGTTCTATGTCTAGTATTCGACTGTCGATTCCAAGACTGGAGCCTGGCAATTCGAGTCCAGAACTCGAATCCGTTACCGATTTTTGAACAAAAAAGAAAAATCGAAAAGGAGTAAACTAAACAGCATTAACATAATTAATGACTTAACGATAACAAATCAAACGTTTTTAATTGAAGTGTTTTGCTTTTGTAAACATTACAAAAGCAAAACAGAACCTACTAAGGTATCTAGGAACCAGAAATGAGATCAAGTTCACATCGAGAACCACTCTAAACAGGGGTAGTTGGAGAATTGTCGATGTGAAACGAGCAAATGATAGGATGAGCAAATTAGTTGTGTTTTTAAAGTCTTCAAATACGGAATCACAGTTCTTGCACTTTATTTTATCACCGTCCACTTTCTAAAAACACTTCCATACACCAGAGATTTATCAAAAAAAAGTAAGGATGTCTTCGAGAATCCCTGGCCATTCTTTTTTGTAACCAGTGGAAATCGCATTGCCGCGTACGAGGAGACGCGGATGGTTATGTGGGGCTTTTCCTCCGCCTCCCGCATACCCATCCAGGTCCAAAGGCCTCGAAAGGGTTTTAGGAGAGAAGGAGGAATACCTACTAAAAACCCCTGAACTTCTTCTAAATATTGGTACAATGGCAAGGGTGAACGTGACCATCGTAAGGCATTCTGCCCGGCGTTCATCCCGGCAACGGGCCGTGAGAGAAAGCACCCGCCAGCGAAAGCACACTCGAGGAACTCTGGGCATGCTAAAAACGTCTGTTCCCCCACGCTTAATCGTCGCCTCAGCTACGGAGGAATGAGACGGTCAAATCACCATCTACGGCGGAATAGGTCTGCATGGACAGCGTCATCGCAGAACCGCTCCGCGGCCTCCTTGTGTGAGACTACTATCTCACAAGAGGAGGCTATGGAGATTCCCTGGCCTACCTTCAGTATGATGGAGAGGCAGGCCACCTGCTGCGGGTGGAGAGCTGGTCGCTCAATTAGCCACGAGTTGATCAGCCCCACCTGGATGCCGTACCAGTGCTCGAACAGCTGCAAGATCCACAGCTCGTCGGTCACCTGGAAGACAACACGTTTGTAGTAGGTTGCCAGCTTTTTTTGCAAGAAATAAAGTATTAGGGTCGGAAAGTAAACAGTTACCTACTTTAGAAAAATAGAACAGTATTTAATTTATTTTTTGTTTTAAATACATACTGTACATGTTTTGACTGTATTGTATTTTGTGTGCGTGTGTGTGTGTCAATAAATGTTTATCTTTCTTTTCTTTTTTCTTTCTTACCTACAGTATTTCTTACTGCTCCTCACACAACATATAGGTTCAGTGTCTTTTTTGAAAGCTTCGCGCTTTCGAATTAAATTTTAGACAGGTCTATGCATACCAAAGATGTTGAAAACCATATTGTATATACTTACTTACTTTAGTCCAATAGTAAAAAGTATAATGTAGTGAAAAAACAGTGTAATATAAGACCAGGTATAATAGGGCTTCCAACGATACTGATCGTTGGAAGCCCTATTATACCTGGTCTTGGACATGAAATGAATCAAGTGTAACATTATTGATCACAGCTTTGGATCTTTAAGTAGCTACTGAAATGGTTGCTAGCATTCAAAAAGTAAAGTGAAATATTGCATAATTAACGTCTGTTCGTTTAGGTTGTTAGCTCCTTTGCAGGGGTGAATATCCAGAGATTTTCAAATCGATGGTCCTAGGGTGCTAGTGATAGATGTGCTAGGGTTTTTAGCCCCTTCTCCCGAACCTCCATCCAGGCCACTACACCTGCCTGGGTAAGGTAAGGAGGCGGGAGCTGGAGAGAAATTCTTACTCGATAGTGAGGTTTAAATGTCTAAGGGCGATGGAAGAATGATGATCCTACCGTACAAATATTACTTATACGGAGAGTACATTCTATTTTAGTGTTCTACGAGTATTCTAGTCTTCATTCTACTCTTTGTGGTTATTTTTATCATGATTAATAGCTCAAATATATTAAGTTTAGCTAATTAATTGTACCTATTGATACGGATACAAATTGTTGTTAAGATACACGTACATCTCCTTGATGAAATAAAATGAATTAAATAACATGCCAATTACCTTCGATCTAATTTGGTCCATAGAATTCCTCATAAAATTAACGTAGCCCTGCCCGATGTCCTTTCCAGACCCCGACACGTTCGCTATGGTCAGGATTGAGCCTATTAAGCTGTGGGATAGAAAAAAACCTTACATTAAAAAAATAAAAAAATAAACCTTACAATTTACAATATCTTTTTGATTTAGTTATGAATCCCCTTAAACTTTCCTTCCGGAAAAAATACTGAGGCTCTTTTACTTGTTTCATTTATAATCATGACATTACTAACATTTGTACATATAATTGGAAGAAATTTTTGTGTCTATAAAAAAAGCGTTTTCATGATCAAGTGGAAAAACAAAAAAAAGTAGGGTGCTTTATATTCTCCTTTAGATAATTTACAGGTAGATTCCACTCCACCTGTAGTTAAGTATAAAATGGAGTCCAGACGCGAAGACAACTGCTGCAGCGTGGAAACGCAACATCAGTCACCCTCACCCTGCCGGCACACAAGACACTCTTCACGCCTCGTTTGAAGAACCCCATAACATCGGATGGGTGATCAAATGAGGATAATTCCTACGTATTACTAAGGTATTAGTAGTTGTTGACACTCGTCAAAAATCAAACAACTCGCAATGGGCCAATGTGGTAAGCTATGGCCCTTATGATCTTCCCATGTTCTGTGTTCTTGTGAGAAGCCTGAGCTCAGCAGTGTAATGTGAATAGGCTGATAATGATGATGATGAATGTGTAAGAAAAACTAGCTAACTTTGTTAGTGTATATCCCAGGATTCTCAATAATAAAAAAACTTCATAACTACAATCTTGGAGCAGTCAGTGAGTCAATGGAACAGCTCTATTGTGAGTCAGCCATGACGCTTCGTTGACGATGATAATGCAGCATGACATGTTCGCACAGTGCTACCTTCCATCTCCTCGTGTATTACCTCCCCTCGTCGAATCGGGCGATCTTAGCCAACGTAGCTTCAAGAACAGCCGACAACCGTGTAGTCATACCAGTCGCCATCGCTTGCAGGCACACTTCGATCTGCGTGTCCATCTTAGTGTGGTACTGGTACTGTTAGAACACAAAAACATTAGAGACCTTCAACACAAACCATCGTATCATGATCTGCTAGCTATAGGAAGGAGGACAGAGACCTAAGTATCAGCTCTTCGTCTGGTGCGAAAGCGTTTAGAGAAAAGCTATGAAAGTGCCTAAAATTTATTTTAGTTTAGCTTCCAAATGGGGCCTAAGTGTGGGTGCTTTAAACTCCAGCCGTCAACCACAACAGCTTGTGGAGTCCCACTTCCTATCCTTAGGTCTATAATATCTTACAATATCCACCCCTTCAACTGCGCATAGCTTGAGTGCCTGGTTCTTCGCGTCCAACGCCACATTGACCATCGCGCAGGTCTCCGCTGGGAGGATGTAGTCGGTTGACATGAAGGTGACACTTTTCTTTAACCACGACTGCAATAAGATATTTTTTATATCATATGGCGATGCACATCATCTCATCAGATGGTAGTAAGTAACGACAAGGCTAGATCTAAACTACTGAAGAACTGCCCGGAATTATTATCTTTTAGAACACTACGAGTATAACAATTCTACAAACAATATTTATATGGTGACCGATCCGGTTTAGATACTGAATTTGGTAGTAGCAAGGCGGATTAGGAACATTCATTACTATCAACCAAATCAAGTACAATAAAATCTAACCCAATTTACATTTAAACTAAGCCTTAAATTGTTTTGCTGCTATCTTTTCCAAATGGATATGTAGAGATACAGCTTGTGAGGTTCTTTATAGATGAAAAATTATGTACTAATATAGTAAACGATTAAAATTATTGTAATTACATAATATCAAAACAATACCTGGAAAGAAGCCTCCGTCCTTTGGATGCAGGTCTCCATCATATCACTAGCCATCAGCTTCAGCCGCTGTTCCAGGTGTGACCTGAACTCCGGCTCGGGCCAATGCAAGTCCCTGATGAAGCACTGCAGTGCATCCAGCTTCCAAAACAACTCCTCACTGGTGGCACAGCCATTTCTAAAAGATGGACGTTGTAAATATAAATTATTATTACGGTTGCTTCATAAAATTATTTAATACTAGATTTCTCAAAAAGATCGCTTTAAGAATCCTCGCCCATGTACCGATAATAGACAGAGTTTTTAGTCGGTGAAAATGAAACATATGGAATTCTATGTTGCAACGCACATCTCCTACAAAATGTCGGTCACCAAATCGGTACAAAACTTCGGCGAAAAAATTGGTCTCGATTATCGGTCCTGCAAATACAGTGAAGCGACGAGTCCGTTAAATAATAACTTTTTATATTTTTTCTTAATTAAGTATTTATTTTTTAATGTTATAATTTTTGGTGGTGCACTTAAATTTTTATCTTTTTAGTTTAAAATTTTTCATGCAGAACTTTTAAAGTCAATGTATTTGTATAAATTTCTTAACTGCATAAAGTGTCACGAATGAACTATGGCATGAATGAACTATCATTAAGTCCAAGTTTTCAGATGGGTCTAATTATTTCCATAATGTAAGAGTTGCGTTAATGAATATTGTATGTTTATTTACCCTTTGATTTCCCATCGCTCCTTCTCAAATCCTTTGTGTAAAGACTGCGCAATCGAAGACTCCATCAGGTCTACGTATCGTACTACTAAAGGCGCGAATGTGTCTCGAAGGTGCTCATGGAATCTACCACCTTTTAAGTTTTCTGTAAAATAAAATAAATGTTTAAAACAAAAAAACATGATAAAATAAAGAATATTTTGTTTTTGGTGACTCAAAAGTTAAAAAATCACAAGTGATGATATTATTGACTTTTGACGAAGTTAAATAAGAGCGAAAATAAAATATTTTAAGAATGCTCACCGTCAGTCCTGAGATAATCATTCAAAATCTGGAACAACGGGAACGAGTCCCAGGTGTCGGGCGGTTGTTCTGCCAGCACCCGATCCATGTCAACACCAAACAGCGCCCAGAAGATCTCAGCATGCTCTACCAGCAGTTCAGAAAACCACGCGAACGCCTGCACAGAGGAGAATCTACTTGATGGAACGGGGTTATATGGTCGTGACGGCGTGCCTAATGGGATATTAAATGTACTAGCAAACTTCACAGCAATAATTTGTAACAAATAAGAATATGAGTATTAATTGACAAAGCTTTTAATAAAAATTATAGATGCTGAAAAACACAAATGTTGAAAAAATTTCCACGAGCAGGGTTTGAACCTGCACCCTTCTGACATACCGGGTCAGGTGCTCTTCCAATTGAGCTATCGTGGTTCTTACCAGCCCGCCGAAATTATTCAACACTATTTACTTTTTACTTTGAAAGCCAAAGGCGCCCATTCAATGTTAACAACTACCGTCATTAACATCCGATCATAATATTTTTACAAATACTAAAGATCAGTTAAGAAGTAGGCAAGCTATTTATAAATGTTTATATAATTTTTAACGCAAATTTTGTTGCGAACAAATTACAAAAACAAAAAAGGTGAAAAAATTTCCACGAGCAGGGTTTGAACCTGCACCCTTCTGACATACCGGGTCAGGTGCTCTTCCAATTGAGCTATCGTGGTTCTTACCAGCCCGCCGAAATTATTCAACACTATTTACTTTTTACTTTGAAAGCCAAAGGCGCCCATTCAATGTTAACAACTACCGTCATTAACATCCGATCATAATATTTTTACAAATACTAAAGATCAGTTAAGAAGTAGGCAAGCTATTTATAAATGTTTATATAATTTTTAACGCAAATTTTATTGCGAACAAATTACAAAAACACAAATGTTGAAAAAATTTCTACGAGCAGGGTTTGAACCTGCACCCTTCTGACATACCGGGTCAGGTGCTCTTCCAATTGAGCTATCGTGGTTCTTACCAGCCCGCCGAAATTATTCAACACTATTTACGAAAGCCAAAGGCGCCCATTCAATGTTAACAACTACCGTCATTAACATCCGATCATAATATTTTTACAAATACTAAAGATCAGTTAAGAAGTAGGCAAGCTATTTATAAATGTTTATATAATTTTTAACGCAAATTTTGTTGCGAACAAATTACAAAAACACAAATGTTGAAAAAATTTCCACGAGCAGGGTTTGAACCTGCACCCTTCTGACATACCGGGTCAGGTGCTCTTCCAATTGAGCTATCGTGGTTCTTACCAGCCCGCCGAAATTATTCAACACTATTTACTTTTTACTTTGAAAGCGAAAGGCGCCCATTCAATGTTAACAACTACCGTCAGTAACATCGTCGTGGAAATTTTTTCAACATTTGTGTTTTTGTAATTTGTTCGTAACAAAATTTGCGTTAAAAATTATATAAACATTTATAAATAGCTTGCCTACTTCTTAACTGATCTTTAGTATTTGTAAAAATATTATGATCGGATGTTAATGACGGTAGTTGTTAACATTGAATGGGCGCCTTTGGCTTTCAAAAGTAAAAAGTAAATAGTGTTGAATAATTTCGGCGGGCTGGTTAGAACCACGATAGCTCAATTGGAAGAGCACCTGACCCGGTATGTCAGAAGGGTGCAGGTTCAAACCCTGCTTGTGGAAATTTTTTCAACATTTGTGTTTTTGTAATTTGTTCGCAACAAAATTTGCGTTAAAAATTATATAAACATTTATAGATGCTGTTTTAATCTTTCATTAAAAAAATATTCAAATATTAAGGTGGAATTGAGCTTGGCCATTTGCTTATTAAAGTAAAATAAAATAAAAGTAGTCATGATTTTATAATATTCAGGTTCATATTACGTATATTTTCTGGATAATTGTTGAAGTTGTTATTATCACATCATCAATGAAAAAACGTTGTCTCAAAGATGACGATAAATTACTTACCTTTTTAAGTTTATCAAAATATTTGCGAGTATTAATTATTAATACTACAAAAGTTCTAGGTACTCGCAAACACTTAGATTATAGTTCTATATTAACAAAATATAATTAAAGGGGAAACATGCATAATTCGTACGAAATATTTTAAAATACGAAGCTTCTTCTATCTACTTTTGTCTGAAAGGTGGTGTGAATTGTGAATCAGTTTCTATGTTGAGAAGAATATTTTTATTGTGTACGTGTTTTTCATGAATTATGTACATGTAACTTTAATTCAAATGTCTTCGAATGACTCAAGAAGATGTTTAACGAGCATGTGCAAGCTTAGAATTGGTCTAAAATTATAAATTGGCGTCTACTAAAGCAATAAATCATCGTAATGTGCTCAGTGTAGTTTTCCCTATAATGTAGTGTGGTATTTCGCATTGTATTGATGTCATGTTGTGGAAATTCGAATTATGGAGTAGACTGATTGAGAATGCACATAAAACACTTTTCATTGCAGACGTTTCAATATAAACCCTGCCAATAGTTTTATTATATTTCATAAAAAATATATCGTCAAAAATTTTTGATTCAAGAGCCTATAATGAAAAGTTAAAATCGACAGTTGGATTGCAAGACTAAATTGGACTATTCTCAATCGATATCCATGCAATGCTTTCAATCCCCGATCTCTAACAACTAAGCGTTTGCTCAAGCGTGTATCGGACTATTGGGACGTTTCCGAGTCTACTCCTCACAAAGTTGTGATCAAACCAATCAAAGTGAAGTATGATCAAGATCGAGTGAACAAACGATTGACAAGTGATTTGATCAGCCGAGCAACAATCAAATATGAGTAGTTACATTTTGTTGACCGCTAGAGTCCGGTTTTGTGTTATAAACCTGCGGAGAAATAAAATATAAGATAGAAGTGGAATTAAAAAAGACATATATAGAGTACTCTGCGTACAACCAGCGTCTGTAAGTGAAGAGCTCACAAACATTCACTTAAGAGACTAAGCGACATACATATCAAGAAAATAAATACTTTGGTCGAATACTATTATATTTTTGTACAATACACAACGAAGTTTTCTTTTTCAATATTTAAAAAACTAGTAGTCCGTTGTGTAAAATTAATAGGCTGACAGGAAAATTTTATTTAAATAAATATAAATGTTCTCTATATTTCCACGTCAGGCTATTTGAAAATAAACATAATGCCTTTTCATTCTCCACACTAATAGCGATAGGAGAGTAGGGTGCTATTGTCCAGTGAACATTTATTATGTCGGCAAAACTTTTAAAGAAGTCTTTGGTATAATAATATAAAGTCCTAGAATGTTTAAGATCAATATCAGGATCGTCGTAAGCCTTTACTATCGTGTCTGGAGTTTATGACATTGATTATACTGTTTCCTAAAAAGTTTTGCCGAAACATTTACCACGACATTTAGGATTGAACATAAAAATTGTTTGAACTTAAAATCTTGGAGCAATTCTCTTCTACAATGGGGGTTAAAGACGAAATATTTTAAATTGTACAATTAAAAATAACGATTGCTCCAAAATTAGTTCATTTAGGTCCATTACTGTAACATTTTACCTCGGCGTAGTGTTCTTCGTTCTGTTGCAGGAGGTCCACACACAGTTCTGCTAGATGTATAAGATCCTCCAACTTTTTTGCTGGTGTTACCATCGTTTCACCTCTAAGGTCCTCTGAAAAATTACAAAAATATCTAAAACCATGTGATTTGAGTTCCGAAAATTAATAAAACTAATTAACTCTTAATTAATTATGTATTCTTCTGCTTAACGAAATGATATCAAAAACATCGAATCATTAACAATGTAAGTGTTTTAAGTAGGTACTAGCGTTATGGTAGTCACCGAAAATCAACTGAAATTCTATTATGTCTTATTAGACGGGCGGGGGTGTGGTCAATCAAGCGAGTCTTGAGTGATGACTCCCCTACTCTCAGCGTCTGTCCAAACGCTGAGATTGGCAAACGGTTTAGGGAGTAGTGCAGGTCGCGTAGATCCCCTAGGCAAGGCCAGTGGACTATCCTTCTCGAGGTTGCCGCCTGTTTTTGGCCAGTTACCATATGTAATTGGCATAACTAAAACCTCTGGCCGCTTTCCCCCCATACATCCAAACCTTTCCCCTATCCTAATTCCTTTCACAAATTCCTGCAGAGCCGAACAGTGGCGGCGCAAAACCACAATCCTTCAGGCATGCAGAGCCTTGGGGCACTAAATCCCCCCTAAAAGTTGTCCACACTCACCACGGGCGGGTAGTGTGTGTTTCCTTCAGCCCCAACAACCGTAATGTCAGCACAAGGAAAAAAATTACTACCCCAGGAAGGTACCGCTGCCTCCGGTAGCGGAGAATCCTTCACCAAGCCCAGCTTGGTCAGTCCCACGTATTCTGGGGGGGACAACCTGTGCTCAGGGACAGGCGCAAGTCTGGACCTGTCGGGCCTCATTGAGGCAATACCAACCATGGTAGATACTGCCATCGTATCACAATGGACCACGGTCGCTCACAAGCGCCCTTGCAAAAGGGGAGACACCAATCCCGTGGCCACGGCAAAGGAACCGCCGAAGAACCGACCGAAACGCAGTCGCCCCAACAGGCGCGCGAGATGGGAGGCTATTCAGGCAAAAACCACACCAACAACGACAGCCGACGCAGCAGCGGAAACGCAGCGCGAATCTGTACCGGCCAACTTCACGGAGTCGGCGACGGCGCAGACGGCTTCCTCAACGCAGCGCGAATCTGTACCGGCCAACTTCACGGAGTCGGCAACGGCGCAGACGGCTGCCTCAACGAACCCACCACCACCACCACCACCTGGCCAGCCGAAAAGGAGGCGGAAGCCGAGAGGTTTTCGCGGTCGGCAGAACGCTGCGGCGGCTCCCACTGCCCCTGAAAAGGGTCAGCCTGGGACTGGGGACTGTCCGGATAAGTCAGCTTCCTCGAAGCGGACTCGCCTGGATGAGACCCGGTCTCCCAGGGGGGATGCCAAACGCGCGAAGACCGATGCGAGACCGAGGCGGACGGAGAGCTATGCAGATGCGAGTAAATCGCATCTGAGGGTAGCGGTCATCACCGTCCCGCCGAGGGACCTCTCGCAAAGCCAGGCAGATCAGCTGAGGGAAGCCATCGATGATAGCATCCTACAGACCGTTCTGTCTCCGTCTCCGAGCACGCAAGCTCCATCTTTCCGCGGACGCCCCTTCCTTTTGGATGGAGTGTTGGCGATGTGGTGCGAGGATGCGAACGCTCTCAGCTGGCTTGAGAGAACGGTCAAGACCATTCCATCTCCGATACCAAGCACCACTCTGGCTGTCATCCGACAGTCCGAGCTGAAGAAGAGGCTCAAGGCAGGGCTTCTTTTACACACCCGCATCACCGACGCCGCTACGCTGCACAGAGTCCTTTGTGCCCAGAACCCGTGGTACAAAGTTGACTCCTGGCAGTGCTACGGAATGACAGTAGACGAGAAGGCAACGGAAGCAGGCTCCAAGGAGGCTGCCGTCCATCTCGTGCTGGGAATTCCCGAAGACCAGCGGCAGTCGATTCTCGACAGAGAACGCCGGATAGCCCACATGTCGTGTAGTGGGTATATCCATTTCTTCTCCTCGGAAGAAATGACAAAAACCGAGGACGCAAAAACGGCAACGAGTCTAGTCGCGGCCACTGTAAGGGAGACCTCGACTCCCGAGCAGTCCACCTCAGCTCCCCAACAGGGTTTGAGCGAGATGGAGACAGACTCGATGCTGCAGGGTGGGGGCACTACCAGTGATGAAGATGGCATCCTGCGTAGCCCGTAACCACCACCTCAACATCATACAAACCAACCTCCAGCACAAACAAATAGCGGCGGCCACGCTACGCAGAGTGCTGGAGGCAGACAACAAGACCGCCGCTCTGATCCAAGAGCCCTGGATCAGAAACAACAGAATTTGCGGTCTAAATAACATAGGCGGTAAGTTGCTCCTAGATACAACCGTCGATAAACCAAAAACTTGCATTTTTATGCCTAAAACCATATCAGCCATTTTGCTTAACCAATTCTGTTCTAGAGACCTCACTGCTGTGAAGATTCTAACGGATAAACAAACTGTCCTAGTGCTAGCCTCAGTGTACATGCCGAGCGACGGTGAAGTTCCTCCGAGAGAGCTAGCCGAGCTGGTGCAACACTGCGAAGCACAACAATGGGACCTGATCATCTCTGCAGACTGCAATGCACATCACTCTCTGTGGGGAAGTAAGGATACCAATAAAAGGGGTGAGTTACTAACCGAATATATTTTCCAAACAAACTTGAACATTATGAATATAGGCACGGAACCTACTTTTGTTAGTTCAAGGTATCAAACCATCATAGACATTACTTTAGCAACACATGCGGCGGCGAACCTCATTGAGGGATGGCATGTTTCAAACGAACCATCCTTTGCGGATCACCGCCGGGTATGCTTTAAAATACAATATAAACTAACAGACCCTGTTCCATATCGTAACCCCCGCAAAACAGATATAACAAGGTATAAAAACTTAACAAACAAAGTACTAGGTAACACACAAGTAAATAACGTAATTCCAAGTACCGACAAAATAGAAGCAAACGTACAGCTCCTGACTTCTACACTCGTAAGAAGTTATGAGCTGGCATGTCCTGCTATAACACCGAAACGCCTAGAGAAAAGCCGCTGGTGGGGGCCAGAACTTGACCGTCTTCGTCAAGAACTCAGGACACTTTTCAACAGGGCCAAAAATACCAGAGCCAATGAGGACTGGGACAAATATAAAACAGCACAACAGCACTACAAAAAACGGTTCAGATTCCGGAGAACGGAAGGCTGGCGAAATTTCTGTAGTAGCATTAACTCATTAAACCAAGCCGCAAGATTAAAGAAAATCCTGGCTAAGGACAACTCTAATCTTTTGGGCTCCTTAAAAAAGGAGGATGGCTCCTACACTAATAAAGACGAGGAAACCAGTGCCGTACTGCTAGAAACACACTTTCCAGGATGCCAAATAACGCCAGCCCCTGGTTGGGTAGATGAGCAATACGGCACACCAACAGCACAGGATTGGGAAGTTGCAAATAAGATAGTAACCGCGGACAGGATAGAATGGGCCCTGAGCAGCTTCAAACCGTTCAAGTCCGCGGGGCTGGATGGGATATTCCCAGCATTACTACAGTGGCAGCCCAATCATGTAATTAAGCACTTACTACCAATCTACAGGGCCTGCATAGCCTTTAAATATATTCCCCAACCTTGGAGAGAGGCAAAAGTAATTTTCCTACCGAAGCCGGGTAAGGAGGATTACACACATGCCAAATCTTTCAGGCCAATTAGTCTAACATCATTCCTGCTAAAAACTCTGGAAAGATTAGTAGACCGACACCTTAGGGATGGAACACTGAAAAGTAAACCGCTTCACCCTCAACAACATGCCTATAGGAAAGGCAGATCAACAGAGTCGGCACTACATATAGTGGTGCACAAAATAGAATCGGCTATCACAAATAAAGCGTCAACACTGGCTTCTTTTATAGACATAGAAGGAGCTTTTGACAAAACCATGCACAACAGCATTAACCACGCCCTACGAAAACGGAACGTAGAACCAGCCTTGAGAGAGTGGATCACTGCGCTGGTTATCAAAAGGGCGGTTCAGATAGTGGTGAACACTACTACGAGGGCTAAAGTAGTTAGAGGGTGCCCTCAAGGAGGGGTGTTATCACCACTTCTATGGAACATAGTAGTAGACAGCCTCATTAAAAAACTCAATGATAGAGGATACACTACTATTGGTTATGCGGATGACTTAGCAATACTGATAAATGGGAGCGCTGAAAATGTGTTATGCAAAGTGATGCGCTCAGCCCTTCAGATTGTGGAAGACTGGTGTGACGAACACAAATTGTCAGTAAACCCGAAAAAAACAGAACTTATCCTTTTCACCAACAAAAGGAAGTTACCAGAACTCCAACCAACAAAACTCTTTAACACCAACCTCTCCCTATCAACTCAAGTAAAATATCTGGGAGTCATCCTGGATAATAAACTGAATTGGGCGAGGCACATTGATGCAAAAATAAAGAAGGCCTGTATAGCGTTTGGGCAGTGTAGAAGACTTGTTGGGAAAAAATGGGGTCTAAATCCAAAAATCACACTTTGGTTATACACATCAGTTATCAGACCTTCCTTAACCTACGGATCAGTTGTCTGGTGGCCCAGAACCCAACTGGTCACGGTAAAAGCAAAACTCCAGAGTCTGCAACGCCTAGCAAGCGTAGCAGCCCCGGGGTGCATGAGAACAACTTCATCAGCCGCTCTGGAGTATATATTGAACTTAAGACCTCTAGATCTGGTCATTCAAGAGGAAGCCAAGGGCGCAGCCTTAAGACTAAGATCTAACGGGTTATGGAAACAAAGCATAACTACACACTCAAAGATTCTGCAGGCAAGCCTGAAAGAAATACCGTTTCTTGAAGCGCCCATGGACAGAATACCATGTCACCACGTCTTCGATAGAAGATACAATATCCAACTTACTGCGGAACCAGTTGATAGCTCTGGCATCAATGAAGTTAGGATATACACAGACGGATCCAAAACCGCACACGGCACTGGAGCGGGTGTCTTCTCGAATGACTTAAATATAAAAATTTCAACAACTTTAGACAAGTTAAAAACAATCTTTCAAGCAGAATGTATTGGTATCACCAAGGCGGCACAGGCGGTTGCAGCCAGAGCTGTCAGAGACCTAAATATAAAAATTGTCTCAGATAGTGCATCCGTACTTCAAGCTTTAAAAAACAACACCATAACCTCTGTCCTTGTACTGGAATGTCATAACACTCTCCAATCCATAGCAGAGGCAAACAAAGTAACTTTGCAATGGATTAAAGGACACAGCAACTCACAGGGTAATGACGCCGCTGACGAACTGGCCAAAAGAGGATCGATGGCAGCAGTTTATGGACCGGAACCACTGCTGCCCATACCTCAGGCCCAGATAAAAACGTGGCTGCGCAAATTAACCGAAGATGAACATCTAACAGAATGGAGAAACAGTGTAGGTAGCAGGCAAACGGCTACGCAGCTCCCGGCCGCTTTTATAAAGCGCCATCGTTTGACATTTGTGACGTACTACCCGCGACAATACGTAATAATGGGGATGGAACTAAATTTGTTGCTGTTGAATGACCAAACAAATTTAGTTCCATCCCCATTAGCCGTAACAGTCGGTGCGCAGCTCTCGACCAGTCAACAGCTCCTGAGGATGCCCCGTGGAGGGGCGAAACACGTGTCGGGTATCGGTGTTGGTGTGCATTTTCGCTTGCACGCATTGTTTCTCCTGCATGTGCATACTTTTTGCGGGCGGGAGGGCGGTGCATGCGTACTGCATCCAAGCTGTATAAACGAGTGAGTTAGCGGAATTAACACTACATATTATTTAAATTACATTTTTTTGCCTTAAACAAGCACCTATTTACGATAGGTGTGACCGACAGCCCTCTATGCAGAGGATGCATGGAGGCGGAAGAAACGCCACAACACGTGCTCATGGAGTGCAGGAGTGTGGCAAACGAACGGGCACTGTTTCTCCAAACACCCAGAACGCTTGCGGAAGCCTGCACCAGCCTGAAAAGGCTGCAAGCCTTCTGGGATAATCTGGGTTGGTTGGAGTAGGCAGAAGGTACAATACGTACAATGGCCAAATCGAATGGCTAAGTGCGGATACAGCCCAGTATAACTAAACTAAACTAAACTAATGTCTTATTAGACGCAGTCAACAATGCTATGAATAATCATATACTCGTAATATTATTATTTGTTAGATATTAAGTATATGATTATAACCAGGCAAGTGTTGAATTGCTATTGTCGCATAAATTATTTTAATATTAATTAACTTGTGTTCTCCAGGGAATTTCAGAAAATTCCGTCTTATCTTTTTTCTACGTCATGCAAAGGACCGCCGCGCCGGTCAGGGCTGTGCAATGTTCTCCAGGCAGTCAGTCAGGGCTTTTCTTTCAAATTTACTATGTGCAGTAACTTAATTTATTATTATACTAATAGGAAAGCCTTTGTATTTTATACTTACTTATTAACTTACCTTCAATGTTAGCTTTCTGACTAAGCTGTGTGTAGTTCAGAAGCGCTGCGTTTTCTAAGCTCGTCTGTATCATGGCACGGACCTCTTCAGGCGCAACTGGCGTCACGACATCTTTCATCAACACTCGCTCTAGAAGCGATAATGTTGCCTGAAAAGGTTGTATTTAGCTTTAAAACCAAACAAAGTTAAATGAATTGTAAATTTTTGGAGACTTATGCCTGATTTCACCATTGACTTTTGAGTTAGGTGACCCCTAAGCCATGTTAGGTGATAGTTGTTAGAGCAAAACCGTCATCTAAAATGGCTTAAAGTTCACCTAAAACTTAGGGGTCAAAGGTGAAAATAGGCATAATTCCTTTGTTTTGCTGGACATTTTAACTTTTTAAACCATAACTTTCGAAGTCATCTTGGTATCAAAATGTTTTATGACAATGCTGTATTTTATTTAACTTTGCTTTAATTCTTTAATTAATCAACATCGCATTAATGATGACGAAGAGGTCACCAACAACCTTTCAACCATTGCGAATGCATCGAGATGAAGTGCCGCTCAGCAACTTATTCGATCCTATATACCTTGCGTGACGAATTTTTCTTCCTTCTCCCTCGGTTACCCTTCCTTTATATAAAATACTTGAATTCTACGAGTACTGATTTTGTTCTCTGGAGCCGCAAGCAGCACAGAGCGCAATCATTTCAGTTTTAAAGTATGAGGATGAGCAATCATTAGAACAATGTAGCCTACCTTCAACGCGCCCTCCGGCCTCCCAAACGGGAACGCGTATCTGAAGTTGGTGATCTGGTGCTGCAGCAACGACTTCAGCCTCTCCTTGATCTCCGCAAACTTCTCCTTCTCTTGTACCGTGATGCTGCCCACACCGTCGGGCCTGCCAGGCAACGTCGCTGTACTGTGAACCACTTCGAGCGTGGAGCTTACTCTAGTAGGGCACAAGCAGGGTTAGGTTGGACTCGGAAGTTGGCTTTGCGTTCAGATAAAAAAGATAGGACCAAGTGATTGAATTTTTTGATGATATTATTTAATTACCTAAATGGTATTTTATTTTAATAGGTGAAATCGACAGTTTGAGAGGAAACAGTCGTTTGAAAAAAGAAATCATCAGATCAGAAACAGATCCACACTGGCAATGATAAAAAAAATGTGTTGAGCAACCAAGACACTGATCATACTTATATTATAATGAATTACTAGGTACTCCTTAATGGTTTGACTGACTTTTGCAGCATTTGATGAAGAAAAGTATAAGTAAAGAAATAATAAAATTTCAAATCATCGGTCTTTAATAGTTGTTGTCTCTCAGCCAAGACATTTCTATTTAAACAGAAGCCGATAAAGAATTGGACTTGATAAAGTAGTTAGTTATCCCAACAGTTCTTATTGTAAAAATAAAATCACTCGTTTTTTTTTTTTTTTTTTTTGTGAATGTAATTAGTTTTTGTTGTGCGCTAATAAAATGTATTTCTTTCTTTCTTTTCTTTCTTTCGTTTCGTGGATAATCACTATGTAACTTTTATCTCTATTAGCCAACTCCACAAGCCCGGAGATAGAAATATTAGTAAGGTTAAGCATAGGTACAGAGTTAGTATTAAGCACATACCTATTGGCGAATAGATATAATGGTAAGTCACTTGAAATTTAGGGGACATCTAAAAGATTTTATAGAAAGCAACATTACATTTAGTGGGGCGGACTGGCTAGTGTGGTACAAGACTCAATTGAAGCAACTGTGTTTGATAATGAATTAACACTAGACGAGAAAGAGTACATTGTTGAGATAGGCACTGACAGTACATCCAAACGGACACTATTTAATTAAATTTGTCTAAAGGACGACGATCAATAAACACACTGACGATCAATGTTGTCTTTAGTCTTTCAGTGGTTGTTTTAACCTGACTTTTGCACTTTATCGGAGCGTTTGGAGGACGTAACATCAGTGGTCACTTCAATTTCACGCTTAATAGAAGACGAAACGTTGAATCTGCCCAAATCTAGTACTTATTTATAACTTTATGACACATTATATCGATAATTGAAAATGTGAATGGTTTTAATTTCAAATTCAGTTGCTTCACTAACCATATATCAGTATGCATTCACAAAACATCGATTTCTAATAATTAAAGGCTCACACCAATACTATGGACATCGTTAACACAATTTCATTCCAAGGACATTCACCTAGTTTATATTTACAATTAATAAATTATACTATACCCGAAAACAGGATTGTGCTATTATTTTCTTACAGGGAAAGTTCTACATGGTATCTAACGTCTTCTTGTGTTTAGTAAAACCTATTTGTTTATTTATTTATTCTGACTTTAGATAAGTAATTAATGTCGAAATATTGAAAGTACGACTTGTTATTCCCGGTGTAAAACATGGCAATTACCTCTTAGGATATTAAGTATCACTTTGAACTTTCAAATCTATTAGGTACAATAGTTACAAATTGAAAAAGGCAAACAAACTTCATGATTTTAATTGCTATGTAGGTGTATCGTCATGTTTAAACCCCATAATCGCCTCATGTCAACTATCCACTATTATTTAACAATAGATTTTGAACTTGGAATATCCATGGTCATATAAAAGTCTACCCACCTGTTTCCATGCACATGACTCGCACAGAACGCGAACGAGTAATGCATAAGAGTTGGATCGACTGTCTGTGAACCACTCTCGGCCACGTCAAGGAGGTCTGACAGGTAGCAGAGATGTCGAAAACAACCTCTGACACCATATCTTGCGCAGTACTCGTCTAGTACAAACACTTGACCGGGAGAGAACCACCCCTGAAAAACAATAAAAATTGATCAAACCATCCCGTCGGAAAGATTGTGGAAAGTAGTCACCCTGATTAAGTTGGAAAGGAACTAAGTGCTTACTTACTTAATTGGACCAAGTGAAGAGATAATGAGGAGACCTACCCAGCAATGGATAAATTAAGGTTGAGGTAGAAGAAAAAGTACTCACCAATGAGCAATAAGGATCTTGCAATCGATATTTGAGAGTAAGAGATTGAAGCGTACAGAAAAGATGGTGGTGATCGAACTGACAAGGGTCAGCTTGGATGTAGTCCTCCATGCCATGTTTACGAGCCTTGTCTGCATCTAAAACAATACGTCAGATGTTACATCATCATCATCAGCTCATTTTAAGTCCCCACTTCTGGGGCACGAGCCTTCCCTATGGATGGATAGGGAGAACAGGCCATAAACCACCACGCGGGCCCAATGCGGATTGGTGTTGCTAACGACTGCTAATGCAGCCGGGACCAACGGCTTTACCTGCCTTCCGAAGCACGGAGGAGCTCGAGATGATACATTTTTGGTCACCCATCCGAAACATTCCTCATCCGAATCCGAAATTGGCTTTTGCGAAAGTTGCTTATTCTCTCCTTGAATTGTTAATACGAGCAAACTACATTTTATCACGTAGGTTTACGCTCTAAGCATAGGAATGAATAATTATGACTTACCTCCCATTATTTTATGGTGTGTATCTGACGTCGTGGGCGGTGTGGGCTTATGACTCTGTCCAGTCGCTCTATACAACGCCATTACCCACAAATGACATTCATTTTCGTCAGTTACCCCCATCAATACTGATTCACCGTCTCTCACTGCGTTCATGAAATATTTTGCACCTTCCAGTTCTGGAGTTAAAGATGAAAATTCGGTTAGTTTTTGTTGATTTTGTGGTAAAAATAAATTTTATTTTAGCTCCAGAGCAAACAGGCTTAGATGGACGGTTTAAATGACGAATAATTGTAATTTTGATAGCGCTACAATTTTCTTTTGATAGATTTTCCAAAGAATTGTTTTGGCAACGCTAAATGGTTATGTTATGATATCTAATGATTTAAACTTTGCATAAGAAAAAAACCATTTCGGAAAATTATGAATTGTCATCTTTTCGACCTAAACAAGCGCTTCTATAGAAAATGTTTGCGTCAAAAACCCAAAATTATGTCCATACAACTCTAGTCTGAAATGGTAGATGTTTCTCACTATAATGTTCCGATTTTCAGCAAAATGTCACTATTTTTACCATTTCTACTTGCCTACATAAATATTGAAACATTGTTTTCTTACCTATTTGTTTCGTCTTACCTTGTCCTACAATCAGCTGAGCTGAAAAATATTAAAAAGTTAAAGTACCATTAGTTGGGTAAAATCAGGTTTACTAGATATTTTTCAGCAATTGATTGTTAAAAGCTACATTATAATGTAAGTTTAATTTAACATTCTACAGTTATATTCTCTTAATAATTTGTTAGACATGGTTAGAGTGAGATTGATAGTGTGAGTGAGTGAGTAAGAGTACAATTGACCAGTTTCTCCAAGAAAAACGGTAATTAAAGTCCTACCACTGGCGAGCTCAATGTAGTCAACGGTAAAACCATCTAGCTGCATCATTTCAGCTGGCTCAGACTTTTTGTCCTTGTAGGAACATAGAGCGAAGGTATACTGGCTCACTTGCACAAGCACCATGTACCGACGTTTCCATTTACGCCAAACATTTTTGCCTATAACATGGAGGTATCTGGAATGAGAGTTAAAGTATTTGTTTATATTGATGATGTTGCGTTGATATAGATTCTGTGTTAAATAAGAAACTCCAAACATAACTCTGTTATAGAAACTATTTGGTCGTCACTATCGTCGGCTGCCTATAAAGCTCCTGCTGCTGGCCTAAAACCATCCCGTATTGTAAACGACGGATCAACGTTACTAATAAAATTGAGACTTTCGAAATATTTTTAATTTGTCACCCATCTTTGTTAATTTCTGTAACTTTCATGGTCACTACCTAATACATATTGATGTATTCCAAGCCAAAGTTAGTCTAACATTATATTTCATGAAGTTCAACAAGAGACCACGGTTAGCCTACAGGTACTCTTATTTTGAACATCTTTGGTGGAAGTGACTTATCAGGCAAGTGTGGCTCGCCATTTATTACAGTTCCCAATCAAACTCACCCACAATGCTTCATGTTAAGTGGCTTATCCATTCGACATGCGATTTTAATCCTCAAATCCTGATCTGGCAGGTTCTTTGGCACGTTCATACGGTGCCACTCAGGTGCCTGGAAATGGCAAATACTTTAAAATTCTAAAGAGATTGTAAAATATTTAAGAATCAAAAATATTTTTTTCACTTTTGCTACTCTATCTATGTACAGTTAAGTCACGATTCTAGCAACTGAATAAATATTTGTCAATATTTGTCCTTGAAAATTAATATAAAACTCTAATGCATGATTTCAACATTGACCCCCTAAGTTTTAGGTGACCCCTAAGCCATGTTAGATGACAGTTGTTGGAGCAAAACCGTCACCTAAAATAGTTTAGGGGTCACCTAAAACTAAGGGGTTAATGGTGACAATGGGCATAAGCCTTACAAATAAACAGAGTAAAAACTTCTTAGTTAGAATAGTTATTCTGTGTTTTGTTTCTTATACTCTAATTTGAAATGAAGTTTGTACATGACAGGAACCAAACACGGCATATCTATTTGAAGTTTATTCTTTGTTTATTTGTAAGACTATTTGATACATAACAATAGTAAAATAACATTAGTACATTATGTTCCTCTCTCAGTAGTTGAGGATTCCGACTAAAGTACTTTTCCACCTTCAGCCTTATAATCACTAAACATCAAGTTATATGAAGGCCAAGTGCTTACCAGTTAGGAATAAAAAAAAACTGATAACACAACAACATTAAATTACAACTCCTTCGCATAAATGCATATATTTTGAGTGCAGACAAAAATGAGCTCAAGAATAAAAGTACTTAGGTATTTAATTAAAACTTCAAACTTCACCGATTGAGAAAAAAACTCACAAACAACTTACAACAGTGTACACAGTTTGTTTATGAGGTTTTTTTCTTTATTTACGTGATTTCCGCATTAATAATAATAATTCGAGCATATACGTAATCGTGTTTTTTTCAATAATTGGATAATAAAAGGCCACGCACAGACACAACTTCACTACCATGCGCGGTCGCACAAGAACTAGTGTTTTTATACCAAGACATGACAACAAGACTACCAGTTTCATCTGGCTCGAAGGACCATTTAAAGCTGATAGTACTGTAAAAGGCGGCGCACCCGTGTGCCTAGTATTGTCACAACTACGTCTAAGTCTTGACACTCTACAGTAGCAGTATACTAATAGCTGCACTAGTATTTTATACTTATTTAAATGTACCTTCCAACCTTATTTACCTTACTGGAAAGTGGTGTTGGTCTTAGTACCACTTTTCCAAGTTCCTTATCTTCCAGTGCCAACACTCCTGGATTTTCCGTGTATAACTTAACCTTTACTGCTGGTAAGGGTTGTGTTGTACTAAAATCACCCTGGGTATCCCACCTGTGCAGCGCATCATAGTGTTAAAAAACAAGGTTTATAGATCTCAATTCCTTCCTGTCCTTCTTTCTTTCTTCCTATCTCAATAAATTTTCAAAAGAAATCTTTATCGTACAGCGCAAGACCAATAAGATTTACAAATAATTTTCAGTTTTCTTTTTTTAGCACCAAACAACTGGTCTTATCTGCGGTGTTGATAATTAAATATATACAAAAAGGTCGTCGTTATAAACTACAGTTGATTAGAACCTAACCTCCAATACATGTTCCATAATATTAAAGTTCTATTATACTCACATGGGCTTGGACGCCTCGGCTTGGTCAGTTTGTAGCTTGTCACCACCTTCTACTTCCATAGTACAATAAACTATTCGATTAGGTGCTAAAGTCTTAAGACCCTTCACCTCCATCACAACCACCTAGAATATCGACACTGTAAAATACCCTAATAGAAAAACATTAAAAATACGATACTCAAACTTTGAAATATTATCATTATCAACGTAGTGCTGGTTCAAATCTTATGTGGCGATCACATCTCCTGATACTTTGATTTAATCAATCTGAATTATTGTTTTTCCTGGAAACGTGTTTGTGATAAAAAGATTTTAGAAGTCGAAAATCCTAATAATAATTGTTTCCACTCCTTCAACATTTCATTCGTAATTTGTTTAAAAAAACACTACTGGGACTGGGACTATTCCAAGTTTTTTCGGGTCTGGCGCGTGGATAGATTTATCTATTGCAGCTGAATCTGATTCATGCAAAATTTTGTCAACACTATCGTTAGATAGTAATTATACTTTGTAAGATAGTCAACCTCATTCAATGTCAACTACTACATTATCGACATCTAATCTTTAAATTTTTACAAATATCAAGGATTGATTGACAATATTCAAGTAATATTGATCTGTACTTTCATTTTTAACTCTCAATTTTGCTCCCAAATCTATTACCTCTATCTGAAACGTTAATACAACGTCCATTTTCGTGAGCTGTGCGTCCACATCGCCTCCGTCGGTTTCACCGGTCAGTTTGTTGGCCAACGAGCCTTGCGATCTGAAACATAGCTGCTTACTCAACCTTGGACTCGGATCGGGTCCGGCGTTCGACCTTTTGTTACCATCACCAATTGATTTTTTTTATTTACCCACAAACAAAGTATTACAGTATTGTATTTACATTAACATGAAAGTTTATATTGCAAATAACAAATTACACAAGGTTGATAGCAAAATTAAATTTAAAGACATTAATGCGACAAATGCAACAAACAAATCAGTTATATTAGAAGTATTTAGTTTTGCAGGGGAGGACATCCATAAAGGTAGTATAGATACGACGAGTAAGACAATACAAATAGGGTTAATGATTTTAAGGAACATAACAAGGATAATAATAACAAGTTAAGGATATACGGAGCCCCAAGCAAGTTATAGTGGCCAGACATTTATATTCAGGATGTAATACATGGTGGGCATACATGTGGAACCATCACCGATACCAAGAATGATTAAGCATGGCAAAAGGGAAAATTTACAAAATTTCAGCTACATACAACAACATAAAAGATCAATCTTCAAATATTGTAGTTTCGAAGTAGAAATGTTTATTTTTAAAGATTAACCTTTTTTTACTAAAATGAGCGTGTATATATTAAATGGTGAAGAACGGCATAAAGAGATAATGTAAAATAGACTTAGTGTTGCCAATATTTAAATAATGTGTAATGCTGGCTCCACACGACCGTCCAATCTTCCAATTACATGAGCTGGATTGATCCACAAACCGAATCTCTAGACATCTACGTCTAGAGCTCTAGCGCTAAGTCTGAATCTCATAAATAGCAGAAAGCTGAAAGAATAAATTTCCTATGCTTTTCTATCGAGTCAGGTAACTATAATTTGTAAAGGATCAAAGCAATGCCATCTAGAGACAGGTTTGTTACTAGGCAGCGAGCGATGTTTGATCTCTAATAAATTATAATTAACTTTGACTCAATAGAAAAGTAAAGAGAACTTACATTACACACTCAGATGTTGAAGTGATATTAATTAATTAATTATCTTAGTTAATGGCTTCGCGTTTAGCATTTAGACAATTTCAAGTGTTTTTTCTATTATTATTAGTAGTAAGGGTACAACTGTACGGTAGATAGAAATTAAAATGGAGCCTCACAACACGTGTTATTACGGGAAGAACTCGGGTGAAACTCGAAGCGATAGTTACTGCTGCGCCATGTCAGACAGCGCCTACAATATACAAAACCTACAGAGAACTCAAAATTAACAACATCTGGGGTTCAAAAAGAAAATAGTACATTTTATTGCCGATTTAGCTTGGGTGAACGTGCGCGAGCTCATTCTTACACATTTGACAGTTGAAAGATCGTGTGAATCCAGCATAATGAAATACTTATATAATATTTGTACGTGTTATTAAGCGAAGCCCTTTCTTAAGCTTTAAGCAGGTTAATCTTATATTAGGTTAAATTAATAATCCTACTTATTGTTGCTATGAAAATAATGTTGAAGAGGAATTTGAAAATGATAAAGTTATTAAAAACGAAAAACAAACAATTGAAACAACATAAAGCAGTGAATATTTATTGAAGCCTATTATAGTTAATTAAGCTCTGTTTTTATCTATATGTAAAATAGTTTTATGCGTTCCTTCTACATTTTAAGGCTATGTTTGCTATGCTATATTTTGCTTAGGTGTCATTTTAGCTGGTACTATATAATTTATTATTTTCTACTTTTATTCAAAATCAAGCTTAGATAAAATCTTTAGGCAGTGATGTGGGTATAGCTTTATCGTCCTGTGTTGTCATGTTTACATATTATTTACGATTGTTAGTACGACCACTTGATTAACTACTATACGTTCAGCACTATTCTATTTTACTTTTACTATTTTTGTTATTACTACTGTGGTCTTAACATTGACAACATTAGGATCCCAATAATGTAGTCTCAGGCCAGGTGTAGGGTCTTCTACACAAGACTCAAAACACGTGCGCAATTTATCAATTTTGTACTCATTACTTGTACTTCCTTCAATCCAGGTGCCAGGGGCAAAAAATAAAATTAGAAATGAACATGGTGTACAATGATCAATTGACCAGCGATGGGAAAAGGTAGGGCTAATCTGCCTTATGTTTCGATTGGGATCTTATGTAGAGCTGTACAACCAGCTTATTTGAAACAATACAGGTAAATATATCGGTATTGGTTCATATCCTAGTATAGTTAATTATCATTAATCAAAGCAAAGGTATAATAGAAATACATATTATGTATTCGGGTAAGTAGAAGTTCTGAAGTTTACGGTAATAAGGTGCCATACCTATTTATATTTATATAAGACATGTATTTTATACCTTCCCTATGTTTAACGTTATTTAAGCAATACGAGGATTTGTTTAAAAAAAGATAGTTATATCTGCTCTTTATTAAATGCCATCCAAAACTTTAGGCAAACAAGCCCTCCAAGTCCTATCACTGACAATGACAGTGGATCTGGATGTACGTCTATCGGGAGCTATATCAATCTCATACACGATGTCATCACTAATGGATTTAATGTTTAGAATTGACGCATGCTTCTTTTGTTTTGTATTGTTGACGTTAATGACGCAAGGGATATTGAAGATACGCAAAAAACAAGTGACGATGCATCCAGATCAAAATTGGGGAAAGTTAAGTTACCAAGTGCAAGAGAGACAGAAACAGAAGAGAGTAAGAAGAAGGTAAAGTAATCACACTCAGTTCATTGTTAGAAAACATCTCTCTTGTTAATGTAACTTCTGATTGTTGTAGAATTTTTACGAAGAACATCAAGATATTTGGCAAAAGGTGTATCATGACAAAAGTGTTGTATTTTTTATAAGCCACCACGGTAAAGCTTCTGTCATTCACAACACTTGATGATAAGTAAAAAGAATCACAAACTTACGACATGGCCTATCGTATAAAAATTGGCTGTATCCATTCGCAAATTCTTTATTGATTAACGACCCTTTGGCGTAATACACCTCTCTCCTAAAGCCCTCTAGACTTTATATGTACATAACATTATGCTTTAAATTGATAGGGAACCTTCAAATGAACTTTTATTTTAAATATTTCACTAATATGTCTTTGGGGAAACTTTGGAATCAAGTATTTAACATTGATCACTCACAGGTCGACTCTTCCTTAAAGTTTATTCTTTATTTTGTTTTGTGTTTGACTCATTACGGGTGAGCAATTGGTCTTCAACAATGTTCAATGTTCAATGTTTAGATAAGTAAAAACTACGATTTCTCCCAGAGGTAATAACGCTAGGGACGCCATTTTTGTTAACCATTTAGGGATATATGCTGTGATCAATGTTACATGTTGTTCAAAAGTAATTCCAATTCAAGGTATCTACTTAATAAGTAAACGTGGTTTGTTCCTCATCAATGACACATTGACAGTAGTTTGAATAGCGATTTGATTCGAAGTGCTTTTTAACGCCCCACTTCAACGATTAAGGAAAATATTAAGAAATACCACGTGTATTGGAAGATCGATCTGCATTCGAGCAGGTCGGCAGAGGAACGATCGGCAATTGTTTTTGGGATTAGTCAAGTTTGCTGTTTTTATCGATTTATAGTGACACGCATCTTGCATGGATCATGGATAGGATCTACTGGAGTTTTGAAGAAGTTTGCTTATGGCGGCCCATGTCTTTACAGCATAACAGGACAAAGAAAGTCCGTAACCTGATCTTCTTGATTCTCCGAAACCTGGTGGCGTGTCAAGGACGTCGGCTTGGGCTAGGAATTCGGCTTGGGTTGACCATGACGAGGGGGAGAGGATGCCGAGTAGTAGGGAGGATTAGTTTAAAAAAGTTCTTTAGAGCATTGGCCATTAATGTATTAGAAAAACTGGGTAGCGATCTTTTAGGAATCACCGATGAAGCTCTGGAATACGGTACCACAATAAAAGTTAACATTTAATGATTTTCAAAATCGCTTTTCAAACCACACAGCATAACACACATTGAACACATCCAATATTAATGAAGATGGAGATTAACAACATCGAATACTTAAAAATAATGAGACAAATCGCTTGTTTCTGTATTTATTTTCGTTTTACCAAAAACTGTATTATTGTAAACAATCTTTGCATTACGTAACTTTGAGTTAAATGTCGTTAAGTCATAATTGGATTGTTTATATTGTCTAAAGTTTAAAAACCGATAAACGTTAATTTTAGATTGTTTGAACCTTCTGTTTCAAGCCTACACAAAACAAAAGATTAGTAATTACCTATTTTTTGTAAAATTACTTTTTGACCAAATTTATTGTTGGGTTTATAACAGCACCCACAATTTTGAAAGTGACATGAAACAAGTCTAATAGACAAACGTTATTATTAACTTATTTACTCATAAATTACTCTCGTGACACTGACCTGTGATTATACCGCTTGATTTTGTGAAGGCCGTACTTGGAGTCGGCACCACCCTTGGACACGGGCAGTGACTCCAAGTTGGCCATTAGCAGGTTGATTGAGGACTTCAACTCTTCAATGTACAGTGACTCCATTTCTTTCAGGACGAACTTCGGCATCAGTTTTCGGTTCTAGAAACAATTATTATTAAAAATTTAATTTTTTATATTATACGCACACGCAGACGCATAAGCATGCGCACACGCACACGCAAGCGCACACAAATGCGCACGCTCACACGTACTATGTGTACTCGTGGTTTATGCCTGCAAAATTATTTTGACCTTTTTAATTTATGCGCATTTTATGCTGCCTGAATGAAATAAAGATTTTTTATTTTTATAAATGTTGTTTTCAATAAATTCACCTTTTCCATTTCGTTGACTTTCTGCATCCGCCCATCAAGTTCTCTTCTGATAGCAGCAGCTTGTTCATCCGCTGAATCCAGCTGTAAAAAATCGGTGAAATCATCATTAAAATAGAGGTCAAAATCTTTTTACCCGACTGCGTCAGAAGGAGGTTATGTTTGTTCTAAATTGACTCCTGCATCCCATGGATGCTTGCGACACCAAGCACCACAGCGCGTTGCGTGTGCGCGTGCCGCCTACCCTGAAGCTTCAATTCTCCTATACCTTTATTATTTTTGTCATTTCAAATATGTACACAGTAATGCAAAATAATGCTGCTTTTTTATCAAAGACTTGTTTGTTTGTTTTGTTGAAAAATCTGTAAGTTTTCAAACTTACAAGAAGAGCGTTGAAAAGCAGCTGATGTTCAAACTTCTTGACTCCGAGGATCTGCTGGAACATATCGTAAAGCTGCTCCTTGCTGAGGATGCACTCCGCGTTGAGGCTCTGCTGCTGAGCTCTGGAGGGTCGCTTCGATTCATCGTCTCCCGGTATACCTGCAGTCCAGATTATATTAGAAAAACATTGTAATATTGGATGTGATTTGTAGATGGCAAAATCTCCTCTTATGCTATATTGTTCTGAGGCTGATAATGATGATGATCATTTCGATGGAGAAAAAGATACCTTTTTAAATAAATTAGATAAAACAACGTGTGCTACAAAGTTTTAAGGTTTACTGAAGTGTTGTTATTTTGATGCTATACTGGTGTTTAAATGACATTAGTTTGTTTGTAATAAAGTACAAATAAGTGATTTAATTATGAATTGTAAATTAATGAAAAGAATTAGAATTGTGTCCAGTAAGTAAGTAGTTTTCACTAGTATGAAGTGTATCTGATGTAAAAACTCATCAATGAGCTGTGGTAAATTAAAGAACAAGAAAACACTAAAATACGCAAGATATTTGTTAGAGCTATAATTTTGTCAATTTAAAATTGTTACACTTATCATGCCACACTTTAAGACTTACCCTTACTTTAATGGTTAAGGAAAAACGAAATAGTAAATTTAGATCAAAATTCAGTGTACAGGTTGTCTGGAAAATATGATATTCTGAAAGTGGACAAATTGCTAGTGGCAATTTTAGGCCAGAGTATTTTAAAGAAAACCGTTTTAAGTCTAATTATAATGGTATTGCATTGGTTAAACATGAATTTTATCCTCTTCCGTGTCTTAAACTCTTCTCCAAACACTCTGTAGTTAGTAACGTCACGTTTGTCGTTCCATAGCCTTTTCCACCTTTTCACAACAGTACAAAATCTAGATAATCCAATGAAACATGTAGAAAACACTCTAGCTTTTAACCATAAATCGGAACTTAACAAGGTGATTTATCTAGTTGGGGAGTTCGAAACTATACGAAATAGGGTAACGAGTTCTAAGGTACATCCTCGATTTAAAAGTTACGACGACATGGTTTGTCTTTTGAACAAACCCTATCTTTTATATAAGCTTCGAACTTGCCAATACCGACCCATCTTGGATTGCTTCCCCTGTATACGCATTGCAATACTAAAACAACTAAGCAACAGCACAAGACATAAGCCAAAATGAAGAAAATAGGAAACAATGAACTGTCGAGTGATACCTGTTATTCCTGTAGGGATGTGTGAGAGAGACATGTTGTGAGAGAAAGGGAGAGAAACACAGACAGTGAGACAGACGCAGGCGACACACATGTACGTAAACAATACACAAAACAGGAGTGGTACTATGCTAAATAAACTCATAAACTCATAACTGTATTAGTTCAAAACGGGGAGTAAAGATAGACCTAGAACTGATGTTGTCTCTTTTTTGTCGATAAAAACAGACAGAGATAGTATCAGTATTAGCCCAGGTTTTATCTTTAGTTTAGGTCTTGGAGTAACAGTCCCAATTCTTGTGTTAAGGATTTTGCGAGTGTGCATTTTTTTATTATACGGGTTTTGGGTATAAAGAAAATAATATTATGAGTTTTTAACATTCGTAACCGCTACTGATTTAAATTTATTACTTTCTAAAATTTTGTATCACAGTGTCAATTTTTCAAAGCCAGATGATTACGTGTACAAATTTACTTGCAAATCAACCTGCAGATCCAGAATAGGGTAATCGAAAGGTTTGTTAATCGAGAAACTTTAAGCGCATAGGGAAACAGCGAAATACGACATTATTAAGCTAAGTTTGGTTTTGACACAGAAAATTCAGTGTTCGGGTCAAATTAAAAATGGGTAATGGTTTAAAGAACCGTTACTTCATGTCGTTTTTCCTTTTTATGTTTTGGAATTATTTAAATTCAATATCCCTGCTCTGGCTGGTGTTATAACAATACGCTAATATTAATTTAAATCACCCGACTTTGAAAACAAGACAGCATGTTTTGTAACATTACTTGAAACAATATTATCTTTAACAGTTTTAGAGACTTAATAGACAAAATACCGCAGTTATTTGTAATCAACTAGAAGCCAATGTCTTCATTTTATTTTAAAATTGAAATTGTTATTTAGATCTTGTTAGTTAGTCTTGTTTTCTTGTTAGCATTTGCAAATTTAAAAAATATAATATAAATATCGGTATTTAAGTATCTTGTAATTGAAAATCAACTGTTTCTTATGTATCTTGATAATATGAATAACAACATTCTATGTTCAGTCAGCACGAAATCATCAAAACACCAACGTTATCAAAAATATCTTAGCATATAAGTTAAAATAAGTCTCACATACGTTTTAATAACAATTTTTTTTTTGGTTATATTTGACCATTGTGTTGTTTCAATAATTTTGATGCGCACTATACATCAGAGTGTTTGAATACAGTTTCATGTATTGCAATGAATTCAATTGGACATAAACTACTACTGAGCACACAGATTTCTTTTGGATACAAACATTCAAAGGCTAGCAGAACTCGAGTTTGGTTACAATCGATGCGGTAACAAACATGGCAGCATGCTTCTTATTATATTCCGTTGGATGTGCATTGGCTAGACTTAAAACAGCGAACGCGCAGTATTATTTATAATTAAACAGCCGATTTCTTTATCTTCATAAACATCATCATTCTTGGTTGTAAATTTATGCATTTACTATACGTCGCATGTTAAGTCATTCATTGTTCATTCTTTCATTCTCTGAAAGTTTGAGTCATAATTATGAAGATTAAAAAGTCAGCCCGTAATTCATGGCAGTAAAAATATTATTTTGCACAAAGATTTCAATTTCTTAATAAGCAAAGTCAGCAACGATATGTCGTAGGCTGTTCTAAAGTCTTGCCGCAGCTTTGTTAATCATAACCAAATTATGTTATTAGTTGAGGGTCACTCACCTGTCCCCTTCATGATGCAATCAAACTTAGCGAGCCATGAGGTAAGAACCGTTTCCTTACTTAATCCATCTATTTCTGGCAAAGACCTGAAACATTAATGCCTCGAACGATTAGCTTATTTTGGTTTAAAAAATGCCGGAAGCTCAACAGTGGGATAATCATACCCGCGGCTTAACATTGTCAATTGGCTGCGGTGATCGTTTACCATCAGGTGGAATATATGCTTGTTGGTAGAATCAATCGAAAAAAATTACCATGTAACTAAATTTTGTTTGTTAAAAAAATAAAAGGCATGATATTTGGAGAGAACATTTGCTTAAAAATCTCTAGTAATCGTGGTGTAAAGACAAAAGCTTTTTTTTATATTAGAAGGAGGCAAACGAGCAGGCGGGTCACCTGATGGAAAGCAATCACCGCCGCCCATGGACACCCGCAAAACCAGAGGAATCACAGATGCGTTGCCGCCTTTAAATTAAATCCTAGCCTGGCCTAGTTTAAATCTACTTCTGTCTTATAATTAGCAATAAAGGTAGACAGAGGCAGCATCAACTTTTATTCAGTTTAAAGTTTACTCCACATAGCGCCATAACAGGCTTTCATTTTAAAATCTTTACTCAGACTAAGAGAGATAGTGTACAAAATAGTGACTACGCCTATGTCAGACCTGACTCGCTTCTCTATGTTATTTCTGAAAACCTCGCGGAAGTCATGGTGGGAACAAGCACCAGATTTGACCATCTGTTCCACTCTCTCCGACTTAAGGAACACGTCGTGGTATGACTGGACAGCATTCTGGAAAGCTTCGTCTGCTAAGATCTGCGTTTCGCCTTTTAGGAATGCCTGAAAAGAAAATAAGGAGTTGAATAGATAGATAATACTTTGACCACTACACCAGAAAAAATAACGTTGCAGAAATTATTAAAAATTTAATACAAAGTTTTAACACTAGACGAGGCTAGACACTTTAAAGTCATATGAATTTCTTACTTGCGAAACCACAGCAAAGGCTAGTGTTTAACTAACTACAAAATAATGTGCTGTTCATTCAATATTGTTCACTTGAGTACGTGCTCAGCTCATCTTTTAATAATGTCTACTTTTCATTACTAATCAGTTGTTCAATGTTGTTAGAATAATCCTATTATACGATTAGAAACAACTTAAGAGTAAGGCGTGTTATATGCGTTTTATTAAGTTAAGTAGTTATTTTCATACCTGAAACCGGGCTTGTATGGTTTCCAGTTGATGTGGCGTCAGCTTTGTGTGTCTTCGAGTCATATCGGTCGGTTGTTTTGCGTTGAATGGGTGCGCGACACATCTTGACACGAAGACATATAACTGTAGACGACGTTTTTTGTCCTCTTCTAGCTTCTCGATCTTTTCCTATGCGGTAAAGACCATAATATAAATAAACTTACATTTATTTAGTAAAAAATCTACAAATAATAAAGAAAATATAAACGACGACTACAAATGAAATAGTTCTTGAGTTTCTAAAACCGATGTTACAATAAGAAATTATTAATTAGTCTTAATTTTATAAATGTAATTTTATGGTAATTTACCTGTGGGTCTTGGTCCTTATCAGAATGGCTGGCACCAGACGGACTTGGTGACGGGGCCGGCGCTTCTCCCGAGCTCGCACTCCCCGTCGAAGTCCTACGCAAGAAGGATCTACACGATCTATAGTATTAAGTCATCAATGTAAATGAGTGGCTCCACACAAACCGATTTCCACCTCATGATTAGTAACACAGAGTATCCGATTTATAAATAGAAGTATTAAAGTCCAAAAAGCACTCGGTGAAAACTTCAGTGTGTGTAGAATAATGTTATATGTATGACTCTACAGTTTATTTAAAGCATGGTTATAGGTTTGTTACAACCCTACAGCTAAAACTACATTTTGCTTGAAGCTCTATGTCATAGCATAATTTAAGGTACTTAAGACTTTAAATACCCTCCAGTCATATTTTCTTTTTAAAACTCTACTACATAGCTCTTATGTTAAAGTAGGTACCCAGCCTAAATTGCTGCAAAGCTCTCAACGATGATTCGTGAGACGAAATGGTTGTGATTGAAATAGAAAAGAATTAAGTTAATAAATATTTGTTATTTGTAGGACAACAAATAAACTTTTTTTGAGGTTTATAATTCATAATTTTTTTATACGACGGTTATAGGTAAACATTATCTTGAAAGCACAATTACTTTGGATAGGTGTAAAAAACATCAATCATTCTTATACACAAAATACAAAATATCATGGAAAGTTTTACATTCTGAACTACTATCATCAACCGTAGTATAAAAAGTAGAAATTGTATGTTTTTTCAATACTTACGCGTGAGGTGGTGGTGCCAAAGCAGCAGCTTCTCTCTGCCTCGTTGCTGGATGGAGGGGGGCAGCCAATGGTGCTGTTGTTAAAAGGCTTGGACCTACGTAAATAAAATACAACAATTGAATACTTAGATGTGGCAGAACCTCATTTGCATTGAACTTTAAAGGTCAATGCTGGAAGCTTTCTCGCTATAAAAATATTAAGGGAAAAGGTCTGATTAAATTTCTACCCACTACTTTGATTTACAGGATCTGGCCTCAGTGTACACATTACCTTTACATTGAGTTGAGTTGAGTTGAGTCTTTTCTGTACAAAAATATATGTATGCAGTTTAAGGTTATGCAGATTTGTGTTAGTCTGTAAAACTTATTCTGTCTCTATTGTATTCTAATTCAAATTAAATAACTATTATGTGTTCAATTACTTCTGATTGCGTGACAGACGTCACTGAAACACATTTTTGTTTCTGTTCCTTTAAGGATCGTATGTGTATAAAAAATAGCCACTCTTGTAAAAGTACATACTATAATCAAAATCATTATTTTCCTTGCATACAATTGAAAATCCGGACTAATTAAATTTCGAAATACGCTCTATGGGAATGTTCATTAACATTTAACGGAAACGTATTATTAGAGAAAGTAAAGAGCAACGAATAATTTATAACGTTTATTCATTAATTAACAAACTCCACTCGGATCCTAAAACTAAGCAACCATAAAGGGAAAGGTCAAATAAAAGGTTTAATGAAAACAATAAAGTTATTGTTACACGGCGTCCTTGTAAAACAAGAGTGTAATGATCTTTTGTTGCTTACAATAATAAATAATTAATGATGTCTAATATTGCCTGACGTGGCATTTTAGACGGAACATTAATTTGCAGTGTTTTCAACAGGGCTTGAAGCAAACTACTCAGTATAAGTATTTTATGCATAATTATCTTTATATAATGCCCGATATAAGTATACAAAATACATACAAATACAAAAAAAATATTTCTCTCCACAAAGCATATTCTTATTATAAGTTACAGTTTGTAAATATTATAGGTGCCAGTTAGCAGCTCTGTAGGAGACTGGTGCCTAAGCTAAGCAAGAAATGCCTGTACATCAGAACACCAGGTTCCCACTTCCCAGACAAACAAGTTATATAATATATAAATCTAAGTATACACGATATTTTTCTTACATACTAGCAAAATATATTCCAGCTTTATGGCAAGTATAATAAAAAATAAAATAAAAATACACTAAAATTGAGAAAAAACACAAAAACAACAGTCGCGAGTGAATGTAAATGCGTGTAAATTTTTCATTGTGTAGATTTTTCTTTTTTATACAATCTAGATACACATAGATAACAAGACGAACTACATAACAGCCCTACGAAAAAGTTTAGTATATATACATATAAAGGTACTAACGAATTTGCGAAAAACTCCGTTCTAAACTTTGTTCAAAATGGATCGCGAAAGAGTGGCTAGGCTCGTGTACATTATTTTTGTTTATTTTAAATAGTAATTTTGAATAAACTTTCAGTTTATATACTATAAAGTTAAGAGTTATGTTTATAACTCTTAACTTTATAGTATATAAACTGAAAGCAACACTGGTCAAAAAGTACTTGCATCAGGAGTTCTTGCGTGGAGAGTTAAAACCCATCATCATGGACCGGCCTCTCCTATTGCATGCTACTGAGCCCGATCTTCGGCTATTCTCATCCAACCCCTGCCAGCCACTTTGGGTATAATATACAAATAATAAATTCCGAATACTTATTCCGTGTTATGTTACTGTCATATACCTAAAGATATCAAATTAGAGTAAAAGAGACAAAACACAGAATAACTATTCGGAGCTTATTCTTAGTATATTTGTAAGGCATATAATCTTTGATAATCTGGGCAAGCTCTTCCAATTAAACTACTGAGACATTTTCACTGTAATTTTTTATCATAAAGCAAAATGGAAGTCATGATTCAAAATGAGGAGCTAAAATCAAGACTGTCTTAAATCACGAAAGTGTCAAAAGCATGACGAAATACTACGGCAGTGGATGCGCATTTAATATGGGAGGCATCTTGACAAGGTCGAGCGAGTGGTTGGAGTGGCGCGCTGTGACGTACTTGGGAGTCTTGGGACTAAATGAGGGCTAAATCACTAAATGATAACCCAGAAGGTAAGCTTTAAACATACATACAATTCTCACTGAAGCGAGCCCTCGCAGCTAAATTCCTCACACATTATTGAGATTGAGATGATGGGTAGTACTGGGGTATGTTGCTATGATATTTTTTTTTTTTTTAATGTTTTCTCTGTGTGTTGTATAACTTGTTATTGATATACTGGAAAATAGCGTCACGCTTATAATTCTCGAATTATGATTACATTACATTTTTTTATCTGTTTGTGGAAACTTGTTATTAGCTCATAGTTATTCATGTGAATTACTGTGTATTATGTATCGTAGCAGTAAGTTTTCCTAATGAATAAAATAAAATAAAATAAATACCGCGCTCGAAAACGTACACCTATGTGTGTGGGTCTATACCCACCCTCTCACAGACACGGATCTCGGTACAGTCCGAACGCGAAGGGAGAGCTAAAAAATTGGCAACAGATGAGACAAAATATCCCAGCAGAGGGGTGAATCTTCCATACATTGAATAATTACAAAAATTTCACATACGGCCATCTTCCGTAAGAGGAACCTCAAGTTACTAACTGGTTATCCATAGAATGTCACTAGATGGCAGTAGTATGGATAGCATTTTTTAGTAACTTTCTTATAACCACAACTTTCGTCAGTATCTCATAGAGCTCGTTAGCCGAGCAGCTGCGACGACGCATCGTGTTATAGTAGTGATTGTAAAGGAGATCCTAGGTTCCGAGCCCTCGGAAATAAATTAAATAACTTTTTGATTTTTTGTTCATTTATAAGTTTTTAATATGTTTATCAATCTTACAATCAATATTATTAATTAATCATATTACCAATCAATATTATTAATTTAATTATAACTAGTTTTTTGTAAATATTATATTTATTCTTAGCGCCATCTATCGGGAAGTAGCGTAAACGCGCACGCAAACGTCTACTATCGCCATCTATTGTACCGGGAACCTAGTTTCCCACCTTTTTTTCTATGAGAGGCACATCTATACCCAATATTATACATAGTCTATGTATCCCAGTATCTCCAGTAGATGCCTACAAAAAAGCAACGGTGCTGCCAAACTAACTAACTAACTCCTTGTCAATTGCTGTGCACGTTTCCAGTGACTACTAGCACTGCCGAGCGATCCTTCTCCACCTTACGCCGATTAAAGTCATATCTTCGCAACAGGATGACAGAAGAGCGTTTTAATGGATTGGCTTTAATGCATATCCATCAAGACGTTGCGGCAAAAATTGTCGCTAATGAAGTGCTGCCCCCTGACTATGAGCTCATAAAGCAGTATTATTGCAGTTGTGTAAAAGAGACGCGAGTATATTCGCCGCTACATGCGTCTCGTTTTCACAACTGCAATAATACTGCTATAAGAGCTCGTGGGGTAACCACCTGGACGTCATTAGCAAGAAACATAAAAGAAAACTGTCATTATTAAACACTAGCGGCCGCTCGCGGTTTACCCGCGTGGTTCCCGTTCCCGTGGGAATTTCGGGATACAAAGTATCCTATGTGTTATTCCAGGTTATAAACTATCTGTATGCCGAATTTCATCCAAATCCATCTATCAGTTGCAGCGTATAGAAGCAACAAATATACGAACATACACACAAACTTTCGCATTTATAATATTTACAATATTATAATAGTTACATACAACATACTTGAACTTGTAGAAATAAACTTGAAGTATGATACTTCAAGTTTATATCTAACAGTTATTGTTGATTTTGCCCGTCCGCCCTTTGTTGGGGCACAAGGAAAAAAAATCCTGGATCCGCCCTTGTCCTGCAGTCTCTTTATTTAATGGCTAAACGTTCCATCTTCCGTGCAAACTACTGAGCTACTGAATCTTCTAACGAAGTTTGACGCAGTAAAAACTTTTTAATAAGAACTGTCAGAGCTTAGTGTATAGTTAGTTCTAGTTTTATACACCATTACATGACATGAAATTAATTGTCGTGGAGTGGAATAACTTCCTGAAGAAGTAATAAGTGCTCCGTCGATAAATGCATTTAAGAACAGGCTTGATAAATTAGCCGAATCTCATGACGCACACGCATCAGCGCATTGATTTCTCTCCCCAAATAATAATAATGTAGGGACTATTTTAAACAGAAGGTTCTGTTGTCAAAACTTTTTGATTATGTAGAGAATGTCATTTGCATGCAATTCTTTATATTATAGAAGTTTTATGTGCACTTGAATAAACTTGCACAGCATAACGTGGCATAACTAAGGTGGTGTTGTTTTGCAAAAAAAAGGCATTGACATGTATTTATCTAAAATGCATGGCGTGCATGATCTGTGAATCTTATAACTTATTGTAACATATCAATAGATTTAGTGGGCGAGACAACGCGGTTCAAATAATTATGCTACAGTATTAAAGATCTTGTTAAGTTAAATAACTAGTTACGTGCGCGAAATAAATTAGTTTAAGTGTATAAAGTGTTCAGCAAAAAAGTAGCTAGAATAAAATATGTGGAAATTTGTATTCAAAAAATAGAATTAAGTACAATAAAACTGAAAACAAAATAAGCTTCAGAAAGAAAACTATTGAAATACCTTTCTGTCCTGTTGAAATAAACAATTTGTTCCTGGTTAGTAGGTAATCAAATGACTAATGTAATGAGGCAGGTCGCAAACTTGACAGTTAAGCCCTTGCGCGCCATATGTACGCACCGTCGTACCTATTATGGCGCGAGACGGTTTTAAGCAACTTTAGAAATAGCGGGTCACCAAAAATAAATGAGGCACGTTAAGCCGATAGCAGTCATTAAACCCACCCAACCTTTATTTTTAGCCAGCGAAACTTCGCACCGAATCATCCCGCGGGGTACGTGGAGTTGGCCTGATATTATGGCCGACCCACTAAAAACTTAGGGCACCTGTCCACCGCTTGGGCGGGATCCCAAGAACTCTGAGGAGCTTATGATCCGCCACGGTGATCCCTTTGGACGCATTGGGCCAGCGTGTCATGGTCTGATCTCCCCATGTGCTTATTGTTCATGCTTATAGACCTAAGTCACTACGCCACTTAAGAGCACCTAAGACATAAGACTAACACCCGTTTGCACTAAACTTATGAATCGCCTAAGTCTTGGCTTAACTACTATCCGGTCAAGTTAACTCGGCACCTGGCTCGGAAACGTCGCTTACACTCAGGTGCCAAGTTAACTTGGCCGGGTAGAATTAAGCAAAGACTTAGGCGATTTATAAGTTTAGTGCAAACGGGTGTAAGACCAACATCGACGCGTAAGACGCTGTTATCATGTCTTTACATCACGTTTCTCAAATGTTTATAGCCTTATAGGTCGTTTCAATAGATAAAATTGAAAACAAAGCTAAACCAGTAAGTACTTTGTGACCGTGACCGAAAAAAGCGCATCGCTAATGCCAAGCGTCTTCGACTTTCGGGCACACGAATTTTTCACATACTAAGTCAAGTTATTTTAGTCAGTTGCAGGGCATAGAGTCATAAGAGCCATAGCACAGATTAAATAATAGTAAATACGGCTAAAGCTTTATATTAGGGCGTCCGCAGCGTCAAGCAGGCGCACGGCGCGGACGAAATTTAATTTAATAATTTAATATAATTTAATAAATAGTCTTGACATGACGATTATTTAATTATTTAATTTAATTTTGTTATAGTTTTATTAATTTTTTTTTTTTAACTTTTAGACTTATGATATTATTCATAGATTTATATAAAAATACTTAGCTCTCTATAAATTGCCGTGTCCGAAAAGGGCGACTAAGTTTTAAGTTCCTTTAAAATGTAACACCTTTTATACACTTAGTTAGCAATAAAGATTTTGATTTTGATTTTGATTTATTACCGAAAAAGGTAACCAGTTCTTAATTATACAATTGCAACGCGATTGCTGAATTGCTCTAGTTGCGGTTGATAAATTGGTATTACGGACACAAATCGCGAGTAGGCAAACTGTACTTGTTTCTCTTCTTCTTAGTCGGTCACTCTTGACAGAGTGGTCGTGGTCGATGAAGGGTCGCCCTTCGTGCTCGCAGCAGTTGCTGCCCTTGCAAGCCTTCTCCACCGGTCTCTGTTGGCCGCATGGCGAACGCACTCCGTCATAAGAGTCCCAGTGACGGATTTTATGGTGTCAGTCCATCTCGTTGGCGATCGGCCGCGGGATATTTTGCCCTCGACTCTGCCCTGAATTACAAGCCGCCCCATTGAGTTGATTTTACGTGTAACGTGTCCAAAGAATTTCAAAATCCGCAATTGCACAAGCGATGACAGCCTCTGCTTTATTTTGATTTCCTAAACTATACTTAGATACATTTTAATCGCAAATGCACTAAGCGAGCGATCATTGAGCGATTTGTGTCCGTAATGCCAATTTATCAACCGCAACTGACGACCTCCTTGGTCGAGTGGTTTGTACACCGGTTTTCATGGTGTCGCCATCTCTGAGGACTCGGGTTCGATCCCCGGTCGGGTCAATTTTAGAAAATATTTTTTTTCTAAATTGTCTCGGCTCTGGGTGTTTTCTATGTATAATAAGTGTGTATTTAAGTATTTTAAGAATGTTTATCCGTTGTCTAGTAACCATTTAACGAGTTTCATAACGAAGCCCAAGGGCTAGATAATTAGTGTGAGTGTAAAAAAAAAACTAGAGCAGTCGCGCTGCAATTGTACAATTTAACAACTGGTTGCCTTTTTCAGTAATAAAGCCTGCCGTTTTGTTTTTTTATTCTGCGTTGTTCCTAGGCAGCCCGCCCGACGGGCGACCCGTTATACGCAGCGCTGCTCTATGAATTTACACGAAACAGGGGCTCTTTTTCAGGGGATTTTTGATTACTTTGCCTCGAGTTGAGCGCTTGGTTTCTACTGATTTTCGTTCGACATTTGACTTTCCATATTTTTGAATCGCTCGACCGCAACGAGTGCCCTCACCCACCCTCGTTGCAGTTGAGCGACACAAAGCGGTTGTTGGAATAGCCGTCAAAAGTTAAATGCTATTTAAAAGCAAAGGTTTTTTTAACAGCCAATATAAACATGGATACTTATTACGTTCCGTTTTCATTGCGGTTGTTACCGGTTTTCTCTAAATTCTGCGTGGAACGGATAATATCCAACATTTTGTATTATATTGGCAGCACCGGAAACGAACGATTCAAAAATACGGAAAATCGGCGTCATGCGACTTGGAAGACGAGTGTGACTTAAGACGCATGCGACAACACAATGTCATAAGTGCGATTCAAAATAGATCCCCAGACACGCGCGTACGCCCGCGCCGTGCACCCGCTTAACTCAGCGGACGCTCTAGAACCCCGAACGCACGCGTGATACCCTTGGTGGTATCTTACTGAACCTGGTTCCAAAGACGTAATTTTCTTTGCTGGTTCAAAAACATATGTGTCTACAGACATGACGCCTGCACATGCACATCTGACAATCACAGACACAAAGTTCAAAACCTCTTTTGGAAAAGAGAATGCCCATTTTGTATGGGCACTTGGTTCTATTTAAAAAGTTGTTGTGTCCTGATGATTGTCGTTCTTTGTAGAAGAAACACGTTATATTCATAATTACAAAACATTTTTAATTTATTCACCCAGGTTCACGAGATTTTTTTTTTCTGTTGTAGAAATTAAGGTTAAAATTAGAGATTGACATTAATATTTCCTTCCTAATCAAAACACAAACCTACATCACTATGGTGATTATGTCTTAACATAATGTATACTAGAATAGCAGCGCGTTCGCAATGTTTCAGTCAGCTTGCAGACAGCCATATCATACCTTATAATAAATAAATATATCATTTGAAAGTACTCGAACATTGTCAAAAGGATACTTATGTTTAATTATGATCTTTACTCTATTTAGAATCATTTAATTCAACATTCCCTGTGTGGTGCCGGGGATAAAGAATTGCACCACCTCATCTCTTCCCGTGGGTGTCGTAAAAGCCGACTAAGAGACCATTCCAGAGGATGGGCAGCAGCATCTCTCTGAGGTTACCGTCAACCTACTGCGATCGCCAACCCGCCTGCCAAGCGTGGCGATTACGGCAAATACCCCTCATACCCTTGGGGGAGGCCTTTGTCCAGCAGTGGACGTCTTTTGGCTGAGATGATGAATTCAACATTAATCCATCATCATCATCATCATCGGCCCGTATCAGTCCACTGCTGGACATAGGCCTCTCCCAGTGCATGCCTGATTTTAATTATTAGCATTTAATAATAATTAAAGGCATCTTTGGAACTGGACTTTTCTTTTTCAAGGTAAGTAATTGGTAGTTCAGGTCTTCAAATAGGTAGGTACCAACTTACTCAAAAATAAAAAAAACTGCCAAAAGCTACATAAAGTTAAAAATAATTGTAATTTTTAACTGTTTTATTTGTTACCGTTTACATAGCCATCCATCTTCTAATTATGTTAATATAAAATTTAAAAAAATATCTCGTGAACCTGGGTGAATAAATTAAAAATGTTTTCTAATTATGAATATTAACGTGTTTTTTCTACAAACATAGAACAACAATCATCAGGGCACAACAATTTTTTAAAGGGATCCGTGTTTGGGCAATCTTCTTTGACAGTTTGCTGCAGCCGGATGTGTAGGTACACCAAAGTCTATGACACCAAAGAATACGTTAAAGACAAGAGGTATCGTGTTTATTTGCAAAGGACTTGATATTTACCTGGAAGACCGGCTGTGGAGCCTCTTGGCAGCTCAGGCTTGCCCCGCACCGACGGTCGCCCGCCGGCCAATCCCCCGGGAGGCACTGCTGTGGACAAGGTGCTGTTTGGTAAAGTTCATCATTTAATAACAATTAAAATTACTTAATTTACTTTAGACAAATGTGTACCTCTACCTCAAACTGACAAATTTCAGCAATAGATTTTGTACTTTATGTACAAATTAGTATCAAAGTGGTCTACGGCATCAACTCACCTAAAAATTATTTGGGTATAAAGGAGGACGGGCATTATTGCCTAGGAACCAATAACAACATGCGATATATCATTGGAAAGGATTTTTTATGTACTTTAATTATTGTTATGGTGGGAAGTTTCAAATCCCTGTATGGCAAACGTTATGGCACAATAAAGCAGACTTAAACAAACATTACGTCATTTTAAGTAGGTACTGAAACTCAAGTGGTCTGTGCAGACAAATAGTAGTCGAATAAGCTTTATCAATATTAGTGTAAAATTACAAAATAATACATTATAGAAAACTAAAACCGATAAGTATTAATCGATCGTCAATAGATCGATTGAAGTTAATTAGTCGGCCATATTGAACAGAACTGTCACTTGTAAAAAAAAGTGGGTATGCATGTTTTGCTAATGGTAATAAATAAATAATACTTTGGCTTTGTTTATCGAACTGTGATTTTTGCTATATTATTATGTTATCGACCTTTTTATCGGATTCTGTGATTTTTGCTATATGTTATACTAGTAGCTAATGTTGTTTTACAAAAAAAAATCAAGAAATTGATGATAAACATAAAAATAAACACCTAATATTTTTAAGGAAGAGTTTGGCTTTATTGCGTCTTAACTTTTTTTACACAGCAGCTTGAGACTTCCCACCATAAAAATAATTAAAGTACATTAAAAAATCTTTCCAATTATATATCGCATGTTGTTATTGGTTCCTAGGTATGCTTCCATATATTTTTGCCCGTCCTCCTTTGCAGATATAGTCGAATACGTAATCGGTCTATGAAGCAACTCGTCGTAAAATTATTTCGTCTACTGTCATGTTATCAACTCGTCTTAAATGCATGTGGTTTTAATAGCTGGTCGCCGACAAAGCAATTCGTCCCAAAGCCATGTGATAAACATGATACCTATATGATAGATATGGTAAAATATTTATTGAAGAAATTTTACAGTCTTGGATAGGTTGTATGCAGTACAACTTCGCACTGCTGCTCCAGGGAAGAATACATGTCTTATTTTGTATTGCAGGTATCACTTTAGTTTATATTTAAAAAAATATACATAATGATTCTTAATAGCATAGTTCTAGTATAATATTGGGTCCTTACCTATGAAATTGACGTTTTTTTCTCACTTAATAATAGGTGTATTACTTCTAAAAGCCAATACCGGTTGTTAATATTATTATACACATTTAATTAGGACTAGGTTACTTGGGCTTCAGTAATAATAACAATGATTATTCATTTTGTGTCTTTATCGCCCATTTTTTTTTAAATTGTCTTCTGTTTTTGTTCGCGGAATTGACCTTTTGTTTCATTGTAGCTTTGAAGGGTCTTGATTATCTTTCTTTTTAATGTCTGCTATAATTAGCTAATTTTTATAGTGTTAACATAGCTAAGAAAATAAAAAAAAACGCGAACTGTTTGACCAAGCCTTAATTTTTTTTGTGTATCAAACAAACTTACCAAAATAGGTGATACATTATACCTACTACTTATTTAATAGCTTTTATTTTACATACGTACCTATTTATAAAGACTTTGTTGTAGTCCACACGTTTAATAGCTATGTGACGTCATCGTCACAGACCGCGCGTGCTTTTATGAGCTCGTATAATTAAGTGTTATAAACTTATACTGCCTGAAATGTTTAATAAGCGCGTGCAAACGTAGAGGAAACCTTAATCTGTGGTAGAGTCTGCAGTTTCGTTTGCCAACGGGGATATAACTGTACTCGGTTTGGTGGATAGTTTATTTTATGTTCACAAAGCTTGCTAACACTACTCTTACTTAAACATTTTAGTAGCAATGTTGTTGACGTTTCCAGGAGAAATGCACTATCCTTATCGTCGTGCTGAGTACGACTTTTATTTAGCATTCGATCACTGCAAGGGAATCGAGGTGAGATGAAATGTCGTTATAGTCCAGTGACGCTGAAAATGCCGCTCGACACAATCTCAGCAAATTCACTTAAAAAAAAGAAAGCAATTTTGCAATACCAAGTTTAGTTACCTAATTAAAATGAAACTCGCACTCAGCACTCGGTACGTTGATCTGTCCACTATTGACGTATTTTTTTGTTTCCTCTATTTATTTCTAATAACAACATCATCATCATCATCTCAGCCAAAAGACGTCCACTGCTGGACAAAGGCCTCCCCCAAGGATCTCCACAACGACCGGTTTTGTGTTGCTCGCCTCCAGCGTCTTCCCGCGACCTAATAACAACGATTGATACTAATTACAGTAAATAGTACAAAGGATTATAAAATAAATAACACAATACAAATAAAAAAAGAATAAGTAAGAAATCAATCACGAACAGGTAGACTCATTATGAAAGCCCAAAGGTCGGGACTACTGCGACGTTACTGTTGTTTCTCATTCGTTTATTGTATTCAAGTAAGAAATCAATCACAAACAAGTAGACTCACACTCATCTCTCTCACAAAACTATATACATCCATTCAAGACCTTCACCTTTACTGCATAACACGCCAACGCTGTCGGTGTGTGCCGACCTTTATAAATTTCCAAGCCACTCTACGGCAATTAAAATATAATAAAGAAAACGGTCGGCCCGTAGGTATTTTCCAAATAATAGGGTCAGAGGGCGCCCCTGTGAGTACTACTGGCTCGTTAATTATTATTTTAACGTGGAGCCCGGCGTCGGCTTTACGACCCTATGTCACACACAGCATAAGTAAACTGCAGAAGGTAGGGTTATAACCGCCTCTATGGCTAGTGGTTAAGACCACATGTTTGTACACACAAGTTTGTACGAGTGTTTCCGTTTTCATCCCACTTTTTCATCCCACTTCAATATAATTCCGCTTTCAACCCAAAATCTATTCCTTTTTCAACCCACTAATTTTTAAATTCTTTTTTCAACCCATAATTCTTTCCGCTTTCATCCCACAACCAATTACATAAATACTCGGTTTGGTTAGTGGTAGGGCTTGTTGTTCCGCCTGGCTAGCTACCACCATCTTATCTAAATATGTCGCCATAACATCAATGTTTTTTTTTTAGTTTACTCGGTAAATGACTCCATCCCACCTGATGTTAAGTGGAAATGGAGTCTATTCGCGAAGATAACTGGTGCAGCGTGTAAACAAACGTAGCATCAGTCAACTTCACTCTGCCGGCCCACAAGGTGCTTCTTCACGCTTCGTTTGAAGGACCCCATATCATAGGAAGGAGGGAAAACGTGTGCTGGTAGACTATTCCATCTTTTGGAGGTGCGACAAAGAAACGAGTCACCAAATTTCTTTGTGCGCGATGGTATATTTGAGACAGTGAAGCGGTTTGTGGCATTGTTGTGTTCCGGCAGCTACAGATAAGATAGCCAGTGCCCCACTAGTTGAGGATCCCGGGTGAAGTGCGCTTCCATCATTGGCCTTATCATCACTTAACATCAGGTGAGATCATGGCACTGTGCTTACCCATAAAATATTTTAAAATAATGCACACATAAACAACCTCTCACGGACACGGAAGTTTCATTTGAAATTCGATCACGTTAACGAAAACGAAAATTAGTACGGCATGAAGCAGCGACAATCGACTTATGAGAAGAGTTACAATTTTGCCATACAAATTTTTAAGAGGCCTATAACATTTTGACCGTGATTTTTGCATAAAATGCCCAACTTCGGCGTTCTTGTTCAGAGAAACTGAAACCCTTACACAATTATATATATTATATTGACTTATTGTATGGTGGAGAATGATTATTAGTATAACTCGTAGCAGCCTCGCTTTCTGCAATTTTCCCTTATCTATCTATATAAAGCTAAAATTCCGAAGCTAGTTTTCAATTAAATACGCTGACGGCAATTTTCAAGCTCATGGATAAGCAAACGAAATGAAAAATATATAATAATATCTCTTAAATTGTGGTTACGTTCGTAGCGGCCTCGGAATTTCGAAAAATGAATGGTATTTCTACAAAAAAAAAGATCAGAATTAGCTGTAAATACCTCCTTACTCCATTAATATTATTAAGTAAATGTACACCAGAATTAACGTTAGTTTATAACATTTCAAATTATATACTTTTTTGAACGATATAAAATTATTAAACTTCAAATAAATGTAATTACAACTGCATAAAATGCTACTTTTGCGATGCGTCGGCCGCTGGTAGCACAAAGTAGAGAAACGGAACAGAGACAAAGCTTCATACAACCGCGCCGTCGTAGGTAAACTACTACAAGCATACGGCGCATGTGTACGTGTCAACTAGCCGCTGTGTCGTGTACGCGCCGCCACTGGATAAAACCGGTTACGCTCGCTCGGCCAGTGGACAAACGGAAGGGCCTGCAGCACGTCTTATTTGTTTTGTCCTCCTGTATATTTGTTACGAATTGTTTTAAGTGGAATAAACTGTAAATAGTTATAAAATGTAAGTGTAAATAATTAGTTCTGGACTTATAAAATGGTCGTTTACTGTACCGTTTGTATGAATAATACTAGAAAAAAAAGATATTTCATATTTCAATTATCCCAAGGAGTCTACTAGCAATCGCAGATCGGACGTGAGCTCCTCGATTCTCCTTCATTCGATTACGTTTACGAAAACGAATATCAGTAAGTATGGCATTGAAACAGCGCCTCCTGGCGACATACTAACTAAACTAAATAAACTTTTCCTACACTCACACCAATTATCTAGCCCAAGAGAAGCTTCGTTATGAAACTCGTCAAAATGGTTACTAGACAACGGATAAACATACTTAAAATACTTTAATACATACTTATTATACATAGAAAACACCCAGACCCGAGACAATTTAGAAAAACAATAATTTCTAAATTGACCCGACCGGGGCGACTCCATGAAAACCGTCGTCAAAGATTTAACATTTTGCCATACATGATCCAATGGCGAATGAAACTCCCACTTGGCACCCAGAGCAATAAAATATCTGTGGTATTAAGTTTACTTTCTGTGTTACCTTATTTTTTGCCTAAGGTCTGTACTTTAATTATGAAAGCCGAAAGGTCGGGATTACTGCGACGTTACTGTTGTTTCTCATTCGTTTATTGTATGCGTGTTTGCGACTGCTCATTGAAATTAAACACTTAAGGGTTAGTACTAGGCTACGGTAAAGTTGAAAGTAAGTAAGTACTATTTTAAATCCGAATTTTTTTAGTACGAATTTCATTATCCCGACAAAGTTTTGCCACATTTTGGTTACTGGGATAGCACAGTAGGTGTTAATATTTTGTGATAGTTAGACAGTTGAAATTTTCACAGATGATGTATTTCTGTTGCCGCTATAACAACAAATACTAAAAAACAGAATAAAATAAATATTTAAGGGGACTCCCATACAACAGACATTATTTTTTTGCCGTTTTTACAGATAATGGTACGGAACCCTATAGCAGTGTTTTCGTATGTTTCGTATGATATGGTTCACCGTTCCATGTAAGTACACTATTGAATCGAACCTGCTTGAGAGACGATTTCCAAACCCAATATATCTGTTAACTACCGGACAGTTAGAACCTACATTAAATTAATAACTTCGTGACTGTATGGTTTTTAATAAGAAATAAATATTCTTTAACCCTCACCCTTCGTGCGCGAGTCCGACTTGCGCTTGGCTGGTTTTTTCTTTCAAACCACATGAAGGAATTGTTTTGCTCAGATACTGCGCAACTGTCCTTTGTCGCGACTCTGTAACCTTGAGCTCTTTTACACGTTCGGCGATACTATCTGTCTTTTGACAAACAAAATTAAACATGTGTATGTATGTATAGTCGACCATGAAATTGCTTTATCACTATTGACAAAAACTTCCATTACAATACAATTTCGCTAAGGCTCATTGAAAATGATGACAACGTATCTGTCACTTGGTCTTTTAAACAAAAATAGAACTTGTTGTATTATATGCAAACAAAATTCACTTCTAAGGTGGTAAAGCAATTTCATTGTCGACTATACACACGCCTACATCAATCTACAATAAACGGTCAAAGTTCCTCAATAGACTTTGATCTTTATCCCCTAACGATATGGATGAAAATGTATTAAAGAAATTTGTCAGTTTTGTATAGGTTGATGTACAGGCGTCTGTACTTGTACACCTAATAACAATTTAGGAGCACCCTCTAACAAACCGGGTCAATTGCACCAATTATATTATCGTGGCTCTATGTAGGACAGCCTACTCTTCAAAACCCATCAACTTGTCGAAAAATAAGAAACAAATTGGATACTTCCCGTCTGGCACACTTCCCATTTGGCAAACTTCCCACTTGGTAAACCTCATTTAATCTTAAGTTTATGTTAGTCTTAGTCAAAAATTTTCAACTACCTACTAAGCTAATCTACTAAACTATCTAATCGTTAACAACCAATGATATTATGTAAATAAAAAGGGTAGACACGTTACTGGCGCCCAGAAAACGCACCAAACAAAAGAAGGCAGCCGTATCTTTTAGGCCTGAGTCGCTCTCGAAGAAAGAGACCGACTCCCTAATTCCCTATCCATCCAAAGGGAAAGCTCTTGCTCCAGCAGTGGAGACAAAATGAGCTGGTGATAATACATCTAATCCGATTTACTAAATGGGAAGTTTACCAAACGGGAAGAAGCAAAAAAAATAGTCCTCTTTTTAACACCTTAAACGCCATTTGACCGACAAACAATTGATTTTCAATTGTGTCGCCCGACGGCGTTCAATTTGTTAAAAACAAGCTTTTATTAGGTACCTGTTAATAATAAAAATAATTAAAAAGTTAAAAATAATTTAAACCTGTTAATAAGAAAAAAATACCATTATAAAAGGTCACATTTTATTAACCGCAAATATTTTGAGGATAAATTCAACAACATAAATAAACTATTTTTATGAAAAAAACCTTAAATTTTTATACGCTAGTTTTCAAGAAAAACGACAAAAGACATTTTGATTAAACATTAAAATAAAACACCCCTTGCGCACTTTCGGTAGTTTCAATTCAAAGGAGCCGAAACAGAGAGGCTGCAATGCCTACAACAACGCTTACACGTGCCCGTAGTTTCATTCAAAGGAGCCGACAGAGGCCGCTCTTAAAAATATTACAATTTTTGTGTTAGGAAAAGTAAAAATTGTTTCAACCAAATCCGTTCAGCCGTTCTAGAGTGTTGCGCTTAGCAACATTAAGTTTTATTTATATTTTTATCTAAATAGATATTTATTTATATAGAGGATAAAAAGTATTATATCATATGTCCTATAGTCCGGGTCATGGTCTGTCTACGTGCAAAGTTTCATCTAAATCCGCCGTTCGCGAGTTTTGCGCTTAGCAACATTTATTTTTACCCGACAGCGTCAGAAGAAGGGCTAATTTTTTTTATTTATAGACATAGAAGATGTAAATGACTCAAATATTTGAAAAGAACAATTTGTAAATTTTTTAATAATTCAATATTTTATCAATTTTGCTTGTGTAAATATTTCATGATTTGGTTGAACGTGAACGTGACGTTGTTTAGCCAAAATGTTTATTCGAATAACATTTTCCTATTCATGTCTCTCATTTGTTCTGACACGAAAGCTATTCATTTTCACGTATTAGACTTCCCTGAAGTTAAAATAATCTTTATTCAGTCTGTAACAAACCAGAATATACAGGTTGACTTTTTTATCACCGTCCAAATCTTCTGAGATGACTCCCGTGATACAAACGAACAACTCTTACCATAGGACCAACTCTCTAACTCAAAAATAAAATTCAGCTGTTCCATACATTTTGGTCGAATGAAAATTGATGTTTTGTATGGAACAGCTGAATTTTATTTTCGAGTTAGAGAGTTGGTTCTATGGTAAGAGTTGTTCGTTTGTATTACGGGAGTCATCTCAGAAGGTTTGGACGGTGATAAAAAAGTGACCCTCTATCATCATCATCATCATCATCATTTCAGCCAAAAGACGTCCACTGCTGGACAAAGGCCTCCCCCAAGGATATCCACAACGACCGGTTTTGTGCTGTTTTTTTTTCTTGTTATCAGGTTTAAATTATTTTTAATTATTTTTACAACAGACCCTCTAATATTAACATAAAAACCAAACATTTATCATCTCGAGCTCCTTCGCGGAAGGCACGTATAACCGTCGTTGGTCCCGGCTGCATTAGCAGTCGTTAACTACCACCAATCTAGACAGGGGCTGCGTGGTGGTTGAAAGCCCGTTTTCGATGTGGTAATTTTTTTATAAATAAAAATGGAATTGAAAGAACATTTAGCATAACACCTTCATTATTTTTCTTTTGCAATCACAATGTAACAAGCTTTTATTTATAAAAAAAAAATTCTAAAAAAAATTGGGTCTGTGATAAAAACGCAAAGGTGTAAAGTTTGGGTTTAATAAAAATATGTAATTAGGTATGTGTACGATATGGGATTATTGTGATTGTGACGAAGAAGGTTAATTATCGTTAATAAAGATAAAGATAAAGATATTTTTATTTGCAAATATGAATAGGTACATGATTGGTGGTACAGAAAAATTAAATTAATTCAGCCATATTTTACCACTAGGCATGCAAAAATACGTGAAACATATATAAATTATTATAAATTCGAATTAATTATATTATTAAGATAACTGATCAACTATTAATTAATTATTAATTCATTCAGGAATTCACTTACACTATATGCTCTATCTACTAATAAAATTCGAAGTTTAGGCTTAAATTTCAATAGAGGCAATTCCTTCCAGCACTTGGGTATTTTATTTTAACTATCAGAAGCCTAAAGCCTAAGCCAAAGAATAGACACTTTTGCGCATAAGTGCTGTCTTAGCTTGAGGTCGACATAGTAGGTAGACTATTGTCGCGCCTATTCCGTGGGACTACGTCGGCTAGGCGTTCATAACGACTTGGGTTAGACTTAACAAACACAGCTACTTCTAGTAGACTTGGCAATAGTGGTTGCAATGTAGGTAAGTAAGTACCTGTATAATGGTATTTTTTTCTTATTATCAGGTTTAAATTATGTTTAACTAACTAACTTCACAAGTAATAAAAGCTTATTTTTAAAAAGGTTTTTTTTTTTAAATTTTTTTCCAAGCGTTGTCGCTTGTTTTAATCGCTTTCATTAGTAATCTTTTCCTGTCGCTTCAATTTCGCCTTCTCTAAACGTCTCTTTCTTTGTGTAGTAGTTTCTTTTTTGTTCATGTTGTTACCACGAGTAAAGGACAAAAACGGTCCATCCCCCAGAGGTCCATTGTAGAGGGATAAGGGTTTCAGTACAACAGGGTTCGCCCTGGTACCCTGAGGCGCAACGTTAGCGACATGACATGTTTATACACCCTCATACCATTCATCCCTCGGCACGTGCTCACCTTGGCATTGGGTCATCCATCTAATCCATCTAATCAAAGACAGAATTCACATTCATAACAAACGGAACGAAAGAACTTATTTTTCCCGAGTTCCTATGGCCATCTTCCAGCTCCATCATCAGACCCTGGTTACCATCGAGCACCATTAGTACTCGTCAAGACGAATTATACGAGCCCAAACTCGATGGGGTTGTGTCGTTTAATTAGGTACCGAGTTCCTATGGCCATCTTACGGTTCCACCATCTAGCACCAAAGTACTCGTCAAAACGGATCAAACGGGTTCAAACTCGATGGGGTTGTGTCGTTTAACTACCGAGTTCCTATGACCACCTTCCGGTTCCACCATCAGATCAGCTCCATGTTATAATAATTTTGCATTGTCATCCTATTTACACATGCATGCAAAATTTCAGCTCAATCGGTAACCGGGAAGTGGATCAAATTTAACTTGCAAGATTTGGTTACAGACAAACATCGGGACCGGCGAAACTAAATAAAAGTTTGTAAAAAAACTAAATAAAAGCATGTAAAAAAGGGACTGTAAATGTGAAATGATGTGAATGTACCCAATTGTGTAAGGATGCAGTTTAACCGTATCAATATCTTTTTACAAGATACATTTTTTCAAAAAAATATCAACCAGCGTCAGGAAGCTAGTAAAATTTTATCTTGTAACTATAATTATATAGCATTGTGAATGCAGAAATTCGAAAATAATAAAAAGAAAAAATTAATGTAAAAATACGGCAGCAAGCAAGCAAGCCACTTGATGGAAAGTGGTCATCGCCGCCGCCGTCCATGGAGATCTGCAGCATCCAGGTAGCCTATGCATTACCGACTTTGAGAGCCCTATTTACACGCTTCTTGAAGAACCTCAACTCAATATCATATCGCACTGGAAACACCTTGACATGGTAATGATAAGTGTCAGATAGTCTATCAAACAGATAAGGGTGTTGTAATAGAACTCACCGGGTAGTTTGGAGGGCTGTTTCTTGTGTTCATCGTCGCTGTCGTCTTCCGACGAGCTCGGGTCGATCATGGTGTTTCCTTACTGAAACAATGGGAATGGTAAATCAGTAAAAAACTATTTAAATTAGCAACCATAGATAGATAGATACATAATTGTTTTATTGCCCACACAAAAATAAACAGACAGTTAAACATAATCTTGATGCCCATAAGAGTTTATAACAAAATGCCATTTGAAATAAGACAGTTACCGACACCACTATTTTTACGTAAACTAGAGAAATGGCTAGTTGAAAAATGTTATTATAATTTAAAAGAATATTTCGAAATGCAATAATTTATAACACAGATAACATAACATGCAATATAATTAATAAATGAGTACCTAGTAATTTGCCTAATTAATGAATGATTAATATAATTATTATGTGGAATATTCTTTACTATTTTATTGTAATGTATAATTTATTATTTTAATTTGGTTTTTGTTAATTATTTTGGTATTGTTAATTTAAATTTTAATTGTTTTTTTGGGCTGTTTTTAGATGGATTAGTACCTAATAAATGTGAACAAATTTTGTATTCCGACGTTTCGGTAGAACACGCATGTACCTTACTAGTATGTATATAATTTAACAATATACCGTGTCTCTTATGCAAATAAATATATTTCTATTTCTATTTCTATTTCTAGCATGGACTTGTAGAAAGGCCTTATCGCTACAAGCGATCTCTCTTTTGCTGTAAGAACCCAAAAAGTCATAATCATCATCTCAGCCAAAAGACGTCCACTGTTGGACAAAGATCTCCACAACGACCGGTTTTTTGGTGCTCGCTCCAGCGGCTTCCCGTGACCTTCACCAGATCGTCGGTCCACCTTGTTTGAGGCATGCCATCACTGCTATACTGTGACTGCGCTTTCCGGTAACTTCTTTACTCAGAACTAAACGTAGGGGATGTTAGATTCGTAAAGAACGTTTTATTTCAATGTGTAGTGTTCGCGTAAACTTGAGAAAACAATACCGAGATGTAGAGCTTAAAAATAAAGTATTAAAAAGATAGTTGATTACTAAATAACCTAGGGTGAGGTGAGGTTCAAATATCGTTCGTAGTAATGATTTTAAAACATATCCGAGTTTTTCTAAAATTATAAGAGTTTCGTATCAATATTTTTGAAATTGCAAAAATAAAACTATTATGCATAAATCTGTAGGTACCGAGATCGGCAGCGAAAAGATCCCCCAGTATAATGTACCTAATCCCAATTTAAAACAACCGTTCCGAACCGCAGAACAAAAGAAATTTATACTTTATATCTCAGTAAAGAGAGTTGTTAAACAAAACTTTACTCCATCCACAGATCTAAAACGGACAGATATGGCAAAATATTTTTGCAGCTTTAAAACGAGCACGTCATAAACAAGCTAGAAACTTTTATGCGCAATGATTATTTTCGTTTGAATAGGTACAGTACAGTCTACCTCAAGCGAAAAAGTAGTCTTATGAAATGATTGGAGTGTTTTATGGTGCTACGAATGTTTAAGATTGTATACAAACGAATAAGTTTGTGCGTATTCCCTCAGACGGATGAATAATTCCAAGAAATATTATGATGTGTAACATCTTTCCTCCCGCTTTCTTGCAATTTGTGGGAGTGATTTCGTGAAATGGGACGGAAGTGTGTAACAGGAAGTCGGGTAAGCGCGCAAGCGCGCGCCATTTGATTTGACGAATGAGCGCGCGGTATTGCATTACTCTTAGTGGCATTTAAGTAAAATTCAGTTTTCATTAAAAATAATTATTCTTTGTTAAAAAATACTTGAAATTGGCTAAATGCTAAACGCAAAGCCATTAATTAAGATAATTTATTAACTATACGGACCTTATTTTTTGTTTATTGTAAGGCACATAAACTATTGTAAACAACAAAAAACTACTCATCTGTTTGAGACAGTACCTACGGCTCCAAATCTCTGGATTCAGCCTTTGCGCAACTTTCATTTTCGTTCGCAAACGAAAAATTGCATAAAGCCTCAAAAAGTAGCTTCAAGAAATCTCTCAAGCTCTTTTTCATTACAGCCTTCTATAATAAACGAACAAGTGAGTACTACCTCAGGCGGAAAAGGAACTTCAAGTAATCTTTCGGAATAAGGCCTCCCTCGCAATCTTTATCGGGATCCTATTACGGAACAGCGGAGTAACTTCCCGAATTCCCGCGTGTGGTAATCTGCTGTATCGTGTTAGCGGGATTACATGTTCAAACGGGATTTCACCGGGATTAACGGATTGGCAGCTTGATGAATGAGATCGATTTGTGTAAATTAATTACTGTAATGTTTTTGTTAATCGCTTTGTTCCATTATTGTCTTTTGAGACATTCATACAAACCTAAGCGGTTACGAGTAGTACCTATCCATGAAAAAGAAATGCCAAATACGGGATGAAAACATTTTCCACTATGGTTCTGGCGTAATGATAAGTTCTGGCTTCCATTAAGATACCGTGATTAGTTATTTCCACTTTCCAAGTGGATACTTTGTATTCTATTTAATTTATACTTACCTTTGTTAAAAAAACTCAAAGAACTTGTCAGTCAAAAGTACTAGACGTCAAGAGTTTCGACTTTACGCCAATTTGTGTATGCGATATGACTTTGCTATTTAAAAGAGTAAAGCGTTTTAATATACTTATTTTATGTAGGTTTTGAAAAACTTGGTTATTACTTTACAAAACTAAAAAGTTTGAAATAAACCAAATTATTAAAATGAAACAAAAAACCCGACTGCTAAAACAACTATAAGTATCAAAAATAACTGCAAAGAGAAAAAACTGAATAGAAAAAAACAAGCTCTAAGATCCCAGAATTCAATTTGAGCAATGTTGAATGCAACGTGAAATATTTCTAAATACATTTCGGTCTTTAAAAACAGGTCGTAAAGTAAGATTATTAATATAATAATAATTATTTAAATTAAACTAGCTATCTTCATATGAATTATTCTTGGTAAATTAATAGTTTTTGAATTACGAGGGTCTTTCAAAAAGTGGGGCATCTATCCCGGTTTTACCCTAGATACTTTTCGATACCTGTTTTGTACGGAACCCTCGGTGGGCGATCGCGTCCGACTCGCACTTGTCCGGTTTTTTATCTTTTTTTTTATTTCTTACAGGTCAGGCCTTCATCTCACCAGATGGTAAGCGATGATAAGGCCGAAAGCATTGGCTATCTTATCTCTAGCTGCCTCAATCTGGAGAACAATTATTTTATAATAATATAATATCAAATTTTTACTTTTTATTTTCAAGTGCTAATTGCTGCACTGAAGCTAAATAAATATTTATATTTTTTTTATAAAATACAGTAAAAAAATTAAACGCCTACCCGACTCAGCCAGGAAATGAACCGCTTTGCTACCGGGAAGGCCGGGAAGGTCAGTGCAGCCGCCCGGATTGCGGAAGACCCAGGTTCGATTCCTGGCTGGGTCGGGTAGGCGTTAAATTTTTTCCCTGTATTTCATAAATTTTATTAATATACCACTTGGAATTGGCGTAATGCTAAACGCGACGGATGATATTGAAGAAATTTGACAGATTAGTATCTGATTTTGTTTGTTTATTAATGCAGAATTCTAATTACTTGATGGTTGCTTTGCATGTTTGAAAGGTCTAGATTTCCGCTATTTTTTTAACCGTGTTTATTTAAAAAAACCGTTTTAAATAAAAAGCTGAACTCTGGCACAGGTTCTGCTTAGTTTGTAACACGTTTTTCTCAGCATTGTGCAATATAATTATAATTGTTTCATAACGAAGCTTCTCTTGGGCTAGATAATTGGTGTGAGTGTAGGAAAATTTATTTATTTATTTATTTATTTATATCTACTCTGTTGGTGTGCCAAATAAAAAAGCAAATAAATTTTAATACACATTTTTTTTAAACAATTATGGGACGCAGCCGCGATTTAGTGTAGGTACTTACGTGTACCCTAATGGAACTTTCAGACCCTTTGTCCCACAGGCTAATGTTACTACCGAAATGGAGGCTGAGCATAAACGAGCGAAGTTGGAGTGCTTCAGAGGACTGTCCTCATTGTGGCACGATTGCGGGGGCGCTTAATCAAAGGCGGAGTGGAAAGGACTTGTACCTAATTAGAATAAAAAAACATACACGAGCTTTCGGAGGAATCTGACGGCAAAACAAAAGTATATAATATGACCTTGTCAGCGCAATACGTCATCATCATCATCATCAGCTCATTTTATAGTAAACCACCACGCGGGCCCAGTGCGGTTTGGTAGTTGTTAACGACTGCTAATGCAGTCGGGACTAACGGCTTTACGTGCCTTCCGAAGCACGGAGGAGCTCGAGATGATAAATTTTGGTCACCCATCCGATGACCGGCCTTTGCGAAAGTTGGCCTCAGCACTCGTAGACCGGGCGCGTTAACCACTGCGCCATCGAGCTCATCAAATTATCCGCAATTTATACAATGTTAGTTTTAGTTTATATACGAAACCTGAAAACTGTTTGTTCAGAATCAGTAATAGAATCGATTTCAATATTTTTTATACCATGTTACATTTTGACCAAATAATACTTACAAAATCTCAAATAAATTATTCCCTACTAAAAACACACAACGGGGCAGCACAAAAAGCTTGTGACTTCGTGAGTTTTCAAGATATTATTTTAAATTTTTTTGTACGGATTCTTTAAATGAAAATATTTGACTCGTGTTTCGGTTTTCGTATAAACTAAAAATAAGGTTGTACCTATATCTAAGATTAATGTTTTTGTCAATCTCTACGATGTTATGTTATATGTTATGATTATGGCATAGTACTAAAAGTGGTCAGGACTCCTCAGTTACGCTTCATTGGAGCCCGAAATCATCTTTAAACAATATGGTATAAAATTATTTTTTATATAAATCCAATTGCATTCGCCATAAACCTTTCCCTAGAATTCCCTTACGTAAAACGGGGCTACTTGAATATTTTTAGTTTATTGAAGTTTACTATAGTGACTAGTGGTAATTTTATTAAGGCTGCACGGATTATATCCTAAGCAATGAAAAATTAATAAAGATAGAATGTGAGTTTGTATTGGCATTGACAGATTTCGGCCGCTCCTCTTCCATTTTTGAAATTTTTGAAAGTTTTATGCGTGTGTGTCAAATAGGTACATGGTAGTGTGCGTAATGTTTGTTTTATTGATTTAATGTATTTTTACGCATAATTTTAAATTAAAATTCTGTACTCCTTCTCTATATAAACTATAAGTGTGCGAAATTTCATACTACTCCGTCCGCACAATTTTTTTTTAAATGGGTTCAAAGTTTTTGCTTCACGTATTAATACCCTTAGAGCATTAGTTGGTTTAATGCTCTAAGATTAATTATAGATATAGATAACAGCTTCTGTTTTCGAAGTTGTCATCTACATGTTACCATCTACAGTATTATATTTTGCTTTACTAAGCCGTCTAACGACCATACAGCCCGCCTAATGGAAAGCCTAACCTCTGTGTCTAGTGGTTAAGAACACCGTTCTCAGACTCAGGTCCCGGGTTCGAATCCCAGTTGGGGTGTTAGTATATTTGTGTTCTCGGTTTAGGTGGTAGTGCTTGTTGGTCCATGACTAGCTATCACCTACCACCCACCACCTGCCATAACATCAATGTAGCATTGTTGTGTTCCGGCAGCTAAAGATAAGATAAGATGCCTCAGTAGTTGAGGATCCCGGGTGAAGTGCGCTTCCATCATTGGCCTTATCATCATCTTAACATCAGGTGAGATCAGGCACTGTGCGTATCCGTAAGAGATAAAAAGCGACTACCGCAATGGACGCTTAATACACCAAAGACAATCCCTTCAGGTATGTCTATTCTAAGACAAGCCTTTCTACAAAATAAACCGAGTACCTGCCCTGCGAATCAAACCCTCGATAGGAGACTATGATCTAACTACTAGACACACAGGCGGTATAACGATATACGACATTCCTATAGGCTAAATGAAAGAAACAGCATACATAATTTATGAATTATTCATAACAGCACTCCACTTCCACTAAGTCATATATACAGGATCACTTTTTATCACCGTCCAAACCTTCTGAGATGACTCCTGTGATACGAACGAACAACTCTTACTATTGGAGCAACTCCCTAACCCGAAAATAAAATTCAGCTGTTCCATACATCATCATCATCATCAGCTCATTTTTATGTCCCTACTGCGGGGGCACGAGCCTTCCCTATGGATGATATGGAGAACGGGCCATAAACCAGAACGCGGGCCCAGTGCGGTGCGGTGGTTATTAACGACTGCTAATGCTGCCGGAACCAACGTGTTCACGTGCCTTCTGAAGCACAGAGGATCTCGAGATTTTACTTTTTTGGTCACCAAACCGATAATCAGCCTTACGGAAAATGCTTAGGAATCTGACCTGGCGCGTTTACCACTGTGCCGCCGAACTCCTCTTATAAACGGTAGTTAATAACCTAAAATTCTTGCAGCCAGAATATAGTCATCTTTTACCTTCAAGGCAAACTGTAATATAGTTTAGCCGAACGAAGGTGCGAGATCAAATTGATCGTGCATGTGACTCCTATAAATCCTCCCTAAGAAGCGATAAAAGAAAATAGCCTGAAAGAAAAATGGCGGTATCTTTCTGTCGCATACAAACGTGACGTATATGTCACTGTGCGAGTTTTATTACACCATTCGTACAACATTGCCTATCACCTCGTTTTTCACATGTGCGACTTTCAGGTGACTAATTCTCAAGTTATGATATCAATACGAGTGCTCTCAGTAAGTCACTGCAACAGTAAGAGTAACTCTTGAACGTTGTGTATCTTAAAATATTAATAATCAAATTGTAAACTATATTAATTATTAGATCCTTACCTATGAAATTGACAGTTTGTATGAAGATTTTTTATAAAATTAAATTTTTCATACTAACGCTTTTATAATTTTCTTAGCATCTATTTATGTTAACACTATAAAAATTGTATAGTAGTGTGTTTATTTCACTAGCTAAATAAAGCACACATTAAAAAGAAAAAAAATCAAGTCCCTTCAAAGCTACAATGAAACAAAAAGACAATTCCGCGAACAAAAAAAGTACCTAGTCAATTTAAAAAAATATTGGGCGATAAAGACACAAAATTAATAATCATTGTTATAGCTGAAGCCTAAGTAACATAGTACTAATTAAAGGTGTATAATAATATTAATAACCGGTATTGACTTTTTAGACCTTTTAAAAGTGAGAAAAAACGTAAATTCCTTAGGTCCTAATATTAACGGGATTCTTACAGAAATTACGATTAATTTTGTGATCAAGGCGCATGTACATAATGAACATGGTAAGAATACCTTTAATGATTTCTCTAAAATGCAAGTGACTATATGTAGACAGGATATTTTTTTCCAGTGCGCAAATTTTCTGGAGCGACTCAGAATCGGTAAATAAACCACTTTCTCATAGTAACATGGGTTGAAATATGTCAACATTTTTGAGACTCTTCATACAAATCAGTCTAATCAAGTGTTCGCTAAAGTATGCGAAGTCCAAAAATTTTTGATATATCTCATGTCACTTTGATCTCGACACCACCAGTGAGTTTCAAAAATTGTACAGGGTGTCTGGGGGAGACGCCCTAACCATCCCGGGAGTTTGGGAGACGCTCAAACTATCCTAGACGTTTTGCGTCTGGCAGGTCGTAACGCAGAGGAAGTCGGTGCTTGCCATTCGTGGTATCAAACCATCCGTGGCAGAGAAAGGATGAACTACAACCACCACCTCATTTTATGTCCCCACCGCTAGGGCACGAGCCTTCCCTATGGAGACACCACAGGGAGAACGGGCTATAAAACACCACGGGTGTATAAAACACCACGCATGTGTTTCCCAGTTCCTATAGTCCAGGGTCTTTTAAGCGGGGCGTGAAACGGCATTTATGTAGACCGTCATGAATGGGTGCGCTTGTTATCGTGCTTGTTCCACGGTGAGGAGCGCTCTCATTATTTTGGACTGCATCGGCTGCTTACCATCAGGCAGGATGTAGTCACTATGACGTGCCAATATAAAAAAAAAACGGGGCTCTCTTCCTCTCGAAGGACGGAACCGAGAAGGGATGGACTAGGTTGCTTAGTAAGCAAACCTATCCCGATGTGCTTTCGTAGCTAGGCGGAGAGTACCGTCTACCAGATAACCCAGGGTCGCCCCTATCCTCGATGGATCCGTAAAACATTATACCTAGTTTTTAGGTTTCCGTAGCCAAATGGCAAAAACGGAACCCTTATGGATTCGTCATGTCTGTCTGTCTGTCCGTCCGTATGTCACAGCCACTTTTTTCCGAAACTAGAAGAACTATAGGGTTGGCCGGTTTTTAATAGATATTTCGGGTAAGCATTCTCAACTACTGAGGCACTGGCTATCTCATCTCTAGCTGCCGCAACACAATGCTAAAAACATTGATGCTAATTGATGGTTGAAAAAAGTACCTAATTTAAAAAAAAGAGGCTCAATGCTGGTTACAAAACGGAACGAATTACAAGATAAAAACAACACAGTCCCATCTCGTTTGTCCTGGGACGTGACGACCCGAATGCTCCTAGGGGATTGCTGTTATACTTTCCCGGGGAATTTCATCCGGGAATGGAGCTATATTACCGAATTACCTCAGCGGAAGGCGTGGCTTTGTTTCATATTTTTGAGTGACTCGTACAAATATTTTATTATTTCAGCAGCCGTAAGCCGCTTTGTACCACAAGTGGTACAGTCGCCGAATTAATTGATGCAACATAAGAAAAAAGTTTAAAAACATATCTTTGATGTCGTGTCGTGAATGTTTTTGAATGTATTTCTTATATACATTCTATACTCACATATACATTACATATACATTCTTAAATACTTTCTTGAATTCTATACATTTTTCTCTTTTAAAACTAACATAATAAAACTAATTTTATTTAAATGTGAAGATTTTTTGCAAGGTTTAGTCATGTTATAATCTATATATATTTTTCTCTTGGCCTTCGTTGCCGTCATAGTCAAGCCAGTAAGTCACGATATAAGCACGATTAAGGACGTGCTCGGTGGCGTGCACTTGGAGAGGCCTATGTCCAGCAGTGGACTAGTATAGGCTGATGATGATGATGATGATGATGACGCACGATTAAGGACGTTACATTAACAGAATCATGTAGGCTAGATACGCAATACCGTTGAGAAATATTAAAAATATGTAAAAAAGTGGTTTGATGATGTGGTGGATTATAATAATGATATTTGTTTCCCAAAAACTATTCCAATGACATTATTGTAATATTTCCTATTCTTCCTTATCCTCCATACTAAGCTACGCCTCGCCTGTAAAGGTATGGATAGGTACGTTTACAAAATAAAAGTTCACAATTTACTTAATAAAAAAATAAAATGTATTTTGTTGTAAAACTGATAGAACCAAACGCCTGTACGAGCTATGTAAAGGCTGCGCTACGCTTGAACGGTTATAACTTGAAGTGCTACCGTACGTAACAGAGATGATAAGATATAAGATTAGATAATTATTTATTTGTTTCACAATATGGTAAAGTGCTTGATTAATTTGTTCATTTTTGTTTTTACCTATCGTATTGGCACCAATGTTCGACACAGTAACCCCAGTGCTAAACATCAGTTTCATCATCATCATCATCATCACCATCAGCCATTAGTCCACTGCTGGACATAGGCCTCTCCAAGTGCACGCCAGCGAGCACGATCCGCGTCTACTCTCAACCAGCTCTTGCCAGCCACCTTGCGAAGACCGACGCTATACCTAGTCTGAGGGCGTCCTACACTACGTTATGTGTCGTTACGTTCAACATCAGTTTACGTCGGCAAAAAATAATATAGAATCTCATTGAAACTTTACTGGATGGCATCTAGGAAGCAGGTAGTATGTCTTCTTATCTTATCTTAGTAAGGCCTGCTGAGGTTTCCCTCTCTCAGTAACACTTCGACCCATCGGGATCTTTTGTGCAACCCCATCCTTTCACTCTTGCTCCTCTGTAAAGATAGATGCCATAAGTTTGGCAACGTCCTAAAGAGCAAAGAGCCTGAAGTCCTCCGGTTTCGGATAGGCCAACCCCAGGAGTCCCATCTTTTCCTAGCCAGTGAGTCGCAGTCACACAGTAGGTGCTGCATTGACTCCGTTTCCTCTCCACATGCCCTACATAAACTATTTGTTGAAAGGTACATTCTGTGAAGCATTTGTTTTGTGGCATAGTGCCCTGTCAAGGAACCGATGGTTAATCGGGCCTGCCTGCTGCCTCCGCATATGAACTTACTCCGTCCTAAGGCGTTTTCGCCTAGGAAGGATTTGGAGTGTTTCATACCCGGCTGCTCTTGCGGTGCCTGTTTTCGATGTAGTCTTTTAAGGCCTTGTTAATGGTACTTTGTGCAAGTGCCACGAATGGCTCAGGACTAATTAGCTGGGTCTCTGAGCCCTCCCTGGCAAGTGCATCCGCCATCTCGTTGCCGAGGTATGGTAGGTAGTATGTAATGCAATTGATGCAAAAGTGAAAAGTCTGTTGCTGATCTCTATTATCAATGGTTAGAGGTAAAAAGCATAGATAACTGGTTCATGTCGAACACTGATACCACTATCCTACATTGATATAACAAAAAGAATTACAAAAAGGTAGGAAGGAACATATTCGTTGATTATAAGTTATTTTGAATACTATTATAGGTAATATTTTCTATATGAAAAGATATAAATATTCAAAATGTTTTTGTTTTGTTTATATAAGTTTTGTTGCGAACAAATTACAAAAACACACTTAACTTAACCCTTTCCTATCTGACGGTACTTTTATGAACTCACTCGCATTTCGTCGATTATATCGAGAACGCAAGCAATCAGCGCTTCGAAAACACTGTTGTTCCTTTCTCGGATCACTTCCTTAGCCAATTAGAGCCCTTCATCCATATCTCGCGGTAAACGGCCAATCAATTTGATTTGCTAGTGACAACTTGTCGGGGACTTGACGAAGTGGATGAAGCTTCACTTGAAAATTGTTTTAAAAATTGTTTATCATACGTAAGTGGCCTTTTATGTTATTATTCCCTTAGATTATGTAATAAAGTTTGTGTAAAGATAATTGTATGGCACTATTTTGCATTTTTTCATGCCTAAATGTTCCCAAGACTGGCGCATACTAAAAAGTACCGACAGAACTTTGGGTATGTGTTTTGTATTATATGCGTAGATAAAAAGGGTGGTTTCTTTTTATTATTATTTCGTTCGATATTTTATAAAATTATGTTTTTTATATTGTAGATGTCCAGATATGAATATTGCAAAGAATACGGCTTTGATCGAAGCAATATTGCTTGACGAACTTCCAAACTGCGACGACGTTTCAGAGGTGGATACTTCTGATGAAGAAACCGAGCATAATGTTCATCTACTCGCACCGGGAGCTCTGAGAGACTTCGATGACGTTTTCGAGGAAGCTATCGAACAGGCCCTAAATGAAATGGAACTACCATCACGACTACCATCTCCAATTGACCAGGTATCCCCAGTTCCTAGCTCCGCCCCTGACAATTCTCGTGATGTTCAACCTTCAACGAGTGGGTCCATGTCAAGAACTGCGCTAACAGCTGCCCGTCCATGACCCGTCCCGGAACCAAATCGTAAGTGGAAAAAGCGAGAAGTAGAAAATAGTTTATCCGAATATACTGCAAATACCGAAGTAGTAGAAGAGTGTTTTGCCAACTGCTCCACACCGCCCGATATCTTTCTGGTGTTGATAGATGGATTATTGGAAAATATAGTATACCAAAGCAACCTTTTTGCTACCCAAAAAGGTAAGATATTGAATCTCAAGAAGGAAGGAAGAGCTTCTAGCTTTTATAAGCTTGAATTCCTTCATGAGTTACAATAGTCGACCTGCTTGGACATACCATTTCTCTTCCGCAGAGGATTTGAACAATGAACTGTATATGCAAAACTATGTCGAGAGACAGTTTGCCGCGATTTTGGCCAATTTACATTGCAATGATAACACTCAAATTCCTCGAAATTGCAAAGATAAGCTATACAAAATCAGACCAGTGGTACTTCCTTCGTACCACTTCTATTTATTTTTTTAGTATTATTTGTTGACCTAAGATGACCTAAGATGTTCCAAATAATTATAACGAAGTTCCTAATGAATGTAATACATAAAGTTACTGACGGTACAGATAAGTCTAGGTACTGAAAACCTAGTTCTTAGTACAATAAAAATCTAAAAAAAATATATGTATTTCATTTTAAAAACAATATTTAGAATTTATCAAAAAAAAATCGAAATTCCAACGATTTCAGTATGCCGGGAGGAAAGGGTTAACTTCTTAACTGATTTTTAGTATTTTTATAAATATTATGATCGGATGTTAATGACGGTAGTTGTTGACATTGAATGGGCGCCATTGGCTTTCAAAGTAAAAAGTAAATAGTGTTGAATAATTTCGGCGGGCCGGTTAGAACCACGATAGCTCAATTGGGAGAGCACCTGACCCGGTATGTCAGAAGGGTGCAGGTTCGAATCCTGCTCGTGAAATTTTTTCCAACATTTGTATTTTTATAAATATTCAACGTGAAATGTCAAGGGAAAAGATATTTAAATCTTCAAAGAAATATTCATTAAAAGTAAAACTATGAATGAAGTTAATCTTAAGTACAAGTAATGAGAGTTTCTGATTCTCAAGAGACGAGTGTACACGCTTTTGACAAATAATATGTCTGTAAAGTAAAGTGAAATAGAATATTCTTATCATCTGTGTGGATCTTAAGAGCTAAATGGGCAAAGTTGTGCCACGAAATAAGGAGACTGCAGGACTTCTTGGTGGGAAAGTGAAGAGTCATGTCTGCAGTTTTGTTTCATTTTCTAAAATTTTGTTAAGTCGAATGTTAATGTGAAATAATGGTGGATTATTAACCGTTAAGGGTGCGCCGTCCGTAAGTGACAAGTGTCATATGTTTTATTTGAAATGTCGTCGTCATATTTATTTTATGCCGCGCGGCCATACTAATTTTGTATGGGGAATTTAAGATGCTTAATAAAAAAATATTATTTAAATAACCACTTGATGAATCAAAAATGTAGTCTAGCAATTTGTAGTTTATCCATTGATGATTGTTTAGACAAAATCAGAGGTACAATAATTTAGATAAACTATAAGAAATCTACTAAACGCCGCCACTCGTTTTCATGATCTTTGCCCAACTTTAAATGATATTGTAGAAAAAACTATAGCGTGTTATGAATTTATGGTTCTGACAAATTGTAAACACGTTCCCTATGATACTAAATATATATTTTGTTCATTTAATACGATAGTATTTTCAATTATATCTACTTAACCGTAACTGCATTTTTGGCATTTTTTAGTCGGCCCACCCTTAAGTGTTCGTGAGTGTGCATGAGTGTTGGCAAATGAAACAAAACAGTGCAACTGCAACGTCACTTTTCAAATTCTCTAAGATGTCCGCGTGAGGATTTAGTAAAGCCCCACTTCTCATTTCTATTATCATAACCTGGATAAACACATAGGATACTATTTATCCCGATATTCCCACGGGAACGGGAACCACGCGGTGAAACAGCGAGCGGCCGCTAGTATGACTATATTTCTCTTCAAATTATTATTGGCAAAAAAAATGTAATTTAAATAATATGTAGTGTTAATTCCGCTAACTCACTAGTTTATACAGTGCATCCAAGCTGTATAAACGAGTGAGTTAGCGGAATTAACACTACATATTATTTAAATTACATTTTTTTTGTACTATGGATTTCCGCAAAATAACGCCTGATTCCATTAATTATTATTGGCAAACAAATTGTACCAAATAATATAATACATCTGGATAAGGCCACGAGTTTAATCCTAAATATAAAAGCCTTATATGTACATACCTTATTAATAAATTAATATTAATTGGAATATTTTGGTCTGAAAGTCCATTAATTACAACAATGTAGGTTACCAGCGAAACGTTAGATCATCCCGCCTTATTATTAATTTAATAAAAGGTTTCTAATTCTTATAATTAAACGGAATATTGAAATACTATCCCACAACGCTTAAAAATATTTTAATACTGCTTCTGTGGTCTAGTGGTTTAACCGGTTTCATACCCAGATGTCCCGGGTTCGATTCTCATGTTTGTGTACTCGGTTTGGTTTGTGGTGGGGCTTTTTTTGGCCGCCTGGCTAGCTACCACCATCTTATCTAAATATGTCGGCATGACATCAATGTTATGTCGTTACCCATCAATTCTAGTGATGACTTGATATCTATGATAGAGGCCTTTGCCCAGTAGTGGGATAGTTACAAGCTATTTACTTTACTAACATAAATGTTTACAGCATTGTAGTGTTCCGGCAGCTAGAGATAAGTTAGCCAGTACCTCAGTATTGAGGTAAGTTAGCCAGTACCTCAGTATTGAGGTAAGTTAGCCAGTGCCTCAGTATTGAGGTAAGTTAGCCAGTACCTCAGCATTGAGGTGAATTAGCCAGTACCTCAGTATTGAGGTGAATTAGCCAGTACCTCAGTATTGAGGTTTCCGGGTGATGTGCGTTTCCTTCGTTCGGCCTTATCGTCACTTAACATCAATATCAAATAAAGCCACTATTCCAATGGTATAAAGCTAATTAGCTAAAAAAAAAAAACTCCTGGTGACATACGAGAAGAGTTACAATTTTACCATAATAATTACCTCTCACGACTAGGCACTCTGAGATAGTTTATTTTGGATTCTCGTGCAAATTTCGATACGTTTCGAATTTATAAGTTAAATGGAATGAAACCTTTTATGTTTAAGGAAAATACAAAGTTCCAAAGAGTTAATTTACGATGTCTAGATAGACTCTCGTTTATTAAATTTTCGATATCGGTACCTACTGTTTAAAAAAAATGAATTATTTTTTTTAAATTTGCTTTTGTCGTCAGACGTCTTTACAGCGTCCCGGACTTTTTGGAGGCGGAAAGAAACTTAAAGGGTTCCTCCATTACCGACAACGGAATTACCGACATAGGCTTTCTAGAGGGAATTAGCATCACGCAAGCGTATCCCCGATCCCTACTAGGTTCTCCAAGGGGTTCGCATTGGATTGGGTTTGTACTATGATCGATGCCAAGTCGATTGGCGATAAATCCAAGTGTTGAGGTGTCTGTGTAATACTGCCACCATGGCCGTCCAATTACAGAACCAGCAGACTAAGCATATTGGTCGTCGCATGGTTGCATGCGACTTGCATGGTGGTCGTCGAGGTGTGAGACAAGGGGATGTGAAATCCCCATCAACAAATGCATTGGAGGATGTGTTTAAAACGCTGGACTGGAAAGGACGTGGCATTAACATCAACCGCGAACACATCTCATACTTGCGATTCGCGGACGACATCGTCATCGTGGCCGAAACGTCAAAGGATTTACGGTTCATGCTGCACGGCCTAGCTGATTCTTCCCAACGCTTCGGTCTCCGGATGAACTTAGACCAAACCAAGGTTTTGTTCAACGAACATGCCATTCCGGGACCGATTGCAGTACAAGGCGGTGCTCTCGAAGTTGTTAAAGATTATGTCTACCTCGGGCAGATTATGCAATTGGGTAGAAACAACTTCGAGAAAGAGGCTAACCGAAGGATACAGCTAGGCTGGGCAGCATATGGGAAATTACGTCGGGTCTTTACGTCGCCTATTCCACAAGTCTAAAGACGAAAGTCTTCAATCAGTGCGTCCTACCGGTCATGACATGACATACGGAGCCGAAACGTGGACACTCACTGGCTGGTTCACAAATTTAAAGTCGCTCAGCGAGCTATGGGCTATGCTCGGAGTTTCTCTTCTATCGACTTCGGAATGAGATGATCCGACAGAGAACGAAAGTAATTGACATAGCCCATCGGATCAGCAAGCTGAAGTGGCAGTGGGCCGGACTTATTGGCCGCAGAACCGACAACCGTTGGGGTAAACGAGTTCTCGAGTGGAGACCGCGTATCGGCAAACGTAGAAGACGCCCTCAGACTAGGTGGAATAATTATTTAATACGACTGACTAGTCTTTTTAATTTAACTTAAATATTTTAAGTACTTTGTTGTTGATTGCAATAATTCTCACTTCCGACCGCGCTTCCGGTCCATAATCTAATTATGATAATAAAACCCTTTTAATACTTAGTTAATTTCATAAATATGATCAATAATTGTTATCATTTGTGTTAGTCTGTGTAATGTAATTGATAATAGACTTGTGTGTGGATTGTGAATTTAATTGATGTGAAGTGGTGGTCGGCCATCTTTTGGAGGGAATTATTTAATAATAATCATAATAACAATTAATTTACTCATAAGATAACAATTGATCCAATTTATTAATATATAAGTATTTATTTATCTCGCAATAACAATTCACAGTAGAGGAACATAACATAACTTACTACATTAAAGAAAAAATAAAGCAAAAAAAAAAACGAAGATAACTTAACTAAAGACAAAATAAAACCCTTAAAAAAATGACCATCAGCAGGCTGTGGGCTCATGGGGAACGGTACCAAGAATGCTGGCAACATTACCTCTTCGGATATCCAAGCTAATACGTTGGCAGAGGTAGCTGCCAGCCTCTTGTCACCGGAGGCTTCAACAAGGCGAGCACTCAACTCTATAACAAGCTGCTTTGCCGTCATCTTAAGAAAATGATTTTATTGGGCAGTCATATTTATCTGAAATTGCCTTCAGAATGCGGTTACTGCTACTAAGCACTCGTATAGCAGTGAGGAGATACGCTTGCGCCTAACCACATAAAAAAACGTATGCGCGTTGTCGAACACCGCTTGCGTGCTACAGAAGCGCGTCAGCAAATAATTTGTCAAGCAGCGCGGCGCTGTTATGTAACTACGTTGTTTTCTTTTTGCTTCTTTGACCTGCACGAAGGGTTGCCACTAGGGTTGCCAGGTGAGTCGCGAAAAAATACCGGACAACCCCAAACAGGGGGGAAGGGGGGTTGTAAGCTAGGTCGAACAAAATATGGGTTTATTATACTAATAGTTTTTTTTTATTAATCTACATGACAGTTGATTTAAACTAAATTAGTAACAAAATATAATGCAGTAAATCATCAATTAATGGACGCAGGCAGCGAGTACGAGTGAGTGAGTGAGACGGGTATACAGTGGTGAAGTGAGAGCCCGCAGACGCAGATACAGACAGCGAACGAGGAGCGCACGCGCGTTTTGCGTTTGAGGGATTTCATATGCCTACTTTTGTAGGCGCTTGTGACCAGTAGTACCGACTTTCCTCAAAATACCGGACATTGTTCTGTCCGGTATGACCATTTATTTTTACCGGACAGGCTTAAAAAATACCGGACTGTACGCTTAAATACCGGACATCTGGCAACCCTAGTTGCCACCCGTTCTTTATTATAAAGTATTGTACGTTATTTTGGGTAATGTACTCTATACTTACTTTATGAGAACAATAACAATAATTGAATAAAGATTAATCTTATTATTTGAAGAAAGACAAAGTGTTGAAAAAATTCCACGAGCGGGATTCGAACCCGCACCCCATGACATACCGGGTGCTCAACCAACTATGCTATCGTGGCTCAATCCAACTCGCCGAAATTAATCAACACTATCTACTCTTACTGTGTAAGCCAAAGGAGCCCTATTCAATGTCGACAACTACGTCATCAACATCCGATCTTAATATTTTTACAAACAATGAAAGATCAGATAAGAATTAGGCAAGCAATATGATTATTTAAATTTAATTTTAAATAATCATTAAGGCGACGCACCGCTAAACAATAAATCTCATACGGAGCGTTTGCGCCCCGTACCATAAGAAAAACTGTTTTTTTCCCTTTAAATTAAAACTACAAATTATTTAAAAAGAAATGAACTACAATATTGAAGTGTGTGTTAAGACTAATCTACTAAGGAAATTTAGATGCTTATATCGGTCTGGTTTGCCTGTAAAATGCAAATCTATGTTTTAAAAGAGGTTACTTTGATATTTTTTTCTCTATTATAAAAGTTGACAAATCGTGTTTCTGCAACTAGCAAAATGAAGTCAATTAAATGAAAAATCATGTCATCAAATATCACTTTCATATGTTTTGTAATTGTTGGGAAAAATCAAGATCCCGCCACGTAAATTTCCAATGCGTCGCCTAATCTTATTACTTATTTTATAGGTTGCCTGGAAGATATCGCTTTTAGTGATAAGGCCGGCCTTTGTACGACTCCTATTTATTTATTTTTTATTTCTTCGTTAACAAGTATGTGTTTTTTTATGTACACAATAAAGTAATTTATTTTATTCTATTCTGATTTAATTTCATTACTTTAGTAGTGTATTCTATTGTGAGAGTTATCGACACAGCCTCTAACGGTTATACTCGTACACATAGCTAATTGTAGAAAAAACCCTTACGAATATCACCGCGAACCCTAAAGGGGGTGCACGGTGCCATGTCGAACTGCCGGTGCGAGTGGTTAAAAATAAAAGCAATGTGGTTGGCGTGCCATAAGCGTATTAATTGGCTATGCATAACTGTACATGTGACCTAGGTCAAACAGGCTATATTCAGGTATTACGTGCCTGCTTACCGTGTAAGCTGAATGTTTTATGTTCTGTGGCCAAGTGGCAGAGACGATAACCGGAGGTGCTCGCTTCAATACCCAGCGGGGAAAGTGTTGCATGTTTTTCGATGCGTAACTTTTTTTTTAAAGATAGCTCGGCAAATGTCTCCATCCCACCTGATGTTAAGTGGACATACATTGGACTCCATTTCCACTGAACATTAGGTGGGACCTGATGTTAAGTGGAAATGGAGTCCAGACGCGAAGACAACTGGTGCAGCGTGAAAACAAACGTAGCATCAGTTAACCTCACTCAACCGGCCTGCAAGGTGCTTCTTCACGCCTCGTTTGAAAGACCCCATATCATAGGAAGGAGGGAAAACGTGAGCTGGTAGACTATTCCATCTTTTGGAGGTGCGACAAAGAAACGAGTCACCAAATTTCTTTGTGCGCGATGGGATATTTGAGACAGTGGGATTAGGTCAAAGAGCTCTCCAGAGCACTCGCCATGGTATAACTGACCCGTAACGAAGACTCCATGTAATGGCTGGTGGTGCAAGGAAAGTTAAGGGCAAGAGAGCTCGCGGGCGCTCTCCGACACGGTGGACAGACCTCATTAAATCTGTGACGAACTCAAACATTAACGTTTGCTCTCACTCTGCCAATCATCGGGACACATGGCGACGGATCGCGAGGGAAGCGGTGAACGGAGAAGTCACCAAGACGTGACCACGACAACTCCGTCAAGAGTGAACGACTGGGAAGAAGAAGAGATTAATAACCTACCTACCTACCCACATACTGGTTTTCAACAAAGTATTTACGTAGGCCATGTGATGCCGGCTTAGAATAGCATTACCCCCTATCTTCCCGTGGGAGTCGTAGAAGGCGACAAAGGGAAAACCGCCTGCAGGAGACGGGCAGCAGCGCCTCCCTCAAACAGTAGGCCATACTGCGATCGCCAACCCGCCTACCAAGCGTGGCGATTATGGCACCCCCCCCCCCCCCCTTGGGGGAGGCCCAGCAGTAGGCGTCATATGGCTGATGATGATGATGATGATGATGATTTACATGTAGGTAAGCACCTAGGTAAGTATAAATAAACCTACATAGACTCATTGTTCTTAAACAAAATGCCAGAGCTATTTGATATTTTGCTATATAATTAGATGTTATTTAACCTTATAACATGAGTGGGAGACCCAAAATACAGACGTGACGGGAGAAAATGTGGTACCTACACGGGTTAAGATGTTGTGATTTCAGAAGTAAGGAGGCGTTTCGTACCCAAACAGATCGGGTGCTCAGGTTGAAATAAATACAAGAAAACGTGATTTAACCTATAGCTACTAGAAAGTGTATAAAACGCGTTCTTTGGCACCTCTCATATTTTAACAGTCAGACAGACAGTGTTGCCGTTTGCGGTCTAGATTTGTATGACTTTTCATATAAATCTAGACTGCAACATTTTAGAATGAACTCACACGCGCACTACGACGGAATAAGGAGGACCCTACATACCGCGCTAGAGTAACTCTAGATCCCTTGATCGGACACGAATTTTGGAACAGCCCGGAACAGGGGGTAGTGTGAGTTATTTTTGACGTCCGATCACGTTAACAGCGATAACGAAAATTAGTAAGCAACGCCTCCTGGCGACATTTATTTATTATTTATTTTATTTATCAACAAAAATATAATTACAAATATCGGTTAGTAGTATCTTAAAGCCTATGTTAGGTTTGTCTAGATACTAAGTTCTCAATATAATAATAAGTAATTGAATTAAAAATAATAATAATAATAATAACATGACGGTAAAAGACAAAAATGCAATACATTAGCTAACGCGCTCAGCGATAACCATTCCATCGAATCGATGCAGAACTGACAGCGTTGCACAGCGTCACTGCGTGCGCGCGTCGCAGAAACAACTTACGTGTGCGTGTGCACTCGTACCGGGACGCTCCGTTTTAACTGTCGCTTAAAATATTTAACTATGTTACGATGTTGTAACGTAGTGGTTTTTGTAGTAGTGTGTTGTAACATAGAAGTAGTTAATAATCTATGTTGCCATACAAATTTTCGTTTTCGTAAAAGTAATCGAATGAATAGGGATTTACTATCCCTACAAAACTAACAGTAGGCTCTGAGTCCAAGCAGCTGTTGCGAGTTTTCTTGTCCTGGGGGGTTGTCTATGCGTGCGTTGTTCTAGCGCGTTTGTATGTAGCTTGCCTACTGCAGTCTTGCCTTTCTATCTTGTGGCATTACGAAGGGATCCCTGGATTTGCTTTTTCTTCACAAATTAATTAATAACTTAATCACTACATAGTATAAAACAAAGTCGCTTCCCGCTGTCTATCTGTCCCTATGTATGTATGCTTATATCTTTAAAACTACGCAACGGATTTTGATGCGGTTTTTTTAATAGATAGAGTGATTTAAGTGGAAGGTTTTTATGTATATAAATACATGCATAATATAGTAGAGAAACACTGATAATTTTAGAGGTTTCACATTTTTTGCGCTTACATTGCAAACGCTGGCTGAACCCTACGAGATAGATCAAAATAATGCACTACAGTATTGTACACCTTAAAAAGGTCTACAAAAAAGTCCGCTATGGTATATATATGTCTATTACTTAGGGATAACCCACAATAAATTTTTTTTTTTTACTTTTTACGAAAATAATGGCTGTTAAGGGAAAAATAAAGACATTCTGTAGTATATTTAGTATCAGCATTGAACTTGAATTGCTAAACTAATACTCTGGCAAAGGTAGCTGCCAGCCTTCTTGTCACTGGAGGCCGCGATAAAGCGAGCACTTAACTCTTTAACAAGCTGCTTTGCCTCCGTCCCTTATGGACCCATTGTTTCCACCGCAAGCGGAACAAGTAAATAATTTCGACCTAGGTTTGCGTATTTGTGCCGTTTGCGATTTTCTTCTTTGTGGCCCTCTACTACGAAGAACAGAGTAGTAGTAAGTAGTAAACAGCCTATAATTGTCCCACTGCTGGGCAAAGGCCTCCATCATTGAAATCAATTCATCGCTATAGTTGATAGGCAATGGCATAATCACCACGCTTGCCAAATGTGGGTTGGTGATCACAAACCCGGGCTATGCATCGAAAAATCCGAAATACATTTTGTCCGACCTGGGGAATTGAACCCGGGACCTTCGGGTACCGGACCGAGAGTTCTGCCACTCGCTCACCGAGGCGTTCGAATTTACGAAGAATAGTGTACTATGTTCAAATTCTCCAGTGCCCAGACTGTGTAGATCTTTGACCTCTTGTACGTAGTGATTTAGTTGATTTACATTTTGACCCATATTCTTTATTCTACAAAGCTACAATACATAAACCACCACGCGGGCCCAGTGCGGATTGGTGGTAGTTAACGACTGCTAATGCAGCCGGGACCAACGGCTTAACGTGCCTTCCGAAGCACAGAGGAGCCATAGAAGCGGATTAAACTAAAAGTTTATTAAAAACCTTTATTGTGTTTTTTTTTTCAATCCTACGCCGTGCTTACCCTGAACGGTCGATAAAGCCGTAAATATCACAGCAGTATATTTTAGTACTTAACTTGACCTTTAGCTTTAAGAGACTGCCATATTGGTATTTTCAGTAGAACAAGGTTTACTTTTTAGTAAGTGGAGGCTATAAATAATATTTTTATAGGCAACGCCTCGGTGGCCGAGTAGCAATAGCCTCGGCCCGATACCTGAAGGTCCCGGGTTCAATTCCCAGGTTGGGCAAAGTGTGTTTCGGATTTATCGATACACTAGCGGCCGCTCGCGGTTTCGGTTGGTTTCCGTTCCCGTGGGAATATCTGGATAAAAAGTATCCTATGTGTTATTCCAGGTTATTAACTATCTGTATGCCGAATTTCATCCAAATCCATCCATCCGTTGCAGCGTGAAGAAGCAACAAATATACGAACATACATACTTACACACAAACTTTCGCATTTATAATATTAGTAGAATAACCCGGGTTTGGATCACCAACCCGCATTTGGCAAGCGTGGTGAATAAGCTTAAGATTAATTGTAATAATGGCTTGAATTCAATGATGGAAACCTTTGCCCAGCCATGGGATAGTGATAAGTTATTAACTAGGAAATAAATATATTTGGTTTAGCGATGGAGCAGCAGTTTGCGCTTTTTTTTTGTTGCGTTAAGTTAAGCAACATTGGCCATGTCAAGTCAAGGATGGGTGACCAAACTAAAGTTCAAACGCCCTTGTGGTTGATTAACAACTTCTGTGGTCTAAGTGCTAAGTAAGTCCAGCGGTGTTAGACTCAAAGGATTATTTCTTTAGTGTCAGTGGTCCCGCGTTCGATTCTTAGAGCATGGTACATGATGACACTTCGTTTGGATGGTGGTAGAGCTGCTTGTCTACCTTCTGACGGCTGCTTACCGTTAAAAGTTTTATTAAAAAAAAATACATACCCAAAAGAAAACTATTTAAAAAAGTTAGAAAATAAATAATGAAATCTTCTGTTTGTCGTCAATTGGAGAAATAATGAGGGTACAGGCAGGGGTATCCCTTGCCCTCAAATCGGGTCAAAAGGATATACTAAAGCCAGACCGGGACGCGTAAAGTCAATATATTGTTATTTGGTAAGTTCATGGTAATTTTTTTTTTTATATTAGAAGGAGGCAAACGAGCAGGCGGGTCACCTGATGTTGTGCACTTTTGTAATTGGGCACGTATACTATATATACCAATATTACTGTACTTAATTTTCTTTTTTAAGTTTTCTATTTTGTCGGTGATTGTGCCCTAAAAAAAGTATAGGTACGGTCTGTCTGTAATGAAATAGCTAATTAATAGTTGCATAATGTTTATAACTTAAGTATTAACAATTCTCTTTGTACGCAAATAACAGTCGCATCATTCAGATTTTCATCGTTTTTTGAGACCATTCTATTCATGGTTTTCATGTAACTCTCTTTTAAATCATTGTTCTTCTCAAAATACCCTATCCTTACAAGCTAAAAAGCATTTTGTTACGCCTTACAGCTGCACAGATTATTGTTCCTTACCGACCATTCCAAAGCCACTATATTCTGAACACTACACATACATACTAGCCTAGGACCAAAGCACTGTACTCGTAGAACAGCGTACAAGGACCCGGTTCACACGCGCTCTTTACCAGGTACAGACAATATGCCTGAGCGCTTTTCTCCCATCCTCACGACTCTGTCAACTCAAGCCGAGGTTCTGTCCTTAGGTAGTCCCGCTCTCGATTCTGATCCGAACCCCTTGAAAAATCTAGAAGGGACGACATCGTGATGCTATCCCCTCTAGAAATCCTCTGAAGATTTTCGATCATTACGGTTTGAAAAAATCTTTAGTAGGTCGCTACCCTTACAATCCAGTTAAAAAGGAAAGGAAAAAAGGAAAAGGGGCCAACATAAAGCTTTTTCAAAAAAAAAGTTATTCGTCTTTAAAAATTAAAGCAAAAACAAGAGTTTGTATGGCATTGGTTTTCGTCAACGAGATAGAATGACTATGACGCACTAGACACCTAGGTTACGGTACACACGTGCTTATTAGATTACCAAAAACTGACAAAATTCCTCAATAGATTTTGAACTTGAAGAAATTTGACAGCTTTGGGTAGGTTGATCTGCAGGCGTCTTTGTACATAACGGGAACGTATTTATTAACTTGCTCAAAACCTACGTGGCTACAGAGCGCTGGATCATTTACAGACTTTGACTTTACGCGTCCGGTCTCGATTTGCTTGCAGAGCACCTAAACTGTCCTGTTTCATCGTGCCTGCCCCTGAAATGCCTTCTATGAATAAGAAACTTTATTGGATGCTCTTTTTCCTTACTTTTCTTTATTATTTATAGTATTGGGGAAAATGTTTATTAGCTCCGCTGAAAAAGCAACATTTAAAAAAAAGATTTTATTACCTTCGATGTAATGAAAACGGTTTTTATAATTATTTTATTGGTATATAAGCCTTCACAGGCACTTGTTGACGTCAAAACTATAAAATCAAAATACCAAATAATAAAAAACTAAAAAAATTATTTCAACTTAGGATTTTGGAGGAGCCTTCGACCGACAAGAGCTGGCAAGAAACTCAGGAGGTTTATTTCTTTTTCTCCATCTTTTCAACTAAATTACAATCATGAAATATATACAAGTTTTGTAGAGTACAACATAGAGTGGGCCTCTATGTTTACCATTAACTATGCGTATTGCGTATACTGTTTGTTGTCTGTCGTCTATTATATTTTAAGAAAAATTGTTAGAAGATACTTACGCAAACATTATGTTGGTCTAAAGTAACTTTGTTATTAACTGTTAGTCTATATAACTACTAAACTTCTAATATCAACAAAATTGCAACTTATCTATTAAATAAATAACCAAATTTTACCTTACGCATGTACAAAGTAGGTTTCAATACTAAAAACCATATGAATTGCTAATTAGCGTGACTTGGAACCAGTATTTTCGACAACAAACGCTACATATCAGACGGTATCTGATGGAACTTAATACAAATTAATTGGTAATAAAGCCCGCGCACACATGACTAATTACATTTTATCAGTATTTTACCACGCAGCGTAGTCTCAAGTGGCCAAACCATATACTTATATGACATACATAACACTAGTTACATAAAACTATTTGACTGCGGAACTTCCCTTCATAAATTTTGTCACAAACAAATCCAATTTGTAAAGGAGGTGACAATACGAAAAGAAAAAATAAAAAAGGGTTTGTTAAGTTAAAAACTATAGACTCACCTCTAATCTATTCCTTGGAATGTAAAAAGTTTTCTATGCTACACACTCGCGGCCATGGTGTTTTGAGGGTTTTCGAAAAAAGAATTTCTCACAATTTTAAATTTCGAATATTTACAACGTTATTTACAATACCGTGTTGGGATTTTCGTCGCGACACTAACGGGGCTGAGCGAAACGTCAGTTTGTCCGCATACGTTTGACGCATGCGCGCGACAACATGGCGGATGGCGCCGACGGTCGATAGCTGGCTCGTGATAAGGTATCGCAAGGCTACCCCCATGCTTGGTGACATTGTGGAAACGGGGTGATGTGGAAACGAGGTCACCGGTTTGTGTTCCCGCGTTTCCGGATTCGGTGATGCCAGTTTTTCGTGTAGTGTTGCGATTGTACAATATCAATGTTTGACAGTAGAATTTAATAACTTTTGGAACCTTGGTAGTTAGTTTACTTTCTGGTATGATAAGCAGGTGGAGTATTATTTATCAAGCTGTAACTGCTGATTCTACGTCGGTTTATTATAGAAAAACCATAGGTATGTATAGTCGATAATGAAATTGCTTTACCACCTTAGAAGTGAATTTTGTTTGCATAATTATAATAAAATTTGTAGTTAAGTAGTTGTTAGTGACAGATACGTTGTCATTATTTAAAAATGAGCCTTAGCGAAATTTTATTGTAATGGAAGTTTTTGTCAAAAGTGATAAAGCAATTTCATGGTCGACTATCTTAGTCGACTATACATCAACATAACGTATGTAAAACCTCGTTACTCCTTTCTTAAAACTATAATTCAAGAGTTACTACAACTTTGTTTTTAAATAATGTTTGTCAGTGTTTCGCCGCGCCAGTTCTTCATGGCTTATAATTTCCAAATTCAATTAAAAGTTTTTTTGTAGGGTAGTAGCTCTAGTTCCAGTGTTCGATACTTTAAGTCGTGTTTAACACAATTTCGTTGCATTGATTTTCATTGAAATTCAATGGGATAACAGCTAGCAGGTAGTCGGTATGCTAATGCTTAAAACCAGTTGCTATTTTTAGGTGATCAAAGAAAAAAAATCCCTGTGTGGTGCCGGGGATAAAGAATTGCACCACCCCATCTCAACCCGTGGGTGTCGTAAAGGCGACTAAGGGACCATTCCAGAGGATGGGCAGCAGCATCTTTCTGAGTTTAGGTACCCTTAACCTACTGCGATCGCCAACCCGCCTGCCAAGCGTGGCGATTACGGCAAATACCCCCCATGATACTCGTGGGGGAGGCCTTTGTCCAGCAGTGGACGTCCTTTGGCTGAGATGATGATGAAAGAAAAAAAAAAAGGTTTGAGTTTAGTTAGGTACTGAGACTTTCTATTGTCTAACTTTTTCTTTTCTTTCCTTTCTTCTTTTTTTATCTTTTCCTATTATTTGACTAACTTTACATAGCTCTACTCTACTTTAAAAGAATGAAAGCAATGCATTGTATTCTTTCCTTGCAGTCAATTAGTACCGCCTCTGTGGTCTAGTGGCTAAGACCACCTGTTTAGACTCAGAGGTCCCGGGTTCGATTCCCAGCGGGGGGTACATGTTTGTGTACTCGGTTTGGTTGGTGGTAGGACTTGTTTGTCCGCCTGGCTAGCTACCACCATCTTATCTAAATATGTCGCCATTACATCAATGTTTGTAGCATTGTTGTGTTACCGGCAGCTAGAGATAAGATAGCCAGTGCCTCACTAGTTGAGGATCCCGGGTGAAGTGCGCTTCCATCATTGGCCTTATCAACACTTAACATCAGGTGAGATCAAGGCACTGTGCTTACCCGTAAAATATAAAAAAAAGCAATGATTTGATTTCAATGTTGAAAGCTTTTACCAGGACTGGGGTAAGTAATAAAGAGAGAGGAATAAATGGAGAGCAATAAGTGATTGAATTGAATTGAATTTAATAGTCTTTACAATGCAATTAATGCATTAAAAAAATCAAAATAATTTATTCAGTTCAGGCTACATGAAGCTCTTGTGAATGTCACTGTGCCATCGGTTCGTAAGTCTACTCTGGGCGGGAGATCTTGTTCTGAGAAGAACCGGTAAGAAACTCAGCAAGTGTCCAGCTCTTTTCTCCCTTACAGCGTCAAAAATATTGGAAAATGCCCTATTATAGCAACATCAACATCAACATCGACTGTACCTCGCCGAGTGAAGTGGAGAACATTTTCTCTTGTCCCTCCTTCTCTCTTTCTTCATAGAACCATAGCACCTTTATTTTGGATAATTATGCAAAAGTAAATGGAAAACATAGTATAGAAGGAAGGCTAGTTATCGGATGGGTGACCAAAAATGTATCATCTCGAGATCCTCCGTGCTTCAGAAGGTACGTAAAAAATTTAGTCCCGGCTGCATTAGCAGTCGTTAACAACCAACAATCCACACTGGGACCGCGTGGTGGTTAATGGCCCGTTCTCCCTATCCATCCATAGGGAAGGCTCGAGTCCCAGCAGTGGGGACACAAAATGAGCTGATGATAATGATGACACTTAACAAACGTAGTGTAGGACGCTCTCAGACTATTATTACAGGGTCCAGAAACACCAAAATTTTCAAAATTCTAAATCATTTATTCAATTTAGACTACAAGTAGTTAGCTCTTGTGAATGTCACTATGCCATCGGTTCGTAAGTCTACTCTGGGCGGGAGATCTTGTACTGAGAAGAACCGGCAAGAAACTCAGCAAGTGTCCAGCTCTTTTCTCCCTTACAGCGTCAACAATATTGTAAAATGCCCTATATCATAGCAGAACGCTTTCCATTACAAATAAACACAAAAAATATAGAAGCCAACCATAAAATGTAAAAAAAAAACCCGGTACTGATAAACCCTATACAACATGTAACAGAAAGGTATGGTCAAAATGAAAAGATCCACAGTGTATCCGATCTAGATCCTGTATGCAGAGTTACTAAGTCATGATTATTAACTTTAATGTGTTATGCTATTTTTGATATTTTTATTGTGACGTCACATCAATAAGTCTCAGCCCTAGTACTTTAGTAATCTCTGTGTACTTACATTCATACTGCTGCTTGCTTACAAATATAAATATTTCATTAACCATTGCATGACAAATTAAAGTTACTTAAGAGCGTTTACACCGCACACTAGCGCCGCCAATGAAAAAAAACATATCTAGTAATTAGAGATAGAAAATCAAATTATGCTCAACAAACTATCTGAATGAAGTAATTTAGCATTAAAATGTTTAAAATAATTTTTAACGCAAATTTTGTTGCGAACAAATTACAAAAACACAAATGTTTAAAAAATTTCCACGAGCAGGATTTGAACCTGCACTCTTCTGACATACCGGGTCAGGTGCTCTTCCAATTGAGCTATCGTGGTTCTAACCAGCCCGCCGAAATCGCTCGTGGAAATTTTTTCAACATTTGTGTTAATTTAGCATTTTTACGTCACCTAATGAACACCTGACATGTTATGGTTTAATTAAATATTGCGTTATAGTTAAAAGTGGCCGTAACGTCTTATTTAACTAAACCTTAACATGTGAGGTGTTCATTAGGTGCCGTAAAATTGCTAAATTACTTCATTCAAATAGTTTGTTGAGCATAATTTGATTTTCTATCTCTAATTACTAGATATGTTTTTTTTTTCATTAGTGGCGCTAGTGTGCGGCGTAAACGCTCTTAATAATTATGTCTTAATAACAACACATACAAGTTCTAGATGGGATACACTTTGGATCTTTTCATTTTGATCACACCTTTTTTGACGACCTCCTTGGTCGAGTGGCTTGCACACCGGTTTTCATGGTGTCGCCATCTCTGAGGTCCCAGGTTCGATCCCCGGTCGGATCAATTTAGAAATACCTGTTTACTACCGGTGGTCAGGGCTGCAGAGTGAGGAACCTCCTGACAATACGTGCCGTGTCAAGGAGTACTGCCTTTTATTTATTTTATTATTATTTTTGTTTCACATTGTAAAGTATAGGAGCAACATGATGATGAACGTACATACATACTCTTACGTCTTTCTCACGTCCTTCTCTTGTCTTTCTCCTGTCCTCCTCCCTTCGTTTTCCCAAAAGGGTTAACAGAGCATCAAAATCACCTTTTTTTTGGAATCTCGCCATTATTGACCTCTATTCCACAATAAGCATAATCACCACCTCTAGCTAGTGGTAAGACCACCGGTTTAGACCCAGAGCAGCCAGGTTCAATTCCCAGCCCTTCGTTCCTAGTTGGTACAATTCTTTATTCGTACAATCGGCAAATCTTTCCCAATTTGTACACTATGTCATTGATTGTGTTATTGAGAGATGTAAAGGTGCCTGCAACAAAATTTTATGAGGGACATTTTTCGGGGGGTACATGTTTGTGTGCTCGGTTTGGTTGGTGGTAGGGCTTCTTTGTCCGCCTGGCCACCACCATCTTATCTAAATATGTCGCCATAACATCAATGTTTGTAGCATTGTTGTGTTCCGGCAGCTAGAGATAAGATAGCCAGTGCCTCAGTAGTTGAGGATTCCGGGTGAAGTGCGCTTCCACCTTCGGTCTTATCATCACTTAACATCAGGTGCGTTAAAGGCCGTAAGGTATAAAAAATGTCCTAGACCAGCATGGGATCATGATGAAGATATTAACAAAAGGCGTCGTCAATATAAACTGCTTTATTAGTCGTCTACTTCGTCGGCCGCATGTAAGTAGCGCACTTCAGGGTCGTGGCGTACTCTCCCGCGCATGTAAGCAAGGGCCGCCCTGCCCCGCGCCCCCCGCGCCCCCGCCCCCACCCACACCAGGCCGGCGAGGCAGGCTAACACTGCAACCGTTATCAGCACAGTTGTCCAGGCACTTGAACCTAGAAAAACAGTTTTTTAGGTATATAGTTACCGCGGCAATTTATTCCACTTCACCTGATATTAAGTGGAAATGGAGTCCAGATGCAAAGACAACTGCTGCAATGGTGTAATGTCCCCCTCAGGGTGAGGGTGACAGTCCATTGAAGCTGAGCTGAACTAAGCGGAGCTGTGTGGAAATCAACCAATAATACCTTTATTGTAACGATTCTTAGCACCGCTCCAGTGGACGCTGCTGGTTGATTTCTACACAGCTCGACTCAGCTCAGCTTTGCTCAGCTTCAATGCACCGTCAACCTCACTCTGCCGTCTCACAAAGTGCTTCTCGTTTTCTCTACCTCGTTTGAAGGACCCCATATTATAGGAACCTTGGTGCTTAGGGCTTGCCGAGGTTTCCCTCTCCCAATAGAACTCTGACAAATCGGGAACTTGCAAAAAATACATAAATAAACTCGACTACATCATCGTACTTTAACCGTCTAATGCGAATGTTGTTTTTTGTTATTCGACGTCACAAAAATCGGTTTCTCAATCCACATTCTAACTAATTTTATCTTAGTTAGACTACTGACTAGACCCTACCCCGATCGGTACGACAAGTGTATTTGCTTTCTGAATGGGTTAACAGAAATATTATAAATTGTGTTAATAGCATATTCATAATAACCTTATTTAAAATATTCTAATTCAAAATCTAAAAAGATTTGATATTCACAGAAAGAAACATTTTGAGAAACCGTAGCTCACCGTAGCTAACGTTAGCTCTTACGAGTCGTGTTGCCAATAGCGCACAACATCACCAAGGGAGTAATCAGCCACAGCCTAACATCAGAAACCAACCGAAGAAGGAGGTCCTCGAATGGCATGAGACAGTCGAAGATCTTTATCAAAGGAATGGATAAGAAAAAGACTAGCAAACTAATGGGACTCTCCAGATAGAACATGAGACTAGTCATAGAAATCATAACAGGACACTGTCGGCTGAACAGACATCTGACAGTGATAGGAGTGAAAACCGACCCCTTATGCCCGGAGTGCTTGGAAAGCGAGGAGACCAGCCTCCACCTACTAGCTGAATGCCCTATGTACTCACAGATTAGATGGGAGCTCTGGGGGTCGGATACAATACACATAGAGGACCTAAAGGATCTGAAGGTAAAGCAGATAGCAAGATTTACCAAAGAGACTAAAAGATTTGACGGGGCGCCGTGAAAGCTGGATGAACCTTAACTCCCTCATATAGGGTAAACGGGGAAAAGGATGAAGTGGCCTGCAACAATGCGGGTGGATCGTCCGTCCGGCTGGCGACGTCCCCATGAGAAATAATAATAATAATAATACGAGTCGTGTTCAGAAGCTAATCCTTAGACAAGCAATAGATAGGGTATGTTTAAAGAAAACTTTCAACACTTACTATGAGTATTTTTCTTTCCCTGATCATCTTGTTTCAACTTATTCTTCTCGGAAAACGTTTCCGTATGTTTTAACTTTTCCGTTGTAGGGGTAGGCGTCGTTGTTAGTTTCTTAATAGCAGCTTTAGTAGCAGGCTTAAATACTACAGTAGTCTTTTTGTGGAAAACTTTAGTGACAACTACAGGTTTTGTCGTTTTGACTGTAGGCGTCGGTTTGACAGTTGTAACCGTTATCAAATTTGTAGTTTTAAGTTGTGGCTCCTCTTTATATGTGTCGTTAATTTCGTCTTTCTGAAATATTGTCACTTTTACTTTTTGCGTTGTCGTTTTGACCGTTGTTGTTCTGGGTGTTGCTGTTGTAGTTGTTGGTTTAGGTGTAGTTTTTTGTTGTCTAACTGTAGTTGGTTTAACTGTTGATGCAGTCGTTTTAGTTGAAGGCGCCACTGAAGTCGTTGTGGACGGAACGAACGGAAGTGTAGTTTTGGCTACCAATTTTTGGGTCTGCGGTGGTTCCATCGTTGTGTTGTTCAGGATATCATCTGATCCTGTATCTGAAAATTAAGAAAACATAGCGTTATAAAAACACAAATGTTGAAAAAATTTCCACGAGCAGGATTTGAACCCGCACCCTTCTGTAAAAATATTATGATCAGATGTTAATGACGGTAGTTGTTGACATTGAATGGGTGCCTTTGACTTTCAAAGTAAAAAGTAAATAGTGTTGAATAATTTCGGCGGGCTGGTTAGAACCACGATAGCTCAATTGGAAGAGCACCTGACCCGGTATGTCAGAAGGGTGCGGGTTCAAATCCTGCTCGTGGAAATTTTTTCAACATTTGTGTTTTTGTAATTTGTTCGCAACAAAATTGCGTTAAAAATTATATAAACATTTTATAGCGTTATAAGATAAAATTTTACTTGAAAAATCAACCAGTCACAGGAAGCTTGAGTGGGAATCGAACCCACGACCTTTGGATAACCGTTCCAATGCTCTGACCGCTGAGCTACCGAGGCCCCATATATAGCCCATATATACAGGGTGGAAAGGAGTAAACCGACAGATTTTAACCATAGATTCCTAGTGGTGTTACGAGTAAATAATGATAAATCAACATGAGTCCAAAAGTACCTTATTAACTACTTAATTTCTGAAACAAAAAAATAATTATCGATAGTACTTCCTTGTAAACGAAGCCTTAGTCAAAAGAGTGAAAAAGAAAACTTCACACTTCACGAACGACTCCGACAAAATACGATAAACGACGAGTGGAGTATGACGTCCGTATGACACTTGATTGTTAAGAGCTGTAGACATAAAATTGATAGCGGGGGTGTACTTGTGTGTGTGATTACGTCATATTATAAAGGCGTGTTACCCTTGAGGTTTTTCAACTTGTGAATTACTTAAATAGTTTAATATCTCGAAAATTAGGCTTTACCGAGGCATATTTTTATTACTTTTTTTGTCCAAATAGTCACTAGAATCGTTAGTTTCAATCTGTCGGTATACTCCTTCCCACCCTGTATACACTATATATAGCATTGTGAATGCAAAATTCAAAGTAATAAATAAATAAATAAACTTTCCTACACTCACACCAATTATCTAGCCCAAGAGAAGTTTCGTTATGAAACTCGTCAAATGGTTACTAGACAACGGATAAACATACTTAAAATAGTTAAATACATACTTATTATACATAGAAAACACCCAGACCCGAGACAATTTAGAAAAACAATAATTTCTAAATTGACCCGACCGCGGATCGAACCCGGGACCTCAGAGATGGCGACATCATGTAAAACCGGTGTACAAACCACTCAACCAAGGAGGTCGTCCAATAAAAATAGCGTTATAAATTAAAGAGTTATCCTTATCGTAAAGGAATCATCGGGGTCAATCTCGGGAGTAATCCTTTTTTCCTTCCTTGTTTCCTTTCAGCATAGTCATACCTACTGCTGGACGTATGCCTCTCCAATTTCCTCCAAATTGTGCGGTCTGTGGCCTTTCTGATCCAGGTCAGGCCTGATGATATTTTAATATTAAAATTACTATTTAAATGATATGACTGTTTATTCACGTAAAACAAAGTACATTTTAGCTGGTGGTGGACGCCAGTTTCGTCAAACGCAAGGCATGTGAATCCAAAAGCAGGGCATGTGTATCATCTGACCATCTGGCCGGTGGTCTGCCAACACTTCTTCTTCCTGTTTGGGGTCTTCACGCCAGAACTCTCTCGCTCCATCTACCGTCGCATCGTCTCTGCGAGAAATGTGCCCCGCCCATTGCCATTTTAGTTGCGCTACCCGTTTTCCGACGTCTGTAACCTTAGTGTGTTAACGTATGCTGGTATTGCGTATTCTGTCTCGCAGAGATACTCCTAGCAGAGAGTGAGACGCTACATGGCCCTTAGCGTTAATCCCCGTAATTAAACTTTCTTTGTCCATACCTGAATTGTAGATACAAATCTCGAAGTAGTCAGAACAGCAGTTCTCGTCGACGAGACAGATCAAGTTGCAGGAGCAACCGACCACTGGCTTGGACGAGTTTGTACATCTACCATCGCAGGAGTCAGCTGAAAAGCATTATTATAGAGTTAACTATGTACGTCATTAGATAAATTATTAAGTTATTATAATAAGTATAGGTAATTAGGTCATCATCATCATCATCATCATCTCAGCCAAAAGACGTCCACTGCTGGACAAAGGCCTCCCCCAAGGATCTCCACAACGACCGGTTTTGTGCTGCTCGCATCTAGCGGCTTCCCGCGACCTTCACCAGATCGTCGGTCCACCTTGTTGGAGGCCTGCCCACACTGCGCTTTCCGGTACGTGGTCGCCACTCCAGGACTATCCCGCCCCAGCGGCCATCAGTCCTGCGAGCAATGTGACCTGCCCACTGCCACTTGAGCTTAGCAACTCTTCGGGCGATGTCGGTTACCTTTGTTCTTCTGCGGATCTCTTCATTTCTGATTCGATCACGCAGAGAAACCCCGAGCATAGCCCTCTCCATTGCTCTTTGAGTGACCTTGAGCCTTTTTACGAGGCCCATAGTGAGCGACCACGTCTCAGTCCCGTATGTCATCACTGGCAACACACACTGGTCAAAGACTTTCGTCTTGAGACACTGCGGTATATCGGACGAGAAGATATTTCGAAGCTTACCGAACGCTGCCCAGCCTAATTGGATTCGACGATTGACCTCTTTGCTGAAGTTGGACCTACCTAGCTGGACCGTTTGTCCCAGGTAAACATAATTGTCCACAACTTCAAGGGCAGAGTCCCCAACCTTCAGAGGAGTGGGTACGACACGTGAGTTCGACATAACTTTCGTCTTCTCCATGTTCATTTTAAGGCCCACTTGTTGAGAGACTCTGTTGAGGTCACCGAGCATTGCGCCGAGGTCTTCCAGGGTCTCAGCCATGACCACTATATCGTCAGCAAACCGAAGGTGAGTGATGTATACGCCGTTGACGTTGATGCCGAGTCCTTTCCAGTCCAGAAGCTTAAAAACATCTTCCAGTGCAGCAGTGAACAGTTTCGGAGAAATCACATCTCCCTGTCTCACTCCTCGCTGCAACTGGATAGGTTTCGAGCTCTGGTCCTGAAGACGGACTGACATAGTGGCGCTTTCATACAAACACCTCAACACTTCGATGTACCGATAGTCAATTTGGCACCGCTGGAGAGACTGTAGCACGGCCCATGTCTCAATCGAATCGAAGGCTTTTTCATAGTCCACAAACGCTAAGCAAAGAGGCTGGTTATACTCTTCGGTCTTCTGTATAACCTGCCGCAGCGTATGTATGTGGTCTATGGTGCTGAAGCCTTTTCGGAAACCGGCTTGTTCGATAGGCTGGAAGTCATCAAACCTGCGTGCGAGACGATTCGTTATGACTCTCGAAAACAGCTTGTAGACGTGGCTTAGAAGTGAGATGGGCCTGTAGTTCTTCAGCAGGGTTTTGTCGCCCTTTTTGAAGAACAGTACCACCATACCTACGTGCCACGTCTCTGGCGTTCTGCCCCCCCGTACCACGGAATTAAATAGCTTCTGAAGAGCTACGAGTACCGGTCTTCCGCCTGCTTTCAAAAGCTTGGCCGTAATTCCGTCAGCACCTGGTGCCCTGCTATTTTTGAGTTGTTTGAGAGCCATACTAATCTCGTATAGGCTGATGTCCGGGATGTCTTCGGTATAGTGCCGGGTTAACTTAGCTCTAGGGTCTTTAGCTAAGCTTTGTACAGGTGGCCGTGTGGATGTGTAAAGCTGTCCATAGAACTTCTCGACCTCTCCCATAACATCGGACCTGGTCGTGACAGTTCTGCCGTCATCGGTTTTCAGCGTCGTCAGTTGGCACTACCCATTACCCAGATCTCTTGCGAACACTTTTGAGCCTTTGTTCCGCTCAATGGCCTCTTTAATACGGTTAGTATAAAATTGGCGCGTGTCGCGAGTCATAGACTTCGAGATCTGCCTATTTAGCCGCCGAAACTGAGACGCATCACCTGAGGAAAGCAGAACCATTGCGCGCCGCTCTTCCATTAGTTTTAGGGTATGGTCTGAGAACTTTTTGGTTCCTTTTGCACGGTGGGTTTTAAAGAACTTGGACCCAACCGTTTGGACAGTTTCCACAAACCTGTTGCTGTATTCGTCCACATTTTCACAATTATTTAGGCGCTCGAAGCGATTCTGCAATTCGAGCTGAAAGCTTTCGGGGTTTTGGATTTGGATGGGTGCAGGACGGAGCGTAGACCTTATCAATCGACGTCTTTCCAGCTTAACGTTGATATTCAATGTGCCTCTTACCAACCGGTGATCGCTGCCAGTTTTAAACGCATTGATCACAGTGACATCATTGAATATTTGCTTCCTCGTCGACATGATAAAGTCAATCTCGTTTTTTGTTGCACCATCGGAACTCATCCAGGTCCACTTGCGGTGTTCAGCTTTCCTGAAAAAGGAGTTCATCATAAAGAGGCCCTCCCTCTCAAGAAAGTCCGCCAGCAGTTGGCCCCGGGAGTTCCGATTACCAACCCCAAATCGTCCCACTCTCATCTCATCGCCGCTTCGTTTGCCCAGTTTTGCGTTAAAGTCTCCCATGACAACGGTGTAATGAGTTTTGGAGGCTTGTATGGCTCTAGAGATGTCCTCATACGTAGCTTCCACCTCATCGTCAGGGTGTGTCGTAGTAGGAGCATAAACCTGTATGACCTTCAACGAATACCGTTTGGTTATTCTGAGTATAAGGTACGCTACCCTAGGCGACACACTCCCGGTCTCGACAACGTTGTTCACGAGGGACTTGTGGACGATGAACCCGACACCACCTTGGGACAGTTGTTCGCCCTCCCGGAAATAGAGCAAGTTACCGGACTTGAGGATTATCGAGTCCTCCCCCTCTCTTCGGACTTCAGATAATCCAACTATGTCCCACCGTATCTTGCTCAATTCTTCCTTAATAATTTCCGTAATTAGGTACATAAATTAAAATAAATAGTTTGGGCCTACTTCTGGGTCAGAGTACAAAATGGAATTAGGAGTTTTTAAAACTCATAAAAATGCTAGCTAGGAAGCACTGGACGGATTTTGATGCGGTTTCTAAAAGATTTCGAGGGTGGGTTACATACACAAAACAACATTGCGTGCCCGTCAGGGTCCATGATGATCTCCTATTTATGTTCACCATCTATTGTTTACATTGTGGAATGCAATAAATAATTGAATTGAATTGAATTGAATGCGCGAAACTGAGCCGGGTCGCTAGTTATATACATATGATTTTTTATAATTTATGACGTGCTAGTGAAGACTTACCTTTAATAAACAATACAGACATCTAAATATGTCGCCATAAGATCAATGTTTGTAGCATTGTTGAGTTCCGGCAACTAGAGATAAGATAGCCAGTGCCTCAGTAGATGAGGATTCCGTGTGAAGTGCGTTTCCACCTTATCATCACTTAACATCAGATGAGGTGAAGCGCAAGTTATAAAGAAGTTATAAATAAAAGCGGGGGGTATCTGCAGCCAGTGTCGGTCAAGACTCAAAGTTCTTTAAGTCCTTAAAAACTGGACTTATTTTGACCCACTGCAGACAAAATCAAATATTCCTTAAAAGAAGATAGGTACATACGTAAAAAAACAGCTGGGGTTGAAGCCTCCTTCTTAGCTTTGATACAATCGTCTCCTTGCAGAATGGCTACGTCATCGATAGCAATGTCACTGGTGAACTTCTTCCCGCGTATGCCTTCTATCACGATCTGCATCAGAAAGTAAATAATGTTGACTTTCACTTAACTATACTAATATTATAAAGAGGAAACCTTTGTATGTATATGTATGTATGTTTGCAACGAATAAACTCAAAAACTACTGGACCGATTAAAAAATTCTTTCACCATTAGAGTGCTACATTAGCGCTGAGTTACATATAGGCTACTAGCGGCCGCTCGCGGTTTCACCCGCGTGGTTCCCGTTAACGTGGGAAAATCGGGATAAAAAAAGTATCCTATGTGTTAATCCAGGTTATAAACTATCTGTATGCCGAATTCCATCCAAATCCATTCAGTAGTTTTTATGTGAAAAGTAACAAACATCCATCCATACTTACAAACTTTCGCGTTTATAATATTAGTAGGATATTGAACGGTTTACTGTACATATTTATTATACTTTTGCTAACACAGCACAAACGTCACGCGCACGCGTCATTGACCCGTCGCAACATAGAGTATCATATTAAATATTAGATTAAATTACTTATTTTAAAACCATTGCAATTTACAACGCCAGCCAACACGGTCTAACATTAGAAAAAAGAATCGTCTATTTTTAACTTACTTGTAACCTTTACGTAAATACATTTCTACTCTCATCTATAGTGATCTTTTCATCCTGCACTCCAGATAACTATCTACTACACCTCAACAGTGTAATCATACATTCTTTTTGGTCCTTCGAGCCGGAAAAAAAATGTCCACCCCGTGCGAAGCAGGGACGGACCGCTAGTACTCGTGAACTCTTGTTTTTTAATTGATATTTTTTTCACACAAAACAGAGTAGGCTAAGGTACGTTTCGGTTGGTGGGTTTGTTTGGCTTAGTGGTTAAGACCACCGCTCTCATACCCCGACGTCCCGGGATCGATTCCCAGCGGGGGCACATGTTTGTAATTAGCTTAGTTGGTGTTAGGCTTTTTTTGGTTCACTTGGCTAGCTGTAGCTAGTACATTCTACGTCCATGCTTCGAATAGAGTACAGTCATTTAGACATCACTATAATTAATTCAGTCAAGTGCGATCCTTTGCAATGTAGTTCGACCACGAGTAAAATAAATTCCTTATTTTACTCGTGTTCAGCCCCCCGACCGCCTAACCGATCGCTTTGACTACGCGTATAGTTTATGACGTCATCTTGCCACCTCGCACCGCCTTTGAAAGCAATATCAAAAGCTAAAGGCTATAGCTTTCGATATTGCTTTCATAGGCGGCACGAAACGACAAGATGACGTCATAAACCACACACGAAGTCAAAGCGATCGGATAGGCGGTCGGGCCCCTGGTGTGACCACGAGTCCGTCACGGTACTACCACCATTTTATCCAAATATGTCGCCATAAAATTGATGTTATGGCGACGTAGATAGAATAGCTAGTGCCTGAGAAGTCGAGCATTACGTGTGAAGTGCACTTTCACCTTCGTCGGCCTTATCATCAAACATCAGATGAGCTGTAGGCCAAGGTGGTTACCCTAAAAAAAAATATATTTTAAAAATATATTGTTTTCTACTTTTGTTGTCTCTCAAAATTTGCACCTCCCATGTCATTTCTGCACCACCCTATAGTTGACGGGTAGAGAATGCCTTAGGCATTAAGTCCGCCATGTAATATTTTGTTGCAAAAGTTTAAAAATAAATAAATATATATTATATTCAAGTCAATTCCGACTCTAATTATTCGTTAGTATTAGTATTCGTTATTCGATTGCAGTTATTGCAAATGCAATAAGACTATTATTACACATTATTCTAGTATGTGTTCGATCCTCCGATCTCACAGTTTATTAGCTCTCTCCATCCGACTGGTTGTCTGGAAGAAATCGCTTAAAAGCGATAAGACCGCCAAATTGTAACTTTGTAAATTATTCATTTTTTGTTCATGATTATGTTTTATAGTGTTGCAATAAAAGTATTATCAATCTATTTATCTAACTATATTTATGGTAATACCACCGTCTTATCTGAATATGTTGCCATAACATCAATGTTTGTAGCATTGTTGTGTTCCGGCAACTTGAGATAAGATAGCCATGCCTCAGTAGTTGAGGGTTTCGGCTAAAGAGCGCTTCCATTTCGGCCCTATCGCCATTTAACATCAGCATGCATGCAAGCATGATGAAGGCCAAGCCGTAGGTAACCTTACATGCTTAATGCTTACCCGTAGTAATAAAAAAATACCTGAAAGTTTTCATGGATATCCTTCAAAGGCGTGACGTCCCCGAACCAGAAGTCTCCCTGGTTCCCCCACTGTTCGAACAGCTGAAACCTCTCCCGCACCTCGTCAGGGAGACTCAGGATCGCTTCCAGGGCAACGCTCTCTGGCTTCTGGTAGACTCTCAAGCCGCCTGTGTGTCTGTTAGTTCGATAGCATTTACAAGTTAGTTTAGACTTTATAAGTATAGACTTTTGTGTCAAGAAAATTGTCAGGTTACAAATCGAAATCTTCGTTTTATGTATAGAAACAAGCTGTTTGATTCTGTTTTGTATGCTTTAATACTTACTTAATTATTAAACTGTAATATGGGAAGACACTGGATCACATATTACGGTTTTTATTAGCTTGAGAGCCGGGGTTCCATAAATTGTTAAGTAAAATAAGTATATATAGGTATATAAATAAAATAGATAAATGCCGAAGCTCCATAAGCCTACTGCTAAACTTAACTTGTAACTAATAATACTTTTATGATGTGTATCAATAAATTTGCAATAAATGACATTATGTTTCAATATGTTTTTCCGCTGGATGCGAGCAGCACAAAACCGGTCGTTGTGGAGATCCTTGGGGGAGGCCTTTGTCCAGCAGTGGACGTCTTTTGGCTGAGATGATGATGATGATGATGATGATGATGTTTTAAGTATTTCTTAATATGTAACCATTGTGTTACTAGTAGCACAGAATAAGTAATAATATACTCTAGTAACTACTCTAATGCTACGGCAACACTCGCGGTATCGCGAACATTTTCCGAAGTCGGGCCAAGCAATAGTCACATTTCAGAACACGGTCAAAAATGTAATTATTGCTAGTCGTGAAAACGGCAAGTGTTCGCGATAGCGTATAGTGTGTGGCCGTAGCATAAAAGGTGACATTATAAAAGTCACAAAAAATGTTATATTATACCGTAATGTTCCGATGAAGTGTTTGTCCCGAAAATTGAGGACAAACGTCCTAAACAAACATTGAAGATGATACCTACCTATTGTGCCTGTCTCATTAGTTTAAAAGGTACATTTTTATTTAAGGAATAAACACTTGGTTTCCGTCTCAATCTACATATTAATATGACGTGAAGATATAACTTGGCACCCCATTTTAAAAAAGCACTCTACTTGACATTGCGTGGGAGTCAAATCCGACAGGGAACCAAAGTCGTCGACATAGCCCACAGGATTAGCAAGCTGAAGTGGCAGTGGGCCGGCCATATTAGCCGCAGAACCGATAACCGATGGGGTAAACGAAGTTCTTGAGTGAAGACCGCTTATCGGCAAACGTAGTGTAGGACGCCCTCAGACTAGGTAGAGCGACGATCTTCGCAAGGTGGCTGGCAAGAGCTGGATGAGAGTAGCCGCGGATCGAGCTCAGTGGCGTGCACTTGGAGAGGCTATGTCCAGTGTCCAGCAGTGGACGTGTGTAGGCTGATGATGTGAGATTTTGCATAGTTACATAGATAGGTCGGACTCTGGACTGGACTTAGTTATCGCCAGTTAAAACAAGCTTTAAGAGGTCACAGAAAATTTTGTACTTATCTCTAAACTTCAGTATGATTATACTGATCTCTAAACTTCTCTTCGCTCTTAAGGACGTTGCCAGACTTATGGCATCTATCTTTACAGAGGAGGAAGAGTGAAAGGATGGGGTTGCACAAAAGATCCCAATCGAAGTGTTACTGGGAGGTGGAAACCTCGGCAGGCCCCACTAAGATAAGATAAGATAAGATAAGATCTCTAAAGTCAAAGTCAAATATTCTTTATTCAAATAAACTTTAGAAAAGTGCTTCTGAATCGTCCATAATTTTTTTACCTACTACCCATTCAGGACGTCTTTTTTTTAGCTGTGGAGAAGAATGGGCGCAAGAAACTCCACAGCTCTAACTTCAGAAAAAAAATAGGTAGGTATTGAAGCGTTGTGTTATCAAATTTGTGGTATTTCATCTGCAAAGATGAATCTGCCATCGGTTGCAATGACCGTTGGATAGATGGCGCACTGTGCCGCTATTAGCACTCAAAAAGAAAAAAAAATGAAAAAGCAGTGACAAAATTTCAGCGCTTACGTCAGCCTTCCCGGTAGCATAGCGGTCAGTGCAGCCGCTCGGATTGCGGAAGACCCAGGTTCGATTCTTGGCTGGGTCGGGTAGGCGTTTAATTTTTTTACTGTATCTTATAAATTTTGTGAATATTTAATTTAGCTTTAGTGCAACAAAGCGCTTGAAAATAAAAATTAAAAATTTAGTATGAAGATGGCACTAAATAATGATGATGATATAGGTCTGTGTAGTTAAAGCACAAGATACGGACACCCATAGAATGTAAGCTCCATACACTGGCTCTTCGGAGAGACGTTGCGTCTAAGATTGCCAACCATACATTAAAATAACGTATCCTACGTTATTTTCCATCCCCATACTTTATTCTTTTTAATAAAAATAAAGTATGGAAAATACTTTATTTCCGACTAATGCATGCGTTAAACGGAATATTCCTGCTGATTTAATTTCTGAACTACTGAATGATACTCAGACTCAGGTGAAGTGAAACGAAACGCAACCCTAATTTCTGAACGCGCTATAGAACAATAAAAAATTCTTAGACACAGTCAAGAGTACAAAGAAATATGTTTTTAAACATTTAAATAAATAAATTTGGAAAATACTTACTTTTTTATACCATATTTCAATACCAGCTTACCTTCATTGAGAAGGCAACTTAATAAAGGCTTCTTCTTATGTTAATTTATTTAGTATGCTAATAAAGATTTAAAAAAAATCGATGCTACTTTTTTATATGAGATTAAGTATAAATATAATTAAATACATAGCACATGAGTAAATACCCGAAATTTACTGATGTGATTGTAGTTAGCTTTAACGTTAAGCATTTTTTATAACTGTGCTTTGGTTCAAGTATTGCTCCTTTGTTATTTAAGTTGTATCTAACAGTGGAGACTTTTTAATAACTTTTCTGTTTTAATAATTAATCTATTATTGCACATATAAAACACACATTAAAACAGACGTTATACAAGACATATACAAAGGTGAGCTTATCTCTAGAAGAGATCTCTTCCAGCCAACCCTAGCTGTGGTGTGGAACGAGAGTTTGCGGGACTATTCTACGAACTAATTACTGATAAATATACATACTTAAACTATATAACCACAATGTAATAAACATACATACACAATATACATATAATAATTTAAATGTATAATTTGATATGAAGTTACTGATTACCAGTGTTGGTAAGGTAGTGATCTTTCAACTTATGTTTAAATGATTCTACCGATGGACTCTCACGAATGTCGGGAGGCAATTTATTCCACAATTTGGCTGTATGGACAGTGAAAGAATTGTGGAAAAATTTGGAGTTGGATTGAGGACAGTTAAGGGTTCTTGTGTCACATGAACGCTTGGGACGGGAAGTGGCAGGAAAGTGAGTAAACCGGGAACGTAGATAGTGAGGGAGCTGAGGGTAGTTAAGGATTTTCTAAAGGAGGCAGAGGATGTGCATATCTCGGCGAAGTCGGATAGGGAGCCATTTTAACTTCGATCTAAAATCGGAAACATGATCATATTTCCGTAGACCGAATATGAACCGGATTGCCAGATTTTACCTATAAGTTTGTAGCTATTCATTTATTGCATAAGTTTATAGTCTTCCTAAGATAATAAATAAATAAAATAAATAAATAAATACTAGTTAGTGATAGATTTACTTTAATTTCCTGAAAAATTGTTGGCAACCCTAGTCGCATCTCTCTGTATATTGTACCGCATATATCATGGGGACCCTTACCCCGTGTGGTGCCGGGGATAAAGAATTGCACCACCCCATCTCTTCCCGTGGGTGTCGTAAAAGCCGACTAAGGGACCATTGCAGAGGATGGGCAGCAGCATCCCTCTGAGGTTACCCTCAACCTACTGCGATCGCCAACCCGCCTGCCAAGCGTGGCGATTACGGCAAATACCCCTCATATCCTTGGGGGAGGCCTTTGTCCAGCAGTGGACGTCTTTTGGCTGAGATGATGATGATGATATCATGGGGAATGTTCTGAGGAATTGTTCGGCTTGATTCCGCTGCCGCTGATTTCCTTCACCGCACACGCAATCGACTGTTATTCCATTCACATTACCTGATGGATGGCGGTCTACGGTGCGTTTTTCACGAAATTTCTTGTCTCTACCTACAGTGTTGTGGAACCAGCTCTCGGCGGCGGCATTTTCCGGACCGTTACGACCTTGGGATCTGCAAGAAACGAGCCTATTCCTTCCCTAAGGCGACGCATCGCTAAACAATTAATCTAATACGGAGCGTTTGCGCCCCGTACCATAAGAAAAACTGTTTTTTTCTTTCCAATTAAAACTACAAATAAGTTTTAAAAAATAAACTACCATATTGGCGTGTGTGTTAAGACTAATCTACTAAGAAAAGTAGGAACTTAAGTCGGTCTGGTTTGCCTGTAAAATGCAAATCTATGTTTTAAAAGAGGTTATTTTGATATTTTTTTCTCTGTTAAAAATGAAGTCAATTAAATTAAAAATCATGTCATCAAATATCACTTTATGTTTTGTAATTGTTGGGAAAAATCAAGATCCACCACGTAAAGGAGATTGCCACTTTTGTATGGGAAGTTGGGTCCCTGTGGAAAATTGTTGTGCCCTGAAGATTTTTGCTTTATATTATAGTCAAAACATAGTATATTCATAATTAAAAACAATTTTTCATATATTCACCCTGGTTCAAGAGATATCAATTTTTTTCTGTTAAAGAAATTGAGGTTATTAACTGACATTGACATGATAGATACCACCTACAGCCCATCTATCTATTAAACATCACCATTTGGGGATTAAATTAAATATCTCTTACAGGTCCCACTTTATTTATTTATATTAACTTTGTTTATAAATCATTTATTTAGATTATTATTCAAATCAGGCACACGATACCACAAAAAGGACCTGCTCCATGGCAATCTCCTTTCCAATGCGTCGCCTTAAAGGCCGGCAACGCGTCTGCGACTCCTCTGCTTTTGTCCATGGACGGCGGTGATTACTCTCCATCAGATGACCCGCCTGCTCGTTTACCTCCTTCTTTTATAAAAAAAAATAAACGCGCTCGAGTAACGCACCCATAGACAACCCACTTATAGACAACCCACCCATAGACAACCTTTCACGGACACAGAATCTCGAAGTTCGGACTGTTCCGAGATTCGTTCTTACCTTCTGTGAGTGTCCTTTCTGTGGTTAAAATTGATATAGAGTATGAGTGTAAAAAAGTGCTGCCAGAGACGGAACAGTTAACAGGGAATCATTTGTCTTGGTATGGGCATGTGGTGAAAGTTGAAACGCATGTAGGTAACTAAGAAAATGACGAATATAAGTCAACACTTATATACATCTCTTTCTTAGTTTCATATTGATGGAGCGAGGGGGAGAGGGAGACCATGGAAGAGATGGGCGGATTGTGTAGATGATATGAATGTACCTAAATAGTAAAGGGTCACTCCCTGCGAAGATCGTCGCTCCACCTAGTCTGAGGGCGTCCTACACTACGTTTGCCAATAAGCGGTCTTCACTCAAGAACTTCATTTGTTATCGGTTCTGCGGCCAATATGGCCGGCCCATTGCCACTTCAACTTGCTGATCCTGTTGGCTATGTCGACGACTTTGGTTCCCTGTCGAGGTAGAGGAGTGCGGGAGAAGTGGACATTTTGCGCCTTTACAACGCTGCCGGACATAGTCCTGCCATTAAATAGTGTTGTATCAAACACCAAAAATAAATAAATCATCAAGGTGATTTGTGCGAGTTTTAATTGGCATACTTCGGTTACGTCAAAGTGATCGAAAGGCAAATAAAACTTGCACTAGCAACTATTACGTACCTTCCAAACATGTGGTAGTAGAATGAGAAGCATCCATTTTGAATGAGAGCAGCATTATACAGTGGTGATAGGAGACGCGCTGTGTCATTCTCCAAACGAGACGAACTCTCTATATACATGTAGTAACCTGTGAAATATAAAAAAGTAAATAGCCTATGACTGTCTCTCTTAGTAAAAAATATATTATATGTACTTAGGTACAAAACAAAAAGAAAATGAACTTGGAAAAAAAACAGAAAAATAATTAGAAAATTAAAAACTAAAGACCTACAAATAAAAGATGTTTTCCAACTGTGGGCTCGTGGGAACGGTCCCAAGAATGCTGGCAACATAGCCCCTTTGGATTGCTAAACTAATACGCTGGCAGAGGTAGCTGCCAGCCTTCTTGTCACCGGAGGCCTCGATAAGGCGAGCACTTAACTCTTTAACAAGCTGCTTTGCCTCCGGCCCCCATGGACCCATTGTTTTCACCGCAAACGGAACAAATAAAAAATTTCGACATAAAGGTGATAATGTAGATGATGAATGTGATTTGGTGGTGGATTTAGTGGACGTGCATCATCATCATCATCATCATCTCAGCCAAAAGACGTCCACTGCTGGACAAAGGCCTCCCCCGAGGATATGAGGGGTATTTGCCGTAATCGCCGAGCTTGGCAGGCGGGTTGGCGTTCGCAGTAGGTTGAGGGTAACCTCAGAGAGATGCTGCTGCCCATCCTCTGGAATAGTCACTTAGTCGGCTTTTACGACACCCACGGGAAGAGAGGGGGTGGTGCAATTCTTTATCCCCGGCACCACACAGGGGACGTGCATGAGAGTTGGCAATTGAAACAAAACATTGCAACGTCACATTGCAACGTCACATTGCAATTCAAACATATTGTACAAAAGGGTACTTATACAAAAATACTTTACTACCTATACAGGGTGGAAACTTTCAGCGGGGCAGTAAGGGGAAGTACCATATCCGTTGCAGCTACACGAAAATGGTCTTAGGAGACTATCCATATTTTTTTATGGAATTTTGATCCCCATTCAAAGATTTTCAAAAAATGTACAGTTAGCAAGAAAATAGCCATTTTACACAAAAACATTTTTTGATGCCAATCGATCCTGTTTCTAATACTGATCAAAAACTTATATGGGACCAACCATCGTTGGAGTACTCAAAAAGTCATAAATTGCAAAAAACTTTTTCTTACATTTTGTATGAAAGTTTTACGCAAAAGCTAAATGGAAGAGCGGTGCCTCTTAGTAAACAGTAAACAGCCTATATAATTGTCCCACTGCTGGGCAAAGGCCTCCCACATCATTGAAATGAAGTCATCGCTACAATGGATGGGTAATGGCTTAAAATCACCACGCTTGCCAAATGCGGGTTGGTGGTCACAAACCCGAGCTATGCATTGCCCGACCTGGGAATTGAACCCGAGACCTTCGGGTATCAAGCCGAGCGCTCTGCCACTCGGCCACCGAGGCGTTGCCTCTTAACACAGGCATTTTCAAGCCTTACAGGAGACACCAGCCCCTAAAAGTTAGCACTTATAGGGGCTTATAAGTTTTAGGGGGGGGCTTATAGGGGGTCTATTATAGATAATAGACCAGTTTTAATTGAATATACAAAATGTATGTACGTTATTTTTATTTTATTTTATAAAATCTTAATAACTTTGACATCTAAGTTGTATTGTACCTATTTACCTGACTGCCCCAATCCAAACGTATGATCATACGAAGGTCCCGTGAACACAAAGGAACTGGGAGTCTTCCTGTTAATTCTCTCCCAGTCAAAGTCATGGATGGCGTCTTGGGTCCACCCACACAGGTCAGTGGTCTCGAAGTCACAGCTCAACTTGATAGGCGTCTTCGAATCTAGAACGAAAGGAACTTCTAATTACTTTTTTACACCACTTCACTTCACGAGCTCATTTATGTCCCCACTGTTTGGGCACGAGCCTTCTTTATGGATGGATAGGGAGGGCCATAAACCACCACGCGGGCGCAGTGCAGTTTGGTGGTTGTTAATGACTGCTATGCAGCTGGAGCCAACGGCTTCCCATGCCTTCCGAGTACGGAGGAGCTCGAGATGATACATTTTACGTCACCCATCCGTAGACCGGTCTTTGCGATAGTTTCGCAGGCCTCCATTTGAGACGTGCCTTTGTTTTGAGCATGTTTATATGTTGAAAAGGTTATTAGTCCAATAATATTAAAAACAATAATAACAGAAAAAAAACATAACTTATCTTACTACATTAAAGAAAAAATAAAGCAAAAGAAACAACATAATTAAAGACAAAATAAAAACTATAAATAAAAATGTCCTCCAGCTGTGGGTTCATGGGAGCAGTCCTGTATAATGCTGGCAACATTACCTCTTTGGATAGCCAAGCTTATATGTTGGCAGACGTAACATATCTTAATTAAAGACAAAATAAAAACTATAAATAAAAAATTTCCTCCAGCTGTGGTTTCATGGGAATAGTCCTGAATAATGCTGGCTCTTTGGATAGCCAAGCTAATACGTTGGCAGAGGTAGCTATTGTTCTGAGGGTAGCTGCCAGCCTTCTTGTCAAATTGATTTTGCTATGCGTACTAGCCTAGTATAGATAGATAGATTCTTTATTGCTCACACACAAATGGTAACAAAAGGAAAACAACAGTTAAACAAAATCTATATATATATATATAATTTCTGAACTTTTTATAACCCTTTTACTTTTTATTTTTAAGTGCTATTTGCTGCACTGAAGCTGTATTAAATATTTATAAAATAGGTACAGTAAAAAAATATATGCCTACCCGATTTTATAGCCCAATGAGGCAGAAACTATACTCGAATATCGAGTATACTAACAAAAGTATAGACTGCGCATTATGAGTGCGTGCGTACTGGCACAGTATACTTTCAATGAATGCTCCGCTCCCCGTAAATGTCGCTACTTCTATAAATAAAACTGAGCAGTTTCTTGAAATATTCCCATCTGTCATCCCGGTTTGTCCACCAGGGTGACGGATGGGAAAAAGAGGTGGACAGACATAAACTTTTTTTCCCATCCGTCACCCTGATGGACAAATCGGGCTGACACATAGGAATATTCCAGTTTCTTGCGCCCGTTCTTCATTTTTAGACTAATAATTAGTATATATTATTAGAACATTTTTAGACTATCCAACAGCGCTTATCTAATAAAGGAGATTGCCATGGAGCAGGTCCCTTTTGTGGTATCGTGTGCCTGATTTGAATAATAATCTAAATAAATGATTTATAAATAAAGTAAATATAAATAAATAAAGTGGGACCTATAAGAGATATTTAATTTAATCCCCAAATGGTGATGTTTAATAGATAGATGGGCTGTAGGTGGTATCTATCATGTCAATGTCAGTTAATAACCTCAATTTCTTTAACAGAAAAAAATTGACATCTCTTGAACCAAGGTGAATATTTGAAAAATTGTTTTTAATCATGAATATACTATGTTTTGACTATAATATAAAGCAAAAATCTTCAGGGCACAACAATTTTCCACAGGGACCCAACTTCCCATACAAAAGTGGCAATCTCCTTTACTTGAATAAAGAATCATATCATTTAACTTACCAACGCAATTGGGCGCCGAGTCGTTCCACTTCCGTCCATCGCAGTATATGGATACGGACCCCACCATCTTGAAATCTGACAAGCAGAAGAACGTCACCCACGCGTTGTTGAGCGATGCACTCGCGAGACCGTTTTCTATCGAGGGTAACGTACATCCGGGCTCTGGCAAAAGTAAACACATGTACATTAGATGGATTTGAATATTGTAAAAAACCTAGGGTAATGGCCTACCCTAACCTACTGTGTTGCTGCGACTCTGGCTAGGAAAAGAATGGGACTCCTGGGATCGGCTTATCAGGCTCTTCGCTCATAAAGACGTTGCCAAACTTTATGGCAACTATCTATCTGTCTTTACAGAGGGAAACCTCAGCAGGCCTGATATGTTTATATTGAAGGTATCTGTACCTTCATTCCGATGACGATGTCAGGACAGTAATAAACTAGCTATCACACGCGACGGTTATTTTATTGCATTCAAACACTACAAGGCCCCAATAAGATAAAATAAGATAATGGGTAGGGTAATGGCACCAGTTTTCGACACTTTAAAGCCAATATTCGACACAACTTTCGTCGCTAAAAAATAACAGATTATATTTTTTACAGGATGACAGCCGATGGTCTGGGCCCCGAGTCTGTTTATGTTATAACGTACCAATAGAAGAAAGAGCTCGATGGCGCAGTGGATCACGCGCCCGGTCTGCGATTGCTGACGTTAAACAACTTTCGCAAAGGCCGGTCTTCGGATGGGAGGCCAAAACTTTATCATCCTAGCTCCTCCGTGCTTCGGAAGGCACGTAAAGCCGTTGGTCCCGGCTGCATTAGCAGTCGTTAACAACCACCAATCCGCACTGGGCCCGCGTACTGGTTTATGGCCTGTTCTCTCTATCCATCCATAGCTGGTGATGATGTGTTGGTACCACCACTAGAGTGACAGTGGAATAATTTTTGACATTTGGTATTCCGCGACTGACTTAAGGACCAATGGCTGACCATCCCACTGTTATCCCACTGCTATTGGTGTCGCATGTTTAGCGCCATCTGGCACCGTCAAAGGGAAATAAATCTATTATGTTGCAAGCAAACTAGACAATGTATCACGAGTAGCGAGTAGTTCCTATATTTCCCGCAAACAGCGACAGCCCGCCAACATATAAGGGCCTGCGCGCCCGCCACTCGCCCTCTTTTTCCCCTATTTCTCACGGCTGCAAGGTTGAGCACAATAAATCTATTTTGCTAGTTACAGGTGGTTTCACTCGTCCATTGCTCCTTACAATTGGTATATTTGGTAGTCCGTCTTGTAATAGAGTTTGTATGGAAGCGCAATAGTTAAAGTTACGGTAGTTGACATGACGAATTGCGTCCGTCCCAAAACTGTTATTAAGTGGGTCGGTTGGTACCGAAAAAACCACAAAGCACATTATTATGCCGTAATCATTAATTTAAGCGAAAATTTTTGTCGCGATTAGTATAAAAGTGAATATAGTTTCATTTCTTTAACAAATATTGTACTTATTGGGTAGTTTTTTCATTTATTTGTAAATAATAATGACGCTACATGGGTTTATGAACGCGCTTTGTTTATGCGTTGTATGTACAGTTGTGGATCGCCCTAAGTTTGCCATAGTATCGTATTACTATCGAAGGCACGATAGTAACCTATTATTGTTTCATGCTGCCAATTTAATATCGTGAACGTTATCGTATAGTAACTAAATACGATTACTATACCATTACGAGTGTGGTTCGTGCTCGGGGTACACGAAAATTTTAAGCGAGTTTGATGTTTCTATCAATCACCTAGGGATTGAGTTTTCACTATTGCTCTACTATTGTGCAAAGATACTTCAAGTAGCAGTATTTTATAGAGCTTTATTGAAAAATTTGTCGAAATGAGAACTTATACAAATTTTGCGCTGCGTATGAGTAATTTGAGTCACAAAACTGATGCGGAAAATCGCCTTCGGAAGCCTATTGAGAGTTTTAAAACATACGTAACCTAAAACCATTGGGGGAATCAGTGGCTGACCCCATTTTTCATGATTTAAGGAAAAATATCGAACACTGGTGTTTCATTTAAGTTTAAACCCTAACTATCTTACATATAAACAAAGAATAAGGTCCGAATAGTTATTCCGTGTTTTGTCTCTTTTACTCTAATTTGGAATGACGTTTACATGACAGGAACAAAACACGGAATAACTATTCGGACCTTGTTCTTTGTTTATTTGTAAGGGGCTTCAAGTTTTTCGCCCTCCCCCAAAAGGTCCGGTGACGCACAAAATATCGCCTGAGACAATCAACATCTATCTCCAAACAACAAAATCAGATGAGAAGAAGACCAATTAAGTGCTTAAAAGAATAAAAAAAAAATACATACTGACACATATCGGCATAGGGGTGTCCCACCGGCCGTTCTTGCAGGTCGAGTAACGGTTGCCGACCAGCTCGAACCCAGCTTGGCACATGAACTTGATCAGCTTGCTGCGCTGCCGGCTGCGAACCCTGCCGTTGGCCAGGTGGGGTAGTACGCAGGGACGGGTCACTCCGATTTCTGGAAAAGATGAAGGTAAGATAAATTAGTAAACGTAAGTCATCGACACAGCCCATCGGATCAGCAACCTGAAGTGGCAGTGGCCCGGCCATATTAGTCTTTTTTTTTTAAAGAAAGATTGCTGATTGCCTCAGACGGCATTTTCAGCTTCACTGGGCCTTTTGGGGGCGGCGAGAAACTTAAAGGGTTCCTCAAGCCGTGTGAAACGAATCTCCTTTGGAGGTTTTCTGGAGGGAACGGCATCACTCACTAGTGCGTGTCCTCGTGCCCTACTAGATTCTCCGAGGGGTACGCATCGGCCTTTAGACCTATAATGTCTACAATCCTTTCTCCTGAAGATCCTGGAGAAGATGGAAGACCAATATATCAAAGCGGGACCACTGAAAAAAAATCCCACACCATGGACTCTAATGTGCATCTCTTTATCATGTGGTGAGTCGAACGGAATTTGCGCTGGAAAACAAAGAGATTTGCTTCTGCACATTCGTAGATATTGAAGGTGCATTTGATCGCACTACCTTTGAATCCATCAAGGTTGCAGCCAAGAACCATGGTGTGCCACAACCGATCTGTAATTTGATCGAATGCATGTTAAAGGGTAGAATTATCAACTCTGAACTGCTAGGTGACAGTCTACTTGCACGAACAACCAGAGGATGTCCACAAGGAGGGGTTCTCTCGCCTCTTCTGTGGAGCCTTGTGGTTGATTCAATCGTAGTAAGGCTGAATAAAGGACTATTCGATATGGTTGGTTGTGCGGATGATCTAGTCATCTCAGTCAGTGGGAAGTTTCCCTCAACGGTATCGGGGTGAATGCAACATGCCCTGGGTTTGCTGCAGGAATGGTGCAATGCCCATCACCTCTCTGTAAACCCGGGGAAAACAACAGCCATCCCTTTTACAAGAATGAGAAACACTACGGGACTGGGTAACCTAACACTCTATGGTACCCAGCTCTCTTGGTCCAAAGAAGTGAAATATAAGCTTAACGCTGGATAGGGAACTTACATGTGTCGCTCTACTTATGGCAAGATTTGGGTACTCAACCCCAAAATCATTAGGTGGATCTACATGACGATGGTGAGACCGATCCTCACATATGGCAGCATCGTCTGGTGGCCCAGAACCAGGCTGAAGATCTGCAAGAATGCTTTAGCAAACTTCATAGAACAGCTTGTCTGGCAATCACTGGTGCCTTTAAAACCACTCCAATATCAGCGCTGGAGGTCCTCACAGACCTTTCACCCCTGCACAATGTAATAGAAACAGAGGCAAAGAAAGCGTTACACAGGCTAAAAGTGACCGGACTGTGTGACGCATCTAGGTCTCCGACTAGACACACAAAATGGGAACCAAGTGACATTCCTGACAGGATCATGGAAATGGGGTGCGAAAAAATATTCCCTATGTCCATGTTCGAAAAGAAATTTAAAGTTTATGTTCCAACCACGGACGAATGGAAACGAGGGCCACCGTCTCCGGAGAAAGGCAGCCCAATCTGGTATACCGATGGATCAAAAATGAAGTCGGGCACAGGGGCAGGCGTCTTTAATAACGACTTCAAGCATAGTCAAAGCATGGGAAAATTTGCCACCAAGCAGAAACTTTTGCAATTCTCCTATGCGCAAAGCAGAATATAGATTATTAGCTATGAAAAAGCGTAATATATTTATTCTGCGTGACAGTCAAGCTGCGCTCAAGTCACTCATATCGCCCCGGATCGACTCTAGCCTTGTTTTAGAACCACCAAAGCTTCAAACAAGCTAGGTGGACATAACAAGGTGAGATTTTTCTGGGTCCCAGGCCATATGGGAATCCATGGCAACGAGATGGCGGATGCGCTTGCCAGAGAGGGCTCGGAGACCCAGCTCATTGTTCCTGAGCCATTCGTGGCACTTGCACTAAGTACCATTAACAAGGCCTTAAAAGATTACATCGTAAACAGGCACAACATCGAATGGAAAGAGCAGCCGGGTTTTAAATACTCCAAAATCCTTCCTAGGGGAACACGCTTTAGGACGGAGTAAGTTCATATGCGGAGGCAGTCTTCTAAGGCAGGCCCGATTATAGATATTATTTACAGTTACAATATTATGATATACAGGGTTATTTAAAAAAACATCAACAACCTCGCTCGACTAGATAGCTAAAATCATAGACAACAACATTTGTTCTACAAGTTTTATCATACATAACTCTATACATTAATTAAAAATGATTTGCCAAGCTTTTATTGTACTGTCGTGACATTTGTAAGTCTATGTTCCATTCACATACGAAAAGGCGACGCGCGCGACGCTCGCGATGCGATGCGCACAGATATAAGAACATTCAGACGTAAAATTAAATTAATATTTATTTTTGTATGAAAGTTAAATGTGTTATATTATCAAAAGTCGCAAAACAAAATGTTGTTGTTTATGATGTTACCTTAGCCTTGCGAGGATGTTGATGTTTTACAAATAACCCTGTTTATATTATTGAGGAACTCTATAGCGCAGTGATTAACGAGTCCAGCCTGCGATTAGTAATGTTAAGCTACTTTCGCAAAGCCCGGTTATCAGATGGGCGACCAAAAATGTAACATAATCTCGAGCTCCTACGTAGGTACTTCGGAAGGCAGATAAAGCCGTTGGTCCCGGCTGCATTAGCAGTGGTTAACAATCACCGATTCGCACTGGGCCCGCACACCGTTGCATCACAGGACCACTCATACGCAAAATAATAAATAATGGTTTATGTATCATAAAATACTTGTATGTAAGGATTTACCTCATAACCCGAGGGCGATAGGACGAGGTCAAATTTTTTAACCTCAGTTTGAACAAACAGATTTTATGGTTAGAACGTAAAAAATAACATCCCACGCATTTGTTTTCCTGTTGAACGGAAGTCTGGACGAGGGCAATCCAAGTGCGTCCTGCTGATAAACGCAATGTACCAACAGATATATATATTTTTTTGCAATTTACTATAGTTTACAATGTTACGATCGCAAAGGATTAAGGTACCGACATAACAATCCTGGGCCTTAATTGTTGCACTATCTTAATTAAACAACGTTATTTTTAGTTTAATACGAAACCTGAAAACTGTTTGTTCAGAATCAGTAATAGAATGGATTTCAATATTTTTTATACCATGTTAGGTACATTTTGACCAAATAATATTTACAAAATCTCAAATAAATAATACCCTACTAAAAACACACAACGGGGCAGCACAAACAGCTTATAGATATTATTTTAAATATTTTTGTACTGATTCTTTAAATGAAAATATTTGACCCGTCTTTAGGTTTTCGTACTAAAAATAAGGTTGTATATCTCTCTCTCTGGGGTCGGCCCCTCATGTCTGAGGATCGTGGTCAGCATCAGGGTTGCATCTGGAGCGGATGATCTGCCTCCACTGGTTTCTGTCCAGCGCGTCTCTTACGACCGTGTAGAAACGAGTCTTTCACTTGATCCGTCCATCTTGTTGGTGAACGACCGCGCGATCTTTTGCCTTCGTTGTTCCCAACCACATTCAGTTTTTCCAGACTTTCTTTATGTATACATAAATATATAATAGCCTATAACTGTCCCACTGCTGGGCAAAGGCCTCCATCATTGAAATCAAGTCATCACTACAATTGATGGGCAATGGTTTAATCACCACGCTTGCCAAATGCGGGTTGGTGATCGCAACACAAACCCGGGATATGCTTCGAAAAATCCGAATGACACTTTGACCGAGCTGGGAATTGAACCCGGGACGTTCGGGTGTCAGGGCGAGCGCTTTGCCACTGGCCCATCGAGGCGTAATATATATATATATTATTCTTCCTAAGGTAAAAAAATAGGAGAAGTTCAGAGTGGTCAGACACTCTGAACTTCTCCTATTTTTTTCTCGGGCTAAGAAGAGGCCGACGATGGAACGAGCTCGCCCAGAAATAGCCTATTACACATAATATGTCTATAAATTAATACGTGAAGCAAAAACTTTGTACCCCTTTTTACGAAAATTGCGCAGACGGAGGAGTATGAAATTTTGCACACTTATAGTTTATATAGAGAAGCATATCTGAATGTTAATTTTTTTTTAATTATAACATTAAATCAATAAAACAAACATTACACACACTACCATGTATTTGACACACATGCTTAAATAATCTTTTCAAAAATTTCAAAAACGGAAGAGGAGCGGCTGAAATATGTCAATGCCAATCCAAACTCACATTCTATCTTTTTTAATTTTTCAATGCTTAGGATACAATCCGTGCAGCCTTAATAAAATTACGGTCGAATTTCGACCAATGGGCGACCACTAGATAAAGGTAATTGATAATATTTTTTATGATAAAAATTCAGATCTTGCTAGAGTGATCTTATTTAATTTGTGCATCGTCCTGGTTTAAACTGTAATGTTGTACCACAGAACAGTTAAATTGTTGTGCAATTTAAAGTAATAACAACAAAAATAAGGCATCTGTTTCTATGCTTTTTATTGAACCTAAATTAGTTATGTACTAAAAATAATAAAATTACAAAATAAAATAGAATAGAACATACAGCGCATAACACTTTAACATTTTCATATATTATTTAATAATATAGGAGGAAGGAAAATAAGTATTCCCGCTAGCAAATTAGTAACTAAATAGTGTTTGGTAATAGGTATAACTATAATCCCCAAACATAGACATAAGTACAATCAAGTATAATGAACACAGTGACAACATGCAAAATCATATTTACATATATTTACTTTTCCATACAAGCATTCTAATTTATTTTGTTCAGCCCTGACATGTTTTGATTTCTATTTTTGTTGGACCATGAGTGACGACCAAGAATAAGTTACAGCTGGACCTAAGGTTATCACTTTGACATTTTACTTTGTAACAAACAACCTTAATATCTTGGCCATATGGTGCCTTTTTAGGTGTGTTTATAATTATTCGGAGTTCTATACTCTATCTGCCATATTCAGGATTATCCTTTAGGATTAACCTTTTGCCTGACCCGGGAATTGAACCCACAACCTACGGATATCGAACCAAGCTATGCCACTGGGCCATCGTGACGTACCATTCACAACTACTGATATAATGATTTAAATTCCACTTACGAGCCTCCAAAACACTTAGCAGCGAAAACAAAACAATATACTTTAAAAACATTTTTCACTTTTAAATTACAACAACTTATCTATAATTTTTTATACTTAGTATAAAATAATATAAAATAATTACGTTAACAACATGAGTATGCTTTGGTCACTGCGGTGAACCCATTTTGCATAGTGACTTTTAACTTGTACCATGGTAGCAAAGAATAAACACGAAACTAGAAGGGATACTCCTTTTAGATACGCTTTATGCAGCTTCAGCTTTATTTTTGCAAGACCCAAACACATAAAATTAAAAGGAAAAATATTTATTTAATAAAAAAAATAACATAAAATACATAAGTACCTACAGTATTTATATATCCGCCTAAATATAAAACTGTACAAAACGCTAACAATTCTCCTTAGCCTCCGAAAGTCGAGATGTGAATTATACGGTTAAGTACTGTACAAATAACCAATAAATTAAATTAAATACTTTACTAGAGGCCCGCTCGCAACTTCGTCTGCTTGAAAACACCCATATCCCATGATGGACTATTACAGCGCCACCTACCGGGTCCAATTGTAAATCTAAACCATTCTCGAATCTACTCTAACACACACAAAAAAATTCATCAAAATCGGTCCAGCCGTTTAGAAGGAGTTCAATTACAAACACACGCACAGAAGGTTACATAATAAAGATTTATGTATTTATTTCAATACACATTCAACTATCTTTACAGACTAAATCCAATGCGATAGTTACCAACATTTATCCTTACATCAATTACATATTGTTATTAATAACTAATTAGCTTATCAACTATTCACATATATACAAAGGTAGACATTACAATTATTATTGCATTACATACATTACAATTATTAATCTATATAGCATACTACGTACCTATAAAACTAACTTTGCGAGTTGAATATACAATTATGTAAAAAAAACTCTGTCCGATCCGTAAAGTGTAAAATGTTATTAGGTATCGAGATTCAGTTCTATTTACGTAATTATTTCAATATAATAAGTGAAAAAATGTACCCCTATAAAAAAATTGTTAAATGACAAAACTTACGTGGTAAAACTTTTGTCGGCACTTCTGCATACCTACAGTCCTGCCGGACTGCCGAACCTTTGGCGCCGCCGCCATTAGTGGAAAGTGTGGTCACATTTTATAAAATTAGCATTAGATTTTGGGGTACCTAATTTGAGAAATTTCGGTGCAAAAAACTTGCGTTTTACGCACGGGACGGGGAATTTAGCTGAGTTGCAAGCAAAGATAAGTGTCAATAAAAAAACTTATTATAGGTTTTAATAATACAGTGTATATTGAATAAGGAAGACCACTGTTTGTGTGGCATGTACTCATGCCACACACGACTGCACATCACAAACTGTAAAATTTTCCTCAATCGACTTTCAACAGCATATAACTTTATGTCTTATGCTTATGCAACGCATCGATGGCCGAGTGGCAAAACGTTCAGCCTGATACCCGAAGGTCCTGGGTTCGATTCCCAGGTCGGGCAAAATGTATTTCGGATGTTCCTTTCACAAAACACTTATTTTTATCACAAAGCGTAAGATAGGCGATTTATTTTCCCGCAAACCTTCTCTAAGTGGCTTTTCCAATTGCAACATCCATCCAGAGTAATACCCAAAAACACTGTCGTATATGTCATTTACTGTGTTCATATTTTGGTCATTATATTCAGTTTAAGATTCTCAGTTACCCTATCTTTGTTTCTCAACTGAATACATTTTGTTTCTGTTGACTTTGAATTATTATAATATAGATAGATTGGACAAACAATCGCTCGCCAGTGTTCTACCATAGTAGATACAAAACACAGTCCTGTCTGTGCCCAATTGCCTGCTCTTTGACCAAACGGGATGCTACCAAACGGCTATCACAGGATGCTTCCGATATTCCAGTGAATGCTATCAGCCATAGTTCGTATTTTTAACAAATAGATTACTAGAAAGAATTTAATCATTACCTCTATCTTATCTTCGTGGCTTTTGTGCATGAATCATTATGCTTTAAGCACTTAATGAGCTTTTTATATTTTAATTATCAACCTTTAAAGACTTTATAGTTACATAATAATGTCTAATAATAAGTTTTTTTTAATATTAAGTAGCGAAAATATTTTGAGATTGGTCACTTGTTGCTCCAGATAGAGCAAAATGGAAAGAGGGAGGGTAGAGAGGCCTTTACCCTGCAGTGGGACACTACAAGTTTTTAATAATAATAATGTTAGATATAAAAGCATTAGCTTTATATAAAATTTGAAAATCTTAAATGGTTAACATTAGGAAATCTACAAAGAAAAACTCATCTAGGACTCGAACCCATGATCTTTAATTTTTATGGGACCATTTACTTAAACTTGTAAAATGAAAAACAATTTAGTTAGGAAATAAGTAATGTGAAAAATAAACGCGAGTAGATCCGTAAAAGTTGTTTCATTTCAATTAAGTTATATTTTTGTTTCTTTTCGTTTAACTATTCGAGCTTATTCTTTCTTTAATAATGTAAGGCACTATTATAAAATGTCGGTTACAATTATTCCGCGTTCTTGCGTTCGTTAGCGATTCATTGCTTGTCGACATGTATTTTACATCTGTTCACTTCAAATATGTCAAAACTGATTTGACATTTGACGCCATTTGCAAAAATGATAGCGTCTTCCAATAGGGTGATTGCGGCTCAAAGGGTATAACCACCAAAACATGACTTTTCAGGAAAGCAAAAAAGCTAAAATTAAAATTTTGTATTTGTCACAACTTGATTGTTATTAATCTTAATATGATTCTTACACCAAAATTCGTTGATTTTTTGGTGCATAATATTAAATCATAACGTTTTAATTAAATATATAGCTAAAAAGTTAGCTAGTGAATACGCCTCACAAAATCAAACATGTATGTCTTTTATGCCCCATAAATGACTGCTGCGTTAGTAACGCAGGGTGTAATCACCAACTTTCAAAATTAAAATTGTAGTTTATATCGTTCTGTCATTATTTTACTCCATTTTTTGGATTTATATTACAACTAGCTGTGCTCGCGACTTCGTCCGCGTGGAATAGTGACTTTCGGCAGCATTTTTAATTTTTTAGGCTCTTTTCCCGTTTTTGAAACATTTTTCACTGATGCTTCGCTCTTATTGGTCGCAGCGTGATGATATATAGCCTAAAGCCTTCCTTGATAAATGGACTATCCAACACAAAAAGAATTATTCAATTCGAACCAGTAGTTCCTGAGATTAGCGCGTTCAAACAAACAAACAAACAAACAAACAAACAAACAAACTCTTCAGCTTTATATATTAGTATAGTATATAGCCTAAAGCCTTCCTCGATAAATGGACTATCCAACACAAAAAGAATTATTCAATTCGAACCAGTAGTTCCTGAGATTAGCGCGTTCAAACAAACAAACAAACAAACAAACAAACAAACAAACTCTTCAGCTTTATATATTAGTATAGAGTATAGATACTTACAACTGTTTTAGTAGATAGGTCAATTTGGCAACTCTTAAGTAGTCCATCAGAGGCTTGTATTTTATACTAATATTTATAACTGGGGAAGATTTTTATTTTTGGATTAACAAAATTTTGTATTTTATAGTAAGTTACTAGAAGAAAGAACTTTTTCCTATTGCGAAACTATCTTAATTGTTGGCAAATTTAATAACATATGCTAGAAACATAGTTTTATTACGTTTTTACGTTACTTAATCTTTATTTATAGAAAATTTAAGTCTCAAAACAAAAATATAATTGAAACGACATTTAACGACACGACATTTTAATCTATTTATTCATATTCAATTTATCTATATGCAATCCATATCGAAGTTCCTCCTGCGGCTGAGCTGTTTACTTCTGTTGCTCTTGCGCCAGAACATGCTGCAACGGACGCATGCTGCGGCTGCGCTTGCGCAGACAAGGATTGCTATCGTCGCCAGCGCCACCAAGACGTACCACTGTGTATGGTCTGCAAAACAAAAGGTTGATAAAAATATAAAATACTTTTTTTATTAAAAAAAATTTACCTTACAAAGTAATTTTTGAACGTTAGATTAGCCACCTTGTATTGAGAGAAAACAGCACGAAACTTGACAAGGGGTAATTCCTTTTTATGGAACAGTGTTAAAAACTATACAAGTTTAGAATTTAAAAATAAATAAGTACCACAGAGAATATAAATAGAAGGGGTGGAAAAGCGACTATTCGGAGGTAGCGTGTTTGCATTAAGATTGTGGTATATTTTTAAAAGGCTTACAGTCTTACAGTGTTGGCATCACATAACAGGGCGCAATGTTAATTGTTACTATTTTTTATTATTTTTGTTACATGTGTGATTTCAATAAATGTCTTTTCTTCTTCTATCTTCTTTCTTCTTTCTTCTAGTTGGCCGCTTATGGCCTTTACAGCGTAACGGAATTTTGGGGCGGCGAGAAACTTAAAGTTTGTACATAGTAACAGACTAGGGATATTCTCGAATGGTTTCTATACGCAAATTAATCCATCCTCATCATCATCATTAGCCTATTAGTCCACTGCTGGGCATAGGCCTCTCCTTGTGCACACCGAGCACGATCCGCGGCTACTCTCATCCAGCTCTTGCCACATTGCGAAGATCGTCGCTCTACCTAATCTGAGGGTGTCCGTGTCCCACACTACGTTTGCTGATACGTGGTCTCCACTCGAGAACTCGTTTACTCTAACGGTTAACGATTCTGCAACTAATTCGACCAGCCCACTGCCGCTTATGCTTGCTAATATGGTGGGTTATGTCGAAAAATGTTGAAAAAACGAGCGGGATTCGAACCCGCACCCCATGACGATGATGATACGTTATAGTATTTTAAATACGTAAAAAAACTGTAATTAATCAAGTACTTCAACCATCTCTGTGGTCTTAGGTCTCGGGTTCGACTTCCATCGGAGAGAACATGTTTGAACTCGGTTTGTTTGGTGGTATGGGCTGGTTTTGAGTCCGCCTGGCTAGCTACCACCATCTTATGTGGCCTTAACATCAATATTAGTAGAATGGTTTTGTTCCGATAGTCACAGATATGATAGTCGTTCCTCAGTAGTTGAGGATTTCGGTTGAAGTGCGCTTCCAGTTTCGGCTTTATCACTTAACACCAGTTGTGATGAAGGCCAAGAGCTTAATCGTAACAAAATAATAAAAACTAGTGGTCGCCCAGTGGTCGAAATTCAATCGTAATTTTATTAAGGCTGCATGGATTGTATCCTGAGCAATGAAAAATTTAAAAAGATAGAATGTGAGCTTGGGCACAGATTACCTAATAGTTTGGATTGGCATTGACTGATTTCGGCCGCTCCTCTTCAATTTTTAAAATTTTTGAAAAGACTATATTTAAACGTGTGTGTCAAATACATACTTATGCGTGTGTGTCAAATACATGGTAGTGTGTGTAATGTCTGTTTTATTTATTTAATGTATTTTTATGCATAATTTAAAAAAAATTAACATTCGGATAACCTTTTCTATATAAACTATAAGTGTGCGCATACTCCTCCGTCCGCGCAATTTTCGTAATAAAGGGGTACAAAGTTTTTGCTTCACGTATTAATAATAAAAATAAGACGTCAATCCGTATTTGTACCTTTATTTGTAAGATTTATAATTTCTTCCACGCTGGTAGCGTTTTCTGAATCCTGAACTCCTTCCGTCGAAGTGATGTTATAGTATTTTTTGAAGATTGTCCTATTGCTGTCATTGTATGAACGAGTATCTGTAATAAAAATGAATGTAGTCAGTTTGAAAAGACTGTTGGAATAACCTTTGGCTTACAAAGAAAGAGTGGATAGCGTTCTAAGAGGACATCACCTTTTTTGGTCTAAATATAAAAGTGTCGGCCAAAAAGAAATAATGCTGTGTTCACTACAAATTTAAGGCCATTATCCTTGATTTTGTTTGAGAACAAAATTTACTTTTCGTTAACGTGACGAATGGACTGGCTAATGAAATGAAACTCCCACTAAATACAAGGTGTTTGGTAATATGTGCATAATCCCAAAACATGCCTATGTAACCAAGTATAAATAACAACGTGATAACATGCAAAATCATATTTACGTAGATTTACTTTTACATACAAACCCTCAAAGTACATCATTTTTTTGGGCCTTTTCTGAAAGTGCCGGCCAACAAAAAAAATGGTACGTATTATTAGAACTAGCCATTTGGAGTACCTAATAGTTAATACAGCACAAAAGTTGTAGGATTGCTCTGAGCCAAGTTATACAAGTTCGAAGATTCATTATTTTCTTAAACTTATTGATTCCTGAAAGTGCTGGAAAACATAAAATTATGATAGATATTGTTAGAACTAATGATCCGAAGCAATTGTCATTGTGAAGCGTCAAGCGACCGCTTTGAAAATGATACGAAAAAATAAATGAAAAAAATAAATAGATGTATGAAAATGATGAATCATCGAACTTGTATAACTTGGCCCAGAGCAATCCTACAACTTTTGTGCCATATTAACTATTACTCCAAATGGCTAGTTCTAACAATACATACTATTTTTTTTGTTGGTCGGCACTTTCAGTAAAGGCCCAAAAATGTATGGAGCCCGAATGATCTCCTTTATTTTATTACATTATTTTTGTTTATCCCTGACATGTTTTTATTTCTGTTTTTGTAGGACCACGAGGTTGACGACCGAGAACAATGTATTAGCTATACTTAGGGTCGTCACTTTACAATTTTACTTAGTAACAAGCAACCTCAATAACTTGGCCATGTGGTGCTTTTTAGGAATGTTCATAATTTTTCGGGGTTCTATGCACGGTACCCTATCTGCCATATCCGGGATTATACATGTATTACCAAACACCTAAACACCTGTGTAGGTACCCTGGTGTTACACACTGATTTTTTTTTCTATTTTTATTTGTTTTAAAAATATATAATAGATATAAAAATAAACATAATTGAAGTCTTTATCTAAGTTCTGTCTTACGGCAAGCAAATGTGGCTAGCAAATTATTATTTTTTAACTTATTTAAGTTTATCTAAGTTTACACAAATCCAAACTACAAAAAATATGTGATGGATATGGAAGTGAATCCAAACTAAGTAGACCTGATTGTGAGACATTTCAATACATATTATTAGAGACTATTCAAAACTGACAATTTCTCCAGGAAAGCAGTGTGAGCAGGCCTCCAACAAGGTGGACCGACGATCTGGTGAAGGTCGCGGGAAGCCGCTGGATGCGAGCAGCACAAAACCAGTCGTTGTGGAGATCCCTCTGCTTTGTTCAGCAGTGGACGTGTTTTGGCTGAGATGATGATGAAGCTAAGCTCCGAATAGTTATTCAGTGTTTTGTCTCTTTTACTCTAATTTGACATGACGTTAATGACAGGAACAAAACACGGAATAACAATTCGGAGCTTATGCATTGTTGATTTGTAAGGCACTAAAGATACACCAACTTACAATTCCTTTTTGTACTAGCAGTCATCGTGTAGTTTTTAAAGGTCGTTACCGACTTAGTTGTCGTCGACAAATCGTGGTTCTTTGAAAAAAAAAACCGGTAGATATAGTCAGTTTCGTTTGCAATTGACAATTCACTAGTGGTTGATAAAGATTCGTTGCTATATTCAGTTACGTTGGTTGCAATTTGCAATTCACTAACTGTTGTTAAATATTTGTCGTGGTAGTCAGTTTCGTTGATTGCAATTCGCAATTCACTAGTGGTTGGTAAAGATTCGTTGCTATAGTTAGTTTCGTTGATTGTAATTGGCAATTCACTAGTAGTTGACAAAGATTCGCCGCTGTAGATATAGTCAGTTTTGTTTGCAATTGACAATTCACTAGCTATTGTTAAATATTCGCCGCGGTAGTCAGTTAACGTTGATTACTATTGGCAATTTACTAGTGGTTGATAAAGTCTCGTTGCTATAGTCAGTTTCGTTAATTGCAATTGGCAATTCACTAGTAGTTGACAAAGATTTGCCGCTTTAGTATTCGGTTTCATTGATTGCAATTGACAATTCACTAGTAGTTGACAAAGATTCGCCGCTGTAGATATAGTCAGTTTCGTTTGCAATTGACAATTCATTAGCTATTGTTAAATATTCGCCGCGGTAGTCAGTTTCGTTGATTGTAATTGGCAATTCACTAGTGGTTGATAAAGACTCGTTGCTATATTCAGTTTCGTTGACTGCAAAAGTTGGCAATTCACTAGTGGTTGACAAAGGTTCGCCGCTGTAGTATTCGGTTTCGTTGATTGCAATTGCCAATTCACTAGTGGTTGATGAATATTCGTTGCTATAGTCAGTTTCGTTAATTGCAATTGGCAATTCACTAGTGGTTGACAAAGATTCGCCGCTATAGTATTCGGCTTCGTTGATTTCAATTGGCAACTCAATGGCGAAGATAGTTTGTTTAGTTGCAGTTACATTTTGTAAAGACTGGTTGCCGATCCTGTCACTATGCGCTGGGGTAACTCGAAAACCGTCATAGCCAGCATCCGAAATAAATATAAACACTTGAGACTTCGTAAGTTTATCCTCATCATCATCATCATCAGAAAAATCTTGAATTTGGTATTCTGTGAACCGCATTAAGATTTTCACAGAAAAATAGAAAAAAAAACAATAAATTTTGGGGGTTCCCCATACTTAGAACTGAACCTGAAAAATTTTCTTTCATCAAACCCATACGTGTGGGGGATCTATGGATAGGTTTTCAAAAATGATATTGAGGTTTCTTATATCATTTTTTCTAAACTGAATAGTTTGCGCAAAAGAGACACTTCCAAAGTGGTAAAAAACTTCTAAAATAAGAGAATGATAAAACTAAAAAAAATTTAACAAAAAATAAACCGACTCCAAAAAAGTAGAATGATAAAATTGCACTAAAAAGTAAAAAATAAGCGTTAGACTTATGTAGACAATAATTTTATTAGGAAAATATATAGGTACAATTATTGTTATTTTTGGAGCCGGTGCCAGCCAACGAAGTTTTTGGAGCCGGTGCCAGTCCGCGTTTGTAGTCAAAATTTCATGCATAAGATTGAATGTAGGTACTATTATGATTTTAATTTAAAGTATGTTGTTAAATGTTTATGTTAAAGTTACCTTGGCTGGCACTGACTCCAAAATAACAATAATTGTACCTATATATTTTCCTAATATTTTAGTGCAATTTTATCATTCTACTTTTTTGGAGTCGGTTTTTTTTTTGTTAAAATTTTTGAATGAATGAATGAATGAATGAATGAATGAATGAATGAATGAATAAATGAAATATTTAATTTGCGCTTGAGAAAGGTACATTTTTGGTCTTATTCTAGTTTTCTTCTCTTTCTCAGCTGACAATGTAGCATGCAAATAATTTTAAATAACAATTACTAAAAATTCTAATTAATTACATACATATAAAAATACAAAATTAACACTTCAAATTGTCAAAAACCAATTAAATAACATTTTAATAAAAATACAAAATTAATTACTAGAAATTGTCCCTATTCAAAAATATGTCAAAAATATGTCAAATCAATATTTGTTTATTTCTTTCTTTTTAGTGATTTGTTAAAGTCGATTTATTAAAAGCGAATATGGGTAGACCTACTATACGCGCTGCTCGTATGAGACAGCGCCGTTTAAATGAGACAAGCGAAGAAAACGAGAAACGCCTATCTCAAAGTAGGAAATCAAAAACTGAGTTCCGGTGCCTGCCTTCTTTTGCTTCGTCATAGTCGCTTAAATATCTTAATCGAGATATTTTATCGCCACCCGTGAAATACTTTTCATTGAGGAGTTCCGATGGCAATCTGTGGTCTTTTTCATCAATTACATTTCCTCAAATGATACTTTCTGAATGCAAATGATTGATTTACTTCTGAAAATACCAAAATCGCTATAGGTATGCCTACAATATTTCAGGAGTTCCCCCAATTCTTTAAGGATTCCATTATCAGAACTGGACCAAATTAAAATGGGACCACACGGGAAGCACTAGCTTTCAAATAAAGAAAGAATCATAAAAATCGGTACACCCAGTCGAAAGTTCTGAGGTAACAAACATAAAAAAAAATAAAAAAAAATACAGTTGAATTGATATCCTCCTCCTTATTTTGAAGTCGGTTAATAACCTCCTCCTTTTTTTGAATTCGGTTAAAAAAAATATATGATGTATGCAAACTTCCACCGAAAATTGGTTTGAACGAGATCTAGTGAGTAGTTTTTTTTTAATACGTCATAAATCGTAAACCGCAATTTGCCTTTCATTCAATCAACTCAAATATAAAAATAAAAAAACATTTAATTTCATAAACATAAACGAACTACAAGAACTTTTATATTATGTTACTTGCTGCTACGGAACCCTTCATAGGCGAGTCCGACTCGCACTTGGCCGCTTTTTTCTTTTAATCATTAGAAAAAGGGTTCAGCGACTGATTTGTGTCTTTAGCGTATATTGAATACAGACCACCTGTCTTCCTAGCTGTCAGCCAGTAAACAATGAATATCTATATAATTTTTTGGCGACGAAACTGTGTCGAACACTGGGCTCAAAATGTCGAACATTGGTACTACGATAGTCATTACTTTGTAGGTCTGCCCACACTGCGCTTTCCGGTGCGCGGTCGCCACTCAAGGACCGTTCCGCCCCAGCGGCCATCAATCCTGCGAGCGATGTTCTTTCTGCCTTCCTTGTTAGGTATTAAGTTTTAAGTTTTACGTCTATAAGCAGATATTCCCTGTGTGGTGCCGGGGATAAAGAATTGCACCACCCCATCTCTTCCCGTGGGTGTCGTAAAAGCCGACTAAGGGACCATTCCAGAGGATGGGCAGCAGCATCTCTCTGAGGTTACCCTCAACCTACTGCGATCGCCAACCCGCCTGCCAAGCGTGGCGATTACGGCAAATACCCCTCATATTCTTTGGTGGAGGCATTTGTCCATCAGTGGACGTCTTTTGGCTGAGATGATGATGATGATGATGAAGTAGATATTTGATATTGTTTGCTTTTTTCAGTTTTAATATTATTGTTTTTTTTTTTCTGATACGTCCCACCAGTGCATGTCGTGGCGACCTATAATTGAGACAGCATTTAGCTTTAAGATAAAAATCATAGCTTCTTTCGTGTTGTAATGTATGTCTTATTGGTTGTCCTATTTAAATAAATAAATAAATAAATAAATAAAATAAATAATATCCTTTGTTCTTCTGCGGATCTTCTCATTTCTGATTCGATCACGCAGAGAAACCCCGACCATAAGAGTCCTCGCAGACTGCAGACTTTTAATCGGCCAATAGTTTAGTCGGGTTGGGTTGCAGGGGCGCACACTGTGTCAACAAAACAGTTGGGTTGGGCGTGAGTGCGCAGACTAGCCAACCAAAAGTCAGCCGATTGATTATATTCGCTAGGTAGTTGGTTGGTGGCTCATGGAGAGGTCTGTCGCATATTAGTGGAATGTTGCCCAGAAATGTTATTATTGCTTTTATACAAAGGAGAAGAAGGATAAAGAACAAAAGAAATCAAGAGTATTGGGTGCATCCCATCAACAGTAATAGATTATTGCAAAAGTTTTACACGATTCTTTCAAAATTACTAGTTTACCCGAAAAAAATTACGACCATTCTCGCATCCAACGCGGGGCGAACTGAAGCTGTCGGCCGACCAAACTATCGGCAAGTGTGCGGGCGGGGAAGAGCGCCGCCGTACTGATCAAGCGGTCGGCCGATAGTTCGCCGATAGAATAGTTTGAAGGCAATTGTGAAGCCCTTCAAACTTTTTTATCGGCCGATACTGAATCGCTGTAATGTGCTCATTTGCATACTTCTCCATACTGATTAAGACGCCGACCAAACTATCGGCCGATCAAAAGTCTGTAGTGTGCGCGTACTCTAACCCTCTCCATTGCTCTTTGAGTGACCTTAAGCCTTTTGTACTATCATCACATAGATAATACATAAAGTTCCTGGATGACCGAGCCTTGCTCGTTATTTTTTTTAATAATGTTTACACTTTTAAACTTTCGTGTTCCATATTTAAAAGCGGATTAACGCAAACTATTAGTAAAAAGGTATCACACCTTCTTTATACCCGACGTTTCGACCGAGTTACAACGGCCGTGGTCACGGGCTGACTGACTACTAATTAGCGTTAATCCCCGTTTAGTTTTTATAATGTTTTCTAATAATGTAACCTAGCTAAATCGATTTATCGTCCCCGAAACCCCCTGATACCAAATTTCATGTAAATCGTTGGAGCCTTTTCCGAGAATTAGATTATATGTATACAATATACATACTATTAGCTGACCCAGCGGACTTTGTATCACTTTGACAGTTTCTATGTCAACAATACAATCAAATCGTTTCTATGACAACAAAATAAACAAATCGTGGAACATTTTGTATTGAAAAATTAAATTGTATTAAAAAAAATGTTTGGGGTGGAACACTCTTATAAAAATAGATTACGACCGATTGTCAGACCTACCGAATATACATATAAAGTTTCATAAAAATCGATCGAGCCGTTTTGGAGGAGTATAGCAACTCACATGGGACACGAGAATTTTATATATATAGATAAATATACAAGAATTGCTCGTTTAAAGGTATAGATAGTACCTGGTTGACCGAGCTTTGCTCAGCTTTGCTTAGATCGATTTATCGCCTCCGAAACCCCCTTGCATACTAAATTTCATGAAAATTGTTGGAGCCATTTCCGAGATTCAGATTATAAATATACAAGAATTGCTCGTTTAAAGGTATAGATATAGATAAATAAATAAATGAACACAAAAAATTAAATAAAATATAATATTCAGCTAGACAATGGAAGATATTCAAAGTCAAAGGTCTAGAATTTAATTGAATACGGGTTCACCCATTATCTCATAACAAAATACCAATATGTCAGTAATCGAAATTGGTGGTTTTGCCGCAGGATTTTGCTGTTGAACGCCTCTGTGGTCTAGTGGTTAAGACCAGACTTAGAGGGTCCCGAGTTCGATTCCTAGCGGGGGGTACATGTGTGCTGTTTGGGCATGTTTGTTCGCCTGGTTAGCTATCACCATCTTAATATGTCGCCATAACATCACTGTTTGTAGCATTGTTGTGTTCCGGCGGGAGCTAAGATAGTCAGTGCCTCACTAGTTGAGGATCATGGATGAAGTGCGCTTCCATCAATTCGCCTCATCATCATTTAACATCAAGTGAGATCAAGGCCCGGTGCTAAAATAATATTTAAAAAAAAATTGAAAAAATCCTGCTTGTGGAAAAATTTTAACATTTGTGTTTTTGTAATTTGTTCTCAACAAAACTTGCGTTAAAAATTTATAAACAAAACAAAAAAAAATTTTTTTTTTTCTTTTTAGCATATCCCAGACAGTGTATAGTGTAGTGTAGCTCTGGTTTGCTACATTGCAATAAATACATTCTATCTTCAACACCAATTTAATTATTTTTGCTTTCAATGTTATTCTTTAACTTGCAAGAAAGAGTAATGAACGATTAATTCGCGGTACTGAAAACATAGGCACTACACATAAGAGGCGCCTTAAGTCTCGTAATAACATTAGGGCATTTCTACGGGTAGAGCAGATTGAACTACTGGAGCGAACAAAGTACTTTTAACGTCTAATTACGTACTTGAAAAAAATCACACATGTTTAGAGGTCTCTTGACCTGATGGAGAGCATATCTAGAAAACCGTCAGGCTTTATATAGAGCCAAAACAAAATCCTAAAGTTCAAAAACGGGCAGAATTTGGTTTAAAATGACGTGTCCGGTTTCCAAAATAGACTCGTTAATGCTTCATAACTTTCAAAATAATAAGTTGCTAATTATAATTCCACCATTTATAGAACAAGGGATAGATAATAAAGCCATTTATGTAATTATATTTATTGTGAATCCTTGGGTTTTAATACAATAACATATTTTGATTTTGTCCGAAGCGTATGCCTCAATTCGGTGTAATTTAGTTTTGTTTACCTACATCACTAACTACGCGTAGTACGAACTTCACTAGCTAGTTCCCGCAACCTGCCAGTTGCGCCCGAGCAGCCGAGCATATGGACAGGGGGACTGTGCTGCAAAGGAGCATTTTTCAAAGGTACGAAATTATTCGGTGCTTTTGGGGTCGGGTCATTTCTCAAATCGGTGGACGACATTAATTTTGTTTATGAAGTATTTATTGAGATTTGTGCTAAATTAATTGAATATTTAAGTGATTTCTGCCAGTATGTTTTGTAGAAATGGTTTCAATTTATATAGTTTAGAAGTTATTTGATGATATATGTTATTTTCTCAATTCGGTGGATCTCAATTCCATGGAAAATGCTACACCGAATTGAGAGAACTTACACCGAACTGAGATTTGTCAATAATAGAATAGAATACTCTTTATTGCATACCATATACATAACAAATAAAGCTGCTTGGGCGTTTTATTGTGTTTTTTTTTCAGATGGGCAAACTGAGTGAAGCCGAAAAAAAGGAAAAGAAAAGGATTGCGGAAAGAAGGAGAAAGGAGAGAATAAAAAAATATTCGAATAATGTAATAGACATAAACAAAAATACAGGGAAAGATATGCAAAAAGAAAGGCTGAAGGTAAGGTAAAGAGAATGAGTGAAAGACCACGTCGTGAAAAAATAGCTTTGAGGAAGTATTACAGAGAACATTCGAAGAATAGTTACGAAAAGAAGAAAAAAACTTACTCAAAGTTCTAGACGAAAAACCTATTTCGCTTCCTTCTGATCTTGAAGTTTTGAACAATCACGATCCTTTGAGTGCATCCCGTACCCTTGTTACGAATTCTCCAATATGTGTTACAGAGCCTCAGTCTCCGATAAATACCTTATCTAATTCTTTAGTACCCGTTTCTCCTACTATTTCTGATTTAGAATCAATTGGAGCCCTAAGTAATGTTACGCCAAGTTCACTTTCAGCTGAGTGCTTAAGTCCAATAACAGTTCGAAAGTTCATAAAGACTTGATTGATGCAGCCAACAACAGTATCACAGAAACACCCAAGAAACAGCCATGTGCGCGAACGTCATTCTTTACAAATACAGGGTAAATAAGAAGTTTAAATTACTGCATCATAGGATAGCTGAATTACAAAGAAAGAATCAGACATACCAAAGAATAAGAAGTAAAAAAATAGCCGCATGTGTCCTGGCAAAAGAGTAGCGTGATGTATACATATTTTATTACTAAAATGGAAATGAAGACTGATCAAGTTAAATTAAAATTAGTAGGTAGGTAAATAATTAATTAATACAAGATTATAACTCCTTTCTTTGTTTCTTATTGAAAAAGAATATACACACTGATTTAAATTTTTGTTTTATTCAATTATTTTTTTATTTCAAAAACATTAAAATAGGCACTTAAGCCTGAAATTAACCATTGACTATCAGAGATAATCAAAAACGTTTTTAGGTATTTGTAATTTTGGTCATTCATCACATAATTTATATATTAGGTGACAGTGTTTCTAGATTGGCTGGGCTAATTCTAAATACGGTGATTCATATTCTGAAGTCGCTGGGCCACTTCTCAATTCGGTGATTCATTTTCTCAATTCGATGCGTTCGCAATTCGGTGATTAACTTATCCCGTAAACCACTTCACTATATTTAGTCCCATTGTCATCATTAGATTCAGAATGGAATATACTTCAATCTTTGCCATTAAACTGCTTATAAAAACCAAATAATAATTTAACCACCGAATTGAGGAAAATAATACCTTTCTGTAGAACTGCTCATTATTAACTTTTATATATTCGATGTCTATACCAGACTTAGAGTCAAATACAAAGTTACGTTGAAAAATCTACAAAGAAGCGTCATAAATCCAATCAAGCGTAATTTATATTTGTTACGCTTGATTACGTTCAAAAAGTTTCTGAAATGGCATTTATGATTTCGTGTATAGGCAAAACTTTAATATGAAACATTAAAAATCGATGTAGCAAGACAGTATATCTAAATTATGTTTATTTGACGCTTTGAGTTTGATCTTTTGTTTTGAAGTAATTTAAATTACCCTCTAAAAACATATTGCTTTCTTTAGAGTAGTCATATAGGAATTCTACGCCTTAAATTTTGTATCGAAATATTGCTTACGATTATTTTTTATAGTAGGTACTTTTTAAGTAGGCTTGATATCCTCCGTGCTTCGGAAGGCATGTAAAGCCGTTGGTCCCGGCTGCACTAGCAATCGTTAATAACCACCAATCCGCACTGGGCCCGCGTGGTGGTTTATGGACCGTTCTCCCTATCCATCCATAGGGAAGGCTCGTGCCCCAACAGTGGGGACATAAAATGATGATGATGATGATGATATCCTAGACATGTTCTATAGCAAGGGTGGCCAACCTTTTCGGCAGCTGGGCCAAATTTCGGAAAAAGGATTTGCAACCGGTAGTGCGGCCCCTACCAAATTTTAAGTAGTTGAAAATGAAAATGTGAGAATTAAACACACATTTGTTAGTTACTTTTATTTACAAAATATGATAATGAGATGTCTGACTTTGTTTGGCAGAACTAAGTACAGTGCATCAATGTTGATATCGACTGAGGTTGTTGCTACACCTAAACAGTTTTCCAGGTAAACATCAGTAATATGTTTGTATTGATTCTAAACGTAAAACAGAAGAAGTTCGCGGTTTTGTTGAACAAAAGTAAATTTTTGGGGACTCGGCTCCACGGGCCACAAAATGACACTCGGTGGGACGCATGCGGCCCGCGGGCCTCGGGTTGGCCACCCTTGTCTATAGGGTTGTCATCATGTCTGGGCTTCTTGCTGGCCACTTTTACATTCCGACATCGAGTCGAGTATTATCCTGCATTAGAAGAAATTCTTCATAACCCTATGACAAAACATGTTCTTGAAGGATGTCTTCGTTGTATCGCACTGAATTTAGACGACCCTCCACCACCACTAACTTTGTACGTGCCTCGGAACTGATCCCGCCCGAAACCATAACGGAGCCTCCATGGAAGCTGACAGTTTGAATAGTAGTAATTGGCAGAAACCGTTCTCCATGCCTTCTCCACACACGCTGACGACCATCAGGGGCTCTTAAGGCCACTCTGCTTTCATCAGTCCACATAACTTTGCTCCACTGCACAAAGATGCACGCACGGACCTGAAAAGTGGATGCACGTCGCTCTGGCCTATTACGGATAAAATGGATGCCATTTTTGAAAAAGTGGAGCAAGATCGGCATATCAGTAGTTACGACGTAGCTGAAGAACTGGGAATTGACCACAAAACAGTATTGGCGTATTTAAAAAAAACTGGGTACAATAAAAAGCTCGATATTTGGGTACCTCACGAGCTCACTGAAAGAAACCTAATGAACCGTGTACTCATTTGTGATTCTTTATTACGATGTAATGGAACCGAACTATTTTTGAAGAAACTGATAACTGGTGATGAAAAGTGGATAACGTACGACAAGAACTTGCGAAAAAGGTAGTGGTCAAAGGCCGGTCAGGCTTCACACACTGCGGCGAAACCCGGGTTAACTAGCAACAAGGTGATGCTGTGTGTGTAGTGGGATTGGAAGGGCATTTTTCATTATGAGCTGTTATCATCAGGCAGTACCATCGATTCTGAACTCTACTGCGAACAACTGATGAGATTAAAGCAAGAAGCTGAGAGAAATCGGCCGGAATTAATCAACAGAAGGGGTGTGGTTTTTCATCATGATAACGCTAGACCTCACACATCTTTAGCCACTCAGCAAAAAATAAGAGAGTTTGGCTGGGAGGTGTTAATGCATCCGCCATATGCACTTTCAGATTTCCACCTGTTTCGGTCTCTTCAGAATTCTTTAGGCAGTCAGGTTAACATCACGAGAGGACTGCCAAAACCACTTTTCGCGGTATTTTGATCAGAAGCCCCAAAATTTCTATAGCAATGGGATCATGTCAAAGTTATCGAACAAAATGGCACCTACATACTTTAGTTAAATTTAAATAAACTATATTAAAAAATGTCATAAATTTTCTTAAAAAATGCGAAGAAATTTTTTCCCCAACCTACTTATTATATTCTTTATTGCACAAAAAACACACATACAGAGAACAGTTTACAAACAATGGTGAACAAAGGTGGACTTATCTCTAAAAGAGATCTCTTCCATCCAGCCAACCTAAGGTGGAATGGGAGCATCATGTTTAAAAGGAAGCGACAAAAGTGCAAATAAAAATATCATAACCTAAGTTATGTAGGTACCTACGTTACTCTTAAGGCGGTAAATGTAATACGAGTACAGTACAATACAGTTGACAAAATGAAAAATAATAAATTACCTGCCAAAACACCGAAACCAAGAAATAAAAAAATCACTTGATACACCATTTTGCACTTCAGCGACAAAAGTAATAGGTACAAATCGGCAAATAAGCAAATATAAATATATTTTTACCGCGTTTTTAAGTAACTCTATAGACAACCGAATGCCCGATGCGACTAAAAGCTCATCAAGAACTACACTTACTTATTAAGTGTGTATTATCTATCAGTGTCATAACTTATGACTAATATTTAATATCTTCCACGTATTTCCCTTGGGAACCAAGACGTTATCCTGATATCAAACGTGACAATAATAAAAATACGATACTATAAATACATTTCAAAATACCCATCAGGGTTTCCAGTGCCAATTTAATTTGCTAATCGATCACTTTAACTGACACTTTACTGAAATACTCTAGGGGTTGGAAGGTATATCATTTTTCACTTCTCATTTCTGTTATCCTTCATCATCATCCTTTAAAGAGTTTAAGTTTTCGACTGACTGACGATGGATACTAATCCATGGTCATGGAAAAATTAAAAAAAAAAAACCTAGGTACCTTCTTTGTCAACAGAGGGCCTGTGAAAACTAGAGTTATCGGTACCTATGGCTTTGTAGAAATAGAAATAGAGATTGTGATAGATATAGAGATAGGGATAGAGATAGAGACAGAGGTAGAGATAGAGAAAGATACAGAGATAGAAATAGAGGTAGAAGTTGAGGTAGAGGTAGAGATAGAAATAGAAATATAAACAGAAATAAATAGAAATAGAAATAGAAAATGTCTAAAAAACAAAGAGAATTATAATTATTGTGCGATACAAATTCTCGTTGGTTTTTTTTTTGAGAGACTTGGCCGATTGCCACTGGCCATTTTCAGCATCACCGCGGACTCGTTATGGCTTTGAAGCAGCGCTTCCTGGGCTCCTGGTTACTAACGAGGAGTTAAAATTATGCTGTGATCGAGATTCGAGTGGCAGATAAAACTCGCACTAGGCACTTGTTTTCTCGGATATTTCACTATTCAAACTAGTCTATCCAAAATCAATATCTTGGCCATAATAGTAATGTGCTTATTAGATTATATTCATAACTTTCCGAGGCCCTATCCACCCTATGCACCCTATGCCCCACTTATCTGCATTCGTGAACAGGCATTACCAAACACTCTAGCTAACCTTTAACTCCGGCTAACTCTTTCTCAAATGGTAAATAAGTAGGTACCTACTCTAACAAGATATTCTATCTTCCGTTTGAGATTGACTATGTGTGTGAGCGATGGTAGGTATATCTGTGAGTAGTGGTAGTACCACATGAGTAATTAATAAACAACGTTAGGCGGCGGAACGGGGGTACTAAGCCGAAAGGAGGTTATAGTATACATGATAGTGAATAACTTTTTTTTAAATCTTTTTTCTTTTTTTTTATTATTTTCATTTGATTGGTCTATAAAAATCTAGTAGGCTACGGTTTTGACGTAGGTTCTCAGCAAATAGGTTTACCTCTAATGCCAATGTACTTACGGGCATTGTAAAGAGTCAAGTTTTCTTTCCATAATTGGACTAATTTATCCAATAATATTAACTTTTAATTTGTTTTTTTTTGTGACCACCAGGGTACCACAGCGCTGTTAAGCTGTTAATCTAAAATTATCCATTTTTAAGGAAAAGTTCTTAGACAAAAGTTATTTAATAACATGTATACTTTACCCTCCTTTCGGCTTAGTACCCCCATTCCGACTAACGTTCAGTGTTGCAAAAGTCAAAAATTAAAAATCGGTAAATTTTCCAGGCAAAAATCGGGAGAAATCGGGAGATTTAAAAAAAAATATATTTTACGCTAATTACTGCCTAATAACAGCGTTGAAACCAGAAGAAATATTAATATCTTTAACACAACTTTTGCAATTTGCGTAGTTTTTTCCTTTCAGACTTTTTTTAAGCCACTTAGAGCATTCTGGTCGTGATTCCCATTCCTCTTTATAATTTTGGGAGTATTTTTTTCGTTTAGTTCCAGTACTAGTACTTGGGGTGTTCTCATTCGAATCATCGGAATCGGACATTGTTAGTAAATATAAAGTACCTAGGTAAAGCACAACAAAACTAGTGCACTTGCGAACGAACGAAACGATAATAAAGTATAAAACATCTTAGTACATTTGCCAAACATTTTGTACTTGAACATCGATTTTTTAGAGAATTTCCCCCATACACTCACCAAACAATAATGAACCTTATTTTAAAGTTATTTCGATATCCCATTGCATTGTTTTAGTGTTACCAGGTTAATTTTAGTGTTGTCTTAAGAATTGTTTGCCACCTTAGTAGTAAAAAAAAAAACAAAATAGAAATTCGGGAGATTAGGTCGTGAAATCGGGATATCGGGAAAGAAGAGCCGAAATCGGTAGATCGCCCGATAAATCGGGAACTTTTGCAACACTGCTAACGTTGTATTGACGCGTGTGGTAGTCCCTGTAGTAATGTACCACAAGATAAGGAGATCCCAGAATGTAAGCTTATTACATACCTTGCTACCTTCTGCAGTCTGCAGTTATTTTGAGATTGTACGCTGTGACTTTCTCCAGCGTTTCTGCAGCGGCTTATTACAGCACAGTAGCGATACAGTCGTTGACCCTCCCTTTAAGCATAGCCTGCGCTGCGCTTTACACCGAAGAGTAGGTAAGTACCTATAAAACACCAACGACTTTAAACAGTCAGCAAAAATACCGGGACCGTACTGGGCTGTACGTCATGTCATCACATAGCACCTACAATCGCTATGAAGGAGTACCTATTTATTTATTTATTTATTTATTTATTGCACTTATGTATACAGTATCACTTTCATATAATAATAAAGTAATAAAATAGTATATGATGGCCTGTTACAAACCCTGTTAGGGCATCGCAAAATTATAACTATTCTTATATAATAATAGTAAAAAACAAAATATAAAATTAAAAATATTGCCAGCGTGTGAGCTTTCCGTGGACATGTATAAGAACTTATTTATTGTCTTTGTCTGACATAAACTCTAGTATTGAGTAGTAGCATTTTTGTGCTAAATACTGCTTTAATTTTTTTTTAAATAAGATTTCATTTTTTTCGGTTTTAATATTTTTTGGTATTTTGTTAAAGATAAGGATCGATCTATAGTAGGGACTATTTTTAATAACACCTATACAAAAGTCTATTACTTACATTAAAATACTTTAATCCCTAGTGACTAACTAAACACTAAACTTAAAAACTAAACTAAACACGGAGTAACTACTCCAAGCTTACACTTTGTTTATTAATACGGGGGTATAATTTTAACTTTATTCCCCTAAACGCGAAGCCATTAAATAAGATAATTAATTTTGGCGGGAAAGTGAAGAGTCATGTCATGCCTGCGGTTTTGTTTTATTTTCTAAGTGTTATGTCAAATATCAATGTGAAATAATGGTGGATTATTAACCGTTAAGTGTTCGTGAGTGTGCATGAGTGTTGGCAAACAGTGCAAACACAGTGCAAAAACAGTACACGGCACTTTTCAAATTCTCTGAACAAGTCCGCGTGAGGAATTAGTGAAGCCCCACATCTTTACTGAGATACTCGAGGGGTTGGGGTGTATATCATTTCTCACTTCTAATTACTATTATCAGTCATCATCATCTTTTATTAGAGTTTATTACAGATAATACTAATGACATTAAAAAACAAATGACATGGCAGCATTGTCTATGACCTTAGCCGGTTCCTCAGGGAACGAACTACACTTTAAAAAAAACTAATATACTTTCATTGTTTACGTTTTGATATCACAACACAGTAAATTAACACAAGCTTGTTTTATGGAAATAAATAACTATTTCAGAAATAAGTTCATCACTCACGTGATAAAGTTCGTTTTTATTCGAACGCAGTAATGTTTAACGTTTAAGTTTTATGTAATAAAATATAGAATGACCGATATGCAGAACAACATTTGCCGCTTCTGTTTCAATGAGTCTACTCAAGAACTATCAGAAAACAGTCCAATTTTTATTAAACTAATTACTTCTGTGCGCATTGTGGTAAGCAACTATTTCTTTTTGAAGATCTTATAGCTAGGTACCCTTAGAACAAACCCCTAGAAACAATATTTACCTCTGCTTGCAATGTGACCTAGCTACTCAGGGTTTAGTGTTTTTACCATATATTTTTTCAATTGTATATTATATATAGTAAACTTAATTGTTTTAAAGCCAATTAACCCCTGTTGTCCCAGGAAATGTAGACACAATAGAAAAACAATGTTTACTGGACTCATATTGAGTCATTGGGCCGCATGTGATTAAGGAGCCATTGCTGAACTGCAGTGCTCAAAAAAATAATGCTAATTGCTGTACTATATCTTAAAATGTTTTTAAGTCTTGTAGCTATTACCTTTGCAGATAAAACAACTTGAAGAACCATTTCCAAAAAAGATATGCAACAACTGTACAGATAGAATCAATGAAATATACCAATTTCATCAAAACATTACTGAAAGTGAAGCATTACTAATTCAGTACAAAAATAAAGGAAATGGGGAACTGAATAAATTATACTTTAGTTTACAGAATAAAGTAAAAATTAAAATAGATACCAACACTAGTTTAGACAATAAGGAAAATGAAAATATTGACAACATCAAAGTGGAAGACACTTTCAACACTTCAGAGAATGATGACAATATTTATGATGACTCCAATTTGGAAACAATAAAATTTGAATCGGAAGTTAATTTAGAAAATATGCCACACAAACAAAAAGCTATCAATGAAAATACAAGCCAATCAGTATTTATTGACAAAGATATTGAACAATCAGTTGTTTTGAGTAATTCACAATTCAAATGTCTAACATGTTTTGAATTATTCGATTCCCATAGTTCCCTTCTCCACCATTATAACACAGAGCACTATCAAAAAACAAACACTGGGATTGTTGAGAATCACTATGAAATTGTGACTTCATCAAATGGAAGTAGTTTGTTTAAATGTAAAGAATGCAACAAAGAGTATAATAACAAAAAGTCAATTGTCAGGCATAACTTACTAACTCATACAAATGAGAGACCATTTATATGTAAATTGTGTGGTAAGTCAAACTTCTAAATAAACTAATTCGTCCGCAATTTTATTCTGTTCAATACCTGTTTCATGTGATAGTCATGGAGGTCCCGGGTTCAATTTCCAGTAGAGGTACATGTTTTGGGAAGCTCGATGGCGCAGTGATCAACGCGCCCGGTCTGCGATTGCTAAAGTCAAGCAACATTCGCATAGACCGGTCATTGGATGAGTGACCTAAAATTTATCATCTCGAGCTCCTCCGTGCTTCAGAAGGCACGTAAAGCCGTTGGTCCCGGCATTAGCAGTCGTTAACAACCACCAATCTGCACTGGGCCCGCGTGGAGGTTTATGGCCTGTTCTCTCTAACTATCCATAGGGAAGGCTCGTGCCCCAGCGGCAGCAGTGGGGACATAAAATGAGCTGATAATGATGATGATGATGGTACATGTTTGTGCACTCGGTTCAGTTGGTGGTATGGCTTGTTTTAACTTATGTATTACTAGCGGCTGCTCGCGGTTTCACCCGCGTGGTTCCTATTCCCGTGGGAATATCGGGATAATAAGTATCCTATGTTTTAATCCAGTTTATAAGCTATCTGTATGCCGAATTTCATCCAAATCCATCCATCCGTTGCAGCATGAAGAATAATCATAATCATATCACACACACGTGTGATATGATTATGGTTATATAGTATAATTTTATGCATCATTTGTTGTAAAAAATTACAATTTGGAAAAATACAGTGTTGAATATATTCCACAAGCGGGATTTGAACCCGCATGACATGCTGGGTCAGGTGCATTACCGACTATGCTATCGTGGCTATAAGTATCTAACTTGTCGAAATTAATCAACACTATCTACTCTTACTTCGTAAGCCAAAGGAGCATCTGACCCGGTTGCAAATTCGATTCTCGCTTGTGGACTTTTTTCAAATTATAATTTGTTCTTAAAAAAATTTGCTCTCTTTTTTCAAATTAAGTAAATTATAGATTTATCATAAATCATACTCTTTAACTTGTAACTTGCAGGTAGAACATATAAAACTGCATCAGAAATCATTCGCCACAGTCGGGCCCACAATGGAACGAGTATGTTCTGTAGCCACCAATGCGGTTATAGTACGGTGTACCTGGGTGCCTTGAAGGAACATGAGAGGAGACACAATAAGGCTGAACTGAAGGTAAATGAAAAATAATCTACAATGCAAAGATAATAAAATATACGCCTATATGGCCGAGTGGCAAAGCACTCGGCTCGATACTCGAAGACACTAGGTTCGATTACCAGGTTGAGCAAAAGACTATAACTTTTTTATTTGTTATTTTGTAAGTATTTGGTCGCGATCTCACCTGATGATGTGGCCTAGGATGTAGCATAGTTGCATAGATAAGGCCTGTTAACTCTTTCCTTGATAATGTCCAGGTAGTATGTATCATCATGATTGGTGTTCCTTCTCGCTTGCCTCGTAAGCCATTAGACAAGACGTTTGCACTTCCCTTATGCAAAACTAATATTGGCAGACACGCTCCTTTGGTCAGATGTTGCGCTCAATACAATGCTCTAATTAAAAAAGACGCGAATGGAGGCCTGGATGTCTTCCGTGACAAGTTACCCAAATTTAAGGCAAACCTTCGCGAATTGTTGGCCTTCTAAAACATGCCTAAAGTGAAATGATTTAATTAAATGTCTAATCAATTATTTTTCTAATTTGAAACTATTATATTTTTCTTTTTTTAATTTTTTTTTTAGTTCCTAATTACTGTTACAAGTGTTGTGTACGCCTGTAAAAGGTATATATATAAGAACTCATTGTTATGTATTTGTAGATTTAATTGTTGTATATTATATACTGTTGGTGTACCTTTCCAATAAATAAATAAATAAATACAGATCATATCACTTAAATATATTTTATATACACATATATTTGCAATCATCCATTATACGAACACTCGCACACACATACTCACATAGGTTATCTGTTTCTCATTTGTTCCTTTCTTTTTTTCCTTTTGTTCATAATTTGTTAAAACTTTACAAAGTTAAAATAAATAGTTACTATTTGCAGGGTGGGCCTGGCGACCTGTAGCCCAGGTTTCCTTTTTTATGAAACCTTTATCAGGCGCCAGTCTCTCACAAATATAGGATACTATGTTAATTTTTAGTTAATAAGTCCTAAGACTTTTTATATGTTAGACTAATCTTATGTACCTATTTTTGTGATGGAAAAATAAACATATTTTTTATTTTATTTTATTATATCAGGAAACAGATTAGCAGGCATGGAACTCCACTTCTTAGCTTTAGACACTGTTAATTTTTTTGCAAGATATTTATTTATTATCTATACTCTAATTGTTCTCCAGTACAAATGTGAGAAGTGTGACAAAGGCTTCCAAGTGAAGACGTGGTTTGAACAGCACCAGAACGTCCACACGGGCCTGAAGCCGTACGTCTGTGACATATGTGGAGTTGCATTCCACATGGACAGGTATAACAACATTAAATAACTTAAAATGTTTATATAATTTTTAACGCAAATTTTGTTGCGAACAAATTACAAAAACACAAATGTTGAAAAAAATTCCACAAGCAGGATTTGAACCCTTCTGACATACCGGGTCAGGTGCTCTCCCAATTGAACTATCATGGTTCTAATCAGCCCGCCGATATTATTCAACACTATTTACTTTTTACTTTGAAAGCCAAAGGCGCCCATTCAAACTGCTCTCTGCTCGTGGAAATTTTTTCAACATTTGTGTTTCTTTTTCTTTTTTTTTAATAACTTTATTTACCTATATTATTTTAAATTTTGCTTTCACAATGCTATACAGGTTGACTTTTTATCACCGTCCAAACCTTCTGAGATGACTCCCGTGATACAAACGAACAACTCTTACTATTGGTCCAACTGCCAAACTGTATATAGCCCTATGACCCTGTATATAGTTACAAGATAAAATTTTACTAGGAAATATCAACCAGCCTCAGGAAGTTCGAGTGGAATCAAATCAAATCAAATCAAATAATTTATTTTGCACACTGTTACACAGAGAAGGGTTACAAAAATAAAAAGAAGCATAAAAATATTATGGTGAGCAGTGAAACAGTGGCAAAAAAGTCTCCGGCTCAGCATGTGTCACAGCATTAGCAAAGCCATCGCCATGACGCTGATTTTCAGACGGAGGCCGAGTTGCATTCGTATTCGAATCTCTCGAGGATCTCTCTCGTTGAATTTTTCTAGTAATTTGTGGTTTACGCTGCAAGCCAGCGGTATTACGTCACTGTGAAGTTACTACCCTCACAGTTGAAAGAACACTTGCAAGTATTTAACAAAGTCAAAGTCAACCAGTCTTAGGAAGCTCGACTGGGAATCGAACCCACGACCTTTGGATAACCAGTCCAATGTGTCTGGTCGTATGTAGCGTTGCCAGGTGTCCCGATTGGCGCGGCGGGATATCCTGATTTTCAGGGGTCTGGTGACAGGTCCCGATTTACCCTCGATTGAGTGAAAATTTTAACTAGTAACTGATGTTTTGCAAATGTAGATATTATTATATTTTCTCTTTTGTTTTTTTTAATATGTGTGATTTAACTTTATATTTTGTGTTTTTATTTGTGATGGGAAGTGTCCTTTTATGATAGGGCATTTTCCAATATTTTTGACGCTGTAAGGGAGAAAAGAGCTGGATACTTGCTGAGTTTCTTGCCGGTTCTTCTCAGTACAAGATCTCCCGCCCAGAGTAGACTTACGAACCGATGGCATAATGACGTTCATAAGAGCTATTTGTAGCCTAAACTGAATGAATGATTTTGAATTTTGAATTTTGAATTGGGACGCCAAATGTCCCGATTTTTCGCTAACCTCTTTGTTTATAGTGTGTACTTTCGATAATTTAGACAGCAATAATCAATTTTCATGTTGTTATTATATATTTTTTTTATATATATATTTTACGGGTAAGTGCCTTGATCTCACCTGATGTAAAGTGATGATAAAGCCAATGATGGAAGCGCACTTCACCGGGATCCTCAACTAGTGAGGCACTGGCTATCTTATCTCTAGTTGCCGGAACACAACAATGCTGCAAACATTGATGTTATGGCAACATATTTAGATAAGATGATGGTAGCTAGCCAGGCGGACTAACAAGCCCTACCACCAACCAAACCGAGTACACAAACATGTACCTCCGCTGGGAATCAACCCCGGACCTCTGGGTCTAAACCTGTGGTCTACCACTAGACCACAGAGGCGGCTAAAGAAGTTTTTGTAGAAGTTTATCCGGTTTTAGTATTATTGTTTTCATCAAATCATGACGATTCACAAAAACCTGCATTTTTTTAGCAATTGTAGCTGTCCCGATTATTTATACCTTCCGTCCCGAAATTTGACACACTAAACCTGGCAACACTAGGTCTATGTGTGCGTTGCTCAGGTGCGGTACGTATTATGCTTACCTTCTCTTCTAGAGCTCCTTATCTTGTGTATATAGGGTCTAACAATATCAATAAGCAAACGTTTAAGGGGATTATTTATACATTACACTGAGCATGCTCACCAAATTTGGTTCAAAACTACAGACTCCTTACCAAGATAATCAACAAAACATTATCATAATTACCAAAAAATACACCTTTTCCAAACCTGTACTACACCCACACAAAGATAGCCGTATATGTATGAATGTCATACAATGATTTTTCAATGTGTGCGTGTCTCTGTACACTATCTTTTTATTGACGCTTGCGTGCGTTTTAGTAAAGATACAGCATGTTTCATGATGTGCATTATTTTAATTGATTTAGTTTGTTAGAAAACATAACTTTGAAAGATCACTGTAAAACAGGAGCCCATATTTTGTCAATGTATTCAGAATGATGTATAGATACCGCCCTTAAACGTTCGCTTATTTATTTTGTTAGACCCTGTATAAATAAAACGAAATAAATGATTGCTTCCAGATATTTGACAACGCACCGTAGTACCGTCCATCCACAGTCATCGAATATGAAGCGTTATGTTTGCGTGCACTGCTCTCTCCCTTATGACTCACGGAAGGCTCTTACTCTACATTTGAAGGTAAAAACCTACTGATAATTCAACATACGCGCACACTTTTTTGTTCTTTTATTTGATGGCTTCTTGCAGTTAGTGGGTCAAAATAATTTTCTTACAAGTTACAGAACGAGTAATAAATATGTTTCTTTTGTTAATATATGGTAAGTAATTAGAAGTGAGTAATGATTTACCCCCCAACCTCTCGAGTATCTCAGTAAAGATGTTGGGCTTTACTAAGTCCTCATGCGGACTTCTTGAGAGAATTTGAAAAGTGACGTTGCACTGCTTTGTTACATTAGTCAACACTCATGCACGCTCACGAACACTGAACGGTTAATAATCCACCATTATTTCATTTCACATTGTTATTCAACATAACACAAATTTTATAAAATAAAACAAAACTGTAGACATGACTCTTCACTAGATCTTTTTTGTAATTGTGCTGCTTTTGGAACGAATAAATATATACCTATCTTCTTTTTTTTTTTAAATTTTACTTTCCCGCCAAGAAGTACTCACATTTATCTTAAGTAAATTTTGTATTTTGTGCTTTAGGTGCACGGAATAAACACCAATTTCCTCTGTGACCTGTGCGGGAAAACATTGTCGGATAGTAAACGACTGAAATTTCACAGGAGGATGCACCTCGGAGTCAAACCTTTCTCATGCAGGTAATAAATACTTACCGCCTTACCAGAAGGCTCAAGGTCACTCAAAGAGCAATGGAGAGGGCTATGCTTGGGGTTTCTCTGCGTGATCGAATCATAAATGAGGAGATCCGCAGAAGAACAAAGGTAACCGACATAGCTCGAAGAGTTGCTAAGCTCAAGTGGCAGTGGGCAGGGCACATTGCTCGCAGGACTGATGGCCGCTAGGGCGGGATAGTCCTAGAGTGGCGACCGCGTACCGGAAAGCGCAGTGTGGGCAGGCCTCCAACAAGGTGGACCGACGATCTGGTGAAGATCGCGGGAAGCCGCTGGATGCGAGCAGCACGAAACCGGTCGTGGTGGAGATCCTTGGGGGAGGCCTTTGTCCAGCAGTGGACGTCTTTTAGCTGAGATGAGGATGAGGAAGTTCGAATAGTTATTCCGTGTTTTGTTCCTGTCATGTAAACGGCATTTGAAATTAGAGTAAAAAAGACAAAACACGGAATAACTATTGGGACCTTATTCTTTGTTTATTTGTAAGGGGGTTATTATTTGCTTTTATTTATCCCATGCTGTTTTGGGACGTGAGAATAATTTATCAGCTGCTTAACTTCCCATGAATGTCGTAACAGCTAGGGCATGTAATATAGGAAGGTTCTCAATTCCGATACTGAATTTCGATATTAAATAAATAAATAAACTTTCCTACACTCACACCAATTATCTAGCCCAAGAGAAGCTTCGTTATGAAACTCGATAAATGGTTACTAGACAACGGATAAACATACTTAAAATACTTAAATACATAATTATTATACATAGAAAACACCCAGACTCGAGACAATTTAGAAAAACTATGATTTCGAAATTGACCCAACCGGGGATCGAACCCGGGACCTCGGAGATGGCGACACCATGAAAACCGGTGTACAAACCACTCGACCAAGGAGGTCGTCAATATCCTCGATATTGATCTCAATATCGGAATTCCGATATTAAAATCGGAATTGCAAATATTCGTTATAAATTACATACATCGTAATGTTGGATTGGATACAATAAAAAAAATGGATACAATATAAAAATAAATATATATATAATAGGGTATCCCTGTGTGGTGCCAGGGATAAAGAATTGCACCACCCCATCTCTTCCCGTGGGTGTCGTAAAAGCCGACTAAGAGACCATTCCAGAGGATGGGCAGCAGCATCTCTCTTAGGTTACCATCAACCTTCTGCGATCGCCAACCCGCCTGCCAAGCGTGGCGATTACGGCAAATACCCCTCATATCCTTGGGGGAGGCCTTTGTCCAGCAGTGGACGTCTTTTGGCTGAGATGATGATATAATAGGGAAGGTTCGTGCTCCAGCAGTGGAGACATAACATGAGCTGGTGATACAATGTGGTGTCGGGATCATCTATCGAGTTTACACAAAATTGATTTTTATGGTATGTTTTGTTTACCCCTTTTTGAGAAAAGGACGTGACCCTAGTGTATGTATGTTTTTTTGCGTTGTTTTCAGCACATGCAAAAAATCGTTCACAAAGAAGTTTAATCTGGAGTTGCACGAACGAACGCACACGGGTGAAAAGTCCTACGCCTGCTTGCTGTGCGGGAAGCAGTATAGCCAGCGAAGCACGTTAAAGAGGCATAACAAAAGGTAGATTTTTGATGGTTTTGTCTTTCCTCTCGCTTTCTTGCATTTAGTGGGAGTGATTTCGTGAAATGGGACGGAAGTGTGTAACAGGAAGTCGGGGAAGCGCTCAAGCGCGCGGTGGTAGAATTGGCCGTCGGGTGGTACCAATCAATCGGAGAAGCCATTTGATTTGACGAATGAGCGCGCGAAATTTTCATTAAAAAGAATTATTCTTTGTTATGAAAAATCATTTCAAACCATTTTACCTGACCCATTTTTTCAGAATATAATGTTAAAATTGCTTATTACTATGTTAAATATCATGCATATGATAGACCAGGGATTAGCAAACTACGGCTCGCGGGCCATCTCCGGCCCGTAAATGATCGAAGTCCGGCCCGCGACCATCAAACAAAAATTCATGTGTATCAATATTTTTATTTCACAAAAAAAATATTTATTTATTGAAAAAATACAGCAAAAACTTCAATAGCCTGGCCCGCCATAGATTTTGTTAGTAAATATTGTCACGCGAATGAAAAAGTTTGCCTATTCCTGTGACAGAAAGTAGTCGCATGACTACATTGACATGACATTTTATTTTTTAATTTGTGGCTTCGTGCGGTAAGCACTTTTAGCCGGTGTCAAAGATTTTTTTAACAAATAGTAGGTATTCTTTATACACCGTACTTCTGTTACTCCTCCGTTACTGTTACTATGTTACTGTTGTAACGCCTCGGTGGCCGAGTAGCAAAAAGCTCGGCCCGATACACGAAGGTCCCGGGTTCAATTCCCAGGTCGGGCGAAGTGTTGTGTTTCGAATTTATTCGGTGCATCGCCCGGGTTTGTGTCACCCACCCGCATTTGGCGAGTGTGGTGATTAAGCCATTACCCATAAATTGTAGTGATGACTTGATTTCAATGATGGAGGCCTTTGCCCAGCAGTGGGACAGTTATAGGCTGTTTACTTTACTTTACTACTGTTACTGCTGGGTACAAACACTTAACGGTCAATAATCCACTATTATCTTTCATTAATCTATACTTAATAATAAGTCTTTACCTATAAAATTGGAGTTCTTTTCGCACTTACTAATAGGTGTATTACTACTAAAATCTAATACCGGTTGTTAATATTAACACCTTTAATTAGGACTATGTTACTTAGGCTTCAGGACTAACAATGTTTATTCATTTTGTGTCTTTATCGCCCAACTTTTTTTTTAATTGACTTCTTTTTTTGTTTGCGGAATTGACCTTTTGTTTTATTGTAGCTATGAAGGACCTTGATTTTTTTTCTTTTTAATGTCTGCTATATTTAGCTAGTAAAACAAACACACAACTCTACAATTTTTATAGTGTTAACATAAATAGATGCTAAGAAAATTAAAAAAACGTTAGTATGAAAAATAAAATTTTATAAAAAATCTTCATACAAATCTCCAATTTCATAGGTAAAGACCTATTATTATAAAGCTGAAAAGTATGTTTGTTTGTTTGGTTGAACGCGCTAATCTCAGGAACTACTGGTTCGAATTGAAAAATTATTTTTGTGTTGAATAGTCCATTTATTGAGGAAGGCTATAGGCTATATTACATCACGCTATGACTAAAAGCAGCAATGAAAAATATTGCAAAAACGCATTTCTAAAAGATAGAATACTCTACCAGCACACGTTTCCCCTCCTTCCTATGACATTCAAACGGGGTCCTTCAAACGAGGCGTGAAGAAGCACCTGGGCCGGCAGGGTGAGGGTGACTGATGCTGCGTTGTTTTCACGCTGCACCAGTTGTCTTCGCGTCTGGACTCCATTTTCAGTGGAGTCATTTGCCGTGCTTTTTTATATAAAAAAACACCTGATCGATTATTTACTTGTCTTTGGCAAAGTACTGTATTTTACAGTGACGTTCAGCGCTGACTGTAGGTACCTACCTAATAATGTTTTTTCTTTATTTTGTTTCCAGACAACATTCGGACTTGGACCAGCTGAAGTGTGTAAAATGTATCAAAATGTTCACTTCTCACAATCAATTGGCAGCTCATAAGAAACTGTGTGTTTGACATAAGGAGAGTTTTTTATCACAACTGGGTGTAGCCTACCCACCTGATGCTAAATAACAGCTACACTAAGCCGAAGGTGGAACCTTTACCCGGAATTCCCTTAGGAACCGGATATCTCTTCTCTGACTCTCGGATCACAATAATGTTACTAACTTCGTTGGTATAATTATTTACATATAATTTTACTTAAATATTGTTGCGAACAACTTACAATTTGAAAAAAGATAGTGTTGAAAAAAATCCACGAGCGGGATTCGAACCCGCACCCCATGACATGACAGGTCAAGTGCACTGCCAACTATGCTATCGTGGCTCAATCCAACTCGCCGAAATTAATTAATTTAAAACTTTTGCTACATATATTATACATGGCGGACTTATTGCCTGAGGCATTCTCTACCAGTCAACCATAGGGTGGTGCAGAAATAACAAGGTAAGTGCAATTTGGTGAAGACAATAATTTAGAAATAAAAATAATACATTATGAAACGCACAATATATACATACATAAAATTAATCAACACTATCTATATCATCAACGATGTTAATGACGTAGTTGTCGACATTGAATGGGGCTCCTTTGGCTTATAAAGTAAAAAGTAGATAGTGTTGATTAATTTCGGCGAGTTGGATTGAGTCACGATAGCATAGTTGGCAGTGCACCTGACTATGTCATAGGGTGCGGGTTCGAACCCCGCTCGTGGAATTTTTTCGACACTTTGTCTTTTTTCAAATTGTAATTTGTTCGCAACATCACGGATTAAAGACCACCTGTCTCGGAATCAGAGTTCCCGAGTTTAATTCCCAGAGAAGGGTACATGTTTGTGTACTCGGTTTGGTTGGTGGTAGGGCTTGTTTGCCCGCCTGGCTAGCTACCACCATCTTATCTAAATATGTCACCATAACATCAATGTTTGTAGCATCGTTGTGTTCCGGCAGCTAGAGATAAGATAGCCAGTGCCTCAGTAGTTGAGGTTTCCGGGTGAAGAGCGCTTCTACCTTCAGCCTTATCATCACTTAACATCAGATGATGAGATGAAGGTGATGTGCTTAGCCGTATAGTAATAAAATAAAATAGAAATAAGCGCTAACACCTACCAAACCGAGTTTAAGTGGGGTGCTAGGAAATAAACCCGCGTGCTCAAGGTCTGAAACCAACTAGTAGACCACAGTGATATTTTTTTTTGTTCTGTAAGCAATACCAACGATTATAGTTTATTAATTAATTCTTTATTGTACATACGCCTGCACATCAACCTATACAAAACTGTTAAATTTCTCTAATCGATATTGATCTTTATACCCAAACGCTAAGGTTCAAAATGTATTAAAGAAATTTTACATTTTGTAGTAGGTTGATCGGCTGACATCTGCACAATAAAATTACAGTCTAAATTACATTATAAAAAACATATACAAGGGTGGATTGGGTTAGTTTTTGTTAAAATCTTATATTAAAATAAGTATGAAATTAATTGAAAAATGTGTTTTTTTTACCTTAATATCTTTAAATGTTTTAGTGGCATCAGTGTTCGAAACTTTAAGGCTAATGTTTGTTGACATAGTTTTCGTCGCCAAATAATAATAAAGAATCATATTGGAAGCAGGGTCATCATCATCATCAGCTCATCCCTATGGATGGATAGGGAGACGGGCCATAAACCACCACGCGGGCCCACTGCGGGTTGGTGGTTGTTAACGACTGCTAATGCAGCCGAGACCAACGGCTTTACGTGCCTTCCGAAGCACGGAGGAGCTCGAAATGATATATTTTTTGGTCACCCATCCGATTCCATCCAGCAATTTTCGCAAAGGCCAGTCGCCTTTACGAAAATTGCTTAACCTCAGCACTCGCAGACCAGGCGCGTTAACAACTGCGCCATCAAGCTCCTCAAGAAGCAGGGGGGGGGGGGGGGGGGTCGGCATTAAATTGTCGCTAAAGTCACAAATCAAGTGCTGACCTCCATTTCTAATGATCAAAGCAAAAATGGGTGGTTCCTGTCGAACACCGGTTCCACTATACCCTATTATAATTTTTTATATTTTTTTATTAGCCTATTTTGTGTCCCACTGCTGAGCAAAGGCCTCCACTCTGCGGCTCCACTCTTCTCTATCATCGGGCACCACATACCACTCCTATAAAGTTAACTAAGAAAATAAAAACAAAATTTTCTGTAGCATTGATGGCAGTTCGAACTTATAAATGAAAAGAATAAATCGGCGAGTACCCAGGTTCGTTATTTTGTATAGGTTTCCTTAGATAAGTTTCGATTTGGATTTGTAACTGGCACATATGGATTCGATCGAACTTAACATGTGGATCGTAAGAGAGCGGTACTTTTTATCCCGGTTATCGAAAATAACGTTTAAAAAGCAACGTGATCGAATAAAGCTTGCACTATCACACTGCCTGCTCTACCTTCAAGGGAATATACGTGTTTTTACATAGGTGCGTATTATTTAGGCAGTTTTATTTACCACCTACCTACCTATTTAAGAAGATATACAAATACAAATTTTGTTTGATAAATGCTTACTTACAAACTTAAAAATACAGTGGAAAATAGTGTTACTTATATATGCATAATTTTCAAGGAGGCAGTTTTTCTATGACCCCACACTAAACACTGCCCATAAAGAAAATTGTATATAGCATTGCCTGACCTGTGGCGGTCAAGTAAGACTTTATTTAAAGTTATACGGGTGGGTGCTAGCAATAATTAATAAAATAAAAAATATAAAAATAAAGCTATTTGTTGTAAAAGGTGCATCACATTCGCATATCTACTTTAGTACCTACCTCCATAAATGTCTCCGTTAGCTCAAAAGAAGTGAGCGAATCTTGAACCTCAAAGAGCATCTCTTAATTCGCATAGCCCCCAAAATGCGGTTGTAGATGAATGGGAAAGAGAAGCATTTAAACCGTTGGGCAATGGTAGTTTTAACTAATAGGTACCGATCGTACTCTAAATACTCGTCTGTCAAGCATCGCCTGATATTCTGGAGAACTGATAACAGTTTTGTGCATAGTCGTTGCCGCTTTTTGAATATAAAGTTTGCGAACGCTGAGTACCTGCGCCTCATTGTATAACGAATCAGTAGGGAAATAAAAAAAGGCCTTCGTAACATCACCTTTAGAACAGCTCATATAGCTCTTTTATGCTTGATCATATAAATTAAAAATAAAACAACGCACTACCACTTTTCAAATAATTCCTTTATAAGCTGAATATATCAGCATGAAATCTCAGTAAAGTGCCACATCTTTATTGAAACTCAAGCGGCTTGGGAGTTATTATTTACTATTTACTGAACATAAGATACCTACTAATAAAATTATATAGTGGTTTGCTAAGGTTTATCACCTATCACACCGCTCGATTACCTATTTTATTTAACGAAAAAAATACTGAAGTCTAGGCTGTATAATTTCGGTCTCTTCGCCTGTCCTACAGACAGAAAGAAAACAAAAAACTACTTTTGAAAAAAAAATCATAAAATAAATAATAAACAAAATCAGAATCACAATTAAAAATACTGATATATTTAGTAATTAATTAAGTCTAAGACATAAAGAAAATTGTGTCTAAGATGGAAGAACAAGAGAGTGAAACTACTGGTCGATGTTGTTTTGGTTGTCTAAGTGGAAACGATGAAAATATAATACAAAATTATGTTGTGAAAAATGAAACTTTAAAAAGTTTATTTAGGGTACGTAAATAGCGTTATTTTATAAAGTAAAGTAGGCACAACTTTAAGTTTGCTGTACTTACGTAAATAAAGGATACACAGTGCATGCTCTGAGCAATTAATTAATTAAAGAAAATAACATTTTGAAACACAAACAAATATTTTGGGTAGGTACATGATTGTTGAATATATATGCCAAAAAATATAAATTAATCAAATCTAAAATTCTCTATGCATATGAGGCTACAATCGGGCGCTGAAAGTCACAACCACAACTCCTATGATTCATTGGTCTACTGAGAGATACTTTGTACTGAGTAGAACATGAAAAGTCATCAAACCATAATTTCCTCTTTGCAACAAACTCAGCAAGAGCATTTCCTTTCTTCCTTACTTTTAAAGCATCAGAACTAATGATGAATGGCCGGGAGGTCTTATAGGGATAGGGATATCATGCATGGGCACTTTTCTTGCTTCGCAAATCAATGTACAAATAGAACTAAGAAACCGCCATATTTATAGTTTGTTGCATTTAAAAGTGTCATCTTTATATAAACTACTTTAGACTACTATATAAATCTGTTGGCTGTTTGTACATGCAATTTTTTTGACAAATTTTAGGATAAATATTTGTTTTATGACACACTGACACCAATTCTACGATTTTCGAAATTTTTGTGTATCTGTTTGTATGTCCTCTAATAACTCAAGAACGGCTTGACCGACCTTGATGAAAATTTGCATGTAGTAAGACCATGAGATTGTGCAAATGATAGGCTATAAAAAAATATTCACAAATTTTCGTACAGCGAAGCAGCTTGTAATGTATAAACCTAGTTAAAAAAATGTTTACTGTCTTAATTACTTACTGAATCTCTATTTTTCATGAAGCAAAGAAACTTTGTTTAGAATTTGCTTTATGGCTTGAAATAGAACTTTAATGTTAGTATGGGCTACTGAATAAAGGGCAGATAAATTGACTATGCCTTGTATTATCATTATTATAGGTTTTTATTATTATTACTATGTATTATCATGTTGCAGGCTGAAACAATAATGTTGTGCTACATTTGCAAGAGAATGGCTCAACATGCAGAAACATTTATTCAAAATGTACACAGCAATCAAATTCTATTAGAGAATTTTCAGGATGTAAGTAACATAGATGAGATTAATTGTAAGTGGTTTAAATGAAATACCTCATATCTGATTGAAAAGTTTGATCGAAGCCTGAACTTTGCAATGCCAGGACTGTGAATGAGTGACCAAAAACTAAATTAATATGTCTCCTGCTCCTTGCTGCAGAAGGCACATTAAGCTGTGTGACCAAAAACCAAATTAATATGTCTCCTGCTCCTTGCTGCAGAAGGCACATTAAGCTGTGTGACCAAAAACCAAATTAATATGTCTCCTGCTCCTTGCTGCAGAAGGCACATTAAGCTGTGTGACCAAAAACTAAATTAATATGTCTCCTGCTCCTTGCTGCAGAAGGCACATTAAGCTGTGTGACCAAAAACCAAATTAATATATCTCCTGCTCCTTGCTGCAGAAGGCACATTAAGCTGAGTGACCAAAAACCAAATTAATATGTCTCCTGCTCCTTGCTGCAGAAGGCACATTAAGCTGTGTTGCAAATAAACAGGCATTTATTTTTGTTAGAAATAAAACTTTGATTTTTATTATGGACGAATCGATTATCGAGATTCAATTTTGTTTGGTGGCATAATGGCCCCATCACTAGTTGTTCTTTTTTTATTCTCTTGTCTCTGGAAAGAAAATATGGCTGGTTGATAGGTTATCGTGTGTTGATAATTAAATAGATTTTATGTAGTAATAAGGGCATTTGGAGCCGTATTATTCTACTTAAGTGGATTGTGCAAATTGTGTTTGTGAGTGTGCGTCGTAAACGAATTGTTTCGGGAAAACAATTAGCCGGGATGTCGGCCACACCGCTGCGGGAGTAACAGGTATTTCAGTGGGAAGGTGCACTTTGGGGTAGTTTGGGTGTGTTTAGGGAACCCTAGAAGACCCGGAGCCGGATTCGGGCCCCATCGGACCATATGGATCCCGTTCAGGACGGCGGGAGCGGCATGGAACTGTAAGTGGAATTTTTTCTATTTTTAATGTATAATTTTAAGCAGTAGCATAGTGTGTGTTGTGGGTTTCCGCAACATTTTGGTAGCAGAGCGTAGTTAATACCGGACCTCTAGGTTAATCGGTGTAATTTTGTGTATTTTTTTTAGTTTGTAATAGGTTAAGCTCATTTCGTGTAAAATCGCACTTCCGGGACAGGTGCGGTTAAATTGTAAGGTTGGTAGTACCGTTGTTTTCGTTCGTTCATTCATTTGGGCTGGGACATTTCTCGGAACGTTAATTGTTATTTAATTTCGTTCAATTGAAAGCATCGAGTCGATTCGGGATAATCGATTCCGTGTTTTCGTTGACTCGTTTTAATTTTGTGTTTAGGTTTATTTAGTTTAAATTATTTATAATGACAGCGTCACGGCAGGAGTTGGCTCAGCAGCTCCGGTGGTTCACCGGGCTGCTTGCATTAGTAGATCGGCCTAACCGGGAGGACGCCTTGGAGACGCGTTCGAAAGAAATGCAGGCTCGTTTCTTGTTGGCCGAGCGGTCGGTAACCGCTCTATTGTCAACCGACCCGGTCGGGGAGAAGGAGCTGGCCCTCCACGCCCAATATGTCAAGGATCTGGAGCACATCCAAGACATTTACGACGAGGTCCTTCAGCGGGTGAAGGACATCGAGCGACTGCGGGAGGGGAAGATTGGGTGCCCTGGAGGTCCCGCATTTCACCGGATGTATGCGGGACTGGGCTGGATTCCGGAACATGTTTTTGGCCTTGGTGGATACTCGGAAGGATTTCACCAAGGCCGAAAAGCTGGCATATCTCCGTTCCTTCCTAGACGGAGAACCCAGACAGCTCGTACAGCATCTGGAGCTGCAGGATGCGAGCTACGACACCGCCATGCAGCTGCTGGAGAAGCGGTACGAGAAGCCGCGTCTTCAGGCGGACGCGCACGTGACCCATCTGCTGGGATTGCCGAGGGTCAACCATAGGGCTCAGCTGAGGGCGCAGCTGATCACCCCGCTCACCGTGTCCTTAAACGGGTTAAGGACGCTCGGACTGCCCGTCGACCAGTGGTCCTTCCTGCTTCTGCACATCGTTCTGGCCAAGTTGTCGCAGGAGATGAGGGACAAGTTCGAGCGGAATCGACTGGTCCACAAGGATCTCGGCAGCGTTCTGCCCACCATAGGGGAACTTCTGGAGTTCCTGGAAGAGGAGGCTGGCCTGCTGGAAAACCAGCTAGCCTCCCAGGAGGCTCCGACAAGTGCGCCGGCCCGCACTTCCGGAGTCTACGGCGCCCAGCCGCCACGCAACCCAGGGAAGGGTCGCGGCAGGCTGGTGGCTGCGGCCGCCATCAACCCCGGCTCTGGATGCCGGATTTGCGGACAGCAGCACTTGGAGCAGCTATGTCCAGCAATTCTCGGGCTGCCCACAAAAGAGCGCCGAAACCTCGTTCGGACACGAGGATTGTGTTATGCCTGCCTGGGAGGACATAGGTATAATGAGTGTCCCCAGGCGAGGCCTTGCGATGTGTGCGGCGGACCGCACCATCGCTTACTGTGCACCCGTAGTGCTGAGGGCTCAGCACCGGTTCGGGAGAGGGGATCTCCCACGGGTGGCGGTTTGGGGCCGGGGTCAACTCCGCCTCCGGAAAGACGGAGTCCGCCACGGCCGCCACACTACAACCCCTCGTACACCCCGGCTCAGGTGAGTTGGGGACCGCCGGAACGGAGCCAGGTTCTGGCTACAACCCGGCACCCGGCGCGACCAACACCAGGAGTTGGTGCCTCTAAGGGCCACTGGGTACAGGGAGCCTCACCTCCGGACCCAACACCCGGATACTCGTACGCGTATCCTCCGCCGCCGTTACCGGAACAACAGCGACGTGAGAACCGTCAACAGTTCTCACCGGTACTGCACGAGTACCCGAGGTTGGAATACCACCCACCCTATCACCGGTATGGTAGGGCAGCTGGATACGCACCACCCCGGATGGTGGCCTGCACGCGTCCGACTTACTGGCCGAGTCATCACGGTTCGACAGGGTCGGCTGCTGGCTCTGACGCGTGACTAGCCTGTGGTCGGGCTACGTCGGAACCGAGGACGGTTCTTTTGCCCATCGCGCAGGTACGCGTTTGGGGACCTAGGGGGGACTTCGTCCGGATACGAGCCCTCCTAGACACTGGGGCACAGGGCTGCTTAATTACTACGAGGGTAGCGAGGCGCCTACGTCTGGAGTGCGTGCCTCCCTCAGTTCCGATTCGGGGAGTCGGAGATACAGAAGTGGGGGGTCTGTCCGGTCAGACCCACATTTCCTTCTCTCCTGTGCATTCCGCTTCGATACGGATCGCGGCGGCCGCGATCGTACTCGACAATCTGCTGGGTTGGCATCCACCGACAAACATTCCGCGGGACGCAATGCCTGACACATCAGGGCTCATGCTGGCAGACCCTCATTTCGAGGAGCCGGCTCCGGTGGACCTCATATTGGGAGCGGATGTACTGGGCTGGATCCTTTTAGGGCCTCAGCGGAGTCTGGGCCGCTCTTCGTTGGTAGCTATACCTACCATCTTTGGACACGTTTTAATGGGACCGGTTTTCGACCAGGAGACGCGGGATGTTTCACCTGTCGTCGCTACTACCTCCATCGCTAGGACGATGCAAAAATTCTGGGAACTGGAAGAGCCTCCCATGGTCTCCCGTCTGGATCCGGAGCATGTGGAGTGCGAAACCTTTTATAAGGATCACACACGCCGGATGGCGTCGGGTAGGATCGAAACTCGACTGCCCTTTATCGACTGTCCCCCTCTCTTGGGAAAATCGAGGGCGTTGGCAGAGAAACGACTCTTGTCCATGGAGCGTCGTATGTCTCGCGATTCGGTGCTTCGGGAAAAGTATATCGAGTTCATGCGAGAATACGAGGCCTTGGGGCATATGTCGCGGGTGACTGTCGACTGGACAACGACAGATCATTTTTTCTTGCCTCACCACGCGGTGTTGAAGGCCTCATCTGGAAAACTACGGACTGTTTTTGACGGATGGACTGTTACGCGTTGGAGGTCGCCTCAAAAATGCCGACCTGCCCTTCGGTAGCCGTCATCCTCTGCTACTCCCCAAAGGAGGACCTTTGGTAGAACTGGTGGTCTCGGATAGACACCTGAAAAACGCTCACGCGGGGTGTAATGCGTTACTGGCGATATTACAGAGGGAGTTCTGGATTTTGTCCTCTCGGAGAGTGGTTCGCAGCGTGTTATTTAAGTGTGTGGCTTGTTATCGGGTGAAGGCCTCCACTATGCAGCCACAGATGGGGGATCTCCCTTCTGACCGGGTTTGTCAGACTACTAGGCCGTTCGACGGGGTCGGTACGGATTTTGCTGGACCGTTTCTGGTGAAAACCACAGCCTATCGTAACACTAGGGTCACGAAAGCATACCTGTGCGTTTTTGTCTGCCTGGCCACTAAGGCCGTCCACCTGGAAGTGGTTTCGGCTCTGTCTACGGAAGCCTTTGTCGCCACGCTGGATCGTTTTGTTTCGCGACGGGGTTTACCTTCTCTCATTCGGTCCGACAACGGTACCAACTACCGAGGCACTGCCAACTACTTAAAAGATGTGAACGATTTTCTGGATAAAAATTGTAATAGCATAAGTCAAGCTCTCGCACAGCGGGGAATCACATGGCGATTTAGTGTGCCAGCCTGTCCCCACTGGGGCGGGATATTTGAAGCCGCGGTAAAATCGGCAAAAACCCACTTGCGCCGGGTAGTCGGGGAAACTACCCTCACGTATGAGGAACTTACAACTGTGTTTTGTAAGGTTGAGGCGGTTCTCAACTCGCGTCCGCTTTGTCCACTCTCCTCTGACGCAAATGACATGGAAGTCCTGACCCCTGGTCATTTTTTGGTCGGTCAGCCACTCACTGCCCTGCCTGAGTATCCCTGGAAGGATGAACGCAGACACCGGATGTCTCGTTTTCAAATGATACAACAAATGAGTCAGGACTTGTGGCGTCGTTGGTCACTGGAGTATCTGCATTTATTGCAGCAGCGTGTAAAGTGGACAGACCGGACGTCGCCCCCTTCGGAGGGGGATCTGGTTTTTTTAAAAGAGGCTAATTTGCCATCGTTATTTTGGAGACGAGGTCGCATTTTAAAGTTAATCTGGGGCGCGGACGGGACTCCGCGTGTGGCGCAAGTGTTGGTTGATGGATCGGTGCTAAATCGCGCAGTCGCGACCTTAGCTCGATTACCGGTTGACTAGTTTAAGATTTCAGGCTAGAAAGCGGTACGTCCGCTTTGGGTGGCGGGATGTTGCAAATAAACAGGCATTTATTTTTGTTAGAAATAAAACTTTGATTTTTATTATGGACGAATCGATTATCGAGATTCAATTTTGTTTGGTGGCATAATGGCCCCATCACTAGTTGTTCTTTTTTTATTCTCTTGTCTCTGGAAAGAAAATATGGCTGGTTGATAGGTTATCGTGTGTTGATAATTAAATAGATTTTATGTAGTAATAAGGGCATTTGGAGCCGTATTATTCTACTTAAGTGGATTGTGCAAATTGTGTTTGTGAGTGTGCGTCGTAAACGAATTGTTTCGGGAAAACAATTAGCCGGGATGTCGGCCACACCGCTGCGGGAGTAACAGGTATTTCAGTGGGAAGGTGCACTTTGGGGTAGTTTGGGTATGTTTAGGGAACCCTAGAAGACCCGGAGCCGGATTCGGGCCCCATCGGACCATATGGATCCCGTTCAGGACGGCGGGAGCGGCATGGAACTGTTAGTGGAATTTTTTCTATTTTTAATGTATAATTTTAAGCAGTAGCATAGTGTGTGTTGTGGGTTTCCGCAACAAGCTGTGTGACCAAAAACCAAATTAATATGTCTCCTGCTCCTTGCTGCAGAAGGCACATTAAGCTGTGTGACCAAAAACCAAATAAATATGTCTCCTGCTCCTTGCTGCAGAAGGCACATTAAGCTGTGTGACCAAAAACCAAATTAATATGTCTCCTGCTCCTTGCTGCAGAAGGCACATTAAGCTGTGTGACCAAAAACCAAATTAATATGTCTCCTGCTCCTTGCTGCAGAAGGCACATTAAGCTGTGTGACCAAAAACCAAATTAATATGTCTCCTGCTCCTTGCTGCAGAAGGCACATTAAGCTGTGTGACCAAAAACCAAATTAATATGTCTCCTGCTCCTTGCTGCAGAAGGCACATTAAGCTGTTGAAATTGCTTGTTTGTAAGATGACATTTTAGTTGCTACAACAACACACCAACCTGCATTGGGGCAACATAATGTTTTATGGATCTGTCTCTTTATGTCCTATTGTTTGACCATTGCCACAAAGTGAGCTAATTATTAAATATAAAGAGTATGAAGAGAACAGTCACCCATCCGATGGAAATGGTCGAATAGCTGGCTGTAGGGTACATCTCAAACTATAATATATATATTTATTTACAGTTAATGAACTCAACATTCCACATGGTCAGAGAACAAGCTTTACCAGTTATAAGTTTAAGTCATTTTCCACTTAACGTGATACAGCTGAACGGTGATCACAGCAAAGATGTTGAAGAGTCGTTCACTGTAATTTACAGTTGCAGCCGACCAAGCAAAGATGTTAAGATTAAGTTGGAAATGAAGGAGGAAGACGGGGAGATTTTAGATCATTTGGAGGGGGAGTTTGTTGATGACGATGGTTTGTTTTTGTTGTTTATTTAAAACATACATTATATAGACATATTGCACATCTACGTAGTTCTTAAAAGACATATACAAGCTGTAAAAAGACCCAAACAAAGCCGAAATTTGTGCATAATGTACATCAAACCAAATAACATTAAGCAAAAATCATTGCCGGAAAACCACTGTCAGCTGTTATCTGTGGCACGCAATGTAACGCGCGCAACAGACTGTGCATACGTGTGTGTGAAACGGGACATGTGTGTGGCTGGCTGGGAATGCTTTGGAAATTCAAAACTTCATTGTCAAAAAAATATTGAAAATTTTGGTAATGTTTGGAATACATGGTTCTCGGCTAAAATTATTTTTCAAAACTTATTTCTATACTTATATAATTTAAACTTTACTTTCCAGAGTTTCAAGATCCATCTGTCAAGGAAGAGGATGAATTCCCCTTAAAAGAACTACTCAAAGAAGAATTGGATGAAGAAGATGAAATTGACTTAAAATGCCTTAAGAAAACATTGAAAAGGAAAAAAGTTAAGAACAAACATAATAACGTAACAGATACTGGTGGGGTTAAAGTTAGAATAAGTAGAGGTATTATTAAGCACAAACATTTAAATTTACAATTTAAATTTAACATTTTAAATTGAAATTTTAAACGAATATTGTTTTCAGAAATCCCAAAAGTAAAACACTTATTTATAACGAAAGAGCAATGTATGGAAGAGAGAGCTAAAATGTTGGTAGACAAAGTATATATTAATTGTTTGTACAAATGTGAAGATTGTATTAAAGGATTCAACTTTAAGACTAGCTATGAGAAACATATGGAGAAACACAGTAAGGTAATGTATTTATAACTTTTTTCTTTTTTTTATTTGAAAAACACTTTAAATTGGGTTGCTTTGATCTTTAATCTAGGGTTGCTATCCCTTGATTCTGAAAAGTTACCCCGTTTTACAGTAATCTTCGGGGCCAACGGCTTTACGTGCCTTCCGAAGCACAGAGGAGCTCAAGATGATAAATTTTTGGTCACCCATCCAGTGACCGGCCATTGCCAAAGTACCTTTACCTTTAGCAATCGCAGACCGGACAAGTTCACCGCCATAATGGTCTATTTTTATTACAGGAATTGGGCGATTACGAATGTGACATTTGTAGGCAGCGTAAACCCTCTGAAGAGAAACTGCAGAACCACATGAGGTACCATCAAAAGTGAGTAAGCCCCTTCTGAACAACAAAAAAACACAAATGTTGAAAAAATTTCTACGAGCAGGATTTGATTCTGATATACCTATGATATACCGAGGTGCTCTCCCAATTGAGCTATTGTGGTTCTAACCAGCCCGCCGAAATTATTCAACACTATTTACTTTTTACTTTGAAAGCCAAAAGTGCTCGTTCAATGTCAACAACTACCGTCATTAAAACTACCATAATAGTGTTGAATAATTTCGGCGGCCCGGTTAGAACCACGATAGCTCAGTTGGGAGAGCACCTGACCCGGTATGTCAGAAGGGTGCAGGCTCAAATCCCGCTCGTGGAAATTTTTTCAACATTTGTGTTTTTGTAATTTGTTTGCAACAAAATTTAAAAATTATATAAAAAAAAATATAAACAAAACAAAAAGTCCCTTCTTAGCTGGTCACAGTATTGGCATCACATAACAGTGCGCCATATGTATGTCTATTATTTTTATTTTTGTTACCTGTTATACAAATTACAGACATCAATATTTACTTTAAATATCATGCAATAGGTGTGATGATGACAGTATTAAAATATAAATGATTTAAAAAAAAAAAATTACTCTGTTTTAATAGGTATGTGGCAGCACAACAGTTGTACCAATGTCCATACTAAGACGCGGGCCAATCACAGCGCAGTACAACACGATCTCTGTATATATACTATAGAATGTTTGTATTACTTTAGCTTGTAAGTTTCATATTGTTTGTCATAGCGCTAGTTGCCATATCATGTTTTAGTACTTTAGTAAGTTAAGTTTTGTAAATAAATATTCTTCTTCTCTACACTAACCACGTGTATCATTACTGAACATAATCAAGACCCTCAGTAATATTGGTGACCTGCGACAGAAAAATAGAAGAACACAATGTCTGAAGAACAAAAAGCCACTCAAGAGCCAACTCCAGAAGTAGCTACGGTGTCCCTTCAAGCCCGCATTCCACAGTTTTGGCGAGAAAATCCGCGATTATGGTTCGCTCAATTTGAAGCCGTCGTCGCTGCGCATAAGCTTGGTGAAGAACAGAAATACAACCTTGTGATACCGGTACTGGAACGAGTGGACATCGAACAAATTAGTGACATCATAATCAAGCCACCGTCGACTGGAAAATTCACAGTACTGAAGAACAGACTTATCTCCGTGTACCAAGAATCGGAAAATCGTCAAATTCAGAAGCTGCTCAGCGGCCTAGAGCTCGGCGACCAGAAGCCAACGCAATTGTTAAGGAAGATGCGTGACCTCGGCGGCACTATGTTTCAAGACGACGCGCTCAAGGTCATGTGGATGGGCCACCTCCCCGCCCAAGCCCGCGCCGTGCTATCCGTCAACAATGAATCATCTCTCGACGGCCTCGCGGCGATGGCAGACAAGATGATGGAGTACACAGAGAGCACGATAGCTGTTGTCTCAGCCACAAAGAACATTGATTCAACGATGGCAAGCCCTCAATTTGACTTTTTAACGAAACAAATTGAAAAGTTATCACTCGAAATCGCCGAACTACGCTCCAGTCGCACGCTGTATCGCCGTCCCTTTCACTCACAACATCGTCGCTCCCGCTCTCGCTCGAAGACACCGGCCGACACGAAACGCAAGCCGGGTGACGCAAACTGGGAATGCTACTACCACCATCGCTACGGTGACAAAGCAAGACGATGCACATCACCATGCTCAAGAAAGAAATCGGAAAACTAGAAGAAACATCGACTATGGCGGGCGTCGGTGTTCCCAATATAACAAGCAACCGTCTATGCGTTTTCGACATCAACACTAGAGAGCGCTTCCTCGTGGATACCGGAGCAGATTTATCCGTTTTGGCGGCCAGAGACAAGAGAAAACACGTTCCATCTAAGTATAATTTGTACGCGGCGAATGGCACACCGATAAGTACCTACGGCGAGCGAACACTTCAACTCAACCTAGGACTTCGACGGAACTTTCGCTGGACATTCATCATCGCTGATGTTAAGACATCAATACTGGGAGCCGACTTTCTTCACCACCACAAACTACTAGTAGACTTGCACCACAGAAGACTCATCGATAACGTCACTCAACTCTCCGTCAACGCGATTGAAGTGACTACATCGCAACCGACTGTCCGCGTGTTACACCAACAGCAAAGTTACGCTGACATCTTATCTCGCTATCCAGATGTACTTCGACCGATGTCACTGAAGAACCCACCGAAACACGACGTCATTCATCACATTGAGACGACCGGACCGCCACTCGCCGCGCGCGCACGTCCTCTACCGCCCGACAAGTACAAAGCAGCGAAGGACGAATTTGAACGCATGATGAAGATGGGCATCTGTAAGCCATCCAATAGCCCGTGGGCGAGTCCACTACACGTCGTTAAGAAGAAAAATGGCTCACTACGTGTCTGCGGCGATTACAGACGACTTAACGCCGTCACTGTTCCGGACCGCTACCCGATACCGCGCATACAAGATACAAGAATTCACCTATTTACTCCATGGCAAGAAAATATTTTCGAAGCTCGATATCAAAATGGCCTACTTCTGGATACCAATAAAAGAAGATGCACCGAAGACAGCAATAATAACGCCTTTCGGGCTCTTCGAATTTAAATGCATGACGTTTGGCTTACGCAACTCCGGCCAGACGTTCCAGAGATTTATGCACGAAGTACTTCGAGGCCTAGATGACTTCGTATTCTGTTTCGTCGACGATCTGTTAATCCACTCAAGCTGCGACCTAACGCCTAAACTCGTACGGTGTCACTTTAAATATCGATAAGTGCGAGTTCGGCAAAGAGACGATTCAATTCCTCGGCTACGAAGTTTCGCAAGATGGAATCAAACCTACACAAGAACGAACTGAAGCAATTTCGAATTATCCAAAGCCGCAAACAGTACAAGACCTAAGAAGATTCCTCGGTATGATTAACTTCTATCGTGACTGCCTACCACATCAAGCCGAGCATCAACATGAATTAAACAAGTATTTGCATAACTCAAAGAAAAACGACAAGACTTCTATTCAATGGACACCTGAAGCAGAAGCTGCATTTGAAAAGTGCCGACAAAGCATTCTCGAAGCCACCACGCTCACGCATCCAGTTCCGAACGCTCCGCTATGCTTGATGACCGACGCTTCAGACCGCAGCCTCAGCGCAGTACTTCATCAGAAAATCGACAACGCTTGGAGACCACTCGCTTTCTTCTCAAAAACAATGAGCGAGACGCAACGCCGCTACAGTGTATACGATCGCGAGTTATTAGCGATGTATGCAGCTGTCAAACATCTTCGTCGACTCATCGAAGGCAGCAACGTCACGATATGCACAGATCACAAGCCATTGTCTTACGCGCTAACTCGACCGTCCAACAGCAGCGACACACCGCGGAGAGAACGCCAACTACATTTCATTAGCCAATTTTGTACTAACATTCAGTACATTCACGGCGAAGACAATCAAGTGGCCGACGCGCTGTCGAGGATCGAAGAAATACATCAACATACGTCAATAATAGATTACAACAAATTAGCACAAGACCAAGGCTCTGACGAAGAACTAAGAACACTGAAAATGAAAAAGCATCTCAAGTTCGCATCTATTACGCTGCCCGACGCCGAACAACCAATCACATGCGAGATAAATACGCCGCATATTCGTCCATACCTACCGCAAGCTTATCGCTACGCTGCATTCAAAGCGCAACACGAACTAAGGCACCCGGGAGTCAGAACAACAAGAAAAATTATGAAGACGAAATTATTTTGGCCTGCAATCAACAAAGATGTTGGAAACTGGACAAGGGCGTGCATCGGGTGTCAACGCGCAAAAGTACACCGACACGTTATCAGCCCTCTCGGCGAGTTTCCGCAATCAAAGAGATTCGAGCACATCCACATCGATATCGTTGGGCCGTTACCGCCATCGCACGAATACCGATACCTAGTAACAATAATCGACCGTTGCTCGAAGTGGCCAGAAGCTATACCTACTCGCGACATATCAGCGGAAACGGTCGCGAAGGCGATCTACGAAGGCTGGATTACGAGATTCGGATGCCCACTACGCGTCACGACGGATCAAGGACGCCAGTTCGAGTCTTCGCTATTCAACTCACTCATGAAGATGTGTGGTGTCTCCCGCATAAGAACTACTGCATTTCACCCGCAAGCAAACGGGCAAGTTGAGAGATGGCACCGCACACTTAAAGCCGCGCTTATGGCTAAGAGCGCACGGGCAAACTGGAGCGAAGAACTACCTACTGTATTACTCGGACTTCGAACAGCTATACGCGGAGACAGCAACGTGAGCCCAGCGCTAATGACGTACGGAGCAACGATCCGAGTTCCGTCAGATTTTTTCGTACCTACAAAGTCGAAGATTGAAGACGCCGAATTTGTTCGCCGACTCACTGAAACAATGTCAACGATAACACCTGTCAAGAAATCGCACACGTCGAGTCAACGCACGTTCATTTATAAGGACTGAGCAACGTGCAGCCATGTTTTCGTGCGCAACGATACCGTCCGAGGCTCGCTAGTACCTCCTTGCGACGGTACATTCGAAGTACTTCACCGTGCGGACAAACATTTCAAGCTACAACTACCACTGCGCACAGCTACGGTGTCAATCGACCGACTGAAGCCGGCGCATCTGTACAACGAAGCCACAACGGCAGAGCCGCATAGCAACACTCCGCCTACGGTACCAGCTCCACCTCCGTCGTCACCTCCGGCTGCGAGCTAGACCTACACAACAAGATCTGGACGCACAATCAAGCCAAGCGTACGCTTTGCTTAAGGGGGAGTACTGTGGCAGCACAACAGTTGTACCAATGTCCATACTAAGACGCGGGCCAATCACAGCGCAGTACAACACGATCTCTGTATATATACTATAGAATGTTTGTATTACTTTAGCTTGTAAGTTTCATATTGTTTGTCATAGCGCTAGTTGCCATATCATGTTTTAGTACTTTAGTAAGTTAAGTTTTGTAAATAAATATTCTTCTTCTCTACACTAACCACGTGTATCATTACTGAACATAATCAAGACCCTCAGTAATAGGTATTCCAATGAGATTTTGAACACCAATCTGAGCTAATGATGTCACGCCTCAGTAAACGTCACTGTGTTGTGTCAATATTCAGTAGACTTTTTTCGTTAAGCAGAGATGTTTACTGAGGCGTGTAAGTTGACGTCACGCCTAAGTAAAGCGGACACGGGACAGGGAAGTTGTTAGAAGTGTATACAGAAGTATACGTCTTGCAGACGTTACCAGTGCGGCGAGTGCGGACTGACTCGCGTGAGCCGGCTCACCGTCAAGGACCACTACACGACCGTCCACTGCACGGGCTTCTACCAGTACAACTGTCCGCAGTGCCCCAAGACATTCACGTGAGTATAGTAAAAATATTTTTTTTAAATAACGGTAATTTTTCGATAGATTATATGGCAGCAGTCTAAATGTTTTTGTGCTAGCTGCGCCGGCGGACTTCGTACTGCTATGACAGTTTCTATGACAACAAAACAAACAAATCGTTAAATTGTTAAAATTGTTGTCAAATAACAATGTAAATCTTGACTCATCCCACAGATTCCACAGATACCTATGCAAGGTAAGTAATAATAAGTCGTATTGCGTAAAGTTAAATCTTTATGTAATTTTAAGCTTCAATAAAAAAATATGTAAGTTTTTGCAAATTTTGTTATTCTTATCATAATACTAGCTGTGCTCGCGACTTCGTCCGCGTGGAATAGTGACTTTCGGCAGCATTTTTAATTTTTGTAGGCTCTTGTTCCCGTTTTTGCAACATTTTTCACTGATGCTTCGTGATGTTATATAGCCTAAAGGCTTCCTCGATAAATGGACTATCCAACACAAAAAGATTTTTTCAATTCGAACCAGTAGTTCCTGAAATTAGCGCGTTCAAACAAACAAACTCTTCAGCTTTATAATATTAATATAGATTTATCTGTTTCAGACGCCAGATTTCGCTACGCAAGCACATGTGTTACGCCCACACACGTAAGGAGCGTGTCTCGTGCACCGATTGCAACAAGACGTATGCCAACAAAGTATGCTTGAAGGCGCATATGATTGTGTAAGTTGTTTCTCTTGTTATCAATAACATAATCTTTATTTGCGGCCCTATTGTGACTTCGTCCGATTAACCCGTGTTCCATGATGGTTTAAAAAATCCTAGAACCCTTTTACAGCGCCACCTACCCGGTCCAATTGTCAATCTAAACCATTCATAGTGGTAGCTAGTCAGGCAGACAAAAATAGCCCTACCAACCATACCGAGTACACAAACAGTTACCCACCGCTGGGAATCGAACCCAGGGCATCTGGGTTTGAGACCGGTAACCACTAGACTACATCATCATCTCAGCTAAAAGACGTCCTGGACAAAGGCTTCCCCAAAGGATCTCTACAACGACCGGTTTTGTGCTGCTCTTCCGGTACGCGGTCCTAACCAGCTCAATTTATGTTCCCACTGCTGAAGCACGAGCCCTCCCTTCCCTATGGATGGATAGGGAGTATGGGCCAAATAAACCATCACGCGGGCCCAGTGCGGATTGGTGGTTGTTAACGACTACTAATTAGTGTTGTAAGAAACTCGAGTCTTGGAGTCTTATTTAATAAGACCTGTAAGTAAGTCTTATAAATAATACTTAGAGTTCAAGTCCTTCAGAATTTGGAGTCTTTTGTAAAAGGACTTGAGTCCTGCCAAAAAGAACTCAAAGACTGAGTTTTTTTAAAAGAACTCATGACTGAGTTCTCTAAATCCATAGCTGTAGTTTAAAGTAAATAAAATAGCAGTTAACAAATTATTGATTTATTAGGTACGTAATTATAAATTTAAAAAAAAATGTAAAAAAATATATAATCTATCCGTTGTGTAACCCATAGTATAAGTATTTGCTTAGTTTGGGCTAGATGGCGCTGTGTAAATTGTTCCGGAATATTTATTTATTTTATTTTATTTATTTTCTATAAGTAGACGGTAATAAGTGTGTTTATTATTTTATTAAGACGTTTTATAACTCGCATTTTGATTCAGCAAATCGTCAGTCTTCAGGTAGATACTTTTGATTAGGTTATTTGCGTTTAATGCAATTAAATTGTTACTAATTTTCATTGTACGATTTATTTTCAATCAGATTAGTAATTAAATATGTGTAAATAAATATGGAGGACGATATAATATCATCCATTATTACCTATTATAATACACCAACTCAAGTTCATGACTCAGTCTAGCTCAAAGAACTTAAAAGACTCGAAAGGACTTGGAAGACTCAAAGGACTCAAAGGACTCGGACTAACGAATCCTAGTCTTGAAATCGACTCAAGTCTCGAAATTAAGACTAAAAGACTTGAGTTTTTTACAACACTACTGCTTATGCAGCCGGGACCGACGGCTGCTGTAACGTGCCTTCTGAAACACGGATGAACTCGAAATGACAAATTGTTGGTCATCCATCCGACGATAGGCCTTATGCGAATGTTGCTTAAGGGTGCGCCGACAAAAAAATGCCAAAAATGCAGTTACGGTTAAGTAGATATAATTGAAAATACTATCGTATTAAATGAACAAAATATATATTTAGTATCATAGGGAACGTGTTTACAATTTGTCAGAACCATAAATTCATAACACGCTATAGTTTTTTCTACAATATCATTTAAAGTTGGGCGAAAATCATGAAAACGAGTGGCGGCGTTTAGTAGATTTCTTATAGTTTATCTAAATTATCGTACCTCTGATTTTGTCTAAATAATCATCAATGGATAAACTACAAATTGCTAGACTACATTTTCGATTCATCTAGTGGTTATTTAAATAATTATTTTTTATTAAGCACCTTAAATTCCCCATACAAAATTAGTATGGCCGCGCGGCATCAAATAAATATGGACGACGACATTTCAAATAAAACATATGACACTTGTCACTTACGGACGGCGCACCCTTAAACTCCGCACTCACAGACCGGGTGCATTAATCACTGCGCCATCGAGAACGCGGTCGCCACTCAAGAACTGTTTCGCTCCAGCGGCCATCAGTCCTGCGACTTTACTCGTACTTAATTTAAAAAACCGGCCAAGTGCGAGTCGGACTCGCGCACGAAGGGTTCCGCACCATTATCTGTAAAAATATTTCAAGTTATCTGTTATCGATATTAAGATTAAGTGAATAATATATAACTCAATGTTCTGTGAATATTTTAAGCGTCTACCTGTTGCCGTTATCGATATCGAACAAAAACGAGTGTTGAGTCTCGTTCATAAATTACTTAGCATACCGTCATTTTTAATTATATTTTGATACTACGCACTTGTATGAGATTCTTCCTACCCTCTCCTGACAAAATAACGTCTCGGTCCGTCGCTCCGTGTGCAACAGATTGCAATGGCTGACCTCGCCTACGCGACAGTGTTTTAAAAATCTAAGTAAATCAAGCTAATCTTCTTCCAAAAACACTTTATTCTTATAATTGGATATATCGATACACTAAATACAGCAGGCCTGCTTGTGATTGTGGTAATTGTGAAGAGTGGTGAACTGGATCTCATCTGCAGCAACAGTGAGTGTTTTTTCCCATATAACCTTCCCTTAAATCTTGGTACAAGTGCCTTGCCCATGATGTTTTTTTTGTGTTTTCTAATTAATCTCAGGTTTTACTGAACGAGGCTTAATTACCTTAGTTGTGGATCCGAGCTGAACCAAACCTCTTAAAAAATACAGTCCACTCATATATCATATTTCATCTAGTAAAAATAATTAGTTAAACTACAGCTCAATAAGTGATCCACCCCTTAGGCTTTCATTTATAACCTAAGGAAGCGTTCCATAGCTACTTGCCAGTGGAACCTTAACCATACATTTTTGGTCCTTCGAGCCGGATCATACATTTTTGATCCTACGAGATATTTTCTATTTATGTCAAAACAGTAAATTCCAAGATTAATTCATTACTCGTTTATTTCATATAAAAATTACGTACTTGCTTATTTATGCTGATTTGCTAAACCTAGGTAGGGAATAAATCTACTTATAACCTAAATTGTTACTAAACGCAGTTTATAATTACTCAAGTAAACATAACTATTATAACGTTTCTATAGCGTAATATTCCATTTCTCTTGTAACTACTCGTCGCGCGCGCAGGTTCAGCCACCCGCTTTATTATTTTATAAATTAGTGTCCTGTCTTTTAGTTAACGCTAGCTAACTAATAGTAGAACTTCTACTTAACAGGTACTTGTCTGACCTTGACATTGTCAGTCAAACGCAGATACTTCTGCACCGCGTCTTATCATAAATATCTAGTTAGGTACTTATATCTAATATTATTTATTGCGAACTCCCGCCCCTAATATACTTATAACTTTATATAGTTAATATTAGGAGGCCTAATATACATCGGCTACGATTGTATTAGGTTTTTTACGCACCGCTTATTTACATTAGAGTTTATATACTCGTTGTGTAATTTGTACTTATTAGAGTTAATACTCACCGCACCGCCCCTACACACTGTGTTAGGAGATATAACATACCGTGCTATACGTGTATATTATTTAGTTATTTTTATATTTTATTTCTGGTACTTACTTAGAAACCTTTTCGAGCCTACTTAGGCATTTTATAGTAAATACTTACAATAGACAAGACACATCGGCGTTATATATTTACATTTAATATTTTTACATCATATTCTATATACATCTTGTTCCTTTGTTATCAAACATGTCGGAGATTGATGATAAAACGCAGTTGGCATTGTTGGAGTCTAAACGCAATGCATATTTTACTCGTATGCAATCTATATATGACTTATGTATACAAGATATTACCGATGAGCAATCCAAAAAAAACTTTTCTTAATAATATAATTAATTTAGAAGACTTACGTAGTAGCTATCAACGCATACTCGATGAAGTTAATGTTCTTTCTATGAAGTTACATCCTAAGTCAACTATTAACTATCAATCATGGATATGCTTTGAGGATCTTTATTGTCATGTTAAACGTTTCATTAGTGAGTCTAATTTACAACCAACGACTAAGGCGGAACCCTCTGTTCCCAAACTAAGGCGAAACTTACCTGCCTTACCGCCAATAGAATTAATTACATTTAACGGTGACGTTCGTAATTGGTCTACGTTCTATCACCAATTTAAAGATGTTGTGCATGATAATCCACAACTTTCAGACTCGGAGAAGATTCATTATTTAGTAGGTAAACTTCGTGATGAGGCCGCGACTGTTTGCGCCGGTTTAGCCCCTACTGCTGAGAACTATCATATCATATGGGATGCTCTCGTACGTAAATATGATGACCCTAGGTCATTAGCGGCTTCCTATGTCAACCAGTTGTTAGACTTTAAAACTATTCCTTCTAACTCAGCTGTTGGTTTAGAATCTTTCATAAATAACTTCGATTCCTCGGTTAGGGCATTAAAACAACTTAAATTGCAAAGTCTAGGTGACTTTATTATATTACATTTAGCACTTCAAAAACTAGATTCAGAAACACTTAAATTGTTTGAGATGACCTACCGTAAGGAAATTACTCCTACTTACGACAATTTAATTGAATTTGTTAATGGGCAGAATAAAATATTATCTCGTTCCCTTTGTAATAATAACAAAGCTACTGTTTATAAAACATCACAACATAAATCTATACCTACTCCGAAGTCTGGCCTAACTAAGTCGTTTGTTAACACTCAATCGTCACAAAAACACACTTGTGTTCTATGTAAAAATAATAATCACAATAATCAACTATATTTTTGCCCGCTTTTTATAAAAATGACTCCACGCGAACGTTTTAATGTTGTTAAGTCCAACGCGTTTTGTAACAATTGTTTAAGTAATAAACATACGCTAAATACATGCACTTATAGTACTTGTCGTTTTTGTTCTTCTAAATATCATCACTCCATGTTACATTTTGATAACTTGCATTTATATAAACAACGTGACGTTAGTCATGTGCCCACTGCGACTTCGCAGTTAGTGGTAAATCGCAACAACTTCACTTCAAGTAATAACCGTTGTACGGTCGATAATGAACCATCGTACTCTTGCAATAAGGTCGAAGTTTCTAATGCTCAACCTTCTAATGGTTCAGTTAATGCATCTGTTTGTAACATTTCACGTGATCATGGCGATCGTCGCTCGTTCACTACACTATTAGGGACCGCGAAAATTAAAATTATAGATAACCGCGCTCATTATGTTAGGTGTTTAATTGACCCGGGTTCGCAGAGCGATTATATAACAACAGCTTGTTGTAAACGCTTATCTCTTCCTATCTACACTCAAAATAAATATTCTAAAGTACAAGGTATAGGTGGTACATCTCAGCGTATTATAGGTATAACTACAGTTAAGTTTACATCGCGCTTTGATGGCGGGAATAGTTACTTATCTCAACCGCTTGTTGTCGAGGAGATTACGTCACAGCTACCTGACTCCCGCGTCGATACTTTTATGTTAAATTATTTGGATAACTTACCTATCGCGGATGATGATTTTAACTTGCCGGGACCTATAGAAATGTTAATTGGTGTTAATTTATATTGTGAAATTTTAATGTTTAACAAAATTATACCTGGAGACAACTTACCTACCGCATTGGAAACTAGTTTAGGCTATATTTTAATGGGTAATATCCCAACTTATAATTTTCTTTCCACACATTCCTTTTGTGCATTTTCCCGCAAACCGGTCTATGAAATATTAGAAAAATTTTGGAAATTAGAAGAGGTGCCTTCTTTTTTATCGCCTGATGAACAAGCTTGTGAGGATAATTATGTGGCTACCACTACTCGCAAGGCTGACGGTACCTACTCTGTTAGTTTGCCATTTAAACATAATTTAGACCAACTTGGTAATTCTTTTCTTAATGCTCATAGACGTTTTTTATCACTCGAAAATAAGTTTTTAAGATCACCCGACCTACGTACAAATTATAATAATGTTGTTGCCGATTATTTAAATAAAAATATCATTTCTTTAGTTAATGACGATACTTCGTCGCAGGGCTTCTACCTGCCGCATCATCCTGTCATACGTGATGACAAGGATACTACTAAACTTCGCATCGTTCTGGACGCCAGTGCTAGAATCGACTCCGGGCTTTCACTTAATGACGTTTTGCACACCGGGTGCAATTTACAGAACGATATATTTAATATACTTACTAATGTACGTATTTTTAAAGTAGCCTTTTTCGCCGACGTTCGGCAAATGTACTTATGTATAGAAGTACATCCCGCGCACCGTAATTATCAACGGTTTTTATATAGATTTTCAACAGATGATCCCATCGAAACATATCAATTTAATCGCGTTACCTTTGGTCTCCGTAGTTCTCCATTTCTCGCTATTCGAACATTACGGCAACTTGCTAATGATGAGCGAGAAAACTTCCCTTTGGCTGCTGAAGTCTTAGAAAGAGACGTCTACATGGACGACTTAGCTTCCTCTGCTCTGTCGCTAGGCAGAGCAGTAGAGACAGCATCACAGTTGCTCCAGCTGTTCAAATCTGGTGGATTTGAATTGGTTAAGTGGACCAGCAACTGTCCTGAGTTGTTGTGTGCCATTCCTGCATCACATCACCAGCAGGAGTCTGTCTCTTTCGACGACGACACCACTATAAAACTTCTCGGTTTACAGTGGCTGCCTTCTTCCGACTGTTTTAAATTTACAGTAACACCACCGGACACCAAAGGTACGAAGCGCGCCATCCTATCAGCTACTGCTCGCTTGTATGACGTTCTAGGTCTCGTTGGCCCCGTTATACTTTATTCTAAATTATTAATTAAAGAACTTTGGCTTCTTAAACTAGATTGGGATGATCAGCCGCCGCAGTTTATTTTAAATTTATGGCTTACTTTTATAAAGGAACTTCCTTTAATATCTACTTTGAGATTTCCGCGCCATCTAGGCATTCATGATAATTCTAAATTTTATCTTGTAGCTTTCTCGGACGCTTCTGAAAAAGCGTACGGTTGCGTAATATACGCATATGTTATTAATGATAATCAGCACACTATACGTTTATTGTGCTCAAAATCAAAGGTTGCACCTATCAAAACCATAACACTCGCTCGTCTAGAGCTTTGCGCGATCCTTTTGATGTCGAAGCTTTTAGGCGTTGTTTATGACCTTATGTCTAAGCGATTCTCTATATCGGACGTATACGCTTTTTCCGACTCGGAAGTAGCGCTATGTTGGGTGCACTCGTCCCCACATAGATTTAATACATTTATCGCAAATCGAATTGCACAAATTCAGTCTCTTTTTCCTAAAGAAACTTTCCGTTTTGTTCCTGAGAGCCAAAACCCCGCGGACAGTGTGTCGCGTGGGCTTTTGCCTTCGCAGTTGATACACCACGAACTTTGGTTTACGGGACCGTCGTGGATGTCTCTTCCTATAAGTGACTGGCCGGTTTCCGATTTCGCGCCTTCTCCCTCAGCGCTCCCTGAGGAGAAGACAACTACGCACGTAGCTACTAGCTCTCCAGAAACGGAACATCCACTTATAACTTTAAGTTTAGCTTTTTCTAACTGGGATAAATACCTACGCTCTGTCGTATATTTTTTAAGATTTATAAAAAGGCTTCCTCGTAATAACGTAATTACCGCGTCAGATTTAGATATTGCTGAGTTAGCAGTGATACAAGCTGTCCAACAATCATATTTTAAAGAAGATTTAGATAAACTTAAGCATAATAAAACTTGTTCACCTATGTTAAGAAAGCTCTCTCCGTTTTTACATAACGATATTCTACGTGTCGGGGGACGTCTCTCTCATTCGTCTCTAAACTTTACAAACAAGCATCCCGCTTTGTTACCGCGCAATGGACATATTGTAGAATTAATGATTGATAATTATCATAAATGGAATTGTCATGTTGGCCCTCAGCTTTTATTGTCTTTATTAAGACAAAGGTTTTGGATCATATCTGCTAGGCGTATTGTACGTATTCACCGCTGTAACACTTGTTTCAGGCTTAATCCAAAACCTACTTTTCCAAATATGGCCGACCTTCCCGAGTGTCGTGTGGAGCAAAGTAAAGCATTCTCACACACGGGTGTAGACTACACCGGTCCATTTTTTATTACTTTGACACGTAAACGCGGAGTTCGCAGTCAGAAGGCATACTTGTGCCTATTTATTTGCTTAGTTACTAAAGCAGTTCATCTAGAACTTGCTTCAGATCTTAGTTCTGCTTCTTTTCTGGACGCTTTTAAGAGATTCATATCTCGCCGTGGTCCTTGTCAATGTCTCTACAGCGACAACGGTACTAATTTTATAGCTTCTAAATCTTATCTCGGTGAGCTTCACTCCTTTTTAAAATCTGACGATTATTTTGTAATTTTTTCTAATGAGCTTTCTAACCTTCGTATCGAGTGGAAACTCAATCCGCCCAGTGCACCTCACTTTGGGGGCATATGGGAGGCTAATATTAAATGTGTAAAGTCACACTTATCTAGAGTAATAGGTACTCGATTATTAACGTATGAAGAGTTTCTTACAGTATTGACTCAGATAGAGGCGATTTTAAACAGTCGCCCTCTCTACTTATTAAAAAAAAATCACGTTTGTTGTATGGGAGCCCCTCTTAAATATTTGTTTTATTTTAATTTAATTATTTATTTTTAAAGTGAACAACTAAATATTCTGTGAATATTTCAAGCGTCTACCTGTTGCCATTATCAATATCGAGCAAAAACGAGCAATACAATCACGTTTGTTGTATGGGAGCTTAAATATTTATTTTATTCTGTTTTTAAGTATTTGTTGTTATAAAGCGGCAACCGAAATACATCATCTGTGAAAATTTCAACTGTCTAACTATTACGGTTTATGAATGAGATACAGCCTGGTGACAGACGGACAGACAGACAGACAGATGGACGGACAGCGGAGTCTTAGTAATAGGGTCCCGTTTTACCCTTTGGGTACGGAACCCTAAAAAAGCAAGATCAGATTTTTATTTAATTTAAATATTGTATATTAATAATTAATTAATAATATTGTATAAAGTGTTTAATTTAAATATTGTATGTATTATTATTTATAGAACTCAAATCAGCAAAGTTTCCACAAAAAAACAATTACAAACGTATCAATAACATGCACAAGAGTCAATTCAATAGATTAAAATTACAAACATTAAAAAAACAATTAAGTAATTGATTTTGAATAAAAAAATGTGATTATTACAAAATTTAAAAAAATATAAATAAAGGATAAATAAAAAGATACTTACTAAAAAAAAAACTAACTATTGTTATTATAAAAATGCAAAAAAAAGAACAAAAAAACTCAAAATATCCTCTCAACTGTCGCGGCCATCTTGGCCATTATAGGGTCATCTGTCACATTACTTCCGGTCTACTTAGGTAGTTAGTTACTGTTTAAAACTATACAAAAGGCTAACAGATAACTTTGTATAATAAATCTTTAATTACATTAGATGTGTACTTTTCTTCTTAGGAGGCACCATAAAGACGAAGCGGCGGGCATTATGAGCAAGCGCTACGTGTGTCCCGAGTGTGGGATGGGGTTCGTGGCGCCCTCGCAGCTAAGGCACCACGCCGTCAAGCATTCCGCGCGCAGGGATTACTACTGCGTTGAGTGTGACAAGTCAGTGTAAAATATTTGACACTTTGTACACAAAAAAATAATAATATAGAGAAGTTGGAATTGCCTTGCAATTGATCTTGGGTTTCTAATTCTTTAGCCGTTTTGGCATTTAATTTTTTGTGCGGTTTTATTTTTTTATTATATTATATTTTATTCCGGTCTTCTAAAAATACTGTAAATATTTATATAATACTGTATTTTTAGAAGACCGGAATAAAATATAATATTTTAAGTAAATATTTCCAAGAAGAGCTAATTATTTCTGAACTCGTCGTTTTAAAGGCCCTCAGAACATTATCTGCTTTAACGCAAAACGAATGGCTAAAGTTAGATGCAGTCAATTTTTAGCTAATACTTTCAGATATAGAGACGCAATATTAAACACGTATTTAGCCTTTGTTTAACTTTAAACATTGTTACAAAACAATGTTTAAAGTTAAACAAAGTTTCATTACAAAATGAGGGTATAGCTTTAGTTATTATTCTAAGCATAGACCCGCGCGTCAGAATTTCTCTGTTCAATAACGAAAACTGATATTTTCAATTTGAAATATTTTAATTGTGCGGGTTTTAAAAATATGTCATGTATATCAATAATTCCTAGTAAGGTATTCTCAACTTTAGTAGACATATAGAGCCCTCTAAATGAACTCTTTTTTTGTGCAGATCAATGTAATGGGTCTCGCCATGATCCTTTTTTAAAGCCTTTTCTAATTCATTTTCTCAAAAATTGTTATAGCTAATCATAATAATTATCATTGATAATAATAATCCTCTCGAATCCTGTCTGTCGTTTGTACTACAGAAAGTCGTGGCTTCGACTCCCACCTGAGGCAAGTCGGCTTTCTAAAGTGAGAGAAGGAAAAAATAAAAGAAATAAACAAAACCGCACAAAAAATTAAATGCCAAAACGGCTTCTCCTCAGCTTAATGTCACAGCCGGAGCCAAGGAGTTGGTTTTCAGGAGGAACCGGTTTGGAGGTTAGGTAGCGCTCTATGGTACATACAATGCTTATAAAATAACTACAACACAGTATGCTACTTTTAGTTTCCATATAACTGTGCATTAATCGTGAATACCAAACGAGTATTTAAAATCGGTGTAATCCTTTTAAAATGTTTTATATCGTTTCAGGAGTTTTAAGTCAGACGCCGCATTGAAACATCATCTGAAAACTACATCGTCTCACGTAAATTATAGAGAATTACCGTAAGTACTAATAAACATCAAAGAAACACTGTTTTCCAGTTTTTTTTTCTTTAGTTGACGGCTTTGTGCGATTAGCACATTTAGCCAGTGTCAAAGTAATAAATACTTAAATAAACAATATTTTCTTCCTGTATGATAATAATAAATGATATTAGAAATGAGAAGTGAAAAATTATAGACTCCCCAACCCCTCGAGTATCTCAGTAAAGATGTAGGGCTTTACTAAGTCCTCGGGCGGACTTCTTGAGAGAATTTGAAAAGTGACGTTGCACTGTTTCGTTTCATTTGCTAATACTCGTGCACACTCACGAACACTTAACGGTTAATAGTCCACCATTATTTCACATTAATATTCGAAACAACACTTAGGAAATAAAACAAAACCGCAGACATGGCTCTTCACTTTCCCGCCAAGAAGTCAAATTAGTCGAAGTTTCAAGTTAGTCAAAGCTAACAGTATTTCCATTTGACCACCAAACCAGAGATTCTGCATAGAAATGAAGACGCTGTTGTTTGATCCGGAACAGTCACTCGTGGTGTACCACAGGGATGTCTGTTAGGACCAATTTTATTCCTAGATAATTGAACTAGACCAATTTGGTTGCAGGCTATCAAATAAAGACAGTTATATGATATCTGTTTCGAAAAAGTCACTTGTAGTGCACCACAGGGATCTCTCTTAGGACCACTTTTAATCCTAGTTAATTGAACTACCGGCCTGGTCTGGACGTGAAAATAATAATACAATATTCAAAATCATTTATTCAGTTTAGGCTACAAATAGCCCTTATGAACGTCATTATGCCATCGGTTCGTAAGTCTACTCTGGGCGGGAGACTTTGTACTGAGAAGAACCGGCAAGAAACTCAGCAAGTGTCAAGCTCTTTTCTCCCTTAAAGCGTCAAAAATATTGGAAAAGTCCCTATCATAGCAGGATACTTTCCATTACAAATAAAAACACAAAAAGAAAAAAATGTCTAAGTTTACAAATTTATATCATTTACAATGTCTGTACGAGTTACGTACATTGACCGTGCCGCGGGCATTTAGCGCCGTAAGCATTTTTATGCACTGCGCGGCGATTTACTTAGTTATAGTTTTTTCACTTTTTCAGTAGAGCATCGACTAATTATACCAATCGCGTGCATACTCAGTATCGTTACCATTCGCGTGTGTGTACATGCATCATACCTTTCTTACCTAATTATAAACTATACCGTTGTTATTAATAATAGTTCCGTGTCTATAATAAACTTTAGTGTTTTACCATAAACACTAAAGTTTATGGTAAAACACTACTACTTACTTACTACTTACTTAACATACTTTACTACTTTGCATTTACCATCTCCTTTATATACTTAGGTGTAGAACCATACAATGTCATACAGTACTAATAAAAATCAAAATCAAAAACTGTCTAAGAAAAACAAAGTTAAACTACTTATATAAAATAAGACACGTATGCAAGAGTAGACCAGCCTCCACAGGTGGCACCCGTTTACGAGTATGACATATGATTCAGTCATCGCTTCACTCAACCATATTTTAGGGAATGTTACGAACCGACGCACACGCCACCACCGCAGAGACAATAAAGGGCGCATGACACACCCAACCTACTCTAAATCAAAACTAATTGAAATGTATAACGCAACGCTATTTGTTATCTGTTGGACACTTATAAAGGCTATCATATCAGTATAATTTTTGTTACTTAATTTTAGTATATTGATCCAAATTAAGCCTTAAATAGTGTAATTTTCACATCAACAGTACAATGAGCAAATATAGCATAAAATAGCATATTCCCCCGGACCGCCAAAGCCCTCCTTTCACGCTCAATGTCTGAGTCGTCCTTGAGATTATATTATTATATTTGGTATTTGGTAGGCTAGCAAGTCATCCCTGATGTTATCTATCCACCGGAGCCCTACTTTTATTATGTTAAATGTGGCGTCGGGTTACTAATGGCGAATATACTTAAAATAATTCTAATAATAATAATTATAATAATTATTATTATTAGAATTATTAATATAGGTAATTTCGATGCTATGTTTACCCCCTTTTGGAAAATGGACGTGATGTTTGTTGTACCATTTTTTTTTCAATAAACTTATTCTTATTTTTATTTTTATTCTTATACAACGTGTAACAGAAAGGTGTGGTCAAAATGAAAAGATCCAAAGTGTATCCGATCTAGATCTTGTATGCAGAGTTACTAAGTCATGATTATTAACCTTTTCACCGCCAACAACATCTATAGAAGTTCGAGATTTTCGTGCCGTCCACGCCAGCACTTCTATAGAAGTTCTTCATTATACCTACTTTAATAAAATACTTTTACGATACATAAAACATTTGTTTCTTTTGTAATTTTGTAAGATGGACACAACTGAAGCCCTATTTTTTATTTTCCCAGGCAAAACAGGGTTTTAAAATGGATAAAACAAAAACGTCGCAAATATTTGTATGTCCCGCTAACCAACGACTTCTTATCAAGTAGGCCAGTGATGTGACGCGAAAGTTGAATTCATTACAATCCTATTAATTTACTTTGTTTTATTTCATACAAATGTTCATAAATTCTATGATTGAAAATAAATTCCGGTCAGTAAATAACGTATTACATAATAAATTTCAAAATTAATGTACGTATTAAAATTAAAATATTAAAATTAATTAAGTTTACTGAAGATTTTCGATATTGCAACACCCATCTCTACGTAATGGCAAGATGTCAGTACTACCAAACTTCATTTCTAGAAAACTCGTGACGTCGTAAGCGCTCAGGTGTCAAGGTCATCGTGTCATAGTGCTGGGCATTACAAACAAAACAAACCTAAACAGTGCAAAATGAGTAATTGTTATTCTGATGAGTTGTTGCCATTTATTTGTTTCTTTCTTCTTATTTTAGTAGGTAAATGTATTTATTTATAACGTACAAAGGGTAGGTACTTACTGTCCATTCTCGTCCACACTCGGTAACTCAGCGGTAATTAAAAGTCTGTAAGCCAGCCACTTAAGAGGCCTATTACATCTCAACAGTGATTTTTGCGTAAAATGCCCATTTTCGCATTTTGTAGTAATTTTCCAGTTGTATTTATCGTTTTTATCGAAATAGGATAATAAATTCATGCTTAGTATTTCAAATTTCCACTCTGCGAGAAAAAGCTGAGTTCGGACGGCCGGCGCTTCGCATTTTGTAGTAATTTTGCAGTTGTATTTATCGTTTTTATCGAAATAGGATAATAAATTAACTATAAAATATTTATTCCTCATGAAGTAACAATTATTCTGGTATAAATTTTGCTCAATAATATTATCGTAGATAGTAGAAATTCACAGCGATCTTAAAGCGATTTTCAAAGTTTTTTGGTTTAGAATAAGATTTTTTTTTTCTATGTAAAATCAATGATATCTAAAAATTCCGAGGCCGCTACGAACTATTCGACTATATAAGAGATAACATTCTATTTTTTTTAAATTTCATTTGTTTAGAACAGTAGTTCAATCTAAGAGCTCAAAAAAGTGCCTTTGCGCATTTTATGAAAATCTTTCTCTGCTATTTTAGGTTTTATTAAAAAGTTAAGCAAAATTTACAAAAAGCGAGGCCGCTACGAACTATGCCAATAGCTATTCTACACTATTTAATAAGTCAAAATTGTTAATGTGTTTTCGTTTCTGAGATCGAGAACGCCAAAAATGGCCATTTTACGCTAAAATCATAGTCATAATGTAATAGGGCCCTTAACCAAAATAAACTGTAGGTATACCTATCAACATTAAAACTGAACGTGAACACTTACATGAAACGTCGATTTTAAGTATAGACCAACAAAACTCTACAATGAAATAAAAGCATAGACAACCCTTTTCCTTAACAAATTTATCGTCCTACGAGAGCCAAAGACTTGATAAGAAGTCAACGGACGACGTTATGATATGAATAGTGAGGTGCCTATTATAATATATCTCTAGCAAGTATATGTATGTCTTTTTGTCTCTGATAATGGATATTCATTTTTCTTACAAAAAATATCAGAAAATAAAACAAAATACCATTATAATGTATCAGTGTTTATTTATATTTGTAAATTTAAATACAAACTTAAACTTACAAATCTATTTTTTTATTATCGATATGACGTTACCGCCATCCTTGCTTTCGTACTATAGAATCTGTTATACATTTATACGTTGGCGTACAGCGGGACATCGTGTGCAGGATAGATGGGCGGTGAAAAGGTTAACTTTAATGTGTTATACCATTTTTAATTTAATATTTCTATTGTTACGTCACAACAAAATAAACAAGTCTAAGCCCTAGTGGTTTAGTAACCTCTGTGTAATAATATTTATGATCACTGCTGCTTGCTTATGCGCGCCTGACGCGCATCACTTCACAAATATAAATATTTTATTAACCGTTGCATGACAAATTAAAGTTAATAATTGCTTAATAACAACACATACAAGTTCTAAGTGGGATACACTTTGGATCTTTTCATTTTGACCACACATTTTTGTTACACGTTGTATATGTATATGTATATATGTTGCAGGCTATCTTGTTTGCACTGTGACAAACGGTTCGCGATCAAAAGGGATCTGGAGAGACACACGAATAGGGTGCATCTGAATATAAGGCCGCACCAATGTGATAAATGTGATAAGGTAACGAGCAGTGATCGAGATTGGTATTATAGCGGCGACTGAACGGAGCGTATCATCGTAACGTAACACACGCCTGCAAATCATATTACCACAAACTGTCGATCTCCTCGACTTTGATATTTGTGTATATGACATACTAGCTTTTGATCGCGGCTATGCTCACGTGGGCTACATGACTTGTGTTTATTCGTAACTAGTAGACCCGGCGGACTTCGTACCGCTTTGACAGTTTCCATCAAGTGATTAAATTCTCTTTGGTTTCCATGACAACAAAACAAACAAATCATTTTTTATTGGAAAATTAAATTGTCGTTTTTAGTATATTTTTAGTGTGATTCCCGTGGGAATATCCAGATAAAAACTATCCTATGTGTTATAAACTATCTGTATGCCGAATTTCATCTAAATCTGTCCATCCGTTGCAGCGTGAAGAAGCAACAAATATACGAACATACATACACACAAACTTTCGCATTTATAATATTAGTGTGATAAAAGCCAAACTTATTAAAGGTAAATATGAGGGTATAGGGTTAGAGAACTAAACATGTCACGTTAAACATTAAGATTTTCATTTTTTATCATTAAATATCTCATCCATGCGAGCTAGAATTAGTAAAAGTGTCTAACACAAAACAACGTGATCACGCTGTATAAGTAATTTTGGTCCGTTTTGAAACCTGTACAAATTATCATCCCCACCTTAAGGGATCATTTTCCAAAAATCCTGAAACACTTCATAATTTCTAACCAGGCCAAATACCAAAATTTAAGGAATGACAGATTTCCACACAAACTTTACACCCTTATTTCACCCCTCTAGACGAGGTTTTTCTATACTTTGTCTATACTAGTCCACTGCTGGGCATAGGCCTCTCTTTGCTTATGCCATTCGCCTCGATCCTGCACTAGTCTGGGCCACGTGCAACCCGCGGTCTTGGTTATAAAAAGGTGGAAAATCAATTAGGTACCAGTAGACGAAATCATCATCATCATCATGTCTATACTAGTCCACTGCTGGACATAGGCCTTACCAAGTGGTTTCTAATTTCTTTTTTTTCAAATGACGCCAAGAGCAAGCCATTTTTTTAATTCAATTATAATTAAAAAAAAGTAGCTTCACGCAACCGCAAGCGTGTCCCCAACCCCTACTAGTGCACTAAATATCTGTATCAAATTCGCTGGTATTAACAGCTCAACAAGAAAATATATGTACAGGATTATTATATTTTATTTTACTATGTATGATGTTATGTTATGTTTTTTGTTTCCCCTCAAAATTATTTATCCTTGAGGGAGGCCTTTGTCCAGCAGTGGACGTCTTTTTGGCTGAGATGATGATGATGATGTATGATGAGGTTTTTTTGTATTTACTTTCTGTTTTAGGCGTACGTGAACGGCTGGTCTTTGAGGGAACATAAAAAGTTGGTGCACGAAGGGTACAAGCGACCGCTTAAGTATCCGTGCACTATGTGCGACAAAGTGTTTGATGTAAGTTGTTATTTTATGGTTTTGGTTGTATATACATATCTAATTTTACGCAAATGTTGTTGGAACAAACTACGTAGTTGATGACATTGCATTTGGGACATTGAAGTTTGCATTCATAATGATTGGTAATACATGTATAATCCCGAATATGGCAGATAGGGTACCGTTCATAGAACCACGGAAAATTACGAACATAACTGAAACGCACCACATGGCTGAGATATTGAGTAAAGTGTCAACCATAGACTATGACTACTCGCATAGAAAAAAAGATGGGAAACTAGGTTCCCTGTACAATAGATGGCGGTAGTAGACGTTTGCGTGCGCGTTTACGCTTCTTCCTGATAGATGGCGCTAAAAAAATATATTTACAAAAAACTAGTAAGTAAACATTTTTTTGTTGTGTATAATATTAATTGTAAGATTGATATAAAATATATTAAAAACTTATAAATGACCTTAAAAATCAAAAAGTTATAAGTATTTTTTGCTGAAGGATCGAACCTCTGTCACTACTAATAAAGTTTAGAGGATATTACTTTAGACTGTTACTATTAGTTCATAGGGTGCCAAAGGAAACTCGGACTCCGAATTAGAAAAAATAATTTATTATAGTTAGCGCGTGTTTACATAATACCGGTCGATATCGGGCTGTCTTCCGTTACACCGCATACATATTACATACATGTAGTTACAAAAGCACAATGCGTCGTCGCAGCCAGCCGGCTAATGGGCTCTTTGTTGAGGTGACGAAAGTGGTGGTTATAAGAAAGTTACTAGAAAATAACTAAAAATAACATCCATTAGGTCTGCTACTTGTCCATTGATGGCGCTGTATTTGTTTATTACCCTTTCTGCATGGTGTTTCTAACATTTCTTTTAGCACTGATAAATACTGTGATTGAATTTGAATTTTCGAGGAAAAGTTAGCCAGATGTAAGGTAAAGTAATGTTAGCTAATTTTGGAATAGATAGATAGATAGATAGATAACATCTTTATTTGGACACTATAGACACACACAATATACAATCGTAAATAAAAAAAAACAACAATTACACTAAAAACAAACATAATTTCATAACACAAGTATTAAAATACAAAAATGTGTGTGTGCCGCAGCATGACCACAAGGACGGTGCCCGTAACAATTATCAGTAAAGTGCCCATGAGCGTAGCCTATTAACTAAGAATATAGTTGCTTATTAACTTAAATTGCTATCTATACTACCGCCATCTAGTGACATTATATGGATAACCAGTTAGTAACCTCCTACGGAAGATGGCGCTGCTGTACATGAAATTTTTGTAATTATTCAATGTATGGGAGATTCACCCCTTTGGTGAGAACCTTAGGTCAAGCTGATATGTTGTTCTTGGTCGTCAACCTCATGGTCAAACATAAACAGAAGTCGAAACATTGCAGGAATAAACAAAAAAAATCAAATAAACTTTAGTTTTTTTATAGAAAAGTAAATCTACGTAAATATGATTTTGCATGTTATCACAGTGCTCTTAGACTTGGTTGCATAGCCATGTTTCGGGAGTATACACTTAATACCAAACATCCTGTTGAGTTACAAGATAAAATTTTACTATTACACAAAATCAACCAGCTTCAGGAAACTCGAGTGGGAATCGAACCCACGACCTTTGGATAACCGGTCCAACGCTCTGACCGGTGAGCTACCGAGGCCCCAGAAGACTCATTGAACTTTTCTAGTAGTTTGTGATTTAAGCTGCAAGTCAGCGGCATTACGTCACTGTGATGTTACTACCCTCATTAGTATTTTTTTTAATCGTGTGACCTTAGGTGAATGATTGATCTCGCTGCGCTCGACTAGACTACTTACTTATTAAATGCGGCAAAAAATACTACGCCGAAGTCGGCGTACCCGACCCGAGTCAGTCGCCTGCTGTCGACTGCAAACTGTATGTGAGGTGCGCGTACCAAATGTTTTGTTAAATTTTGGTCATAAACCGAAGTAAAATGCCAGTTTGCGTAGTTAAACTGTGTAAAAATAGTTCTACAAGAAATAAGAAGGACACCATTTTTACACACACTACAATATTGAGTTGCCGCATTCACGGAGCTTTGTTTCTAGGTAGCGCGGTATCTAGTCGAGCGCAGAGAGACCAATCATTCGTCTAAGCGTTTGACATTGAATAAGTCTCCTTTGGCGTACAAAGTAAGAGTAGAGAGTGTTGATTAATTTTCGCGGGTTGGATAGAGCCACGATAGCATAGTTGGTAGTGCTTACCTGACCCGGTAAGTCATGGGAAGCCGGTTTGAATCCCGGTCGTGGATTTTTTTTAACACTTTTTAGCACTTGTCAAATTGTTATTTTGTTTTCGTAAAATGTGTGAAAGTATCCGTTCTTGGGAAGGTAAGTAAAGCTCAAATGTTGAAAAAATTTCCACGAGCAGGATTTGAACCCACACCCTTCTGACATACCGGGTCAGGTGCTCTCCCAATTGAGCTATCGTGGTTCTAACCAGCCCGCCAAAATTATTCAACACTATTTACTTTTTTACTTTGAAATTTGTAATTTGTTCGCAACAGAATTTGCGTAAAAAATTATACAAAAAAGAATTCATGAAAAAATTATTTTGTTTTGTATAAACAAAACAAAATCATTTTGTACGTAAAGCTGTTGGTTCTGACTGCATTAGAAGTCGTTAACAAACACAAATCCGCACTGGGTGGTTGGTGTAGTTATTTATGGCCCGTTCTCCCTGCGGTGTTTCCATAGGGAAGACTCGTGCCCCAGCAGTAGACATAAAATTTACTGATGATGATGTTTATGACATTTGTTTTGGTCATCAGCGCAACCAGATCCTGAAGAGTCATATTCGAACGCATACGGGCGAACGGCCTTACCAGTGCGTAGAGTGTCCTGCTCAGTTCAGCCAGCCAAGCGTTCGAGCTACCCATACACGCCTGGTACACCGCAAACTAGCGCGCGATGGCCGACCCAAGAAGAACCTGAAGCCGTAAAGAAAAAAAAATCGAAAATAATATTCCAAAAAAATGCAAAAAAAAATACATAAAAAAGAAATTCCAACGTCCGCAAACCGAAATATATGATTTTGAACTAACTAAGAATATTTAATGTTAATTAATCGATTTACTGCATCCTCAACCACAAATTGTACACAGTTTAAGCAATAAATTATATTCTATTCTATTCAAAGTCATATTTTTTGTATGCGGGCGTTGGAATTGCTGTAAAATACAGCCACACGTATACTTTCATGTAAGAACAGATTACTAAGATGTAAAACTACTATTGCCGGGATCCGGGATTCGATACAAATAAACAATTGACAATATTTTGGTGGTTTTAACCACTCTTAGTTATGTCTTGTCGACAACTTTAGGTCAAGTAAGTCCCCTTCATTCCGATCACTGGTCACTTTTTATCCTTTCTAAAGCAGATTGCGCGCACAGTACACACTACACACACACTACACATCAACCTAACATAAACTATCGAAGGACATGGACATACATACAGTATGGACGACTGCCCTGAAATGTATAAACATCGTATCTAGTAGTACGTAATGCTGGATAGCTAAATATTGTTATTTCATATGTAAAACGATTCAGGAACTTTTCAATTCTTAGAAATTCTGAAAAATAAGTCACAGGAACTCCTACTTCGTAAATAGATTAACAAGCTTTAATTAGACATTTTGTTGCTTTAGCTAGGCGTTTGTTTACAGACTTTAAAAACTGGGTACAAAAATATATTGCTTGGAAAAACTAAATCAACAATGATAAAAATATATTTTCCATATTTTTTTTTGTAAAACGGAACGTCTTAATCATATTTATGGTTTCCTTGTCAAACAAAACTATAAAAACATGTTAACATCTTTTAAATTATTGATTTGTTCACGAAAGTTCTAGGAAAATAATAAACACGTTATTATTATTTAATCAATATTTGAATAACCCAAGCTAGTGAGAAGTTCATTCACATACATTTTGAGGGCAGTTGCTTAGCCATGTCCTTTCCTAATATGGTATAATGGTTAATATGGTTGAAAATGTATTGAAAAAAAATCACTGTTTTTTTATATGATGATGTGCAGTCTGTCTCAGGCAGTCTGTACATTGTATATTTTGTGAAATACGGTCGAATTTTGACCAATCGACATAGCCTTCGATCAATTATGAACATACTAGATAAAGGATCCCGAACAAAAATGCATCTCAAAAGTGGTAATGTTTGCTCATACCTATACATTTAAATTTCGAATAACGAAATCTGAAAAAACATTGGATAGCATCAACAACCACATAAGTAAATACCCGAACAGAGTCCAAGCTTCCTTAGAGCGCGCTGTGACAGCTACACTACTACCTACTCTCACCGACGGGATCACGTACGCGCCGCGAGAGGACAAACCGGTTTACACCACCGGCACAGCCAGCGGATAATCTCGGTGAGTGTCACACGCGTTGCTTCGTGTTGTGAACTGTCATGATGAGTGTTTGCCATTTCAGTATTTAAAAAAGACTTTATGTCAGATTAGAATTTATTTAAATCTGAAAAAAATATATTAAAAAACAAAAACAATAAAAAGAAAATATTTAGAGTACTTACGTAATTTATAAATTTATGAAAAATAAAATAAAATATTTTGTTTCATTTATCTTATCCTCATGTAACAAAGGCGCGCTCGCTATAAGGAAGCTTGGACTCTGTTCGGGTATTTAGTCATGTGCAACAACTTCAGCTCACTGTGAACTTTAAATCTTAAGTATAAAGATTAAATTAAGGTTGCAAAATTTTTGTACTTAATATTTACTGTCATCACCACAATCGTCGTGGCTCCATGGGCGTGGCACCAAAGTCGCCTACCGTTTTTCAAGCGCTCATCGGGAATCTAATAGTACATTATTGATCGAAGGACATAGCCCATTGGATCAACAAGCTGAAGTGGCAGCGGGCCGGCCATAGTGTTCTCGAGTGGAGACCGCGTATCGGTAAACGTAGTGTAGGATGCCCTCAGACTTGGTGGAGTGGATCTTCGCAAGGTGGCTGGCAAGAGCTGGATGGAGAGTAGCTGTGGATCGTGCTCGATGGTGTGCACTTGGAGAGGCTTATGTCCAGCAGTGGACATGTATAGGCTGATGACGATACACTACTGTATAATAAACGCGGGTAGATCCATATTCAAAGCACCCTTCATGTCAACACTATATCAATCTTTTGTTTCTAAGGAATAAAACAGATTTTAGCGTGATATTATGTTAGGCATGTTTCTGTATTAGAGAAGTACCTACAATAAGTTATTCGATTGTAAGTAAGTTAATAAATGTTATATGAAAATATTGAGTTTGTTTAATTTTAACTAGACTTTACTAGACTAGACTAAACTAAACTAACTTTAGCTTTTTGTTGCTATTTTTAAGTTTCTACTTTTTTTATTAGCTGTTGGTTTTCCAAATGAATAAATTAATAAATAATTCAGAAACACCATTCCTAAGCATTGACTTTCATCTTCCCTGATGTTAAGGGATGGAAGCACACTTCACCCAAAACCTTCAACTACTGAGGCACTGGCTATCTTAATCTAACTGCTGGAACACGACAATGCTACAAAAATTTATGTTATAGCGACATATTTAGTTTAGATTCACTAGCTAACCAGTGGCGGCAGCCAAAGTAACATTAAGAAAACGATAGCGAACTTCGAAAATAATAAAATGTATGGAATTGACATAAGATTGACCGCGTGATTTAGCGCGGCTTATGTCAATCCCATACATTTTATTCTTTTCGAACTTCGCTATCGTTTTCTTAATGTTACTTTGGCTAAGCCTACTGGTTGACAAACGAGCCCTATCACCAACTGAACCGACCGAGTACACAAACGTAGTACACCAAACATTAGTTTGTAGCATTGTTGTGTTCCGGCAGCTAGAGATAAGATAGCCAGTGCCTCAGTAGTTGATGATTCCGGGTGAAGTGCGCTTCCACCAATTGGCCTAAACGTCAGGTGAGATCAGGGCACTGCTTACCCGTAAAATATTTAAAAAAAGATATAACCCCGCTGGAAATCGAACCCGGGACATCTGGATCTCAGACAGAGGGTGGTGTTAACCACTACCACAAAGTCGGGTTTTTTTTTGTTTTTTTATTCATAGCTCGGCAAATGACTCCACTCCACCTGATGTTATGTGGAAACGGAGTCCAGACGCAAGGACAACTGGTTAAGAGCGTTTACGCCACACACTAGCGCCGCCAATGAAAAAAAAAACATATCTAGTAATTAGAGATAGAAAATCAAATTATGCTCAACAAACTATCTGAATGAAGTAATTTAGCATTTTTACGTCACCTAATGAACACTAGATATGTTTTTTTTTCATTAGTGGCGCTAGTGTGCGGCGTAAACGCTCTTAAGCGTGAAAACAAATTATTGTTGAGATATAAACTAAAGGTAACTCAGTGTAAGTAGGCATTGTCTTTTTTTACTTCACATACAATCACAATAGACAATGGATCGTGCCCAGTATAGGCCCAGTGGGCCATTTAGTCCACAGTCAGCACAATTCCTAAGCAGCTTCTGAGCAGTAAGGGAGCTGACACGTTTCCTACCGCAACTGTAATCGCTTCCTGTTTGTAGGTGTGAACTGTCACTAGACAGCGAGCCGATACACATGGGATACGGGTCGGAGATTTGTCCGAAGATTTAGTGTTCATGTTCAGGTTAAAAGTTATTGCTGGATGGGTTTAGGCGAATAAGGGTAAGGTTTTAAACGTGTTTACCAACGTGCCTAGTACGAATTTTCTTTTCTATCTGATTGAGTTAAAGGTCCATACACTAATCATAGTTAACTTTAACAGCGATCTATTACGCTGGGTACTTACACGTTTTAGTAAAATGAAGACTGAGCTAATTTTGCTTCTCAAATATCTTATTTATAGACTACTGGAAAAATCTGCATGATATTGTATGATATAGCGATATTACTCGCGGACCGTCAGTGCCGGTAAACTAAATATCACCTATATTAAAATACATTAAAACAAACTGAACTATAAGGAAATGAAACAACTTTTACGGATCTACTCGCGTTTATTTTACACATTACTTATTTAATGTTTATCCTGAACTATAAGGATTAAACTTGCGGGTAGGCAAGATCAGGACGGCTAGTGAAGTAGAATTCTGTTTTACTAGCTGTCCTCGCATCTGGACACTGTTTAATATCTGGCAGAGCAAACTCATTTGTCTAACCTATTAAAAAAACTAATATTTTTGCATATTGTAGACTCATTATTTCCTACCTACCTACTTTAAAAACATTAGCCTCGAGAACACGACGTGTAATAGTATATTGTACACCAAGGGGATAAAGCACTGTATTATGTCACGGGCGCGATATTTGAATCCTGAGCGTAACGAAGGACTCCAGATTTAACTCCCGAGCGTAGCGAGGGGGTTTTGAGTTGATTCCCGAGCGAAGCGAGGGAATTAAAATGGAGTCCTGAGAGCAGTGAAGGATTTAAGCGCGCCCAAGGCAAAATCAGTTTTATCCCTGAGGAGTATACTCTACTTTTCTCACCTTTTGCGAGAAAATAAAAACCAAGGCTACTAGAAAAAGTATTTTATTTATTAAAATACTATTTTCATTACTAATTATATATAATTGGCACAGTAAATAACAATAAAAAGTAAATTAAAAATTAAAATTGATGTTTGATACATTAGTCCAGTTATGTAAAGATATGGTTATATTTTTTGGTACGCTTATGTTAGTTGAGGTGGAATTTATTTGAGTAGCAGCACCCAATACATCAGAACCTTGCGTGTGAGGGTCGTTTGGCACAGTAAAGGTTGGGGAAGGTGGTACTTGAGGCAGTGGGCTTGACGGGATATATTTTGAGCTAGATGGCTGTGGTGGCAAAGGTTTCTAAGGATCATCAATAATGAACGTAGTTTTCAGATGAATGTTGTCACCAATACGACAGCTTATCTTGTTTTTGTTTTGTATGGAATTCTCTATGTAGCCCTCCGCTACTGCATCGGATTTCCAGCCACCATGACGTTTTATCTGGGCCATATCTGCTCCTGAATCTGCCAACAGACTTGCCGATGTTCTCCTCAAACAATGACCCGTATAGAGCTCGGGATTTTGCAATTTGAGGTATTTTGCAATTTCTTTTGGCATGGCGCTGATTTTATTCTTGCCAATGACTTGCCTGGTGCATTTGCCATTACTGTAACCGATAAAAAATCTGTTGGTGTTTATATTAGAGGGGCGCAGAGCTTGGTACTTTTCAACAATTCTTGCATAATCTTCACGAACTATGAACGAACGTTCTCTATTTGGTTTGGTATCTGGTAAGTTAATCAGCAATAAATCTGCATGTTTTTTGATATCATTGACTTTTATGTTTACGAGTTTATTTCCACGACATGCGCCATTCACTCCAAAAATCAAGGCTACCTGTAACAAAAAATAGGATTGTGAGTAAATAGATAGATACACTACTACATTTTTTGACCTTTATATTATAAAAAAAGCTTGCGACAAAACCTTAGAATGTGTATTTTTTAAATGTGTGCCATTTAAATACCCTTTTATTCATTAACTATTTTATAGAGCTATTATAGGTAGGTACTAGAAACGTAACTAAAAAGTAGGCAGTACTCATACTTACTTTCATGGCCAGAAAGCTGTGATCAGGAGCCTCATTCAGAAAAGTTTCCACATCTTGCGCTGTCAATACTTTTGACTTCTTTGCTCGATGACCATCTGATTTCCTCTTTAAAAATACCAATAACTTGCTATATGTATTTATCTTAATGTCGTGTTTGATGCTTATTGTTAACCTGAGCATCGAATAGATACACCACAGGCTGCTAGACTTCTTTGTACACGATAAATACTCGAAATAAACAAGAAGCACTGACTCCGACACAGACTTTGCGCCTTTTGCAGTTTTCCATTTGTGGAAATCGTCGTAAGCTTTCAAGTACTTTTCCTTCGACTTCTCTGGTAGTAGGTTATTAACAATACCTAAGGCGTCTAATTTAATGGACTCCGGAGTTAAATCACTTTCGTCACTCGACATTTTCTTAATGTTTTATTCTATCTTCTTTTGCAGTTTTGTCTGATACTTATTGGCACCGTATTGAAATACTCGCTTTTGTTTTAAGTATTGATTTTTTTTTCGTTCGGCTTGCCGTGGCGTGGCCAGCTCGATTTTCGAATAAGTTCGTTTTTTAAATAAATAAGGCGCGGCGCGCGCCGCCGTCCACCTCCTCGCCGTCGGCCACCAGCAGCTGCAGCAGCCGCGCGCCGCGCGATTTTGACGAAATTAGACTTTAAATGCATAACAATAAGAACTAAGAGAAGTGAGAATCACATTACTGCCCGGCGGGTTATAATGAAATTCAGTACAACATTACACCCCGGCAAAAGACAAGGGCTATAATGATTTACTTTGAGTAAGGTTTGCATGATATATAATGAGGCATTGTCGAGCAGGTGGTGTGAAAAAAATATTATCTAAAGTTAGAAGTTAAAAATCGAACACTACCTACGTTACCTAGGTAATACATTGCCGGCGCGAATCTCTTAGCATTTAGTAGTAATAGTTAGTAAGTTTAGTTTTTTTTATTATACTTATCATTTTATACATAGGTAATACTGACTGACTCTAATTACCTACATACAATATGAAAACAACAAGCACTGGAAGGTTGCAATTATGCAACCTAATTTAAAACATTCGTCCACAAATAAACAAAAACATCATAGTTTTACAAAATAGTAGAATTTCTACGCAAATAAACACCAATAAGTTAGTCTAACGAACAGAACTAAAACTGTATATGAATATCTCGCGACCTATCCCGCGCCGTACGTCGTGTGCTTCCACCGGATCTCGTGACATCCTCGCGCTCCCCCCGGATGCGGCGCGCTCCCGTGGGAGCGACGGCCGAGCCTTTTGGATCTGCCTTTTGGAGCCGTTAATTGTGCCCGAGACGCTGCTGTGACACTATTCATAAGAATACGAACGAGTACTTGCAAGGCTAAGGATAATTTCCAAGCGAAAGTATAGAAAAATAGTCGTTGAGAGTGACAGTTTCTGTTCTCTTAGCTAATATTTTTAGCGTGATATCAATTTTAATTTGTGTATAATTTAGTTACTAGACTATTTTGCTGTAAGACTCCCGAACACAAATAAATAAATTAATTAATTAATTTCTCATCAGGTTTGGTTTGGCCTTTGCTTGGTAATGTCTAGTGTAACGTGTGTTTCTATGTATAAAAGGATTATTAATAAAAAAAAATTAAGTGGCTTCTTTAGGTAATTGGCGCACATGCTCGTTTGAAAACTATTTACTTAGGTACTTATGTAAAAAAAAAAATACAACATGAAAGTACATCCTAAAAGTCATTTCTTAATCAGTCAGCTTCCGAATCATTTTCATCTTTTTTTCTAATACCTAGTTATTATTATTTATGCTCTTATATTATAGTAACTCTTTCGTAGAACAGTTGGACTAATCACGATATCACAGGATATATAGCCTACCTACTTGTTATTTGTAAAGTAATTTGGAAGGCTTTCTAGGGTAGGAGACTATCACCTCTATAAACCTCTCGGGATCACGGGATACGTGCCCTGTGCCCTCACGTACAATACAAATCCTTCGTATAAAGTAAGTATGTTTTATTTCAGATATTCAATATACTCGTACATTTCAATTTACCTACAGACGCTCGCTCATCAACCTATCCAGAACGAGCTAAAAGGCTAACCGCCTCTGTGGTCTAGTGGTTAAAACCACCGGTTTAGACCCAGAGGTCCCGGGTTCGATTCCCAACGGGGGTATATGTTTATGTACTTGGTTTGGTTGTTTGTCCGCTTGGCTAGCTACCACCATCTTATCTGAATATGTCGCATAACATCAATGTTTGTAGCATTGTTGTGTTCCGGCAGCTAGAGATAAGATAGCCAGTGCCTCAGTTGAGGATCCCGGGTGAAGTGCGCTTCCATCATTGGCCTTATCATCACTTAACATCAGGTGAGATCAAGGCACTGTGCTTACCCGTTAATATATATATATAAAAAATGACTCATTGGTGACACTGCCCTGATAGTCGCCAAGCTGCAAAGTCTAGAACATCGGCGTAGGGTGGCTAACCTGTCGGTTTTCTACAGGATTCATTTCGGGGAGTGCGCGAAGGAGTTGCACGACCTAATCCCACCATCCACTTTCCGCTATCGGAGCGCGAGGCGCGAGTTCCATCCCTATGTTGTAGATATGCCACCTTGTCGCACGAGCTAATTCTGTTCAACTTTCTTAGTGCGTAAAGCTAGGACATGGAACGCGCTGCCTGCGAGTGTGTTCCCTGAAAGTTATAACCTGGACCTCTTCAAGGCCAGAGTGAATAGGCTATTTCTAGGCAGGCATGTTCCATCCTCGACCACCATCACATAACAGGTGATGTGTGGTCAAATGCCTGCATATATCCATTAAAAAAAAGGACTTAAATTTCTTCAAAAATGTTTAACCGCCATCTTTATTTATATAAATCTTCTGTGCGTGTGTATGTCACTGAACTCGTTCGAAACGGCTGGACCGATTTGGATGAAATTTTCTGTGTGTGTTCAAGTTGATTTGAGAATGGTTTAGATTTACAATTGGACCCGGTAGGTGGCGCTGCTATATGGGTCCAGTGCATCATGGGATACTTAAGCGGACGAATTATTTGTTTGTTTTGTTGTCATGGAAACTGTTAAAGCGGTACCGAAGTCCGCCGGCTAGCTAATACCTATATACATAAAGTTTAGGCGTAGGGAAGTACATTATTTTCAAAAACTTATAAACATGAGCTAGCTAGTTACTATTTATGTTTATGTAGGTATATATGATTTGCTCAGCGGTTGAATGTTAGATAACGCCCCACAAATTAAGGTCGCATGCTGCATAATTAGGTAAGGATACCTAAAACCACATAAAATCTATAGAAATATTATAGACACATATTATAAAATGTGCCTGAATTACGGTTGAGACTTCCAGTAAGTATGTAAGTACCTAAGTTCGATTCCTGGCTGGGTCGGGTGGGCGTTTATTTTCTTCACTGTATTTTATATATATTTAGGTAGGTACCTAAGTATTTATGAATGGTCGTAGTTAGGAAGATTAATTATCTAACAACATAAATAGAATATAAAGAAGCAGAGGAATATCTAGGTGTTTGACAGGTAGCAGTGATCGACATTGTTTCCTATTGAGTCCCTCTTCACAGTTTCACACACGTGAAGGGTCTGGTGATCACAAGTGTTGATTGTTTTATTAGAAGCAGCGCAAAATCATTAACCTTTTTACCGCCAACAACTTCTACAGAAGTTCGAGATTTTCGTGCCGTCCACGCCAGCACTTCTATAGAAGCTCTTCCTACTTTATTAAAATACATCCTTGCTTTAGTACTATAGAATCTGTTATACATTTATACGTTGGCGTATAGCGGGACATCGCGTGCAGGATTGTTGGGCGGTGAAAAGGTTAAAAATTACACCGGTTTCCTAGCTAGACGAAATCTGTGTCTGTCGAACGCTGGTAGAACTACCTACCTAGAACTACTTTTATAGAAAGCTGACTTCTAACCAGCAACTCGCTATAGAATGCGAACAAAGAGCATGAACGTATACAAACAAAATGTAGAAGCATATCGCGTTAAATTGCCACGTTCTAGGGTTAGTTAAGGGGAAGACAGCACACTCGTATCGAGCAGAGCGCTGGGTGTCTATTGTAACGCATTCGCGAGTTTCATTTGTAATTTTTTATCTTTATTTACTTATTAATTTCTAAACTATTCATTATTTATTATTGTTATTGCTCCCTGCTGGTGTCCTATTATATTTATTACCTTATTTTGACTTTACCGAAAATGTTGAAACTGGCACTAGCCATTATTTCAGAGATTTCCTGGCAATACAACGCACTGTGGAATATTTATCTTCGTTTCAGATAAAAAAATTATAACTCCTTCAGTTTTAAAGATAGACCCACCAAATTCTGAACAAATGAAGATTAAGTATAAATTAATAAAATAAAGTGACATCCTTTTGTCATCATTGGTACCTAGGTACCTATTCAAACATTTTTGGTATATAATTTTTCAAAAATGAACCTCACGGAACCTTTGAGCCGGGAGAGGCCTTTTATTGGTATATCGTTTAAGATTTGATTTTTATTAAAAAAAATTTTTTTAATAAAAAAGTAAATAGCCTATAACTATCCCACTGCTGGGCAAAGGCCTCCATCATTTAAATCAAGTCATCACTACAATTGATGGGTAATGGCTTAATCACCACGCTTGCCAAATGCGGGTTGATGATCACAAACCCGGGCTATGCATCGAAAAATCCGAAGCACAGCTTCCCCGACCTGGGAATTGAACCTTCGGGTATCGGCCGAGCGCTTAGCCAGTCGGCACCGGGGCGTTAAAATTCTGTGAAATTCTCTTATATTGTAATAGATAGATAGATAATACTTTTATTGCAACACTATTAAACATAAACATGAACAAAAGAAAAAATCGTCTTATCGCTTTCAAGTGATTTCTTCCAGACAACCAGTCGGGTGGAGAGAGCTAATAAACTTTAAGATATTTAATAGATTTTATAACGAATAAAAAAAAAACAAATATATAAACTTACATTGAGATAATAGAGCTTCCCCTTAAAGCCGGGATGCATCCGAAGTGGGTCACGGGATCGATACCGGTCGAACTTGAACGCCCGCACCGGAAATAGGGCAAGGTACCCCGCCGCACGGAAGCTCACCAATGAAAGACTTACCACATATATATTATAATAAAAATAAATATTAATTATTTACATATTAAATTTATTTAATAGGTAGCCAACGTTTTTGTACACACGCATGCACATCTATCTACCACAAACTATCAAATTTCTTTAATATACGATATATTTTCTAATAATAATTATATTTATATACATAAATTATAAATTTTAAGTATTTTTATGCATATTATATTGGGTCCTTACATAGGAAATTGACGTTTTTTTCTCAATTATTAATAGGTGTATTACTTCTAAAAGTCAGCACCGGTTGTTAATATTATTATACACCTTTAATTAGGAATATGTTACTTTGGCTTCATAGCAATAATTATTCATTTTGTGTCTATATCGCTCAATTTAATTTTTAAACTGACTTCTTTTTATGTTCGCGGAATTGACCTTTTGTTTCATTGTAGCTTTAAAGGGTCTTGATTTTTTTTCTTTTTAATGTCTGCTATATTTAGCTAGTGAAACAAACACACTACTCTACAATTTGTATAGTGTTAACATAAATAGATGCTAAGAAAATTAAAAAAACGTTGGTATGAGAAATATACTTAATTTTATAAAAAATCTTCATACAAAACGTCAATTTCATAGGTAAGGACCTAATATTTTTTTTAATGTAATTAGGTACTTGACGTTCAGAACCACGCAGTTGTTCTTAAACCAGACACAATAGAAATTCAATTGGTCTATTGCACTGTGGTTACCTTGGGCGTCCAAGTATCTACGTGCAATTTATATGCCGAAATTGAATACCCAATAGATTTTCATTTCTTTTCAAAGTATATGTAATATGGTTGAACATTCATTGAAGAAATTTGTCAGTTTTTTTGGGTAAGTAGGTGGATGTGCAGTCGTCTGTACGATGAAACTTATATCTAGTTACTTACATACTTATATAACAATTTTACGATTAATGGCCACAAACAATTAAAGCGTGCTAAAAAAGAGTGTGCTCAACAGCGATAATGGAGAAAAGAATACAAAAATTTAAAACGAATTAACATTAATAATTATCTACAACTACATAAGTACTTACTCTATTAAAGCAACGGTTCGATGGAGCCTAGAAGGTGAGTCGTTGTGGATGTCAATGTTGTAAATTTAATTTTTTATTTTTAAGTGCTAATTGCTGCACTAAAGCTAAATTAAATAATTATAAAAAATAGTGAAAAAAATATATTCGGTAGTCACTCGGTTAGGCATTTAATTTAATTTTATCCGATTCCTCCCAAGTCTTAAAAATATATTTAACCTGTCGTCTGCTGTGAATTGTTTATTTGTAAAACCCTTACCGTCTTACAAATTAACACGGAATAAAAGTTACTAGTGGTCGCCCAGTGGTCGAAATTCGACCGTATTTTATTAAGGCTGCACGGATTGTATCCTAAGCAATGAAAAAATAAAAAAAGATAAAATGGGAGTTTGGATTGGCAATTTGGCATTCACAGATTACGGCCGCTCCTCTTCCATTTTTGAAATTTTTGAAAAGAGTATTTAAATGCGTGTATGTCAAATACATGGTAGTGTGTGTAATGTTTGTTTTATTGATTTAATGTATTTTTATGCATAATCTAAAAAAATATTATTAATCTGTACTCCTTCTCTATATACCTAAACTATAAGTGTGCGAAATTTCATACTCCTCCGTCCGCGCAATTTTCGTAAAAAGGGGTACAAAGTTTTTGGTTCACGTATTAATAACATACTAGTGGTCGCCCAGTGGTCGAAATTCGAACATAATTTTATTAAGGCTGCTAACCAATGAAAAATTAATAGAGTTTGGATTGGCATTGACAGATTTCGGCCGCTCCCCTTCCATTTTGAAATTTTTGAAAAGAGTATTATATGCGTGTGTGTCAAATACATGGTAGTGTGTGTAATGTTGGTTTTATTGATTTAATGTATTTTTATGCATATTTAAAAAAAAATATTAACATTCGGAGAACCTTCTCTATATAAACTATAACCGCCTTACAAACAAACAAAGAATAAGGTCCGAATAGTTATTCCGTGTTTTGTTCCTTTCATGTAAACATCATTTCAAATTAGAGTAAAAGAGACAAAACATGGAATAACTATTCGGACCTTATTCTTTGTTTATTTGTAAGGGAGTAAGTGTGCGAAATTTCGTACTCCTCCGTCCGCGCAATTTTCGTAAAAAAGGGGTACAAAGTTTTTGCTTCACTTATTAATAACATATAGATTCTCAGCGTAACCTAAGAATTAGCAAAATTTCAACAGATAAACTCGGAATTACTTACACCGAGCAGAACGTGCGTCGGCGTAACTCTCCATGTAAGCGTTATTCCGACCCTCACCCTTGTTAAGCAGAGTTACACCTGCAACCGTAGTAGACCTACCTCTTGTAAAACCATATTGTTCACTATGAAAAAGGCGGTTCTTTGCGAAGCGGAAACTCTGTCGATCTAAAATTAGTTTTTCAAAAATTTTACTAAGCGTGGGTTAAAATCGAAGAATTAATAATGGCACCAATAGCTACCTATTCGACAAGAAACAGTATTCGGCAAATTTTTCCTTTAATCAATAAAAAATAGGGTTTTTTTCCGTATCAACTCGGGGTCTCTTGGACCGAGTTCCGAACAAATGCCTCCATCCTTGATGAGCTTGGCATAAAAGAGCGCCTATCCACCCAAGTGCGTAGTCGGATCCTGAAATTCTTTGGGTATGTAAGTCGGCATGGAATCGACTCCATAGAACGTCTTGTCGTGCAAGGGAAAGTCGAGGGCACAAGACCACGAGGGATATCCCCAATGAGATGGACGGACCAAGTGAAGACTGCGGTGGGTGCTCCCGTGCACGAATGTGCCCGATTAACGACCAGCAGGCAGAGGTGGCGGGATGTCGTGCGGCGGGAACTGTCTGCTGCCCAACCTACCGGAACGTGATAACCACGACCACTCTGGCAAGAGTGAAACGAATAAGAAGAAAATCAACGTCCACAAAATCTGAGACCACAAAATAAATTAGCCCAACCTACCTGTCATTATGAAATGTTTCGAAAAGGCCCCTTGTCAATGTATGTGAAAGTTTATAACAGGTTACCAAGTGAAATCAAAGAAAAAAAAAACAAAATTTAAAATAATATTTAAAAAAAAATGTTTTTATTCGCTGCAAGACTTTTTGAATGAATAATTTATAAAATAATTGATAATATTTTGTATGGATTTTTTATTATAATAATAAATTATCCTTGTAAATAATAGGATTCTTTTTGATTGAATGTAGATTTTAATAATTTGTTATAATAATCTGGTAATTTTTAACACCCTTTTTTTTGCAAACTGACGTTGATTGTTATTTTTTGCAGGAAATGTAAAAAACAATATCAATTTTAACACTAAACAGACAACAAAACCGACATCTTAAGTAATATGTTCAGTCCACGAGATGTAACTTAAGATTTTTATGCTATCTTGTAAAATTTGCTTAAATAAGGTGCTACAGTAGAAGGCACGCTCCCTTAAAACAAGACCCACAAGCACTTAAACATTTAAAATAACATGGATCCCTGCTACCTAATCAACCTAAAGTCTCGTGAAAGAACACAGGCGGTTATTTTTGGGAACGCAACAATCAACAACCCATACAAACAACGATGTTTCCAAAAGAAAAAACAATTATCGAAGTATTTGTGCGAGTAGAACAAGAAAAATGTGTAAACAACTTCATTAAGAAAGAAAAGCAACTCTAAACTTAACGTATTGAAGTCGAAAATTCGCACGCTTTCAAAATAATTGAAAACGTGCGTGGCTAAACTTGAGAAAGAAGTTCGATAGGCGAATTTAGTCTTTAAGTGTGGGAACAAAAGGTTTAAGATTTGGTGTAGCACCCTCGGAGTTAAGTATTATCTGAAACCGCTACTAAGGGTCTACACGGGCTCCTCGAACAATTAGCCAGTGATCAAAATACACAAACCGCTTGAGCAATCGTTGTGAAGCTGCCATTACACCAAGCTGCCCTCTAAATGTCACTACACATTTTACAGAATACATTAAATATGCACACTAGTTTAGGCCCAAGAGACCATACTCGTAGAACAAGGGAACACGCGCTCTATACCGCAGGTACAGACATGTACTTGGGCACTTCTCCCCGCCACCACAGCCCGGTCAACTCGAGCCGCGTTCCGATCCTTTAGAGGCGCTCTCAGGTTGTTCCGCTCCCCGATCCGATCCGAACCCCTCGGAGAATCTAGTAGGGCACGAGGACATGCACTAGTGCGTGATCCCTCTACCTTTGACAGTGATTTGTCTCACACGGCTTGAGGAACAATTTCAGTTTCTCGGCGCCCCCAAAAAAAGCCCGGTGTAGCTGAAAATTACCAGTGGCATTCAGCAAACTCTCAACAAAAACCGAGCTGCTGACCGCCCGGAGCACCCTGCTACATACTACTTAAAGTTTATACTGACACCCCCCACCAACTTTACGGTTTTAAAGTTAGGTGTCAGACATCCTCACGCAAGCACAAGGGACCATCTACGTCAGGTCATAACGCCAGATCAGAACACGCCGGTACGCATCCTTCATCCGGTACTTTTAAGACTAGTGTCTCGAGCTAGTTGCCCCGTGGACACGTATAGTCTACTACCTAATATCCAGATAGGTTACCGGAGCTATAAGTTCGCTCACTTCTCGTTGCACTAAGAGCACAACTCGCAGTGTACCACTGCTTGGGCCGTCAACTCTAAAGTCGACTATCAAATGTCCTCTTTGGTGGCGGAGTTGTAAGCACACTCACTTCTCGGTACCCATCCAGGCACCTGATCAATTCCAAAGTCCTACGCGAATTGAATTGATTGAACTGGAGGCTTTTGCATCTAGCGGGCGCCTCACTAGTTCTCCAGACTAGTGCCGGAGATGTTGGAGTAACTACTCAATGAAAACCACCGAGCAGCACAACCAACTAAGGGCAACTCACGTGCCCCGCCGGTCTTTTCGCTTCAGGCCCCCACCGGACCGCTACTAAGACTTGCTCGCTGTGCACGAAATGAAAGCCAGACCAGACCTCATCCAGGCAGACGAATATTCCCACTTCTACAGCTAACCACATGCCACCACGAGTCCAACCCATGCCCGGGGCCGGAGACGCCCGCAAAGGCATAACCGGCAGGGGGCCTAGGATTCGGAACTCCCGTGGTACCCTTGAAAAGACAGCCGGACCCGTAGTTCCAACTGCCATACCCTACCTATCAGGGTCAGTAGATAGGGACAGCTCTGCTCGCTAGGAGCGGTCGTAACTGCTTGAGCGGTTCCATGAATGTTTGTAAATTGAAGACTCACTATGCAGTCGCAGCTTTACGCAGTCGCATCCTGACTGCTTCCAGCTGCCCGTGTGTGGCCACCTTCAAGGGTGAGGAAAATAGCTACGAGTGATGAAAGATCCGTAACACTCACGCAATAAAGGTTTAAGATCTACTCATCACCATCATCTCATCATCTCCAGTACATTTTATGTCCCCACGACAGAAAGCTGCCCATCCTCTGCCAAAAGATAAAACATGGCCAAGATACACATTGAGTCGACTACCTCTAGCCTCTCGCCCCTAACTATGATGTTAGGATTCGAGACACCAGAGATGTTCGACATAATCTTGGTCTTGCCCATGTTCAACCTAAGGCCTACCACGATAGAGGCATCAAAAAGGTTGTTTTTCCATAATCTCTAGGACATCCATCGTACTGGCAAACAACATAAGATCTTCAACAAAGCGCAAATGAGACAGCATCACATTTGCTTTAGAAGCTACTGAACTGAAAACTAATCGTGATTTTCATTATTTCTCATGATATATGCATTTTGAGGAGCTCGATGGCGCAGTGGTTAACACGCCCGGTCTGCGAGGCCGGGCGCCGCAAGGCCGGTCATCGGATGGGTGACCAAAAATTTATCATCTCGACCTCCTCCGTGCTTCGGAAGGCACGTAAAGCCGTCGGTCCCGGCTGCATTAGCATTCGTTAACAACCACCAATCCGCACTGGGCCTGCGTGGTGGTTTATAGCGCGTTATCCCTATCCATCCATAGGGAAGACTCGTGCCCCAGCAGTGGGGACATAAAATGAGCTGGTGATGGTGATGATGCATTTTCAATAAAACATAGTTGTAGTAAAATACTGCAGAATTGATTACAGCTACATCGTTAAGCACAGATTAAATAATAGTTACTCTTAAGTAGCTGCTAAAATGTTGGTCCCTAGCGTTCTGTGCAACAGTGTAAATATCTCCAGAATCGTACCATAGATTTTTTACTTTATATTTAGAAGACAACTCCGACAATCGTACTGCAATTTTACATTCAAATTTAAGTCCGTCCTTCGCGTATAGAAACATTAATGCATTTTACGACAAGCATGCCAGTGAACGAGAGGTGGTAGGGGTTCCAGGATTTGTACGCATGCGCACTGGCCAGGATGCTGCGTCTCCCTAAAATTGGTCCTTTGTTTGCAATCGCAGACCGCCTGTCGGTCCCAGCAGCCTCCTGGGGAGATCGCAGCTGTGAAAGAAAACGCGGGAAAATCCGTAAGCAAACTATTTGAATAATCATCTTGCAGCGAGTTTTATTTGCTATTTGAACACGTCAACAAAAAATTGTATAACATCGAAGCATTAGAAAGAGGAGGGTTAAAATTTTGCCATTATCAAATTCTCGTTTTCGATAAGATCAAATGGCAAATAAAAATTGCACTTGACGCCTAGATCTAGCTAACGTTATGTTGACGATTGACAATACGTTTTTCAATTGTCATTTTTGGTTTTCGCTTGCATTTGTGTAGCCTTTTGTTTCATTAGACAATTTAGGTATTTAACTAATTGTTTGTGTGACGCCTATGGAATTAGTATGCAATGTGTGTTTTGTTTTATTCTATGTAGGTAGTTGTTTGCCAGACTAGTATTGATTTAATGGTAACGTGGGAGTAGTTATAATTGTAGTGACGCGTTGTTGTCACTCTCAATTGCTAATTTATGCATTTGTACGGTGTATTTTCGTGTTCTTTGTGTGTACTAGTTTTCACGTTTATTTAAAAAACAAAGAGAATATAGTTATTTCAATTAGTTACATGCTTCGTAGGCATAGGTACAGACACCTACATATCAACCTAAACATAACTGTAAAATTTCTTAAATCAATGTTAACCATATGCCTTAGACATAAAGTTGAATGTCTATTGAGGAAATTTGACAGATACCACAACTGTCAAATTTGACAGATACTACAACTGTCAAATTTCCTCAATAGACTTTGAACTTTCAATGTAGTTTCACCCGAGTTCTTTCCGTAATAACACGTGTTGTGAGACTCCATTTTAATTTCTATCTACCGTACAAATTATACCCTTACTACTTTTAATAAAAAACACTTGAAATTGGCTAAATGCTAAACGCGAAGCCATTAATTAAGATAATTAATTTAAGGCGACGCATCGCTAAACAATTAATGTAATTAATCTAAATGCTCCGTGCGTTTGCGCCCCGTATCATAAGAAAAACTGTTTTTTTCCTCAAATTAAAACTACAAATTATTTAAAAAAATGAACTAGCATATTGAAGTGTGTGTTAAGACTAATTTACTAAGAAAATTTAGATGCTTACATCGGTCTGATTTGCCTGTAAAATGCGAATCTATGTTTTAAAAGAGGTTACTTTGATATTTTTTTCTCTGTTATAAAAGTTGACAAAAAGTGTTTCTGCAACTAGCAAAATGAAGTCAATTAAATTAAAAATCATGTCATCAAATATCACTTTCATATGTTTTGTAATTGTTGGGAAAAATCAAGATCCCCGCCACGTAAATTTCCAATACGTCGCCTTAATTTCAATGGTGCAGGCATTTGTGTAGGTACCTGAAGACCGCCTCTGTGGTCTAGTGGCTAAGACCACCGGTTTAGACCCAGAGGTCAGAGGGTTCGATACCCAGCGGGGGGTATATGTTTGTGTATTCGGTTTGGTGGGTGGTAGTGCTTGTTTGTCCGCCTGGCTAGCTACCACCATCTTATCTAAATATGTCGCCATAACATCAATGTTTGTAGCATTGTTGTGTTCCGGCAGCTAGAGATAAGATAGCCAGTGCCCTCACTAGTTGAGGTTCCCGGGTGAAGTGCGCTTCCATCATTGGCCTTCTCATCACTTTACATCAGGTGAGATCAAGGCACTGTGCTTACCCGTAAAATATATATATAAAAAAAATATAGCGATTTTATTAACTAGTTAACTTCTTACAACTCTTTTTAACATGTTTTTCTTCATATTAAGTCCGAGAAGTAATTAATTAAAATTTAAATGACGAATCTACTAACTTGAAGGAAAAAAATAATTTCTCTGTCATTGTAGACCGATTTTTAGGTCCACAATTAGACAGAGAAATCGATGAACATACATAAAACAAAATACGAACAGTGGAACATAGAACCTCCTTGTTTTTTTAAGTCGGTTAAAAAAGAAATAGAAGTGCCCTGCACCTTCATAAAATAAATGTTTTATTATTATTATCTCTTTTTTTCTTTTTTTTCTTAGCCTAGGTTTCTTATAATATTAATATAAAAGTAAAATACAAAAGCACATACAAAACATAAAAATATTATAAAAAACCTAGCCTAGGGTACCGCCGGCAACGGGGCAGGGCTCAAGCTGCCGGTGGTTAGGGCTGCAGAGACAGGAACCTTCGGACTATCCGCGCCGTGTCCAAGAGTACCGCCTTCTGTATCTGACCCTTGATCCAACCATTGAGCGAGAGTTTCTTAAGGTGTTGGTCGAGACTCTTCGCTACCAGACCGTTCGCAGACACGACTATCGGCACAATGATTGTCGAGTCAATATCCCACATGGCGGTTACCTCGTGAGCCAAGTCAAGGTACTTGCTGACCTTGTCCTTCTCGGCCTTTACAAGGTTCTCGTCATGTGGGATGGTGACATCGACAAGCACTGCCCGGCGTTGCGATTGATCTATCAGCACGATATCAGGCCTATTAGCTAAAATAGTCCTGTCCGTGATGACAGCTCGATCCCAATAGAGCGTGGCACGGCCGTTTTCGAGAACCGGCGCAGGTGTGTTCCTGTAGTACGGCACTTCAAAGTCCACAAGACCGTATAGAAGAGCAAGTTGCTGGTGAATAATCTTAGCTACCAGGTTATGTCTGTGCAAATACTCGCCGTTAGCAAGATGAGAACAACCGGAGATAATGTGCCTGAGTGATTCCCCGGGACGGCGGCATGCCCGACAAATGTCGACCGTACCATCCTTCAGGATATATCTCCGGTAGTTCTTGGTCATGATAACTTCATCATTATTATTATTATCTCTCTATTTATTTTTTTACATATTAATTTACATTTTTAAATATTTTCTAAAAAACAAAACAAACATTTAAAAATATAAAAAATAGGGGTCCACCGGCATCGGGACCAGGGTCCAAACTACCGGTGATTAGGGCTCCAGAGACAGGAACCTCCTCACAATGCGTGCCGTATCGAGGAGAACTGCCTTCTGAATCAGGCCCTTGATCCAGCCGCCTAATGAGAGCCTCATGAGATGTTGATCGAGGCTCTTGGCCATCAGGCCGTTCACCGTAATAACAATCGGCACGATGACAGCTGAGTCCACATTCCACATGTCGACAACCTCATGTGCTAAGTCGAGATATTTGATTTGTTTCTCTTTCTCAGCTTTCACGAGGTTCTCGTCATGGGGAATGGTGATATCGACAATCATCGTGCGGCGCGCTAATCGATCTATCACCACAATGTCTGGCTTATTAGCTACAATAGTCCTGTCGGTGATGATAGATCGATCCCAGTACAACGTGACATGATCATTTTCGAGAACTGGGTCGGGCACATACTTGTAGTACGGTACCTCAGAATCCACAAGTTTGTATTTCAAAGCAAGTTGCTGGTGTAAGTCCTGGCCACTTGATTATGCCTGTGCAAGTACTATTATTATTATTATTATAAAATAAGATGGGCAAAGTTTTACCTTATTTTCTAAGTAAGTAAGTAAAACTCAAGGAACTAGATCAGGGATGGGCAAACGTTTTCATTCGCGTGACAATATTTACTAACAAAATCTATGGCGGGCAAGACTATAAATTTTTTTGCTGTATTTTTTTGTGAAATAAAAATATTGATATGTATGCATTTTTGAAACACACACGCACTTGTATTTTTGAAACACACACGCACTTGTATTTTTGTTGGTCGCGGGCCGGACTTCATTCATTCACGGGCCGGAGATGGCCTGCGGGCCGTAGTTTGCATCTCTGAACTAGACGAAGACGAAGACTTGTGGCGTGGTGTAAAGACACCGAGTGATTCGTTGCGTTTAGACATGCAGAATTATATACTTTTATCGGTTATTACTCGGTGGCCGAGTGGCAAAACCCGAAGGTTCCGGGTTCTATTCCCAGGTCGGGCAAAGTGTGATGCGTATTTTTCGATGCGTAACTAGGGTTGCCAAATTTTTTTAAACCAAATATAGTATTTTTAGATTCAGTACCCATAAAAATAAAGTAGATAGGTGATTAATAAAAAATATATAAGTAGTTAAAAATATTTATTATATTTTTTGCTGCTTTGAGCTTTTACTATTAGATTTTTATTTTTAATAATTATGTAACTCTGCTTTTATCAGACCGATACTGGGTCTGTTGCGCTCAACTTTCCACTTGGTGTTCATCACAAAAAACTATAGTAAAAATATATATAGTAGTTTCGCCTACTATAATATTTTTTAAATAATAGTAGAAAGACGCTTAAAACAGTAGGACACTATAAAATATAGTAGGGTTGGCAACCCCATGGATAACCCAAGTTTGTGATCACCAACCCGCATTTGGCAAGCGTGGTGATTAAGCCATTACCCATCAATTGTAGTGATGACTTGATTTCAATGATGGAGGCCTTTGCACATCAGTGGGACAGTCTTTGGCTATTTACTTACTTACTTTTAACCGTTTATGTGATCAAATAACAAATAAAACTCGCACAACGCTAAGAAACTTAACTTACCCGCCAAGTAGTCTACATTTACATACCTACGTCGTTATACGTAGTTTCCTTTCAGATAATACGATCCCATGTCAAAAGTATTGACACTTACAGGACCTATTCATATCTACACCGTTGTCATGGCAAAGGCGATGATAATAATAATAATAATCATTTATTGCAAAAATATGGTACAAAAGATGTTACATAAGAAGTATCCGCATATTTTACCATTAGAGGTATGCAATTTTTAAAAAATACAGAAAAAATTTAATATATAAATTAACACTAAAAAACCCAACAAGTGCATTGACATTACAAAAACAATATGTACCTACGACATTTAAAATTGATATAAAAAAAGACAAAACAAAAACATTAAATAAAATGAAATGTCAAACAATAAAATTCATTATACAATAAAATTAATAAAAACTAATAATTCATTTCATAAACATGTCACTAACTCTATAAAAAATCTTGTCCTTAAGCCATGCAAATAATTTTGTTTTGAATAATTTACTGGGTAGTTCTTTTAAAGCATTAGGTAAAGCATTATATATTTTTACAGTCATACAATTACACTGCTTTCGGTACAACTCTAATTTTGGCATACTATTATATATTAACCTATTAGGGTTACGTACATTTCTATTGTTATACTCTTTATTCATTTTTTTCCTTAAAACTAGATTTTTACAATATTTTAATATAAAAGCAATAAAACATTATAAAAACCTAATCCTAGAGTACCGCCAGCAGCGAGGCAGGGCCCAAACTACCGATGGTCAGGGCTGCAGAGTGAGGAACCTCCTGACAATACGTGCCGTGTCAAGGAGTACTGCCTTTTGCATCTGACCCTTGACCCAACCTTTCAGCGAGAGCCTCTCAAGGTGTTGATCGAGGCTCTTGGCTAAAAGACCGTTTGCCGAAACGACTATCGGTACAATAATGGTTGAATCCACATCCCACATGGCGGTAACCTCGTGAGCCAAGTCAAGGTACTTACTGAGCTTGTCCTTCTCGGCTTTCACGAGGTTCTCATCATGAGGTATGGTGATATCAACCAGTATTGCCCGGCGCTGGGATCGGTCGACCATCACGATATCAGGCTTATTGGCGACAATAGTCCTGTCCGTAATGATAGAGCGATCCCAGTAGAGCGTTGCATGACCATTTTCGAGTACTGGCGCAGGTGCGTACTTATAGTACGGCACCTCCGATTCAACAAGGCTATATCCAAGAGCAAGTTGCTGGTGAATTATTCTGGCTACTTGGTTGTGTCTGTGCAAATACTCTCCGTTAGCAAGATGAGAACAACCAGAAATAATATGTCGGAGTGATTCTCCAGGACGGCGGCATGCCCGACAGATGTCGACCGTACCGTCCCTCATAATATATTTCCGGTAGTTATTCGTCTTGATAACTTCATCTTCAATGGCACAGACAAAACCTTCAGTTTCCCCAAAGAGGTCACCGAAACGTAGCCAGTTCACCGAGGCAGTCAAATCTACATCAGGCCCAGTTAGAGCCCGATAGTAGCGACCGTGTAGCACCTTGCTCTTCCATATATCCTTGCGATCGAGAGTGCTTAGCACCACTGGTTTGCGCCAGTTTTCTGTTGCCAAGGAGAGCGGCGTAAAGTGTTATAATTATTACGGGTTTTGAAAAGGTCTAAATTATTTTTTACGAAACTTGCCACTTCAAAAATATATAAGCATGGAAGAGGCAGTATTCCCAGTGATTTAAATAAAGGCCTACAAGACTCACGAGGTGATAAGCCACAAATTGCCCTTACACACTTCTTTTGTGTTCTAAACAGTTTATCTATGTCTGTCGAATTTCCCCAGATTAAAATCGCGTATCTCAGCAAGGACGAGACATAGCCATGATATGCTGCGAGAGTTGTCGAAATTGCACAAGTCTCTCTAAGCCTATTTAACACAAACACGTAGCGGCTTAGTTTATTTCTGATTAGTTCTATATGCTGTTTCCAACCACAATTGTCATCGAGTAAAACGCCCAAAAATTTTGTCTCACTCACTTCACTATTGACTCATCATCATATTTAACATTAAGTTTTAATTTAGTTTGTCTATTTGTTCCAAATTGTATATAATTAGTCTTTTGTAAATTTACAGTCAAGTTATTAAATTGAAGCCATTTTATTATGTTGTTAATAGTGTTATTTACGTCATTTTCATAATATTCACTACTATTTTTATATGGTACGATCACCGACACGTCATCTGCAAATAATACGCACCTATGAGTGGTTATTTCTGGGAGGTCGTTAATATATAGCAGAAATAATAGCGGGCCCAGTACACTCCCCTGAGGCACACCGCATGTATTAACAATGAAATCCGATTCACATGATGAGACTACGGAATGTTTATCTAAATAATTTATTACTACCGCTTGTTTCCTGTTACTCAAGTAAGATTTTAGCCAGTCTAGGGCTGTGCTCCTAATTCCCAGATTATGTAGCTTGCGAAGGAGCAAATCATGGGAAACAAAATCAAAAGCGCGTTTCATGTCAAAAATACTACTGACGTTGGTATTTTTGCGTTAATATTTTCAGCTATAATTTGCACCAGATTAAAAGTTGCCAAAGTTGTTGATTTTTTACTTTTTGCTCTGACCTCAAGATATTAAATTTATCAATGAAGCTTACCAGCCTCTTCTTCATAGCCGATTCAAAAATTTTTGATAGTACTGGTGCCAAGGTTATTGGTCGATAATTCTCCATTACGTTTCTCATGCCTTTTTTAAAGAGTGGTTTAACAATATTAATTTTTAAAAGATCTGGAAAAATACCTGTCCCTAAGGAAAGATTAACTAAATGTGTAATAGGTTCTGCAAGTTCGTTAACACAATATTTAATCACTTTAGTGCTGATTTCATCATATCCCGTGGCATTTGTATTTTTAAGTAATTTAATTGTTGCACTTATTCCAGTGATACTAAGTGGCTCCAAGAAAATACTATTTGCAATAAATTTCTTGTTAGTGTTATTCAGCAAGTTCTTTTCATTATTTGTCGATTCTGTAAAAAAATTATTAAATTCATTAGCAATTTCTGTCGGATTATCAATTATTTTATCGTCAATTTTAATTTCATTTATAAATTCATTATTGTTAATACATTCTGTTTCATTTTTAATAATGTTCCATGTCTTTTTACATTAATTTTTTGAATTAACTATTAGTTTATTATTGTATATTCTTTGTGATACTTTCAAACATTTACGCAACATTTTGGAATATAATCTGTATTTTTCTTTGTTGTTAGGTGATTTTGAAGAGTAGTATTGATATCTCAATCGCCTCTTTGTTTTACAACTTTGAATTATACCCTTTGTTATCCATTTAGGTCTTTTATAACTACTTGATCGTTTGATTTTTATGATTGGGAAGCATAATTTATATAATGTTGTCAGATTACTATGAAATAAAGTCATAGCTGAATTCAAATCAGTCTCGTTAAGTACTTCTTCAAAGGATAAACATTGTAAATGTTTCTTAAAAAATTGACAATTTTTTTCATTGTAATCCCTAATACTAATATAATAACTATGAGGTAAAAGTATTTTCTTTTTGATAGGAATAAACAACATTTGTGCTGTATTATGATCTGACAAATGTAAATGGTGTAGTTCACTATAGGCCTCATCTAAATTGCTAATTATATGGTCAGTACAATTATTTTTTCTGGTTGGTTCTTTAATGTGCAATATTAAATTGTAATTGTTTACTATATCTACCAGGTAATTAGTACTACTTGACACAACCAAAGTATTTATATTCAAATCTCCAGCCAGCACGATATGTGCTTTAGAATTTCTCGTGTACTTGTACAGCACCTCATCCAGCTGTGAGAGAAATGACGTCACATTTGAATCAGGGGTTCGATATAGACATATTACTAAAATATTATGATCAAGCAATTTTACGCCACAACACTCAAAGATATTCTCAAAGGTTCACACGCGCTCTATACCAGGTACAGACATGTACCTGGGCGCTTCTCTCCTCCTCCACGGCCCGGTCTACCCGAGCCGAGGTCCGAGCCTTTAGAGGCGCCCTTGGGTAGTTCCGCTCTCCGATCCGATCCGAACCCCTCGGAGAATCTAGTAGGGCACGGGGACACGCACTTTTAAGTGTGTGATGCCGTTCCCTCTAGAAAACCTCCGAAGGTGATTCGTTTCACACGGCTTGAGGTACCCTTTACGTACCTCGCCGCCCCCAAATAGCCCGGTGACGCTGAAAATGCCGAATGAGGCAATCAGCAATCTCTCAAAAAAGACATCCTTTGGAACGAATAAGTCGATATTAATTAAACTGTATAAGCTAAAGGGAAACACAAAGATGTAGGCATTGAATAGAAAACTTCTTAACTACTACCTATTGAGGATGTCTTTTGGCTGTGTTGAAGAATAGACGGTTAATAAACCATGTTTCCCAAATCCTCAGTTTCTTTGAAAAGCTGTGCGAAGATAACGAACTCCATGAGAGACCGGCTTTTATGAAGTTGTGTATCCATGCGTTAAACTTTTTTGGAGGTTATGATGGATGGATTGCATGGCCGTGCTTTGGATTGAGTCGCGAGCTTTCATCAATCATACTGCTTTCACTGGCAGAACTTTTTGCGGTTGAGAATAATGATTCTTTTCATAAAAGAGAGAGAGGTCCGGTTAGAAAAAGAAAAGAAATGAAAGATAGTAATAAAATAAAAACTATTTAAGTAATATATTTTATTTTTCATTCTAAGTTACTCTCTTTATTCTAATAACACTTAACAGTATTTAATATTAAATTAACCTTATATGAGACTAGCGGCCCGTCCCGGCTTCGCACGGGTGGACATTTCTTTTTTAATATAGCCTATGTTACTCAGTGCTAATGTAGCATCTAATGGTATAAGAATTTTTTAAATCGGTCCAGTAGTTTATGAGTATATTCGTTGCAATAATTCAAAAATACAAAGATACAAAGCTTTCCTCGTTATAATATTAGTATGTTTAGGTTGGTAACTTTGCTTTGGTAGTCACTGCTGCGTGCTGCCAGAGCCCTCCATCCTGTATGGTTCAACATCAAATGAACTACAAAACTTATACCGGCTTTACGTGTTTGCCGAAGCACGGAGGAGCTTTAGATAATACATTTTTGGTCACCCATTCGATGACTGGCCTTTGCGAATCCTGCTGAAACGAAAGCAATCGCAGACCAGGCGCTTTAACCTCTGCGCAATCTTTATTATTGTTTCGAAACTGGGGATATTGAACACAAAAGCGTTCCTACCGTTAGAGGTAAGATACCCAATTTCCCAGTAGTTGAAGAAGCTGGGTTAAGAGCGCTTCCATCTTTGACCTTATCGTTATTTGCCATCAGATGAGTTGTAAGACGCCATTTAAAGCTGACGTCATGAATGTGTCTTTTACTTCTTAAATCTTCTCTACAATGTCGTTTTTGTTTTCTTGAATGATATCTTTAACGAAAGTAATTATCAAAAAAGGACCGTTGAAAGTTAAGACATTAAACATAATGCATTACCGACCCATCCTCCTTTGATCTAGGAAGTGGCCCTACCAGACGAAGCGCGAAACGCGTAGTTAACTATTAAACTAGTAGCAATGTCATCCGACAAACGAGCGTGTCTCCCGCGCATCGATCCCCTGCCATCCGGAGGGGTCCAAATTGCTGTTAGAGCATAGCTCATAAATTCTTTCTACGGCTGACAGTTGCACCGTTCACATGTATCTCATCCTGTAATGGATGCCATGTACATTGCCAGCACCACATTCGAGCCGAAGCGTGTGGCGCGCGAGCACGCACCTGTCAAAAGTAACGCCGCCATATTGCCGAATCTGACGTTTGCGCGCGCAGCTCACGAAACGTTTGGGTAGCGTTCGGGTACACGCAATTCGAAATTCAAAAACTCAAAAAGTTTTTCTTTGTTTTTTTTGTCTGGTTTACATATATTTTAAGTGTGTTTTATTTTTTCGATAATGCGACAGGTGTGGTGGTGTGGTGTGTAGTGCTGTAGATTTGTGATGTGCGTGTGATTACAAAAGTAAGTCAGATTTTTTCTACGTTATATTAAGAATGAAGAACGTATCAAAACTTGCTCTCCTTTTCCATTGAATAAATAATTTTCAATATAAAACTGCTTTGTGACAGTGGCATACGATAGATTTTATTTTATAGGATAATGTTAGGCGGTAGCATTTATCATGATAATTAAAATTCAAACTTCTTATTTTATAAGAAAGATGAATAATGAGAATCATATTTCAGAAGAAAGATGTCATATTATAATTTTAAGATTGTGAACGCGTCTATAAATAAATCGTAGACGAGTACCTACCAAGGTACTCGGTACGGTACTCATACTGTAATGTTAGACAGATTGGTCAGTACTCGAATGCATGAAGAAAATAAGTTTCCGATTGTTCTTTAAACTTGTGAAGACTTTCTAAGTCTTCTATTAGAAGATTGCTTTCGTAAAGTAGTTGGTAGGTATATGAGAAACCCAAGTGAGTTTGAATAATTTAAAACTAGGTTTGCAACCGTTTTTGTGGTTCAGTAGTTAAGCCATTGCTCTCAGGCCGCTTCATTTCCCATCAGATCGGTTTGGCTGGTAGTAAAAAACTGCTTCAGAACTTACATAACTAATATCGAAAAAGACTTAACCATAAATATAAAGTCGTTCTGGCGATATACTAAAAACAAAAGAGTAACCAATACCATACCAAACCGAATGTATCTTTACGATCGTATGGCTAATACAGGAGCTGAAATTGTAAATCTGTTTGCGGAATTCTTCTCATCAGTATATGCTTAAAGCGGAACTGCAACTTTTACTACTGAGCTACCCCCTCATAACTTCTCTTTAGGAAAGTTACAAATACAAAAGGATTCAGTATTGGCTGATCTTAAAAACGTCGACTTATCGAAGGGCGCAGGACCGGATGGTATCCCATCTATATTTGTTCGTCTGTGCGCTTCAGCATTTGTTGATCTATTAAGTCTTATTTTTAATAAATGTCTTGCCGAGGGAGTTTTTCCATCTCTGCGAAAAATTGCTAAGATCACACCTTATCAATAGCAATTTTCCACCAATTTTCCAATTTTCCATCTTAGCATTTTTTAGTCATGCAAACTTAAAATTTTACTTATATTACGCGTAAATGTTCAGAGGCAGCGTAGTCGTGCCTTAAAGCGTTGGTTTAATGGTCTAAGAGTCATGCATATTATGGAGAATACAGCTCCAGCTAACTTTCGAATGGCTCTTTCTCAGAAATGGTAAATCTTAGAGAAAAATGTTTAAGTTGTACAATTTTTGTAAATAATTACCTGATCTACAATTTCAGTCAAGCTATTTTTATCGTAAAACTAACCGTTAGGCCAAAAATCCAAAAACCCCATTTTTGCGACGTTTGACCTTGAATTTTTTTTTTGCACACACGGGATCAATGGGGTCTTTTCAGAATTTCATTAGAGTGGTATTCCTTACGTGCCTGTTAATTTTCAGCTTGTTGTGAATTAATGCAAGGATGCCCCTATTTTTGGGCTATTTTGACCGGGCTATTAAGCGGTTATGACTCTGTGCCATTAATTCCAAGCTCTGGAGTCCCTCAGGGATCAATTTTGCGGCCCCTTTTGTTTCTGATCATCTTTATTAATGATCTCATTATTAGCATTGAAAGTGACTGTCTTTGTTTCGCTGACGACATCAAAATGATTTCAATAGATCACTCATAGACATGCCACTTAGGAAATAATAGGTAGACTTTTATTATTTTTTATTAGAATTGTACCTAACTTATAATTTAATATAAATTTAATTTTAACACTTTTTAATTTTTTAATTTCAAATCCTTTCCTTTTTTTCTTACCATTGTCAACCATTTTGGTAAATGTTGTGCTCAATTCTAATTGGGCCAGGCATGTACTTTTTTTTTTTGTTTAATGTTGATAATGTAAGTTTTCTGTCTGATGTCCGTTATGTGCCTTTATGTATAAATAAATAAATAGTCACAGAAGAGATATTCTCAGTGGTTAATTGCTCCGGGTGAAGTGCGCTTCCATGGAATTAAAAAAAAAACAAAATTCAAAATCATTTATTCAGTTTAGGCTACAAGTAGCTCTTATGAATGTCACTATGCCATCGGTTCGTAAGTCTACTCTGGGCGGGAGATCTTGAACTGAGAAGAACCGGCAAGAAACTCAGCAAGTGTCCAGCTCTTTTCTCTCTTACAGTGTCAAAAATATTTGAAAATGCCCTATTATAGCAGGACACTTTCCATTACAAATAAACACAAAAAATATAACATGTAAAAAAAAAACAAAATAAACAAATCTAAGTTATCAAATTTACATCCGGTAAAAGTTTCAATTTCCACGATGTCATACAGTACCACTACGGTAAGTACTCTAATAAAAGCCAAAAATTGTTTAAGAAAAACAAAGTCAAACTATAGTAATTAATACTAACAATAAGATAAGTATGCAAGAGCAGACCAGCCTCCACAGGCGGCACCCGTTCACGAGTATTACATATGAATCAGCCATCGTTTCGCTCAACCATATTAGCTACTAAACCAGTCCAGTGCCACGCCCATTACCTCCAACTTTCTTAGAAGAATTGGGACTGAGACTGTGTCGAAGGCCTTGGCAAGGTCCAGGAAGACCGCAATACATTTGTGCCCGCCATCGAGGAAGGAAAATGCAAGATTTGTCAGTAAAGTTACAGCATCCTCCGTCGACTTTTTTCACCTAAAGCCAAATTGCCTCTCCGACAGTAGTTGTTGGGACTCAAGAAAATCAACCAAGCGTTTGTTAACTAGCTTTTCAAGCAGTTTTGAGAGCACGTGTAGCAATGAAATTATTAGGAACGTTGGATGCTCCATTTTTGTGTATTGGGGTAATAGAAGCGGTTTTCCATGACGATGGAAACACACCCGAGGATAGGCTCATGTTGGAAATGTATGTTATGGTGGACATATTGTATCATTATTATACTCTTTATTCATTTTTTTCCTTAAAACTAGATTTTTACAATATTTTAATATAAAAGCAATAAAACATTATAAAAACCTAATCCTAGAGTACCGCCAGCAGCGAGGCAGGGCCCAAACTACCGGTGGTCAGGGCTGCAGAGTGAGGAACCTCCTGACAATACGTGCCGTGTCAAGGATTACTGCCTTTTGCATCTGACCCTTGACCCAACCTTTCAGCGAGAGCCTCTCAAGGTGTTGATCGAGGCTCTTGGCTAAAAGACCGTTTGCCGAAACGACTATCGGTACAATAATGGTTGAATCCACATCCCACATGGCGGTAACCTCGTGAGCCAAGTCAAGGTACTTACTGAGCTTGTCCTTCTCGGCTTTCACGAGGTTCTCATCATGAGGTATGGTGATATCAACCAGTATTGCCCGGCGCTGGGATCGGTCGACCACCACGATATCAGGCTTATTGGCGACAATAGTCCTGTCCGTAATGATAGAGCGATCCCAGTAGAGCGTTGCATGACCATTTTCGAGTACTGGCGCAGGTGCGTACTTATAGTACGGCACCTCCGATTCAACAAGGCTATATCCAAGAGCAAGTTGCTGGTGAATTATTCTGGCTACTTGGTTGTGTCTGTGCAAATACTCTCCGTTAGCAAGATGAGAACAACCAGAAATAATATGTCGGAGTGATTCTCCAGGACGGCGGCATGCCCGACAGATGTCGACCGTACCGTCCCTCATAATATATTTCCGGTAGTTATTCGTCTTGATAACTTCATCTTCAATGGCACAGACAAAACCTTCAGTTTCCCCAAAGAGGTCACCGAAACGTAGCCAGTTCACCGAGGCAGTCAAATCTACATCAGGCCCAGTTAGAGCCCGATAGTAGCGACCGTGTAGCACCTTGCTCTTCCATATATCCTTGCGATCGAGAGTGCTTAGCACCACTGGTTTGCGCCAGTTTTCTGTTGCCAAGGAGAGCGGCGTAAAGTGTCTATCAACTGCCACGACATCCAAATGCATCCCGCACTCACTGTTAAGCAAGTAATCCCTAAGACTGCACACCTCACGGTTATGTAGGTTCTTGGCATTTAAAAAGCCCCGACCCCCACATCTCCGCGGGATGTACAGCCTCATAACAGATGAGCGCGGGTGTAGCATTCTGGAAGTCGTGAGCATTTGACGGACTCTTCTATCCAAGGCGTCCAATTCGGTCTGAGACCACCTTAGTATGCCAAAGGAGTATGTGAGCAGAGGCATAACCCAGCCATTAAAGGCACGAGTCTTATTGCCACCCGATAAAAGACTGTTAAGTACTTTTCTCAAGCGGCAAAAGAATCGCTCCCGTAATGACTGCTTTATGTCCCCGTCATCAACACCCAAAGCCTGTGACATACCAAGATATTTATATGTTTCAACTTCAGAGAGAGATCTGATGTTTATCGCATCGGAGAGTTGTAAATTGGTTGAATTTACTACTCTCCCATGCTGTACATGCATAACCGCACATTTATCTACCCCAAATTCCATCTTGATGGCACTGCTGAAAGTCTCAGTAATTTTCAGCAGTTTCACCAAGTCTTGGCGGTTTGGTGCGAATAACTTGAGGTCATCCATGTATAACAAATGCGACATAACTTCACCCCCTCTCCGCAGTCGACAGCCTAACCTTGAATTTCTCAACAAAGTACTGAGCGAATTCAAAGCTAGACAAAACCATAAAGGACTCAGACTGTCGCCCTGGAATATGCCACGCTCTATCCTTATAAAATCCTGCGTGGCAGAAACACTATCTCGACATCCTGGTTGACACAAGACCGTGGTCCACTGCCGCACACATGACATCAAAAAAGATTTTAAAGATTATTATTATTTTCATTATTATTATTATTATTTTGATATGGCTGGTGGATATGGCGAATGTCTTATAATGTGTATTTACTGCATTATCTTTAAGATTTGTAAAAAAACATCATTGTTAATTCTATATTCTATTTTATATTGTAATAAAGAATTCAACCATTTTGTGTGTTACCCATTGATAACCATTTGATAACCATTTATGTTAATAAATATTTACTGATGATGATGATATGTCTCAATAAAGTGCAAATCATTGATAATTTTCAGAATAGTATAATGTTAAAAAGTAAAAGTAAAATAAAGTAAAATAGAAATAAAGACTAAATACATTAGTGAAGTATACAAAGAGAATAGACAAGGGCTAAATGTTTGCGAATTCCTATAGAGTTTAGTTTTAATAGTGTACAGATTGTACGTGTTTCTTGTTTGGTAAGGACTCCCATGGAATTGAGTTTGATAATAGCATACCTAGTGTATGACTTTGGTATTCTGAATAAAGTAAAATTCCTAAATTATAAAGCAAAGCGTATAATAAAATAAAATAAATAATGATGCTAATTTTATTGCTATTTACAATTTGAAGATAAAAATTCTAGTCGCTCTTGTGAAAAAAAACAAAACTATTAAAGTACTTAATAAATGTTTCCTAAGTGTGTTTTGTTATTTATGACTGCGCTGAGATTCAATACACCCTGAATCTAGCACTAGCACATCACACTAGTAGCACCTAGTGCATCCACAACGTACTGTTAGTAGATACTAGATACATACAATAACGAAATGCTTGGAATTTAATAATCTACAATATTCCCTCCTCCCGTCTGCACAAAAGCCAGAAACCTTTGTGCAGACGTTGCAAAGGTTGCCATGGCAACTGTAGTATATCTGATAGTGCCCGTATATCGAGAACTCGAAGCCACGAAATAAAAAGACTGCAGAAGGCACGCTTCAGCAAAGCGTCCATAGACAACCTCCTACGGACACGGAAGCTCGGAACAGCTGCGCTTGGACTGTTCCAAGATTCGAGGGGTCCTTGCTAAGGACCCCTCGACCTCGAGGACATACCTCGCTCGAGCAACGCATCCGATCCGAGCCCTTCGGAGAATCTAGTAGGGCACGGGGACACGCACTTTTAAGTGTGTGATGTCGTTCCCTCTAGAAAACCTCCGAAGGTGATTCGTTTCACACGGCATGAGGTACCAGTTACGTACCTCGCCGCCCCCAAAAAAAACAGGTGACGCTGAAAATGCCGTTTGAGGCAATCAGCTCCAAAAAAAAAACTAAGGACTCCTTAGGTGTGTTGCTTGAGCAAGGTACGTCGCCTTAGTGACACACTGAAAAAATGCACCAACTTTCGTCGAATAGTTTAAGACTATAATATGACTTACGAATCTGAAATGTTGATATAGGTAAATTCATGTCTTTATCTTTCATTTGCTAGCTCAAATAAATACTCGATTGTATAATTTTGACACAATAATAATTATTTTCGAAAACACCACTAAAAATCACTATTGTTGAAATTACAACAACATTTCTTAATTTATATGCTTGGAAACCACTCAAATATATTGATAACATCAATATTCGTAATTTAGTAACTGCATAACTAAAACCAATTAATATTTTAGATTCTGTTAATATGCGGTCTATACTCGTATTATCGCAAACGCTACGTATTATCGACCTTATGCCAGCGTCAGTAAGGATCAGCCTTTTTGAATGTTCACAAATCGAGGTTACCTTCTGGGTGTCCAGATTTTGCGTCGAAGCTCACAACAGTTTAGGTATATCTCGAGCAATGCATACCTTTGAGGGTGGATGACCTGAATTGTGACCTTTCGTTGGGGTGACGTCTATTTCAATATTTTTTTGCGATATTATAATTTTTTTTTATACCATGTTTATTACTTGTAAGTAGTTATTCGATATTTTTTTGCAATTCTGATGAAGTGAAGAACATATTTTATATTCGAGATATAAAAACTAAAGTATATTTTCCTGGAAATTGCTAAAGTCAACATTACATTTTATATGAAAGTTCCAATTGTATATTTCTATTTAATTACCTCAATAGGTATACCAGAAAGTTTTACTATGTTTTCCCGAAACTGAAAAGAAACGGTTGTCAGGTTTTGTGTAATAATAAAAATGAGGTTGTGTTTAAACAATAAATACGTACTGCAACCAATCTATTCCGAACATTCTCATCATCCCTATCAAGCAGAGTACCCAACACGCTAGCGATTTAAAGGCTTACGTTGCAATTTTCGTTCGGACATTGGCGTAATGGCATTGGCCCATTCCCCTAACCCAAGAGGCCCGGGTTCGATTCTTAGGTCGGTCGGTAGGGTTGTTTATTTTTGTATAAAAAACGTCACTGAATTCTATGTAAAAAAAATAATTGTGGTGTTTGTCAGAATATGATAATTCCTAAAACTGGTAATAACATGATAATGAATGGGGCGCCTTTGGCTTTCAAAGTAAAAAGTAAATAGTGTTGAGTAATTTCGGCGGGCTGGTTAGAACATGATAATGTCAAATATTTATATTTTTTTTATAAAATAGTGAAAATCTAAACGCCCACCCGACCCAGCCAGGAATCGAACCTGGGTCTTCCACAATCCAGGACTGATAATGTTACCATATATTGTAACTGTATCTAAGTAATTAAAGTAGGTACTTTCCATGGTCTAGGACTTTTGTTATTAGATCTTAAGAAACTATGATTCTGTGGGTTGGCGGGGTTAGCGTGACTGGTGCTGCGTTGTTCTCATGCTGCATCAGTTGTCTTCGCGACTAGACTCCATTTCCACTTAACATCGGGTGAAGCGGAGTCAAATTGTCGTGAGACGACCTCCTTGGTCGAGTGGTTTGTACACCAGTTTTCATGGTGTCACCATCTTTGAGGTCTCGGGTTCGATCCCCGGTCGGATCAATTTAGAAATTATTGTTTTTCTAAATTGTCTCGGGTCTGGGTGTTTTCTATGTATAATAAGTAAGTATTTAAGTATTTTAGGTATGTTTATCCGTTGTCGAGTAACCACTTAACGAGTTTCATAACGAAGCTTCTTTTGGGCTAGATAATTGGTGTAAGTGTAGGAAAGTTTTTTTTTTAATGTTGTGCAATCTATAAAAAAAAGATTAAAATTTAGTCAATCAGAAAATTTACGAAGTTATCTTGTGTCTAATAAACACCACAGAATTATTCCATATCCTACAAAATATTGTAGCCACCCTACGCTGCCCTACGCTGTGCTTCGCTTGGGAAAAAAAAACTTAACCTAACCAACATTAAGGATTTCCCTACATTATTGACATGGCCAAACGTGGAAGGGCATATCATCAAACGTTGACGTTTTTACGATATGATCAGTTTAAGCTGGGCATATCATGAAATCCCCTGTGTGGTGCCGGGGATAAAGAATTGCACCACCCCATCTCTTCCCGTAAGTATCGTAAAAGCCGACTAAGGGACCATTCCAGAGAATGGGCAGCAGCATCTCTCTGAGGTTACCCTCAACCTACTGCGATCGCCAACCCGCCTGCCAAGCGTGGCGATTACGGCAAATACCCCTCATATCCTTGGGGGAGGCCTTTGTCCAGCAGTGGACGTCTTTTGGCTGAGATGATGATGATATCATGGAATACAACCATTTCAGGAAATGGTCGATTACATCATAAAGTGATCACTTTTAAGATCCGCATCCGGCCCCGACACATACATTAAAATATAGAGATTTCTGCTAAACTAATATCAGTAACAATATTTAAAGAGGCGAAAAATAATAATAATATTAACAAATAAAAACATACTTAAATAGGGTACGAAGAATTCTGGAGTCAAATACCTTGCTTATTAACTTTTCTCCTTTGTTGCAGACAGCAATTGGCGGCGTACCGTATCTAGTCCATAGAGTACAATAAAAATGTTAATACAGTTTAACTAGAGTACGAGTCTTAAGGTAGTTAAGACACTTGGGACATTAAGAATTTCTCTGGATTAGAACAGGACAAAAGACATTTAGGAGAGATGGATTCAAAAAACATAGATGACATCGAGCTCAGCGCGCAAGGAACTAGCAACAAACCCAGGTAAGTAGCTTTAAAAAGAGGTTCTTCAAGAAGGTCGTTTTGTTTTTGATTCTGTTGATTTGTAACTAAGATTTGTAATATCGCTGGCTGTATTCCTTTTACTACTAACATACTACTACAGGTAGTAACGAAGATTCTTAAACTTTCTTTACTAATAAAAATCTCTGAGTACCTAAAACCTTTTATCCCCGATCAAATACAATGTTTTTGGACTAGGCGATTTCACACGATCAAGACTTTTCTTACACATTGAGTGTAACTAACTTAGGTACGAGTAGGTAGTCTATTTATTTAAAACTATACGAGTAAATCAACTACTTTAATTGTCTAATACCCAGCACAGTATGGTTAGAAGTGAAATAAATATGATTAATAATGTAAAAAGTGCCGAGATAAAAACAAAAAGCCCATAAGTGCCTTTCTTTATACTTTGCCGAAGAGTTTGTCGTAAGTCACCTATTGCCTACGCAATGTACCAGGATATATGAGTGACGAGAAACACTAAGGTCGGCGTCAACTAAAATAAAGATGGTGTAAGGAAACAGGGAGTAATGTGGCGTGATGAACTTGAAAAGAAAATAGAAGACAGTTTTTGAATTTTTGATTTTTTTGAGATTTGAATTTATTACAGAATTACTTTTGGGACAACATCAGCTTCTTAATCAAGCAGTAAATAGGTTTCGAACAGATAGCAATAGAATTATTAGAACCAGGCTTTTAAAAGGGCCGTTACTTACCAAAAATGTATTGCATTAATCTTTTGACCGCCACGGTCGGCTATGATCAACAAGCGATGGCGTGCCCTGTACGCTAACGACGACAATAATCGACAATACTCGTACAATAGTTTACAAAAACAAAAATTAAAGATATTTAAACATTTTGGAATCCTTATTTGTGATCTTTTTGCATTGTAGAAAAATCAACAAATTCTTCCTGTATTTCAGTGATGTGGTCATCAAGAAGAAGGGTAAATCCGATTTGCCGGAGCGAGGGTCGTGGGGCAGCAAGTTGGACTTCATCCTGTCTGTGATCGGTCTGGCCATCGGTCTCGGCAACGTCTGGAGGTTCCCTTACCTCTGTTACAAGAATGGCGGCGGCGCCTTCCTCATCCCCTACTTCCTCACCCTCTTTTTGGCTGGTATACCGATGTTCTTCATGGAGTTGGCAATGGGACAGATGCTTACCATTGGCGGGTTGGGAGTGTTCAACATTGCACCTATTTTTAAAGGTAATGTTACATTTTTAAGCTTTCACATTTCCTTTTATAAAAAGTTTAAGAATGGAACGCGAACTGCTTAGTGTCTAGGTATCAAAGGCATACCTTTAACCCTTTGACTGGTACAGCATAATAGATTTTTTATTGGTTTTCGATGCTATAGCAACCATATAAGGTTCAAATTATGGTGGCAACTATATTGCCACCACCCAGTAAAAGGGTTAAAGCCAAGACGTTTCGAACGAGTTGCACCGACCGTGGTCACGGGCTGACTGCAGTTGCGACTCCGGCCGCCAGTGTATTAAAAAGCATTACTGATGTAAAAAATATTTTAGGAGTCAGGTTCGTAATGGCTTCCGTTGTCTTTGTACAATTGTGTAGGCTCTATCATAGACTTACGCTAATCAGTACCAGAATCCTGTTATACTACAGAGTTAAACGAGTTTTTGACATACTACCTTTTTATTGACAATACAAACTAAAGTATTTCCAAACGCAAATTTTGTTGCGATCAAAATTACAAAAACACAAAATGTTGAAAAAAATTCCACGAGCAGGTTTGAACCTGCACCCTTCTGACATACCGGGTCAGGTAAAATTATATAAACAAAACAAAAACATTTTATAAATAGCTTGGCTACTTCTTAACTGATCTTTAGTATTTGTAAAAATATTATGATCGGATGTTAATGACGGTAGTTGTTGACATTGAATGGGTGCCTTTGGCTTTCAAAGTAAAAAAGTAAATAGTGTTGAATAATTTCGGCGTTCTGGTTAGAACCACGATAGCTCAATTGAGAGAGCACCTGACCCGGTATGTCAGAAGGGTGCAGGTTCAAATCCTGCTCATAGACATTTTTTCAAAATTTTGTGTTAAAGTATTACCCGTAACATTCCCATTTACTAACATGAAATCACATTTACATAGGCAGCTTTAATTTTAAACTGTTACGACTAAGTGTCTTCGGTTGTAAATAAAGTGTCATGTATTATCATAGTTCCTTGCGATATCTCAATACATTCTTGTGTAAGCTGATGATGATTGCTTTATCCAGGCATCGGGTACGCGGCGGCTGTTATGTCCTGCTGGATGAACGTGTACTACATCGTCATCCTGGCCTGGGCTATCTTCTACTTCTTCATGTCCATGCGAGCAGGTAAGAAAACATATTTAAGGTTTCTCCCCGTTAGACCGTGTCATACCACAACCGTGCTAGGAACGTGTCAGGCAAATAATATTCTTTGAATTGAGAAGGAGGTTTTTGGAGGACTTGTTTCTTTGTCTAACGCGTCTCCTCTCTTCCACCTTGCTTATCATAATAATTTTAAGGGACATGTATTTGTCGTGCGGCACGACTCGTGCCAGCTCTACTACTAAATTCAAATTCAAAATCATTTATTCAGTTTAGGCTACAAGTAGCTCTTGTGAATGTCACTATGCCATCGGTTCGTAAGTCTACACAGGGCGGGAGACCTTGTACTGAGAAACACCGGCAAGAACTCAGCAAGTGTCCAGCTCTTTTCTCCCTTAAAGCGTCAAAAATATTGAAAAATGCCCTATCATAGCAGGAGACTTCCCAAAACACAAACAATATAAAAGACAACCACAACATGTACAAAAACAAAATAAAAAATCTAAGTTAACAAATTTACAAAATGTTTATATAATTTTTAACGCAAATTTTGTTGCGAACAAATTACAGAAGAAAAAATGTCAGAAGGGTGCGAGTTCTGATCGTGGAATTTTTTTCAACATTTGTGTTTTTTTTTTAAACAAATTTACATCAGGTAAAAGATTCAATTTCCACAATGTCATACAGTACAGTCAACAGCAAAGGTAACTGATGATTGGTCAAGTTTCAAAATATGAAATCAGTATGAAAATCAAAACTTTTTAAACGCATATCGAAAAACCTTCGAGTGTCTACTGGTACCTGCAGACTTTATTTATTTATTTATTTTAAAACTTTTGCAACATATATTACATGGCGGACTTAATGCCTGAGGCATTCTCTACCAGTCAACCATAGGGTGGTGCAGAAATAACAAGGTAGGTGCAATTGGGTGAAGACAACAATTTAGAAATAAAAATAATATATTATAAAACGCACAGTATATACCTACATATATACAATTTACATAAATATACTTATATACACTATTATTACATAAACTACTTTTACAAATATAAAACAAAAATAAACATAAACATATAATACATAATTTATAAATTACGTTATAAATTATGTATTATATGTATGTAAGGACGTTACTGAGATGATTCTGCCAAGGTTTTATCAAAATAGAGCATACGGACTTTCTTTTTAAAGGCGTCACGACTAGTAGCCATCCTGATTTCAAGAGGTAGCGCATTCCACAGCAGAATGGACTGAATATGGAAGGACGAGTGTACAACGCCAGATGTATGGGAAGGACAGAGAAGGAGAAGATTATTAGTAGATCGGAGATTCCTACTATGAGAGGAGCAAAGGTATTGAAAATGAGGAGTGAGATAAGAGGGAGCATTTGGAGAATTAAGCAGTGAAAAAAGTGTCGTCAGGGCTCGTACACGCCTCCGCTGGCGAATGGGCAGCCATTTTAGCTCGGATCTATATTGCGAGATGTGGTCATATTTTTTGAGGTTATAGATGAACCGTATAGTATTGTTGAGCAATCTATCGAGTTTATCTAACAAGTCAGCATTAAGATCGAAATAACACACGTCACTATAGTCGATCATGGGAAATATTAAAGTTTGCGCAAGCATAACCTTTGTCTTAAATGGTAAAAAGTTCCTCAGGCGATTCAAGGAGCGCAAGGTCCAGGTCACCTTCCGGCCAACATTAGCGACCTGAGAGTACCAACTGAGCGTAGAATCGAGATGCAGGCCAAGATTTTTGACATTCGGGCTAAATGGTATGACCGTTCCGTCGTACACAATTGGCTCAAGAGAGCTAATTCCCACTCTACCCATCAATCGCAAGCTGCCAACGAGTATCGACTGACACTTTGAGGGATTTACGGCCACACCAAATCTACGAGACCAGTCGTTAACCACTTCCAAATCCCGATTCAGTTTTCCAATGGCATCTGAGAGGTCATCTACACGTGCTTGAGTGTAAAGCTGAAGGTCATCGGCGTACAGATGATACGAACACTGAAGGTGGTGAGTGATATTATTAATAAATAATGAAAATAATAAAGGAGAAAGAATCCCGCCTTGAGGAACGCCAGCATCAAGATCATGCCAATTTGATGATTTCTCATCAACACGAACCGACTGCTGGCGCTCTCGAAGATAAGATGAAAACCATTCCTGCACTTCGGCTGAAACCATAAGATGGGAAAGGATGGCAAGGAGAATGTCATGACTGACGGCATTAAAGGCATTTGAAAAGTCGTTGAGAACTAAAACGGTGACTTTCGTATCTTCCATACCTTGCCTAATGTCGCCAGTCACTTTAAGGAGAGCGGAAGTGGTGCTGTGCCCAGGTCTAAAACCAGATTGTAATGAACTAAGGAGGCTATTTTGGTGAATGAACTGTGAAAACTGTTTATGGACACAGGCTTCGATAACTTTGGACAGGAACGGGAGAATGGATATGGGTCTAAAATGTGATGGAATGGAAGGATTGGAAATCTTGGGTAAGGGACGTACATAGGCCTTACGCCATTGGGAGGGGAATTGGCCAGAGCCTAAAGAAAAATTTATAATGTGGGTAATTGGAGGAATGACGTGGTTTAAGATCGAGACAATCATACGGCGACTGACGCCATCATGTCCCACGGCTCCGGATTTGATGGAGAGGATAATCTTTTTGATCTCATCAGCAGTTACAGGTGAAAAATAAAATGGGTTGATATTAAGACGAGACAGACCTACAATATAGTCTACCGTTTGACAAATGGTTGAACGATCCATTCTAGCAGTTGTGGCGAAATGACGGTTTATATCGTCCAACGCAATTGTGTTAGGCAGAATAGCACTACGCGTCTTGCCGATACCTAGTGTCCCAAGGAACTTCCAAATATCAGCAGGGGTGGAGGATGAAATATTTTCAAGAATGTGTCGGCGTTTAGCGTTGCGTATCATCTGGTTGCATGTGTTTCTTGCAGACTTATAAAGAGACCAAGAGTCATCAGACCGATCTTTTTTAAATTTACGAAAAGCTCGATTTCTACGTCTCATGGCCATTTGTATGCCTCTAGTTAGCCACGGAGCGGTAGACTTTGACTGTCGTTATATAGAAAATACCGACTTACACTATCGAAACTTAATTTTGAAATCTAATAAACATCATCTATTTTTGCTGTTGACTGTACCACTACAGTACTCTAGTAAAAGTCAAAAATTGTTTAATAAAAACAAAGTCAAACTATAGTGACTAGACTAAAATAGACTACTGACGTGAACTCATTGCCATAATAATCTTGATTAAAAAACAAATAATCCTTGACCGATTGATAATGGTTCTTTATAATTTTACACAAATTTTGTTCCAAACAAATTACAATATGAAAAAAAACAAAGTGTTGAAAAAAATTTGGCTTACAGAGTAAAAGTAGATAGTGTTGATTAATTTCGGCGAGTTGATAGAGCCACGAAAGCATAGTTGGTAGTGCACCTGACCCGGCATGTCATGGGGTGCGGGTACGAATCCCACTCGTGGAAGTTTTCAACACTTTGTCGATTTTTTAAATCATTGACCAATTGTTTCAGACCTGCCATGGCGAAGCTGCGACAACTATTGGAACACGGCGACCTGCGTCAACCCTTATGACAGGAGAAATCTGACCTGCTGGTCTTCACCCATTGATATGAGCAGCTATTGCACCCTCAACGGGAAGAACGTCAGCAAGGCCATGCTGTCCGACCCCGTCAAGGAGTTCTGGGAGTAAGCACTTCAGTTTGGGATAGTTCTTTAGTAGATAAGTTGTTAAGCGACCACCGAATCGTCTCAGGCAACTGTCGAAAAGTTCATCATCATCATTCATCATCATTATTATTTAAGTATGTACTCTGAAATCAACAAGACCAAAGATTCGAAAAATTTCAGCGCTTTTTGGAGAAAAAAAAAATTATTACGAGTAGAATGGTTTTTCAAATCGAGAACCACACTTTGGTCCAACAAAAATGTTATCTGAATTAAGACTGTCAGTGTTTTTGGAACACAAATTTAGCGCCTCTGGTTGCGAGCAGCACAAAGCGGTCGTTGTGGAGATCCTTGGGACTCTATTCAGCAGTGGACGTTTTTAAATGATCATGATGATGATTTAGCGCCCTTTATAACGCTAACTGACGCTTGCTTTCCCCGATGCGTAGGCGCCGCGCCCTCCAGATCTCCAGCGGTATCGAGAACATTGGCAACATTCGCTGGGAGCTGGCCGGCACGCTGCTGCTGGTGTGGGTGCTCTGCTACTTCTGCATCTGGAAGGGGGTCCGCTGGACCGGCAAGGTGGTCTACTTCACTGCTCTGTTCCCGTACTTCTTGCTGACTGTGCTCCTCATCAGAGGTGAGTTTGTACTGTTCTGTTTACATGGCAGGTTTAATTGTGACGTTACAGAATACAATATAATACAATATTGTCAATCGGTCGGCAATGAATGTTTGTCACTGTTAGTTACGATTCAGGTATCATATCAGACAACATTTATGTATTTTAATAATTGTGATTTAGTTAGATACATCGAAATCAAGAAAGTCGTCATGATACTTATAAATTTTCTAGTTAACTACCTACTTATTTGCTATTAGGGATATTTCCCTAATAATCAATAATAATTAAAAATAAAAAAAATTGCCAGAATGCATTCTACGAATAAAAGCAGTAACTAATACAGTAAATAAATAACATAGCGCATGATTTAGCAAATGATAGTAATTCAATCAAGCCTCCGTGAGTTTCTAATGTTATTCGAGTTAAATGTGGTATAATAAATTAAATAAAATATTATTGTATTTTATGTATTTTTGTATTTTAAAATCAGATTGAGAGAAACCCCGGATATTATAAGTTTAATGACTTCCTTTCTCCCCTCCCTTTATGTTCTCAGGCATCACCCTCCCTGGCGCGTTCGAAGGCATCAAGTTCTACGTGATGCCCAACATGTCGAAGCTGATGGAGTCGGAGGTGTGGATCGACGCGGTCACCCAGATCTTCTTCTCCTATGGCCTGGGTCTAGGCACCCTGGTTGCTCTGGGCAGCTACAACAAGTTCACTAACAACGTTTATAAGTAAGTCTTCCTTTTAAATTAACAAAGGATAAGCTCCGAATTTATCTCGCGCTACGAGAGGTGGTTAGCGCGCTCGGTCTGCGAAAAACAAAAAATCTCGAGCTCCTCCATGCTTCCGAAGACACGTAAAGCCGTTTGTCCCGGGCTCCCGTCTGCATTAGCAGTCGTTAACAACCTCCAATCCGCACTGGGCCCGCGTGGTGGTTTATTGCCCGTTCTCCCTATCAATACATAGCGAAGGCTCGTGCCCCAGCAGTGGGGACATAAAACTAGCTGATGATGATCCGAATAGTTATTCCGTGTTTTGTTCCTGTCATGTAAACGTTATTTCAAATTAGAGAAAAAGAGACAAAACACGGAATCACTATTCGGAGCTTATTCTTGTTTATTTGTAAGGCACTTTAAGTATTGATGTGGTATTTTTTCATTACTTTATCCCCATCTTCTCTTGTTTTCTTGAAGACAATTTGAAATATGCAAGTTTTTTCGTCGTATATCTTGATAAACGACGAAATAACTTACAAATTTCAATTTGTGGAAACCTACAAAGATTTTTAAATATTTCCTCGAGATCACGAGATACGGGTGCACTAGTTGATAGTTAGGAATCTCTAAGATAGGCATTTAAATTGGAATACTATTAAATTTTCCTAAAACAAAAAAAGGTTTTCGATAATTTCATTCAAATTAAATGATATATTTTTTTTGCGCAGAGTTTACTTAGTTTTTTGCTGGATGTTTTTCATTCTTCGACAACCTTGCAAACCAGCAGCGTAGGTATCGTTAAAAAGCATTGCTCATTTCATTTTACATTATTCTGCTTATTGTATAACAATGGTGTTGATCCACAGGGACGCTCTGATAGTGTGTACAGTTAACTCCAGCACGTCCATGTTCGCCGGGTTTGTGATCTTCTCCGTGGTTGGGTTCATGGCACACGAGCAGCAACGGCCGGTGGCTGAGGTTGCGGCTTCAGGTCAGTTCCATCATCATCAACATCAGCCTTTAAACTAATTCCTGAGATTCAGATGTTTCTCATATTGACAGTACAAAGGTATTTTGGTTATAACATACCACGCCAAATGCAATTACATTGAATAATCTTGATTCATAAAATGTTATTTCATAATGGCCGCCCAACAACATACAGTTTTATAATTTCAAAGTAGTCTAAGCGCCCAAATGCTCGTTATTCTTGGATAACTTTGGAGAGTACCGCGCTAGTAAAATGCAGATTCGCCACAAAACAAAACTGCCAAACTGCGATATAAAAATCAGAATGGAAAATCTTGACTTATAAAACTGTGTGTATGACATATCTCATAAATTAAAAGTTTTATAATATCAAATCCACCCAAAGCTCCCAGATACTGATTTTACTTCGGCGGCTCTATAGAAGCGTGTATTTGCAAAACATTTTCCATCCCATCCCAGAAAATAAATATTTCATGTAATGTTGAAACTAAAAATTAATATGTAAGTAAAAATAGTTATACACGTATGCCTTTTGTTGTAGTGATACATGTAGCGATTGCTTTTGGAGATTATAAAAGTATTTTTATATAATATAGACATTTATAACTGTGCTAGCATAGTTAAATTTTAATTGGCCTTAAAATGTGTAATAATTATATATTATTAAACTTTTTGTTAATTTAAAAAGCAAATTTTACTGCAACCTCCTAATTATAATAATTCTGTTCAGGTCCTGGCTTAGCCTTTTTGGCATACCCGTCAGCCGTGCTGCAACTACCAGGTGCCTCGCTTTGGTCCTGTCTGTTCTTCTTCATGCTCCTCCTTATCGGCTTGGACAGCCAGTTCTGCACCATGGAAGGGTTTATCACCGCCGTCATCGATGAGTGGCCCAAACTCCTCAGAAGGAGGAAGGAGATCTTCATCGCCATCACCTGCTTCATCTCGTATTTGGTTGGGCTGTCGTGTATTTCGGAGGTGAGAAATTGTTAAACTCATTTCAATTTGTCTTTTTTGTACTATTTCTGCTAATGTATAAGAACTAATAATATTTGAAGTTATGACAAAATCAAAATGATACAATATTGTGCTTAGAATAGTAAATAAGTAATCAGTAGAATTATTTAAACTAAATATAGATTTTAGCGGTCGCCAGTAAACAAACAAGGATTTTATTGAAAATATTGTTAATTGTACTTGATTTATTAATCGTAAGACGTTTGTGAGGAATCATACATATTTGAAAAAATTTCACAAGCGGGATTTGAACCTGCACCCCATGACTAGCCGGGTCAGGTTCACTACCAACAATGCTATCGTGGCTCTCTCAACACTTTGTATTTTTTCAAGTTGTAATTTGTTCGCAACAATATTTGCGTAAAATTATATGTAAATAATCAATAACGAAGATTTTGCATTATTTTCTGACTAGGCATCTTATTACCTATATTACTAATTGAAATAGAAATAGACAAATCTGTGTTCGGTTAAAATTATAAATATTTATATACAATGTGAATTCAAAAAACACTAATGTATAAAAATAAATAAATAAAATGTCCCCTCAGGATAAAGTTGTAACAAGAACTGTTAAGTTTTTAGTGTTACACTGAAATATATTACTTAATTGTTCAAGAACAGTCTTGTATGAGTTTTAATCTCGTCAGCCTTATCCACTTTAATTTTCGTATCAACTGTTTTTTTTAATTTCTAATGTTTCTATTTATCGTAACTTTATTCATTTCCAGGGTGGTATGTACGTCTTCCAAATCCTGGACTCATACGCTGTGTCCGGCTTCTGCCTGCTGTTCCTCATCTTCTTCGAGTGCGTCTCCATCTCCTGGGCTTTCGGAGTGAACCGCTTCTACGATGGGATCAAGGAGATGATCGGCTACTACCCCACAATCTGGTGGAAGTTCTGCTGGGTTGGATTCACACCCGCTATATGTATTGTGAGTGTAAATTGTATTCGTCAGTCTCAAGTCTAGTTTAAGACCCCATGCATAAATCGTTTGCGGTCAGTAAATACTTTGCCAAATCCTTAACAAAATGTACTAGGAATAAACGGACATTTTGCGTTGATCTCCAGTAATATGGGACCAGGGCAGGAAAAAGAAGAGTCTGTAAAATTCCAACTGCAAGGCAAAATAAAACATCCGCTAATAAAAAATATTTAAACATAATAAATCCTACGTTGTCAGTTTGTTGTAAAAGTTGCCTTAAAATTTCTTTGTTTTTTACTTATTACTTTGTTAATAGATAGAGGTACTCCGAAGTGTGTGACATTTTTCGAACATTACAAACTTTAATAAGTTAAAATTCAGATATATGCGATTTCAATATATACCACAATCATAGGAATATAAAAAGAAAACCCCTAAAACTATACAAAACAGAATAAAACTTGAACTGATAAAAAGTAGGATTAAGTTAAAGGTTCTAATAATTTGTTAGCAATGAGACCTGTGTTTACCTATATCCTTACACAAAAAGTTACTGACATTCTCACTGACTAACTGTTCCCCACAGAGCGTGTTTATCTTCAACTTGGTGCAGTGGAAGCCCATCAAGTACATGAACTACGAATACCCGTGGTGGGCGCACACCTTCGGCTGGTTTACGGCTATATCCTCGATGCTCTGCATCCCTGGCTACATGGTGTACCTGTGGCACGTTACCCCTGGCACTAGGCAGGAGGTAAGTTTGTCATCTTTTGGTATTTAGCAAGAAAGTGAAGGCATGTCTGCAGTTTGTTTAATCACCAGCTTTGAAGCATAGAGGAGTTAAGATTTATTTTATTTTATTTTGTTTGGGGAGCTAGTAGAGACGTTTGACGACCTCCTTGGTCGAGTGGCTAGCACACCGGTTTTCGCGGTGTCGCCATCTCTGAGGTCCCGGGTTCGATCCCCGGTCCGATCAATTAAGAGATACCTGTTTTTCTAAATTGTTTCGGGTCTGGGTGTTTCCTATGTATAATAAGTATGTATTTAAGTATATTAAGTATGTTCATCCGTTGTCTAGTTAACCATTTCTTGAGTTTCTTAAGGAAGCTTATCTTGGGGCTAGATAAATTGGTGTAAGTGTGGGAAATATTATTTTTTATTTATATTATTTATTCAGTCCCCATCAGTTCATTCTTGGTTTTTGACAACTTTATAAATATTTACTAGATCTAATCATAAAACTATTGATTATGTAATAAATATAGATGCTAAAGTTTTAGTCACCCATCCGATGACCGGAAGTTGTTTAACTCTAGCAATCGAAGACTGAGCGTTTACCAATGCGCCATCATTTCTGTCTAGAGAAATCATCTGTGGCCTTTATACAAAGCTTTTGTAACATATTTGGTTTATCATCAATCAATTCAGACAGACAATGGTCAGTGTTGCGTAACGCTATCCAACGTATAAGGGAGAACGATCGTTACACCGTATTTGTCGAAATGTTGGTGTGTGTTTCGCCATATTATCTTTTATGGTTTCCTAAAATATTGTAACTAGATAGCATTTTATTAATGTGTTATAATAATTTTTCCAAAATAAAATTTGACTTTAATATTTTTTTCCGTTGTCGTCTAATTAATATGTGTCATATCATTAACTAATTTAACACTATAGAAGAGCAATTGGTAAAAATATAATTAATTGCTCTTAAAAAAATCTGAATTACGTAAATTCGACAAAAAATATTTTATCATAACTACACCGATCAATGGTTGGAGAATGAAAATTATAATTATTATATTTATCTATGTACTATCTTTTTTAATATTTTACTTTTACTTAGTGACACAAAGCATGCTCATTAACATGACGTTTTCTATATTAACAGAAATTCCACAAGATAGTTCGCATCCCCGAAGATGTGCCAACACTCCGCGCCAAAATGCAGGCCGAAGAGTTGGCTAAGCATAACGCAGCCTAGACTGCGCCTACGCAACCTTATGGATCTCAAGGAGATGTGAGGAAAAGGTGGGAGTAGCATTTTAAATGATATTGCTTACTATTGCAAAGTATTTACGATATTATTATGTTTATGGAAAAAGGTACAATACGAACATGTTTTTCTGTTCATCAAAAATATTGATAATCGCATTACATTATTTTGAGATATACAGTGAGTCGACATACATGATTTTAGCAAAGAAGTAACCGAGCTTAATCTATAATTCGTATAAAAACGTACTGCATTATTTTTAAAAGCTTTTGCATTTTATAATCATTAAAATGATTACAGTTTATAACGCATACTCCACATAAATCGTGTCAGCCAGTGACCACGTGACCAAGTTAAAGACCCGACGTTTCGACCGAGTTGCACCCTTCGAAACGTCGGCGACAATCAAAAAAGTTTGTGTAAAGTCCCGTGTAAATATTTTTATTAAAATTTGTAAGATATAGCAATTATATATGTCGACTGACTGTAATGATCTACTGACAATCTATCAATATACACTGTGGTATTGATTTGCATCAGTGAATTAAAATATAATAAACATTACGCACAATATATTGAATTATTATATTAATATTAATATTCGAACTTAACTCATAATCCTTATACAATTTGACGAGAATCAATATTATTTTGTTATTATTGTATTACTTTAAGTACAGATTTTTTGATAAGTTGTATTATTAACTTAACATGCACTTTTCTTTAAGTATATAATACGCCATTATAAATATAGCTGCTTTGAATTAAAATAAATTATATGAAACAATATGTATTGATATACTTATTAGTTTTGTAAAATTTTATGTAATCCATTGTTGTTCAAGATGTAACTTAGGAATTCATTGGCATAAAGAAGAAAAACGAAATACAACTGGCATCTCCACATCTACATTTATATTCAAAATAGTGCACTATTTTACTATAGAATAAACTTGGAAATTTGAAACTCATGCCTTATGTCCTTTAGCCTAACACTGAAGAATCTAGTGGTTATTTGTGAGGCATCCTCACAGGAATACACACCATCTAGATATATATCATGGTCTTTAGCAAGTCTGGTTAACCTACTAAAACACAAATTTTATCAAAGATGTTACTGTAAAGGAAATCATACAGACGATATCATAAATATCGCTTAAAAATCTTAACCACCCATTCAAAATAATCCTGGGGCCAGTGTCTATCGTTTCTTCGTGTTAAAAATAACTTTTAGCTTTATAATGAAGATTTGATGACTGGTTGGGTGCGTCGCGACGCGTTCATGTATATTTATATTTTACACTATGTTATAAGTTACTGATAATATGTTGTAATTTAAGTGAACTATGTCTAAACATTTACTATTCTTATTATGTCTTCCGCTGTTTTAGATAATCATATTATTGTAATAATCGACTTCAAACTCGGCATAAATATATTTACTTGTTTGTTGAAGCTAAAAGTGACGATGGTTGAAATTATTAATATAATATATTATATTTTTGTTGACAACGTATAGTAACAGTACATTAATATGTGGTATTAGCAACAGTATATTTTTAAATTATTTTCATGTATTACAAACACTCTAAAAGTATAATAATTGTTATATTCATGGATTTTAAATTTTACTTACAAAAAGTTTAAATTTCTGTAAAACAGGACTAATATATAAATTATTTATACTGTTTTTGCGACTTAATTACATGGGAAGGTTGTTACTAATAAATTTTATTATATTTTATATGTGAGGTCAATTGTAATTGCAATATAACATTTTACTTGTCATATTTAAAGCTCTTTTATGTATTGACCGATTATTAAGATATATATCATCGATATCCTTTACTCTGATTTTTAAGTAGCATTAAGATAAATTATAAGAAAGATTTATTTTAGTTAGGCATAAAGTTAAAACGCTAGAGGACGCGTGTATTTTGAATCTATATGGTGTTTGAAAATATATGTTATATCTGTGCTATATCTCTTCGTAAATGTAATCTATATTCAGAGTGAACTCTACGTTTTTGCGTTGTTAATATTGGTTGTTACATCATATCTGTAGGTTAAGTTTTTATTTTATTTTATCTAATATCCTTATGTATTTTTTTTTATAATTTGGTTAAAAGGCTTTAATTATTTGAAAAATTTAACTTTACATTATAAGTATCCCATTTTCATGTAAGAAATCATAAAAATAGCGATCAATTAGTAAAGATTTTGCGAAGTCGTAGAGACATTTTTATTGATAAATTAGGAAGATGCATATGTGTTCTAAATTGTGACCAAAACTTTATATAACAAAAATAAATATTTACTCTAAATCTATAATTATACTGTAGATTTTCTAAAAAACACAATTTGTCTGAAGATACAAAGGTCTTTTAGACAACGAAACCATTTAGAGAACATTTAAAAACATATTATAATTTTTGATCTTTACTCTATTGTCAAATTATATTATAATAATGATATTTTATACCCGGTTCCTGTATGTATTTTATTTACTAATATCTATTTGATGTTGACTTTAGAAATGTTTACCTCTTTCTAAACAATTATATATAATTAATAATTGAATGAAGTACCCACTTCGGTCTCATCGTGTTCGTACTAATAACTTAGATATACAATACATGTACTATATATGAACAATATATCCTTGTATCACGACATGATTGTCTGTTTATTAAAAAGTCAATTTCTTTAAGAATAAAAAAATATAAGATAAAATATGTATTCATAGTGAACATTCGTAATAAAATAAATCATAATGAAGTATGCATTTAGATGTCTTTAGGTATTATAAGATACTATGTCTGTTTAGCATTACATATATTGTTAGAATTAGTTAAATTGTTAATTGTAATATCAATAAAATCAAATTATTGTTGATTTGTATAATTCTGCCTGTTTATTTTACATAATTAATTATGTGTATAGCAAAATGTTCGTTATTACGTTTGTATGTTCAATTATATAATAGTATGTAATGTTAGTGTGCTATGATGATTGTGCTTCCATATATTTTAGATGATAATATTAACTTATTTAGTTATTCGTAAGTTTTTTTTGCGAGTCAATGTGTACTTTACAATGGAATAAAACTATCTCATCTTAGGAAAACTAGATGTTGACAATAATTACGACACCTATCACCACCGTTTCGATTGATACTTTCGTCGATATTAATATTTCATTCTTATAACTATTGCCTAAAATTGATTATAACTATATTTAGCAAACTTTGAATTTAAGCTTAACTTTTTTTGTTATGTAATACGAAATCTCTTGGGTGTTTGCACCAAAACATGTTACAATCATATTTTATTTCTTAAAATTCTTAAAAAATGTCATAGTTTGTTTAATAACTTGAGGTTGTAAATTTATTAAATTTAGTCGTTTTATTAGTCATAGAATATTTAAACGTATCTCTGTTACAATAGAAATTCAGTAAATTAATCCATAAAAATCTTTGTGACTATAAAACAAATAAAACTTTCTGTCAAATTAATTGACAGAAAGTAAACTTAAAGTTCAGAGCAACTGTTATTATGTTTTGGTGCAAACAAGATATATTAAAAATATGTTTAGTTAAAAACAGAGAACGAATCACAAGAGTCCACATATCTGTCCCATCTAAATGATAATTAAACCAAATAAATATATGTTACTAGAAAGATATGTCATGTACTTTAGATTGTAGTTTATTTATTTCAATAAATAGTAAATTAATTTTGTATGTTTTATTTCAAAATTACCCAATGTCACTTAGAAACATTTTTATTTATCATGTATGTTCACCAAACATAATTTATTTTTAAAATCGGTTAACCATGTCTCCAGGAGTTCAATGGCGTAGTGGTTAACGCGCCAACATTCTCAAAGGCCAGTCATCGGATGGGTGACAGTGCTTTGGAAAGCACGTAAAACCATTGGACCCGCCTGCATTAACATTCGTTAACAACCTCCGCACTGGGCTCGCGTGGCCCGTAGGGTTGTGCCCAAGCCCAGCAGTAGGAACAAAAATGAGCTAGTAATGATTAGGGTGACCATATCTTATTCAAATATTGCCGAATCTTTGTTACCATGTCAGTATGTCACGCACTCCGTATGATTTTAATATTAAATATCACCTCGAACCATTTAGCGTATACACATGAATTAAGAAATATATGACTACTAGCTGACCGGTGGACTTCGTACCACTTTGACAGTTTCCATAACAACAAAACAAACAAATCATTCGTCCGCTTAAGAACAACTTAAAGCAGCGCCACCTACCGGGTCCAATTGTACCTAAATCTAAACCATTCTCGAATCCACTTCATCCAAATCGGTCCAGCCGTTTAGAAGGAGTTCAATAACATACACACGCACAGAAGATTTATATATATATAAAGATTTATTGGAGACATATCGACAAAAGTGACACAACGCATTGAAATTGATTTCTACTGCCTATTATAGAGTCGGTTTTAAATATAGTGTCATATTTGCGATGAAGTTGATTGTTTATGCAGGTGACGTAATTTTGCTAAAGGTAATGTGGCCTCGACTTACCTATGTAATTTAAAATACTGCTATAAAATATGTATATAATAGAAATAATGCATTATCACCAAGAACTGGGAATCTCTCACAGCATATAAATTCCGAGGAGCTCGATGGCGCAGTGGTTAACGCGCCCGGTCTGCGAGTGCTGAGGTTAAGCAACTTTCGCAAAGGCCGGTCATCGGATGGGTGACCAAATATGTATCATCTCGAGCTCCTCCGTGCTTCGGAAGTCACGTAAAGCCGTTGGTCCCGGCTGTATTAGCTGTCATTAACAACCACCAACCCGCACTGGGCCAGCGTGGTGGTTTATTGCCCGTTCTCCCTATCCATCCATAGGGAAGGCTCGTTTACCCAGCTGTAGGGACATAAAAATGAGCTGATGATGATAATGATGATGACGTAAATTCCCTCCTTCCTACAATATGGGGTAATTTAAACGAGTAGTAGAGAAGAAACTTGCCGTTCGGCAAGGTGCTGACGGCTAGTTTTGACTCTTATTCCATTGCATTAAGAGTTACATTGTTTACATTTCAATATTCGTGACTGTACCAGTTTAAAAAAAAAGATTTAATGCAATCTAACCAACAATAATGTACACAGTTTTAAGTAGTAAATTATTCTATTTGACTCTTGAAATAAAACAACTTTTACGGATCTACTCGCGTTTATTTTACACATTACCCATCATTACATTACTGTCTCCCTGTGACCACGGACCCTGCAAAACCGTCGTTTACAAAGTAAATTAGTAAATAGCCTAAAACTGTCCCACTGTTGAGTAAAGGCCTCCATCATTGAAATCATTGAAATCTTTGACGACCTCCTTGGTCGAGTGGTTTGTACACCGGTTTTCATGGTGTCGCCATCTCAGAGGTCTCGGGTTCGATCCCCGGTCGGGTCAATTTAGAAATTATTGTTTTTATAAATTGTCTCGGGTCTGGGTGTTTTCTATGTATAATAAGTATGTAAGTATTTTAAGTATATTTATCCGTTGTCTAGTAACCATTTTAACGAGTTTCATAACGAAGCTTCTCTTGGGCTAGATAATTGGTAGGAAAGTTTAAAGTTTAAAAAAAATCAATACATAACTACATTTGATATTTAATCACCACGCTTGCTAAATGCGGGTTAGTGATCGCTGAACTCGGGATTTTCAGGTATCGGGCCGAGCGATTTGCCACTCAGCCAGCGAGGCGTATCACAATGAGGCTCTATTTATTCCTTAACGTCTATGAGTACCTAAGCAATAAATGTTTATCGGTTAATTAGAGATTAAACATGACCGCTAGACAGTCTCCGAACAGTACTATCAGCAACACGTTATCCGAAGCAGGTCCATCATTTATTATTTTCTTAAATGTTGATGAAATCATGCCGAATTAGAATAGCCTTACCTCCTAACTTCCCGTGGGAGTCGTAGAAGGCGACAAAGGGAAAACTGTCTGTAGGAGACGGGCAGCAGCGCCTCCCTCAAACAGTAGGACATACTGCGATCGCCAACCCGCCTGCCAAGCGTGGCGATTATGACAAAACACCTCCCCCCCAAAACATGAGGACCGATCGTTGTGGCGATCCTTGGGGGAGGCCTATGCCCAGTAGTGGGCGTCATATGGCTGATGATGATGATGATGATGAAATCAAACACTGCCATAACAAACTTTAAAAAAAACATTGTATTTTACTAATGCTAAATTCTGAACTGCTTCTAAATTCTTTTTTAATAATTATGATACTTACCAATATACTCGAGGTAACGCCTCGGTAGCCGAGTGACAAACCGCCCGGCCTAATACCCGAGAAGGTCCGGGTTCAATTCCAACCAACCCGCATTTCGCAAAAGTAGTGATCAAAGACTTGATATCAATGATGAGGCCTTTCCCCAGCTGTGGGACAGTCGTAGGCTATAATTACTTTTAACTTTTTTTAAATGCAAAAAGAAAATTGTCTACTAAGAAAAAAATATTTTTATTTCATCATCATCATTGTCAGCCCGTATCTACCCACAGCTAGGCATAGGCCTCATCCATGCAACGCCATTCCCTTCTGTTTTGAGCTGATTACATTCAGGTTTTTCCAGCGACAGCTCTGTATCTCTGACCAATTTTAATTTATTATTTAAATAATTATGTGTGTAATTATGTGTGTATGTATTTTATTAAGGCTGCACGGATTTATTTAATTATTTATTTATATATTTATTTATATTATTGTATTGGATTGTATCCTAAGCAATGAAAAATTAAAAAAGATAGAATGTGAGTTAAGATTGGCATTGACAGATTTCGGCCGCACCTCTCCTCTTTCATTTTTGAAATTTTTGAAAAGATTATTTAAGCGTGTGTGTCAAATACATATATGCTTGTATGACAGTCAAATACATATGCATGTGTGTCAAATACATGGTAGTGTTTGTAATGTTTGTTTTATTGATTTAATGTATTTTTATGCATAATTAAAAAAAATAACATTCGGATAACCTTCTCTATATCTTCTATAAACTATAAGTGTGCGAAATTTCATACTCCTCCGTCCGCGCAATTTTCGTAAAAAAGGGGTACAAAGTTTTTGCTTCACGTATTAATATATAGATGATCTATACACATCTAAATAAGACAGCTATTTCTATGCTCCGTATTCTCGTAAAAGTTACTAGTTACTTCGAAAATTGTAAGAATACCGAATTGCCAAATGGTTCTTAAGTTAGACTATTGTGTTTACCTAATATCCTACCTGATATACTGCTTATTGTACGTGTGAAATAGCCTTGTACAAAGGATTTGTAGCCCACTGATTCGACATCGAATAATGCAGATGGCCTTCACCAATAAAATTGTAATTTTATTCGATGTTCGATGCTCGATGTCTATTAGCATAACATAATGAATGAAAATTTTACGCTCCATACGTGATCGGACATATTCAATGAGGTTTCGACGTTGCTATGTTGAGGAAAATAATTGGCTTACAATTCGAAGGTCTGATGTAAGTTGAGCTTAATTGTGTCGTCTTTTGGCAAGACTGCGATACTATAGAGGTCGATTCATTATTTTTAAAGTAAGTTGGAGCTAGCTTCTACAAGTACGTAAATTACTATTGTAATCATCGTTTTGGTTGGTGGTACATCTAATATATCTAACTTACAATCACTTAGCGTACTTATTTAACCGCCTGTGTGGTCAAGTGGTTAAGACCACCGGTTTAGACCCAGAGGTCCCGGGTTCGATTCCAAGCAGTACAGTCAACAGCAAAGGTGGTTGGTCAAGTTTCAAAAAATGAAATCAGTATTAAAATCAAAAATTATTAAACGCATATCGAAAAACCTTCGAGTGTCTACTAATACCGGCAAACTTTGACTGTAGTTATATAGAAAATACCGACACCGGCACCGATACCGGCAGCTAGAGATATGATAGCCAGTGCCTAGTAGTAGCCTACTAGTTGAGGATCCCGAGTGAAGTGCGTTCCACCATTGGCCTTATCATCACTTAACATCAGGTGAGATCAAGGCACTGTGCTTACCCGTATAATATAAAAAAGGTAAAAAATAAGACATTATCCAGTTGTACTTACTAACTGTGCTAAGCCCAAATGGGTATCATGTTGTACTGGAATACTATTGATGACTCTACCTTTGTATCACATTCATGAACAGCAATAAATACTTTGAACTTGAACTTGAACTGTGTGTTCTAATAAATATATGTCATTTAATTTAATTTAAGTAAAATGTTTTAGTTTTGTTTATATAATTATTAACGCAAATTTTGTTGCGAACAAATTACAAAAACACAAAATGTTGAAAAAGTTTCCACGAGCAGGATTTGAATTTGCACATTTTATAAGAATCTTGCCTACTTCTTAACTGATCTTTAGTATTTGTAAAAATATTATGATCGGATGTTAATGACGGTAGTTGTTGACATTGAATGGGCGCCTTTGACTTTCAAAGTAAAAAGTAAATAGTGTTGAATAATTTCGGTACCCTGTGTGGTGCCGGGGATAAAGAATTGCACCACCCCATCTCAACCCGTGGGTGTCGTAAAAGGCGACTAAGGGACCATTCCAGAGGATGGGCAGCAGCATCTCTCTGAGGTTACTTTCAACCTACTGCGATCGCCAACCCGCCTGCCAAGCGAGGCGATTATGGCAAATACCCCCCATCTTGGGGGAGGCCTTTGTCCAGCAGTGGACGTCTTTTGGCTGAGATGACGATGATGATGAATTTCGGCGGGCTGGTTAGGACCACGATAGCTCAAATGGGAACCTGACCCGATATACCTATGTCAGAAGGGTGCAGGTTCAAATCCTGGTCGTGGAAATTTTTTCAACATTTTGTGTTAATTTAAGTACTCAAATTGCTTAGTGCAAATTTCACTTTCGCTCACTCACTTACTAATTCGATCCGAACCCGTCGGAGAATCTACTAGGGAACGGGAACACGATTGCGTGATGCTAAGTATTCCCTTAAGAAACCACAGACGGTGTTTCGATCACACGGCTTGAAGACACTCCATTGAAGAGCTGGGCCGAGCTGAGCGGAGCCAAGCTGTGTGTAAATAAACCAATACTGGAGCAGAGCTAAGAACAGCCGTAAAATTATTAATAAATAAATAAATAAAATTAATTACACGGACGCGGCCAATTACTATAATTATATAAAAAAAGAATTCTGCATTATGTAGATAAAGTGACTCTATTGGTTGATGCTCTTTGGACTGCCTTCCACTAATGTGTCCATTCTGCGGGAGCTTAAAATAAAAATTAGATTGTCCACCCTCTGTATTCGCAGAATATTGGAGTTCTTCCGCCACATCGCTCGAAAAGTTACAACCTCGAGCAGCTGATAGTGACAGGCAAGGTTGACGGCAAACGACCAAGAGGGCGCAGTCCCATCGAGACGGTCTGATCAAATCCGATCCTTTCTAAACACCAAACTTCGTAAAGCCCTTCACGAAGCTAAAGACCTAATGTTTCTGCGGGGGAGTTAGGACCCTCAGTAATAAAGAACAAGACGTGAGGAGGAGTAATGGTTGGTTTCCACACAGCTCAGCTCAGCTCGGCTTCAATGTAGTTTCACCTTAAGCTTCATTATATTTTTAGAAAGAGATTCTTGTTGGTCGCTGTTGGCCTTATCAGCACAACCAGACTTGTTGTAGTAGCGACAAACTAAATTCAAATTCAAATTCAAAAATCATTTATTCAGTTTAGGCTACAAGTAGCTCTTGTGAATGTCGCTATGCCATCGGTTCGTAAGTCTACTCTGGGCGGGAGATCTTGTACTGAGAAGAACCGGCAAGAAACTTAGCAAGTGTCCAGCTCTTTTCTCCCTTACAGCGTCAAAAATATTGGAAAATGCCCTATCATAGCAGGACACTTTCCATTACAAATAAACACAAAAAATATAGAAGACAACCACAACATGTAAAAATCAAGCTTACATCAGGTAAAAGTTTCAATTGTCCACAATGTCATACAGTACCACTACAGTACTCTAATAAAAGTCAAAAATTGTTTAAGAAAAACAAAGTCAAACTATAGTAATTAATACTAACAATAAGATAAGTAGGTATGCAAGAGCAGACCAGCCTCCACAGGCGGCACCCATTCACGAGTATGACAAATGAATCAGCCATCGCTTCGCTCAACCATATTTTAGGGAACGTAAAGGTTCCTCAAGCCGTGGGGGTCAAACACCCTCAGAGGGTTCCGAGAGGGGATGTCATCACATCACGCAAGCGTATGGCCCCGTCTCCTACTAGATTCCGATGCGTTCGGATCGGAATATTAGAGACAAAAGAAAACCGCTTTCTAGTTGTTGTAACAGAAATGTTTATATATAGCCTGTTTTAGAAATATGTATAACTAATGTTTTTACATTAGTTATACATATTTCTAAAACAGGTTGATCAAATTAAATGGTTTGGTATGGGAAACTCTGAAAATTACTAAGAAATAGCGGAATTGTATTGAATGAACCATTTTATCGATTACATGAAATTAAATAAACTAATGGTCGCCCAGTGGTCGAAATTACTTATATTAAGGCTGTGACCGTAATTTTATTAAGGCTGCACGGATTGTATCCTAAGCAATGAAAAAATAAAAAAGATAGAATGTGAGTTTGGATTGGCATTGACAGAATTCGGCCGCTCCTCAGCTCCAATTTAAAATTTTTGAAAAGTGTATATAAACGTGTGTGTCAAATACATATGCGTGTGTGTATAATACATGGCAGTGTGTGTAATTTTTGTTCAATTGATTTAATGTATTTTTATGCATAATTAAAAAAAAATATTAACATTCGGATAACCTTCTCTATATAAACTATAAGTGTACTAAATTTCATACTCCTCCGTCCGCGCAATTTTCGTAAAAAAGGGGTACAAAGTTTTTACTTCACGCATTAATATATCAAATCAAATCGGATCAAATTACCTATTTATTCACTGAAAATAGAGAAGGTACAATGATGGTAGTTTAAATATAGTTCGTCTATTTTACCAACGCAGGGCATGTGAATTTGGGTAACGGAACAAAAAAGAATTTATTTAATTATATGTTAATTTACATCATCAATACAATTTATACAATTTTTTAAGTCAATAATTATTATTATAGAATAAAATGTATAAACATTTAATTTTAAGCCAGTCAAACAGTCTTCTCTTAAATGTAAAAACATTAAGCTCAGTTAATGAGTGTGGTAATATATAGAATACATGCAAAATGTCAGAAACCCTCAAAGACAATATGATTTTTCTATATCTATACTATTAATAAATAGGTAAAGTTGGTGTGCCTTACAAATAAACAAAGAATAAGCTTCGAATAGTTATTCAGTGTTTTGTCTCTTTTACCCTAATTTGAAATGACGTTTATATGACAGGGACAAAACACGGAATAACTATTCGAAGCTTAACCTTTGTTTATTTGCAAGGCACTATGACTTTGTTTGTTTTTTTTGTTTGCGGAGGGTAATCTCTGGAACTACACGGGTCTAATTCCAAAAACTCTTTCATTAATAGAATACTACCTACATCCCTTGCGAAAAAGATAGGCTTTTTAATTAAAAAAAAAAAAGTTTATTTTTATTGTCTCAAATCAACGCCGGACGTGACGCGGGTTAAGTGCTAGTACTTAATAATTTCACCATTTTTTCTTAAGAATAGAATACAATATATTTATTTTGCGTATGAACAGGGTACATGGGGAGATGTTATAATATTGTTAGGCTCATCCTATTCAGCTAACTATGATAGCATGCACAAGTAAATAAAATTGGTAGTATAAGAATTTAATAACAATAAAATTATAAAATTACAAGCAAAGCAAATTTTAAGTAGTTTTATTATTATATTGTTTTTGTCTTTGTTTGTAAATAAATACTATTGAAATGTTTTAATTTTGTTTATAATTTAATTTAATTTGGTGTATTTTTTTATTCTAATATTAATTTTGTTTTAATGCATGCTGTTATTGCCTATAAATAAAAAGCAGTTAACAAAGCAAACATCAATCAAAATTCATTTAAGGCTGTATGGTGTAGTTCGTTCGTTCGTTAAAGTTTCGTATTTCACATACCGGCCGGTATTTATTTGCTCACCCTGTATAGTGTTTTATCGTTTATCGTTGTTTCTTTAAACAAACTGACAGAGATCCCTTTTCGCACCACAGACACGGTAATATAGATAAGTGGCTATCTTCTCACTCTACACAATCGTACGTAATGTTTGTTCGTTGCGTTTCTTGGAAATGTTTGAACAGCAAACGTGGCGTAGTTAGAAGTGTTCAGTAGGTTCTGTATTGTGTCATAATAATAATAACATAAGGTAATGGCTGCACTGATGGGACGACTGGGAGCGGTGCGTCTCACTTTATATAACAACATTTGATATAATTGAACATTAATAACGTTCATTTTACATAATAATCATTTGTTATACCAACACTTTATATAATTTTATTTATCATAACGAACATCATAATTAACATAACATACCTAATGTTCATTTTATATAATACCATTTAGTATAACGTTCATAACGAATAATGTCATTTGAAATAAAACTTATTTAATAATATATCGTTCATTTCATATAATTTTGTTTGATATATGCGTCATTTTATATAACTATCATTTAAGATAATAACGTTTCAAATAATGATTGATTGATATAATCTTCACTCGGTATAACAATCAATTGACATAATAATAATATAACTGTTGGTATACAGTGTTAGTGACAGAAACGAATTGCTGCAAAACCGACTCCACGTAGTCTTGTCTGCCCTACCCTAGAGTGTAAATTAAGCTCGCTTGGGACCGCCAGAACCCCGCAGCGCCGGAGCCGTGACAGAAACTATGTTTGCTGCATGCTTGCTTGCTTGCTTGCATTATGCATGCTTGCTTGCTTGCTTGCATTATGCATGCTTGCTTGCATGCTGCATGCTTGTTTGCTGAATGTCTGCTTGTATAATGGATATCTACAAATGATATTATATGAATTGGATTTTATATTAAGTGATCATTGTATGTTTTAAGTATTATACAAAATAGTGTTATCGTAAATGAATGTTATACTAAATGTTCTTATACTAGATAAATGTTTTATGTTTTAATTATTATATCATGTAAATGTTATATTAAACGGCTGTTATATTAAATGAGTTTAGCTCAATCGTTTGTTATACGTTTCAAAATTATGTATTTTAAAATTATATCAATCCATCATTATATTAAATAAGTGTTATATTAAACAAAACTATATCATTTGATTGTATATGTTTTGATCATTTTACGATATGTTGTTATATTATACACATTACACACCCGACTGGGAGAGCTAATTAAACAAGTGTTAGTCTTTGACGTATTATTACTGAATACATGGCTTATAGTGCAATTCAGGTGTAATCATAGAGTAAGGTGAGTCACACACTACATGGCACCAGGGCTCGCCCTAATTTTTCTTGAATCATATATTTTATTTGAAATGTCTTCGTCCATATTTTATGTGATGCCGCACGGCCATACTAATTTCTTATGGGGAATTTTCGTGTTGATTTGAAAAATTATAATTTAAAAAACTGCTCGATAAATCGAAAATGTGAGACGGACGATTTGTAGTTTAGACCATTGGTGATTGTTTAGATAAAATCAGAGGTACAATAATTTAGATAAACTATAAGATATCAACGCCGCCTCTCGTTTTCATGACTTTTGCCCTACTTTGTATGATATTATAGAAGAAACTATAGCGTGCTATGAATTTATGGATCGGACTAATTGTAAACACGTTCCCTTTAATACTATACATATATATTTTGTTTATTTAATACGATAGTATCTTCAATTATTTCAACTTAACCGTGACTGCATTTTTGGCATTTTTTGGCCGGCGCACCCAGTATTTAGCATTAATTGAAAATTCCTGCCTACCTGCTTCCTAGGTGTAACCCCGTAAAATTTAATGAACATGTAGATGTATGATATGATATTTTTTGGCGATGAAAATTGTGTCGAACCCTGATACCATACTACCCTATTTTAGAAGTTCTTTAGCTTCATCATCTTAAAGTGTGATAGGACTGTTAAAATGGTCCTCACTCACTCTCTCTTTCTCTCTCTCTCTCTCTCACACACACACACCCTCACTCTCATCTTTAAATATTGATCTTTGCGTTTTAATTTTTTCACTGTATTCTATAAATATTTAATGACGTATACGTTATGCAACTGGCCATTACTTAATTTGACTTTGACTGTGTCAAGATTTAGGTATGCTTTATAAACTTTTATTTATTTTATTTAGTTGGATCTTTATAGTAGTACTAGTACTATTAATTACATTGGTTTTGATTTTGATTTTCCTTGTCAGCTTAGGGTAATAGCGAGACATTTCCAACACGTATTGTTATTACTTTCTCTCCAAAAACAAAGCGGTGTGTAGAAGCAACTTGCTAGCTGAAAACTGCTAGTGAGGCATAATCCTGCTCCATTCCAGCAGCTGCAGCTGCTGCTGCAGCTGTCCTTCCATCTGGATTCTGCTTTTGCTTAACATTAAGTAGATCGGAGTCATTTCTCAACTCTACTGACTCTTCTATTAAAAGTAAGATGGCGGCATCTGTCAAAAAGCTATTGGTTAACAAAATCGTACATACTCTACTTCTCTTTACTGCACTATGCACTAACCAAGGTACTTCTAAGCGAAGTCGGGCCTCGTGGCTAGTGACACAATATGTCAACAAACAGACATTACATGACACTGAACTCAATGCGGCTCCGCAATCTGCCCGCACGTCACATATTAGCTTAAAGAGTAGTCCAAGTTGATAATTTATGTTCTAACGGGGCTTATTATCCCAACCTATTTCGTATTAGTCTGTTCTTACACGCTACTTAGTACTAACTAGTCACATCAACAGCTCATTTGTATGCTCCCATTGCTGGGGCACGAGCCTTCCTTTCATACGGAGAACGGACAATAAACCCACGTAACACCACCCTCTCACAGAATATCGGCGTGAAACAACGGCACTCGGTGCTGTTGTGTTTCGTCCGGTGAGTGAAAGTACCGGAGGCCCATCTCTCACCCCTCCCCCCTCCCAATTCCAACTCCCTCCTCAAGATCCAACTCCTTTCCAAGGTTGGCAACGCATCTGCGATAACTTTGGTTTTGCGGTTGTCTATGGGCGGCTGTGATTACTTTCCATCAGGTGACCCGCCTGCTCGTTTGCCTCCTTTTAACATAAAAATTAAAATAAAAAAAAACCACCACGCGGGCCAAGTTAGGATTAGTGGTAGTTAACGACTGGAATGCAGCCAGGACCAACCAGTATAATGAGGTGGTTCAACAAAGAATATCCGAAGTCTAAGTCAGCATTTATTTTTTAAATATCTTCATTCAAAAAACACAAATGTTGAAAAAATTTCGAAATTATGAATGGGCGCTTTTGGCTTTCAAAGTAAAAAAGTAAATAGTGTTGAATAATTTCGGCGGGCTGGTTAGAACCACGATAGCTCAATTGGGAGAGCACTGACCCGGTATGTCAGAAGGGTGCAGGTTCAAATCCTGTTCGTGGAAATTTTTTCAACATTTGTGTTTTTGTAATTTGTTCGCAACAAAATTTGCGTTAAAAATTATTAAATTATATAAACAAAAGAAAAACATTTTATCTTCATTCAAATGAAACAACTTCTATGGATCTACTCGCGTTTATTTTTTACATTAATAGTGTTTGCGAACCCTTTGCAGGGTCCGTAGTCACAGGGAGACTGAGGTGTTGGTCGTCTCATAATTGGTTGGTAGCTTGTATACCGTCATTTTAATTTAATCACGTGGGTTCCGTTTTACGCAGAAAGAGCTTAAGGGATCGAAACGTCCGGATAAACATTAATTTAAACAACTTAATGTATAAAATAAACGCGAGTAGATCTGTAAAAGTTGTTTCATTTCAATGTTTAGTGTTCGCGTAAACTTTAAAGAACAATCAATATCTTCATTCGAATTAACTTATTTAAGTACTTTGAATCGTTCTAAAATAATATTAACCTAGTCATTTACGACGACGTCTTTTAGCTGTGGAGAAGGATGGGTGCAAGAAACTGCACGGCTTTTATAGAAGTAACGACTTTTACATAAAATATGTAGTTAGTTACTATATTAATCTTTACATAGTATAGACAGACAGACAGACAGACAGACAGACAGACAGACAGACAGACAGACAGACAGACAGACAGACAGACAGACAGACAGACACAAAGTCACTCCCGCTGTCTGTATGCTTAGATCTTTTAAACTACGGATTTTAATGCAGTTTTCAGCAATATATAGAGTTATTCAAGAGGAAGGTTTATACGAGTATGTATAATAAATGCATAATTGCATAATATTTAATAAAATTTAAATAGGACAACGTATGTCTGCTAGTTTAATATATAAATTATTACCGGTCTTAATATGATTATTTACAGACAATTTAAGTGGAGTGATGTAGAGTTAGAAAGACACTTACGTACACAAAAGTCTTACCATCCTCGCTCTATCGATTGTAAAGCAGCTTTCGCATTGCGATGGGTGACCGAATAAAAACTATCATGAGCTCCTTACTGCTATTGTGACTGATGACGTAAAGCCGTTGATTTCAGTTATTGTAAGTTGGCAATCTTAAAACCCACCAACCCACATTGGACAGCATGGTGGGTCATGGCCCGTCTACACTCATGTGGGAAGGCCCAGCGGTTGGGCGCTTATTGGCTCATGATGAAATAATTCGTGCTTCGGAAGGTATGTATAAGCCGTTGGTTTTGGCTGCATTACGTTAACAACCACCAATGCCTTTCTTCCCTGTGGTGTTTAAATCTACAGGGAAGGCTCGTGCCCCAGTAGTGGGGACATAACAATGAGCTGGTGATGTAAAGGAATAAAAAACGAACGTATTTGGAGTGGTTTCTGTAGGGGCACACTTAGTCGCGCGTCTTAGGATATCTTTAAATGTCCTGAGGAATTCACTTATACACTCGACGCAGACTTATCCAGATTGTGGGAGAGAGCGGCAAAGAGTATGCTGCGGCAGATTGGCAAAATTAGATTTAAGTATTCTGCCTCACCATAATTTTATCTCCCACCGGGCGCTTCCCGGTTGGTCGCCCCAGGTATCGCTGGATAGACCAGGTTGAAAAGGATCTTAGCCACCTCCGACGGCCGGACTGGCGAGAGGTGGCTGAGGACGGAGTAGAATAGCGAAATCTCGTGTCGGAGACCAAGATCCACTTCGGGTCCCTGAGCCAGCGCAGTAAGTAAGTAAGTAAGTATAATTTTATCTACTTTCGATTGATGGCTATAGAGCCAGCTTATAAACTTATTCATGTAATTTATGTAAATTTTCAAAAACAATTATAACTACATAGATATTTTTTGGCCGAAAGCTATGTTAGTAGTATTATAGAATACTAGCGACTGCCCGCGGCTCCATCCAGCGTAAACACCTTTATCGCATGTAGTTTCGGAAAGTTCCGTCTAATCTCTTGGCTACGTCACGAAAGGGACGTGCCGGCAAATCCAGCGTACTAGATCAGCGCAATGGTTTGAGCTACGCAATCTTGATTATTGTTCAGTCATAGTCAGTTAGACTGCTCTTTTTTAGGTATACTATATAACTAGTTAGATTTTAATTTTGATTTGTGCCTAGTGCGAGTTAGTTGTGGCAAGTAAGTTTCACAACCTAATTACTAGCTAATCATATTGAAAACTCGAAACAACTCTACACTTTAGTCAAGGACTTCAAAAATTTAGAACTTTGACATTTTTCTGGGATACCAAAATGTATTTAGCTAGGCTTTTATATAACGAGAGGGACTCCACTCTTCCTGGCGTTAAGCAGAAGCGGAGTCCAGATGCCAGGCAGCGTAAATAAATAATAAATGTTTCCCACACTCACACCAATTATCTAGCCCCAAGAAAAGCTTCCTTAAGAAACTCGAGAAATGGTTAACTAGACAACGGATAAACATACTTAATATACTTAAATACATACTTATAGATAGGAAACACCCAGACCCGAAACAATTTAGAAAAACCGGTATTTCTAAATTGATCCGACCGGGGATCGAACCCGAGACCTCAGAGATGGCGACACCATGAAAACCGGTGTGCAAGCCACTCGACCAAAGAGGTCGTCAAAAGCAGTGGAGCAGGATTCTGCCTCACCAGCCGTCTTCACCTTACCGACCCTCAAGATGCTCCACACCTCGATTAAAGAAACTCATCATCACAGCCCCTCCTGACCCACTGCTGGGCATAGGCCTCTCTTTGCTTGTGCCATCCGCCTCGATCCTGCGCTACTCTGGGCTACGTGCAACCCACGGTCTTGGTTATATCGTCGACCCATCTCGCCGGTGGACGTCCCCTTTTTCTGTAACCGTCTCTCGGCCACCACTCAGTCAGCTTTCTGGTTCACCTGTCGTCACCTTCGTCTGACCAAGTGTCCCGCCCAACTCCACAAAGAAACTCATGCCGTAGAAAAGAGGGAGAATACGTGTTCTGAGAGAGCAGTCTATTGATGGTTATTGGCAGCTATTGTTTTTTTTTATATATCCTACGTGCAAATACTTAGCCTCGATATCACCTGATTTAAGTGAATGAAAGGCCGTAGGTGGAAGCGCACTTCACCCGGAATCCTCAAATACTGAGGCACTGGCTATCTTATCTCTAGCTGCCGGAATACAACAATGCTACCAACATTGCTGTTATGGTGACATATTCAGATAAGATGGTAGACAAACAAGCCCTACTACCAACCAAACTGAGTATTAAACATGTACCTCCCGCTGGAATCGAACTCGGGGCCTCTGGGTCTAAACCAGTGGTCTTAACCGCAAGACCACAGATGCGGTTAAAAAAAGCGAGTATGACGTGTCTGCCTTCTTTAATCTTTGACAAAACAGAGACGGCTGCGCGGTACGCGACCGAAATAGACAGCGTAGCGCACGCGCCCGGCCCGCACTCCTGCGCACCTAAGGATCCATGGATCAAATATTAAAGTTTTAAACGAAATCTGACGCTCTCTCTCACACCGGTGGCGAACGAGTGAAATGGTGTTATAAGTTTTTTATAAATTGTTGATTGTTTTTGGACTTTTTTTGGAATCTATAATGTGGTGTGGTGTTCTGTGTACGGTATTGGTGTTATTACCGGGATGTGTTTTCGGTAAGTTATTATGAATTAAGTTATTGTATTAATTACTTGCTATTAAAATCATTTTTTTTGGTGTCTCAAATAACGTGAATATTTTTTAAATTCTGCAGTGAATTGAAACTCTTTTTCCAGTCTCTTTGACCAACATGCAAAAGGTTTAAAAAACTGCGTGTAGATAGATAGTACACATGTACCTACTTTATTGTTAAAATTTTCAAATAATTTAAAACAAATACCAAAATGGACGTTAGTGTCAATTAAGTTAATTCAATAATTCTTCAAAAATTCAATTTTTTTATTAGGCTTAAATAGAGACCAAATTAATAAACCTAAAATAAATACTCAACTCTATTGTCACAATTATAAGTACCTAGGTACATACATACTTTTATTTTCTTAATGAGTTTATGTTGTACCTACTTAAGTAAGAAATCTTTTTGTGAACCAATCACTAAACAAACATCTGACAATGTTTGTTCATTAATTTAACACTAAACTCATATAAAACATATCTTAAACGAAAAATGTTTTAATAGCCATGATATAAAATATTTCATCCTCGTTCTTAAACCAAAGGTTGTCTGAAAACTATCGCTTTTCGCAATAAGACCGCTTTTGTGGTAAAATGTGGTTGTGATCACGTATAACTACTTTTTATATTTATTTTTTATATAAGAGAACAATAAAAATATTTTGATATCTTTAGAATCTACATTCAATTAGAATTTTGTAGTTAAATATATTTAACGACTGTATCTTCGAAATTATAAAACGTATTAAAATGAAATTATTATTATTGCAAATTATTGAAATTATTATTATTATTATGAATATTATTCCCTGTGTGGTGCCCGGGATAAAGAATTGCACCACCCCATCTCTTCCCGTAGGTGTCGTAAAAGTCGACTAAGGGACCATTCCAGAGGATGGGCAGCAGCATCTCTCTGAGGTTACCCTCAACCTACTGCGATCGCCAACCCGCCTGCCAAGCGTGGCGATTACGGCAAATACCCCTCATATTCTTGGGGGAGGCCTTTGTCCAGCAGTGGACGTCGTTTGGCTGAGATGATGATGATGATGATGATTAAAATGAAACAACTTTTACAGATTTCTCGCCTTTATTATACACATTTTTGATTTTTTATTAATTATCCTTGCGAACCCTTTTTTCGAACCCTTTTCAAGGTCCATTGTCAAAGAGAGACTGAGGTGTTAGTTTAGGTTCCTCACGCAAGTAGATCCAAAAGATTTTTCATTATACAATAATAAGTTCGCGTAAACTTTAGAAAACAGGGTATTCCGGCGATTGGGCCCGCTCTGATCTGTGCCCGCGGGCCCACTCGCCGGATCGAATTATTTTAATATTTCTATTCCGGCAACTGGGCTCACCATCGATATGCATATAAGATCTATTGTGTAGATCAAATTCTAGTACAGTTGGAAGAAAACTTTAACATAAAATCAACAAATCTTAGATCAATAGGCATAAATTTAGATAAATCACATCACAACTATAATTAAGGACGGATCTTCCATGTAAAAGATAAAATATAAAAACACTGGGTATAAATGAGTATTTTACCTGGCGTATTCAAGAAAATAATAGAGGAATTTCAAAATGATAAAAGTAAAATTTGTTAAAAATCACAGCCTTTACATACTTAATCCTACTAATATTATAAACGCGAAAGTGTGTAAGTATGGATGGATGTTTGTTACTCTTTCACGTAAAAACTACTGAATGGATTTGGAGGAAAATCGGCATACAGATAAATTATAAGCTGGATTAAAACATAGGATACTTTTATCCCGATATTCCCACGGGAACGGGCGGGAACCACGCGGGTGAAACCGCGAGCGGCCGCTAGTACTAAATATAACAAAATAAAACATTATTTTCTTTAAAAAATATTGTTATGTCGAATGCGTTTTCTTCAAACTGTACTAGAATTCGATTTAAGCAATAGATCTTATTTTCATATTGATTGTGGGCCCAGTTGCCGGAATAAAACTATTAAAATAATTCGATCCGGCGAGTAGGCCCGCGGGCCCAGATAAAGGCGTGCCCAGTCGCGGGAATACTCAGAAAACAATAGGCTAGTGACAGACACCTATATTCGACAGGAACTATAACATATAACTTATAGTCTACAACACTGTTTTATTTTAATCTTTTATCTCCCAGTGAGTCTGGTTTTATAGATAACGAGAGGTTAACCATTAGAATAGGGGCCAGCAACAAATTTTTGACCTTAGCAATCCTACTAATATTAAACGCGAAAGTTTGAAAGTATGGATGGATGTTTGTTACTCTTTCACGTAAAAACTACTGAATGGATTTGGATGAATCTCGGCATACATATAGTTTATAACCTGGATTAACAAATAGGATACTTTTTATCCCGTATAAAATGTAGTTACCTTTCTCTATACATCATTAAAGTGAAGTAAAGTTTATTGTTTTATCACTTAAACAATAAACTTATATTTAGTGACCTACGTTGTTCTAAGCGCCATCGATTGTAAACGCGGTATTATGATCACATCAAACTTTATCGGAAACTCCATAAAAACAATGGCTTTTATATGATGTAGACCGACCTACAGCGTAGAGCCAGATGGCAAGCGAGAACTTCGCGTGACCATCTGTCTTTTGAAACATTTTCATCTTTAAAACAAGTTTGTAAATTTTTTTACGGGTTGATTAATGTTTAAGTTTTATTTTTTACTAGCTACACGGACAGACTTCGTTCTGTCAAACGTTAATTAAATGTTTTTTTGTCTCTTTATAAATTTTTCGTGTGCCTTAAGGAACATGCTAAAAAAATTTGCCAAATCGTTCCAGCCATTCTCGAGTTTTTCTATTGTCTCGGGTCTGGGTGTTTTCTATGTATAATAAGTATGTATTTAAGTATTTTAAGTATGTTTATCCGTTGTCTAGTAACCACTTAACGAGTTTCACAACGAAGCTTCTCTTGGGCTAGATAATTAGTGTGAGTGTAAGAAAGTTTAAGTTTAAGTTTTATATGCCAATCGTTCACGTTTACCTAAAACGAGAACACTCTCATCATCATCAGCTCAGTTTATGATACCACTGCTGGGGCACGAACCTTCGCCATGGAGGGATAGGGACAACGGGCCAAAAACTACCACGCAGGCCCGGACCGGTAACGACCAAGTAATGCAGCCGGGACCAATGGCTTACTTAATGAACGTGCCTTCCGAAGCACAGTGAACAAAAAATTTATCAGATTTATAATGATAAATTAAAAAAAAATTTGTCACCCATCCGAGAACCGGCCTTCGCGAAAGATGATTAGCTTCAGGAATCGCAGACCAAGCGTTTAGTCACTTGAAATAATTAAAAAAAAAAAATATTTGAAATCAATTCAGTAACCGGTTCTCATCAAACTAGGTACTTTCAGGGTGTTCATTTATTACGAGTATGTAACAAGTGGTTTCAAAAATGTATATTTATTTTAACTTAATTCTGGAATTAAGTTTTAATACGAGACATTATGATTATGAATAAACCTGTGGCCCACAATATTTTCCTACTGACCCCATTCAATGTTGTCGCTAGCTCAACGTAAACAACTGCTCTGATAAACATAGGTGATTTGAATGTGTCATTTTAAATCGGCCACTATAAATAAACTGCTGATCCAGTAATGCAACGCTAATAAAATTGGAACAAATCCTTGAATAAATGATTAATGATTATTTACATATAGTTTTACTGTTGCGAACAAATTACAATTTGAAAAAGATAGTGTTCAACTTTATAGGTAAGGACGTATTCAGTGGCACTAGAGCCCGTTTACACTTAAGGAGTTACCTAAAACTTAGAAGTCGTTAGTTATAACGGGCATAACTATAAAACCTTTTTTACTTGTCAGTATTTTTTACTTACTTTGAAGTGAAATTCCATGTCGATCAATAAGTATAGTCGACCATGAAATTGCTTAATCACTTTTGACAAAAACTTCCATTACAATAACATTTCGCTAAGGCTCATTGTCAATAATGACAACCAATCTGTCACTTGGTCTTTTAAACAAAAATAGAACTTGTTGTTTTATTATATGCAAACAAAATTCACTTTTAAGGTGGGAAAGCAATTTCATTGTCGACTATACCTAGGTATTGCTCGACCACTAGAGCAAAATAAAATAAAATCGTGGTCCTTAAACTAGTCAGTTTTAACAGGTTCACTGTTCAGCAGACTACAGTACATATTTTAACACAAAATAACTGATTAAACCATTCTTACAATTTAGGTTAGTGAACCTTTTGACATAAAGTTTGAAGTATACTAAAATGAAAGTCGATTGACCTACAGGCACCGGCAAACAATACGAAAGTCCTGTAGTAACCTGAAACCTGCGAAAACCGGCTTCGACGCGGAAACAAAAGAATTAACGAAAGCTTTATCTTTGGGACAAGCGTAGAATAACAATGGACAAAATAAAATAAACGAACAAACAGAAAGATGTTGTAACTTTTTACTATCAGGGTCACTTATCCTACCAATATTATTAACGCGAAAGTTTGCAAGTATGGAAGGATGTTTGTTACTCTTTCACGTAAAAACTATTGAATGGATTTGGATGAAATTCGGCATAAAGATAGTTTATAACCTGGATTAACACATACAAAAGTTTTTATCCCGATATTCCCACGGGAACGGGAACCACGCGGGTGTAGCCGCGAACGGCCGCTAGTAATAAAATAATTCAACCGCCACTGTGGTCTAGTGGTTAAGGCCACCGGTCTGACCCAGAGGTCCGGGTTCGATTCGGTTCAGTGTGGTTCGTAGTTAGGCTTGTTTGTCCGACTGGTTACTACCACCATCATAACTGAATATGTCGCCATAACATCAATGTTTGTAGCATTGGTGTGTTCCGGCAGTAGTTGAGGGTTCCGGGTGAAGTGCTCTTCCACTTTCGGCCTTATCATCATTTAACATCAGGTAAGATTAAGGCCAAGTGCTTACGCGAAAGATATATATTAAAAAATAGAGGTGGTTAAAGTTAAAGGTTTAAATGGCCTAAGTGTTGGGTTTTGTTTTCAGAAATAGTAAGGAATTCAAAAAGTCATCTACAAAAATTCTGCTTTTTAACACGCTAGTGCGTTCACATCTTGAATACTCCAGCCAGGTCTGGTCTCTTTTTTACGATACTCACATTAAGCGGCTTGAGCGAATACAGAAGAGATTCTTGTGGCACTTGACCTATCAATGTGGTAAAGCTAAGACTCTTGCGACTTATGGGGAGCGTCTTTCTTTCTTTGGCCTGTTTAGTCTGAAAGATAGAAGAACCCTGTTGAATCAGCTTTTTTTGCATAAATTAGTCAATGGGAACTTAGTTGCTGCGGGAGTTGAATCTTAACGCTCCATTTAAACTGCCTCGTCCTTCTAAGTACAACCCTTTCTCCACCCGATTGTGTAATACCAACGCTGCCCAATGTTCTGCCTTGAATAGAATGCAGAATGAGTACAACAGTTTTTCGAAGCAAGATGAAGTTGACATTTTTGCAAACAGTTTGCAAAAATATAAAAGCCTGATTTTGGACTCTTTCGTTTCATAGTTAATTAACTAATTATATTTTTCTTTTTCATTAAGTTTTATATATTAAATTCAGTAGGTTAAGTTTTACGTCTATAAGTAGATATTTGATATTGTTTGCTTTTTTCAGTTTTAATATTATTGTTTTTTTTTCTGATACGTCCCACCAGTGCATGTCGTGGCGACCTATAATTGAGACAGCATTTAGCTTTAAGATATAAAATGTATATTCTAGTTTTAATGTATGTCTTGTTGGTTATCCTATTTAAATAAATAAGTGCCTAACCCATTGGCCTCATACTGAAACAAATCGACCAATCTAACAAAGGTTAATTTCTGTTTGATGAACTATCATTCATCATTTTTTGACTCGTCATCATTTTATTGTCTGACCTCTTTGAACCGACCATTAGTTTCGCCATTTAAACGTTTTAGTTGTTATTTGTGTAGTTGACGGTATCATTGCTAGCCTATTTTATTATATCACTAATGGTCGCTCGCGGTTTCACCCGCGTGGTTCCCGTTCCCGTGGGAATATCGAGATAAAAAGTATCCTATGTGTTAACCCAGGTTATAAACTATCTGTATGCCGAATTTCATCCAAATCCATTCAGTAGTTTTTACGTGAAAGAGTAACAAACATCCATCCATACTTACAAACTTTCGCGTTTATAATATTAGTAGGAATGTCTTTTTAAATTTACGGGATGTTTGGTAAAGTTCCCTGTGTGGTGCCGGGGTTAAAGTATTGTACCACCCCATCTCTTCCCGTGGGTGTCGTAAAAGCCGACTAAGGGACCATCCCAGAGGATGGGCAGCAGCATCTCTCTGAGGTTACCCTCAACCTACTGCGATCGCCAACCCGCCTGCCAAGCGTGGCGATTACGGCAAATACCCCTCATATCCTTGGGGGAGGCCTTTGTCCAGCAGTGGACGTCTTTTGGCTGAGATGATTGGTAAAGTGTACTTATAATCCCGAAACATAGCCATGCAACCAAGTAATGAACACCGTGCGTAACATGCAAAATCATATTTACATAAATTTACTTTTCTACACAAAAACTTAAGTTTATTTTTAGGGTTTCGTAGCTACCCAAAGGGTAAAACGGGACCCTATTACTAAGACTCCGTTGTCCGTCCGTCTGTCCGTCCGGCTGTCCGTCCGTCTGTCACCAGAACCGTGATAGTTAGACAGTTGAAATTTTCCCAGATGATGTATTTCTGTTGCCGCTATAACAACAAATACTAAGAAACATAATAAAAAATGTATATTTAAGGGGGTTCCCATACAACAAACGTGATTTTAAATATTTATAAAATTTACAAAATACAGTGAAAAAAATGAAACGCCTACCCGCCGACCGTGATTTTTTTGCCGTTTTTATAGGTAATGGTACGGAACCCTTCGAGCGCAGGTCAAACTCGCACTTGGCCGGTTACATTATTTTTGTTCTACCCTCTCATAAGTTTTGACTTCTTTTCTTTGAACCGTAAGGTTACGACCAATAACAATACATATATCAGCTGGACTTAGGGTTGTTACTTTGCTATTATCCTTTGTACCAAACCTCATTACTTCTGTATACCTACTTATTTTTTTAGAGGCCAATAAAGTGACTCATTATTATTACCTACTAAGTATTATTATTATCTCAACCATGTGCTGCTTTTCAGACATCTTTATAATTTCCCGAGGCTCTTTGCATATCCTATTTGCCATATTAGGGTATAACCAAACAACATCGACATATTTTCCGTGGAAATACATGAATTTAAAAAAAATGTCTGGGATATTCTCGGTTCGGCATCTCCCACTTAATAAGAACATTTCATAAAGCTATCAAAAACCTAGAATAAGTTTACAATTTGTTATATTTTTATTAATCACCATTCTATGTTTAAAATTAGCATTTAATTGGATATAGTTTTAGATTACAAAAACTTTAACATGGACGCTTATTATTAATCGTGTTGTGTACACATGTTTTAGATAGGAATTTAGCTCTTATTGTGTTTTTTTGTTATTTTTTAATTTCTATCCGTTTTGTGTAGGTATCTATACATAAATAAAGAAATAAATTCTGTATAAGGACGGTTTTTGGCCCAGCAGTTGGGACATAAAATCAGCGTATGATGATGACGATGTGTGGAATTTTTCAGGTGGGAAAGCGGAGGAGATGGCCGAAACGACCCAGCGGTGCTGCGGACAAGGCACCAGATATGCGAGGAACCATACTTCAGATGAGTGCTCCTCGTCAGTTCCTCCTGACGTGCAGCCTACGTTTGGATCCTTATGCATCTTCGCCATGGACCAGTGCTGCAAAGAGTACTTTCAGTAAGTTCTGTATTACCATTGTTGCTGTTACTGGCCTAACTTATAATTCATTCATTCATTTCATTTCATTTCATTTAAATTCATTTCATTTCATTAATATAATTATAATTCTGTAGTTGTGCCATTTATGTAAATAAATAAATTACACATTATGCGATGACCTCCATAGTCGAGTGGCTTGCACTCCGGTTTCTGGTGTTGCCATCTCCGAGGTCCCGGATTCGATTCCCGTTCGAGTCCATGTAGAAAAACCTTTTTCTTCTGGGTGGTTGTGGTACAGTTAACAGCAAAACTAGATGATGTTTACTAGATTTCAAAATTAAGTTTTGATAGTGTAAGTCGGTATTTTCTATATAACTAAGTCTGCAGGTACAAGTAGACACTCGAAGGTTCTTCGATATGCGTTTAAAAAGTTTTGATTTGCATACTGATTTCATATTTTGAAATTTGACCGATCATCAGTTACCTTTGCTGTTGACTGTACCGTCGTTGTTCGTTGGGGTAACCACTAGCTCTTATAGCAGTATTATTGCAGTTGTGAAAACGAGACGCGTGTAGCGGTGAATATACTCGCGTCTCTTTTCCACAACTGCAATAATACTGCTATAAGAGCTCGTGGTTTTTCCCCTGATTTCTATAACACAAGTGCTTAAGCTACTGTTTTTGGAGTAGGAGCAATGTGTGTGATGTTATCTAACATTTATTTATTTATTTACACATTAACATGACACACTAAACATGAACACTAAACATGACACACTAAACATGAACACTCGCATGCGAACACCGTTCTCGTAGAATAAGAGTACGAAGTCCCCGGTTCATGCGCGCTGTACCAGGTACAAAGATGTAGTTACATCTTATCCTACCTCCGCGATGGTCAACCTGAGACGAGGTGTTAACCTTAAAGGCGCCCTCGTGTTGTTCAGCTCACGACCCGTTTTGAAATCCTCGGCAAATCTAGTAGGGAACCCGAACGACGCTTGCGTGGAAATGGGAATGGCACCCATTAGATAACTTACTAACGAATCTGACGAATTTTCGATCACAGCTTGGGGAACTCTTGAAGTGTCCGGTGACGATGTAAAGACCGTTTACTCAAAAACAGAGTGCATAATGCGAGTTTAATTTACTTATAATATGAATGTTTTTAAAAACTGGCTCTTTATTAGTAGAATGCTTAATTAATTTTTGTTGATGAATGATCTTGGGCATAACAAGCCACAAGTGTAAGCCTAACATTAAACACATGTTGCCAAGTATAGGGTTTGTATTTGTAAAGCAATACTCGTTTACAAAGTGGGCCTAACGCATATTCCTAGTACGGCGGAAATATACAAATGTGAACATCCTGTAAGGGAAAACTTGTTGAGTGCAATAAATACATTATATATATGCTTTGCTTGTATAAGCTTTTGGGTACAATACTTTTTGAAATGAAACCACTTTTACGGATCTACTCGAGTTTAATTTACACATTACTTTAATTAATGTTTATCCTGACGTTTCGAACCCTTTGCAGGGTCCGTGGTCACAGGGAGACTGAGGTGTTGGTCGTCTCATAATTAGTTAGTAGCTTGTATACCCTCATTTAAATTTAATCAGATGCGTTCCGTTTTACGCAGAAAGAGCTTACAGTATCTATTTGGTATCTTGCTTACAGTATCAGGGAGCCTGGGAAGCCTGGTGGTAGATTCCAACCATCTTCATTGAAATTAGGATGTTTTTTAATTTCAATAGCCTCGATGAATCGTTGTTCTCTAGCGAGTATTTGTGGTTTATCAAATCTGATATAATGGTTGGGGAATGTTCGCATACTGCAGACTTATTTTCGCACCTATGCTTGACGTCGGCTATATGTTCTTTAACATGTCACAGTAACAGAACAGTCTCCCTGTGACCACGGACCCTGCAAAGGGTTCGAAACGTCAGTATAAACATGAATTATAAGTAATGTGTAAAACAAACGCGAGTAGATCCGTAAAAGTTGTTTCATTTCAATGTGTAAGTAGTGTTCGCGTAAACTTTAGAAAACAAAATACTTTTTTCCCGTTTTTTTTGTTTAGTTTCTTTTTTTTAATGTTGTGCTTACCCATTTATTACAACATGTATCTCTGTTTTTATGTTTACACAAATACAAATACTTACAAATAACTTTATTTGATAAATGCTTACAAACTAAACAATACAGAAGAAAATAGTGATAAATATAAGCATAATTTTCAAAGAGGCTGAGATTTCCTTTAAGTTTGTAAGTTTATATTATTTTTTTGTATGTATTTAGTTGGTAAGCCTTTTCTAATTAATAAATAAACAAAAAGATTTAGTGCCTTAGAAAAAAAAAATTAGGTCCGAATAGTTATTCCGTGTTTTGTCTCTTTTTCTCTAATTTGAAATGACGTTTACATGACGGGCGCAAAACCTATTCTTATTATCCTTATTTTTTTTTTAAGGTTTTTTTTCTAGATTTTCTTTAAATTTATATGTTTATATGAATTTTCTGTATGTATTTAGTTGGTAAGCCTTTTCTAATAAATAAATAAGTAAATTAAATATATGATATTTAATCAGTTTTGTATTTTTATCAGAAAAAAGCAAGACTGCGATGACGGTGCTGAGTTGGCGCAGAAAGGCCAGTGCGAGTCCTCCACTGACTTCACTAAGGTAAGCTGCTCCTAAAAGTAAGTAATGCTTTGATGGCCTAGTGGATAAGCGTGGCTTTATAATCCGAAGGCCTGGGTTTAATGTCCAGGTCGGGAAAACTGTACTTCGGATTTGGCAAGCGTGGTGATTAAGCCAATACCAATCAATTATTATTATTATTAATATCAATTGTAGCTATGACTTGACTTCAATAAATAAATAATAAACTTTCCTACACTCACACCAATTATCTAGCCCAAGAGAAGCTTCGTTATGAAACTCGTTAAATGGTTACTAGACAACGGATAAACATACTTAAAATACTTAAATACATACTTATTATACATAGAAAACATCCAGACCCGAGACAATTATGAAAAACAATAATTTCTAAATTGACCCGACCGGGGATCGAACCCGGGACCTCAGAGATGGCGACACCATGAAAACCGGTGTGCAAGCCACTCGACCAAGGAGGTCATGAACCAACAGTGGAGCAGAGGTGAGAAGAGCCGTTAAAATAAAGAGACTCTATTGGTTGATTTCCACACAGCTCGGCTCAGCTCAGCCCAGCTCAGCTTCAAAGGATTGTCAACCCTTATCATTTAACTGTCGCCAACTAAATTGCGTATATCATCGCCCTGCCTCGTCTGAGACCGTCCTTAACGGCCGCATACCTAATAACAATTAAAATTACTGTCGCCTACCATTCGTGGTGAAAGATTTCTATATTATCTTAACCAAACAGTCGCAAGCGGTAACTAGGTAATTGGGGGATACGTTATCTTATGCGCCGGTGATAAGTCTCATATCTGTGATGACAACGTGTGTAAACAGTGCACAATACTGTAGAGTGTAGACACATACCTGCAAAGCGATGTTGGAGATGAATGGGTATGTTGGCTTTGACCATTTGTGTTCTAGGTAATCTTATCTGTGCAAACGCATATTATTTATACAATACCTTGTCTTTACAAGGTACTTACAACTAAGGTACAACTTTTAATAATTAATAAGCACATCTTCATCATCATTATAATCAGCCCATATTTGCGGCACCGATCTGCGGTTTCTAAGGTTAAGCACCTTTTGCAATCGGATGGGTGACCAAATATGTATCATCGAACTTGAGCTCCTCCATGCTTTGGAAGGTGCGTGAAGCCATTGATCCCGGCTGCATTAGCAGTCGTTAGTAACCACCGCACCACGCTGGGCCCGCGTGGTGGTTTATGACCCGTTCTCCCTATCCATCCATAGGGAAGGCTCGTGTCCCAGCAGTAGGGACATAAAATGAGCAGGTGTTAGTAGGTAAGTAGGTAGTAATAGTGACTAGTGCACGCTGGACACAAGTCTGCCAATGCATGCCAATGTCCCGATCTTCGGCTCTTCTTTGCCAACTGCTTCCAATACACATATACTGCCTGTAGCCGACCGAATGTCTCGGTGACGGTGACCAACTGGCGAAGCGCGCTTGGCCCAATGTCAGGAGGTCCAGAGTTATATTCCCAGGTCGGGCAAATTGTAGCGATGTCTTTGTAGCCCTTTCTAAACGAGCTGATACGATCGTGCGCTTCGACCACGATCAAATTTGACCCTTAACGCCAATTGTTGCGCCTTGTTCCAGGCGATCGTGTTAGACCGGATGTTTTTAATGGTAAATATTTATAAAAAAAGAAAAAGAAATAAAAGTTCCGAAGAAATAACGTAATAAATATCGACGATGATCATAATGTTAGGTCCTTAGGTACCTATGAAATTGACGTTTTTTTCTCACTTATTAAAAGGTCTAAAAGTTCTAAAAGTCAATACCGGTTGTTAATACTATTATACACCTTTAATTAGGACTATGTTACTTAAGCTTCAGTAATAATAATGATTATTAATTATGTGTCTAAATCGCCCAATATTATTTTTAAATTGACTACTTTAAATGTTCGCGGAATTGTCTTTTTGTTTCATTGTAGCTTTGAAGGGACTTGATTATTTTTCTTTTTAATGTCTGCTATATTTAGCTAGTGGAACAAACACACTACTCTACAATTTTTATAGTGTTGACATAAATAGATGCTAAGAAAATTAAAAAAACGTTAGTATGAAAAATATTTTTTTATAAAAAATCTTCATACAAAACGTCAATTTCATAGGTAAGGACCTAATATTAGTCGACGACTCGTTATAAACTATAGCCCGGCGATATTAAGTCGAGATTCCGTCTGAAGGACGTCGCGATCTGGTTCTGAAAGGGGTAGTGAGAACTTTCCATTGCATTGAGACAGTATGTAGGCTAATTAACCTACCCAGAAAATTATTACCTACACGACAAATCCGTAGTCAACTCGAGAAATGGTTAAAAAAAGGTTGGGCTACAGGGCAAACCCTTAACCCGATTGTCTTTGTTTTAGGCTCAAATTATAGCTGACTAAATTGTCAGAGGAGTTATTCTCAAATTTTGATATCATTCTTCGTTTCCAAAATATCGAGCGCCAAAATCAAAAATTCGAAAATAATTGATTTTTTTTTCGCTATTTCGGCCATCACTTTTTCGTTTTTGACTTCCTCGAATAGTTCTTTCTTTTTCTTATTCTTTTTGCACCTTACAGCTCTCGTGAATACGCGTCTTTTGAGCCGTTTTTGAACATCATATCTTCACAACTCTCTGAGATATAAGGGGATCGCACTTTTTCGTGAAATCGGAGCTTATACGGGAGCGAACGAAAAGACATTTCCAATGTCAAAACATGCTGAGAACGGCAACAATAGAACAATACAAATAACTCGACAACAACAACCAAAAACAGAATGCCACAGATACAACAAACATCCAAATACACAATAGAAATCAATATTTTGTTAAAACGATTTCTGAAAGATACAGGCCTGTATTTATTTTTTAAAGACCCGTACTCATCGTACTACTATCAATAAAGAGGTAGGTAACGTTTGTGATATTGTTGTTTGTTTGTTTGTCGGCGCTAATCTCTGGAAATTATTCTGCATTTAGGAATTGGTCCAATTCCTAAATTTTTTCACCGATAAAATACAATTCTTTTTGTAGGTAACATAGGCTTTATTTTATTTAAAAAATAATGTTTTTATAAATTTGAGAATCAAAGTAGCGCTAGTTACCTACTGATATTTAACGCATTTAAATAAAAAAACTTTTACGGGTAGATCTGTAAAAATTGTTTCATTTCAATGTGTAGTGTTCGCGTACACTTAAGAAAACAATATATTGGTTTTATATTGATATATCGAATCTGACCATTGCAGGGTCCGTGGTCACAGGGAAACTGAGGTGTTGGTCGTGTCATAATTAATTAGTAACTTACATAGGTACCTTCATTTCAATTAAATCGGGTGCGTTCCGTAGGCAGTATGCGGCAGTATGGTGTTGGAGCTGGGATTGAATAGTTTCTATGCAGTGGGAAAGTAATGACTGACAATAATAATAATCAGAGATGCGCCGAATACGAATACCGAATTCGGTTTAACCTTTACCGAACCGAATATTCGGCCGAATTATTCGGTTTACAATTTTATTGCTTTGCCGCGTAAACAGGTTCTAACATGTACGCTGGAGCGAGCCGTACCTCACCGCCCGCCATGCCACCCGCGCACACTGCGCTACCACTTTGCTTCAAAATCTTACATGAGAAGTTTTATCTTTTAGTTCTATACCGTGTCGTGTAGCCAAGAAAATAGAAATACTCGAGCCGAATATATTCGGCACCAATACCGAATAATTCAGCCGAATATAAATAGTGAAAAAAAGGCCGAATACGCCGAATACCGAATACCAAACGAATATTCGGCGCATCTCTAATAATAATGATGGGATCCCAGGTCAGTGGTAAATTCTTACCATCTTCACTATTGGAGATCCTTGGGGAAGGTCTTTGTTAAGCAGGCTTTTTGGCTAAGATTATGATGATAATAATTATTATGGGTTACGTGTCGTCGCTGTAGAATGATAACCCTGTATGCCAAAAAGCGGCCAAGTGCGAGTCGAACTCGCCCATGAAGGGTTCCGTAGCAGCAAGTAACATAATATAAAAGTTCTTGTAGTTCGTTGTAACTCTTTCAGTGATCGATGTTTTAATAATAGTGTATTTTTTTTAAATTGAGTTATTTTTTTATATATTTGAGTTGATTGAATGAAAGGTATATTGCGGTTTACGATTTATGACGTATTAAAAAAAACTACTTACTAAATCTCGTTCAAACCAATTTTCGGTGGAAGTTTGCATGGTAATGTACATTATATATATTTTTTTGTTTTATCATTCTCTTATTTTAGAAGTTACAGGAGGGGGGAGGGGGGACATTTTACCACTTTGGAAGTGTCTCTCGCGCAAACTATTCAGCTTAGAAAAAAATGATATTAGAAACCTCAATATCATTTTTGAAGACCTATCCATAAACACGTATGGGTTTTATGAAAAGAAAATTGAGTTTCAGTTTTAAGTATGAACCCTCAAATTTTATTGTTTTTTTTTCTATTTTTGTGTGAAAATCTTAATGCGGTTCACAGAACACATCTACTTACCAAGTTTCAACAGTATAGTTCTTATAGTTTCGGAAAAAAGTGGCTGTGACATACGCACGGACAGACAGACAGACGGACAATACGAATCCATAAGGGTTTTTTTTTTCATTTGGCTACGGAACTCTAAAAAGCATATATTTTTTATTTTTGTAAAAATCAAATAAAAATCACGTATTTTTTAATACCGGGAAACAATAAACCATGAAAAAAAAAGAACAAAAATCAAAACACTAGACAAAAGCAATAACAATATTTTAAACATTGACGAAATGAGCCATTTTTTTCGTTTCCTGTAAAGTTTGTATATCTGGACATACGAGGTTATCATTCTACAGTGACGATATACAACGTGATATATATAATCCTACTAATATTATAAACGCGAAAGTCCATACTTACAAAGTATGGATGTTTGTTACTCTTTCACGTAATAACTACTGAATGGATTTGGATGAAATTCGGCATACAGATAGTTTATAACCGGAAATAACAATAGGATACTTTTTATCTCGATATTCCCACGGGAACGGGGACCACGCGGGTGTAACCGCGAGCGGCAACTAGTATAATATAATATAATATACGTAATAGGTGTGGTAAAATAAATCTATGATAAAATGATCTAGATCTTCTATACGTGTTGTTACTAAGACATAATTATTAACTTTAAATTGACATGCAATTGTAAATTAAATATTTATATTAATGACGTCATGCGCGACAGGCGTGCATAAGCAAGCAGCAGTGATCATAGATGTAAGTACACAGAGGTTATTCAACCTAGTGGTAGTGGTGGTGGTTGGTGCTTGGTGGTAGTGGTAGACTTGATTTTGAAAAACATAAAATACTCACATTACCTGGTATCTATATAATAGAAATCTTCAATTTTGTAAGAAAATATCTAGACTTTCTTAAAAAAGTATAGATATTAACCCTAAATACACATTACGAAATAAAAACAAACTATTTATACATACCTCTCGACTTAAACTACATTCATCAAGCACACAAGCCATGGCTGTAAAGACATACAATAAACTAAAAGAACATATAAAAAACATAGACGGGGAAATAAAATTCAATAACAAACTCAAACAATTACTAATTAGAAAAGCATATACAATTACGGAGTATTTAAGTGATAAATTTTAGAAAAACATATTTTGAATACATCATCTACTTTTTTTTATTATTGTTACTATAATAATATAATAACTATAATTTGAATATATATATTTATAAATAAATAATGTAATTAATTAACAGTATAATTATAATATAGAAAATAAATAATACATACTTTGAATTATATTAGCAGTAGAATAAGATTAGATATTAATTTCCTCTCAAAACATTGTCGTGCCCAATCCGGGCCCATAATGTCTAAATAATATTGTATCTTATCTTATCTTAGTGGGGCCCGCTGCGGCTTCTCTCCGACAGCTACACTTCGACCCATCGGGATCTTTTGTGCAACCCCATCCTTTCACTCTTCCTCCTCTGTAAAGATAGATGCCATAAGTTTGGCAACATCCTTAAGAGCAAAGAGCCTGAAGTCCTCCGGTTTCGGATAGGCCGACCCCAGGATTCCCATTCTTTTCCTAGCCAGAGAGCCGCAGTCACACAGTAGGTGCTGCATTGACTCCGTTTCCTCTCCACATGCCCTACACAAGCTATTTGTTGATAGATGCATTCTGTGAAGCATTTGTTTTGTGGCATAGTGCCCTGTCAAGGCACCGATGGTTAATCGGGTCTGCCTTCTGCTGCCTCCGCATATGAACTTACTCCGTCATAATAATATTCTTAATATTGTAACAACTCATGAATACATATGGAGAGCAATAAATTTTGAATTGAATTGAATTAAATATTTCATAAAAAATTGCATATAAATTGTATCAATATAGTTACGTCCTAGTAACTCTGCCTACACGATCAAGATCAAAACCCCATTGGATCTTTTAATTTTTAGCACACATTTCTGTTACACGTGTTCATCAAAATAGTATACTTACCCTTTTTTTCATCGTTGCCTAAAGTTTAAGGGGACGCTTCGTAGTGAATTAAAGTTGACGTATACGTATGTTACAGAGCTGTTGCAACGAGTGTGTGAGGGGGAGGGCAGTGGGTTCGACCCTCGGCGAGTCAGCGTGCGTGACCAACGTCCGGGGGACGTCTGCTGAGGAGTTGCTGGCCGAGGATACGTACGAAGCTTGTTGTAAGGTACGAAAGCGGCTCGATATAAGGTTACTGAAGAATGTAAGCTGTTACAAACGCCCACGAGCAGCGCATACATAGACAATCTCACTTCCTTCCTTCCTTCCTCCCTTTCAGCATAGTGATGTCCACTGCTGGACGTATGCCTCTCCAATTTTTCCCCATACTGTGCGGTCTGTGGCCTTTCTGATCCAGGTCGGGCCTCCTGACATTTTAATATCATCAGACCATCTAGCTGGTGGTCTGCCAACATTTCTTCTTCCAGTTCGGGGTCTCCACGCCAGAACTCTCTCGCTCCATCTATCGTCGTACCTGCGAGAAATGTGCCCCGCCCATTGCCATTTTAGTTGCGCTACCCGTTTTCCGACGTCTGTAACCTTGGTGCGTTGGCGTATGGTGTATTGCGTATTCTGTCTCCCAGGGATACTCCTAGCATAGATCGCTCCATGGCTCTTTGTGTTACCTTCAGCTTTTGTACCATGCCGACAGTTAAAGTCCATGTTTCACAAGCATAAGTCAGAACCGGAAGAACACACTGGTCGTTTACTTTTGTCTTCAGTGATTGGGGAATTTTTGCATCAAAAACGTCGCGAAGTTTGCCAAAAGCCGCCTACGCCATCCGCACCCTCCTACTTATTTCTTTCGCAAGTGAAAGTCGTCCGAGCCTGATCGTTTGTCCTGGGTAGTACTCATCTACCTGCTCAATCTTGTGGCCGTTCACTAATATCGGGCCGAGAGACATGTCGGTGGTACTCATCACTTTGGTTTTCCCTGAATTCATTTTCAAGCCCACTCGCAATGACGTTCGCACAGATCATTGAGCAACCCTTCGACATCTTCCCTTGACTCTGCGAGCAGAACGATATCACCTGCAAAGCGGAGGTGATTCAAGTACTCTCCGTTCATATTTATAACTAGACCACTCCAATCAAGTGTTTTGAAGACAACCTCTCAAGGACACGGAACCTTGCAACAGCTGTGTGTGCTGTGTGAACTGGTTTGAGATGGTCCGAGTTTCCGTGTGCGTTGCTCATGCGCGGTATGTATTCAGCTTTCCTTTGGGTTCTCCTTTGGTTTGTGTGTGTGCAAACGCAGTGTTTCAACCCCGAAAATGTGTTTCAGAGAGGGGCTACAGAGGGACCTGACCATTTTCCCAATGAGGATATTGTTCCAACGACGAAGAAGTCAGCGAGCGGTAAGACATGAGTGACATGCATTTCTGTTTCACTTGTAGATCAAATCGCAATTTAGCTTTTCTTGAACTACAAATAAGCTACTAACTATTAGTTAATGGAACCTTTCAATGGGACCGCGCTCTGAAACTGCTGTTAAAAATAAAAACGTACTACAAATAGGCTTTTCTGATCTGATATTCCTCCTTTCCAGTGCTTCCCTCTCAGTGTGAGGAATATGCCCCCAACGAGCTGTGTGCACACCACTGCATCCCAGTACCTGGCTCGTACAAATGCGAGTGCAACCCTGGATACAGGCTTATGGCTGATGAAAGAAACTGCATTGAGGTAATTAGTTCATGCATAACTTTATGCTCTATGGCGCAGTGGTTAACGCGCTCGGTGTACGATTGCTTAAGTTAAACAACTTTCGCAAAGACCGATCATCGGATGGGTGAACAAAAATGTATCCCGAGCTCCTCCGTGCTTCGGAAGGCACGTAAAGTCGTTGGTCCCGGCTGCATTAGCAGTCGTTAACAACCACCAATTCTTAGCCCGTGTGGTGGTTTATGGCCCGTTTTCCTTAACCTAACCCTGTCGTTGCTTTAATAACTTTACCTGACGGTTTTCCAAAATGCTTTCAACCCTTGTATTTCAAAGGCGTCTCCTAGACTAGCTCGAATCAAAGACCTCGTCTTGTCCTATCCGCCTACTGCTTTAGAGAAAATACCATGAGACACCTTTTCAAGATATTAGCTAGGTAATGATCAAAATGGTTAAATTTCCTTCTTAGGTGGTGGAAAACAGATGCAAGCCTCACAACCCGTGCCAACACAAGTGTAATGACAACGGAGTGGACATCAAGTGCTCCTGCCGCAGAGGATACGAGCTGATGAACGATGGGAAGTCTTGTACAGGTACTGTTGCGGAAACCCACAACACACACTATGCTACTGTTTAAAATTAGGTTACACCTTAAAATCTACAAAATCCACTCACAGTCACATGCCGCTCCCGCCGTCCAGAACGGGATCCATATGGTCTGATGGGGCCGGAATCCGAGTCCGGGTCTTCTCGGGTTCCCTAATCACACCCAACGACTATCCCAAGTGCACTTTTCCCCCGAGGAAATACCTGCTTTCTCCAGCAGCGGAGACGCCGACATCCAAAACACGGATGGCGAATTGTACTCCCGATGCGATTCGCTTACGACGTACACACACACAAAACACAGGTTGCACAATACACTTAATTAGAGTAATAAGGCTCCAAATGCCCTTATTACTGCTTAAAATCTATTTAATTATCAACACACGATAACCTATAAACCAGCCATTGTTGCCTTCCCGAGACAAGTGTACCAACAAAGAAAAAAAGAACAATTAGTGATGGGGCCATTATGCCACTAAATAAATTGAATCTCGATAATCGATTCCCAAATCGATCCGTCCATAATACAAATCAAAGTTTTATTTCCAACAAAAATAAATGCCTGTTTATTTGCAACATCCCGCCACCCAAAGCGGACGTACCGCTTTCTAGCCTGAAATCTTAAACTAGTCAACCGGTAATCGAGCTAAGGTCGCGACTGTGCGATTTAGCACCGATCCATCAACCAACACTTGCGCCACACGCGGAGTCCCGTCCGCGCCCCAGATTAACTTTAAAATGCGACCTCGTCTCCAAAATAAAGATGGCAAATTAGCCTCTTTTAATAAAACCAGATCCCCCTCCGAAGGGGGCGACGTCCGGTCTGTCCACTTTACACGCTGCTGCAATAAATACAGATACTCCAGTGACCAACGACGCCACAAGTCCTGACTCATTTGTTGTATCATTTGAAAACGAGACATCCGGTTTCTGCGTTCATCCTTCCAGGGATACTCAGGCAGGGCAGTGAGTGGCTGACCGACCAAAAAATGACCAGGGGTCAGGACTTCCATGTCATTTGCGTCAGAGGAGAGTGGACAAAGCGGACGCGAGTTGAGAACCGCCTCAACCTTACAAAACACAGTTGTAAGTTCCTCATACGTGAGGGTAGTTTCCCCGACTACCCGGCGCAAGTGGGTTTTTGCCGATTTTACCGCGGCTTCAAATATCCCGCCCCAGTGGGGACAGGCTGGCACACTAAATCGCCATGTGATTCCCCGCTGTGCGAGAGCTTGACTTATGCTATTACAATTTTTATCTAGAAAATCGTTCACATCTTTTAAGTAGTTGGCAGTGCCTCTGTAGTTGGTACCGTTGTCGGACCGAATGAGAGAAGGTAAACCCCGTCGCGAAACAAAACGATCCAGCGTGGCGACAAAGGCTTCCGTAGACAGAGCCGAAACCACTTCCAGGTGGACGGCCTTAGTGGCCAGGCAGACAAAAACGCACAGGTATGCTTTCGTGACCCTAGTGTTACGATAGGCTGTGGTTCTCACCAGAAACGGTCCAGCAAAATCCGTACCGACCCCGTCGAACGGCCTAGTAGTCTGACAAACCCGGTCAGAAGGGAGATCCCCCATCTGTGGCTGCATAGTGGAGGCCTTCACCCTATAACAAGCCACACACTTAAATAACACGCTGCGAACCACTCTCCGAGAGGACAAAATCCAGAACTCCCTCTGTAATATCGCCAGTAACGCATTACACCCCGCGTGAGCGTTTTTCAGGTGTCTATCCGAGACCACCAGTTCTACCAAAGGTCCTCCTTTGGGGAGTAGCAGAGGATGACGGCTACCGAAGGGCAGGTCGGCATTTTTGAGGCGACCTCCAACGCGTAACAGTCCATCCGCATCCAGAAATGGGTTGAGCCGAGAGATCGCTCCCTTGAGCTTTGCGCGACCGACGCGCAAAATCTTCAGTTCGTCCTCGAACCGGTCAGCTTGAACCAGCCGTATCAGGGCCAACAGTGAACTCCTGCGTTCCTCAGCACCCGCCACGGGTGATAACTGCCTCTTGTCTGGATGGCGGCAGTTATGTAGAAATCTCCGGATCCAGCAAGTTACACCTAGCATTTTGTCCAGTTTGCTGTATCGAGCCGTCAACTAATTCGGATCTGGCCTTGACTCGTTTGTTGTCACCAAAACTTTTATTCCAGGGAGCATCCCTAGAGAGCCATCGATCATGGTGACCGGCCATGATGACTCACCCTCCTTTAACCACTCTGGACCCCACCAGAGGGCATGCTGCACCAATTCCGGCGCGGTGCAGCCCCGAGAGGCACAATTGGCAGGATTCCAGGGGCCGGGAACGTGCCTCCAACAAATTTCGATGCCCGAGTTCTGTACCTGAGATACCCGATTGGCCACAAACGTTTCCAATACGTGGGGTGCCCCGCGTAGCCATGCCAGAGCTACCTGACTGTCAGACCAGGCGTAGACATTCCGGATGTCCACCGTAGACGTCAGTTCCTTGTGCACGTGGCACAACAGTTTGGCCAATAGATGCGCCCCGCAAAGCTCCAGCTTCGGGATTGTCAGCCTAGTTTTGAGGGGAGCCACCTTGCTTTTAGCCAGAAGCAAGGAGACGGCGACTCGACCCTTCGAGTCAACCGTTCGCAGATACACCACTGCGGCATACCCTCGTTCTGACGCATCGCAGAAGCCATGTAGGCTTGCCCTGTATTTGCCCCGCGGCAAGATCCGCCGCGGCAACGCCACCTGATTGATCGCCTCGATCGTAGAGATCAGAGCGAGCCAAGTGTCGAGTGAGAGCCCTACCAGTGGCTCATCCCACGAGACTCCGAGTGTCCACAGTGTTTGCAATAAACACTTCGCCATAAAAATGCACGGGCTGATCCATCCATTTGGATCAAACATCCGAGCGATGGTGGAAAGGACCGTCCTTTTCGACCAAACTCTTGTAAATTCCAGTTCTACCCGGAATGTGAAAATATCGTGAACCGGCTGATATTTAATTCCCAAAACGGCGATAGAGTTCGGGTCCCCTCCGTCCTCGAATAGCTGAGGATTCTGTTGGTGATCTTCCGGAATCTCAACCAGAAGCTGTGGCTCGTTGGATAAGCATTTTCTCAACTCATAACCACCAGCCGCGAGGAGTCCGATCAGTTCATTCCTGATGATGAGCGCCTCCTCCAGAGAGGCTGCCCCTGTGCAGATATCATCTACGAACACGTCACGTGTCAGTACAGCGGCTGCCCGGGGAAAGCGAGCCCGTTCCTGCTCCGCCAGTTCCAGCAGTGACCGGATGGCAATGAAGGGACTCGACTTCAGGCCGTACGTGTTGGTGTTGAGCTCGTAGACGGTGATGGGATCCTCCGAATGTCCAGGAGTCTCCTCATTCATTTCAGTTAATACTCCTCCAGAGTATTAACTGAAACCTCCTGTCCGCAGGATGTATTACTGTTTGGCGGAACATCATCCGGATGTCCGCACCGAACACCACCTGGTGTCTTCGGAAATTTAAAATGATGTCGACAATGTCCCGATGTAACTTCGGACCAGAATGGAGACATTGGTTCAATGAAACTCCAGTCGACGACGGTGCCGATCAGTCAAAAACAGTCCGTAGTTTTCCAGATGAGGCCTTCAACACCGCGTGGTGAGGCAAGAAAAAATGATCTGTCGTTGTCCAGTCGACAGTCACCCGCGACATATGCCCCAAGGCCTCGTATTCTCGCATGAACTCGATATACTTTTCCCGAAGTACCGGATCGCGAGACATACGACGCTCCATGGACAAGAGTCGTTTCTCTGCCAACGCCCTCGATTTTCCCAAGAGAGGAGGACAGTCGATAAAGGGCAGTCGAGTTTCGATCCTACCCGACGCCATCCGGCGTGTGTGATCCTTATAAAAGGTTTCGCACTCCACATGCTCCGGATCCAGACGGGAGACCATGGGAGGCTCTTCCAGTTCCCAGAATTTTTGCATCGTCCTAGCGATGGAGGTAGTAGCGACGACAGGTGAGACATCCCGCGTCTCCTGGTCGAAAACCGGTCCCATTAAAACGTGTCCAAAGATGGTAGGTATAGCTACCAACGAAGAGCGGCCCAGAATCCGCTGAGGCCCTAAGAGGATCCAGCCCAGTACATCCGCTCCCAATATGAGGTCCACCGGAGCCGGCTCCTCGAAATGAGGGTCTGCCAGCATGAGACCTGATGTGTCAGACATTGCGTCCCGCGGAATGTCTGTCGGTGGATGCCAACCCAGCAGATTGTCGAGTACGATCGCGACCGCCGCAATCCGTATCGAAGCGGAATGCACAGGAGAGAAGAGAATGTGGGTCTGACCGGACAGACCCCCCACTTCTGTATCTCCGACTCCCCGAATCGGAACTGAGGGAGGCGCGCACTCCAGACGTAGGCGCCTCGCTACCCTCGTAGTAATTAAGCAGCCCTGTGCCCCAGTGTCTAGGAGGGCTCGTATCCGGACGAAGTCCCCCCTAGGTCCCCAAACGCGTACCTGCGCGATGGGCAAAAGAACCGTCCTCGGTTCCGATGTAGCCCGACCACAGGCTAGTCACGCGTCAGAGCCAGCAGCCGACCCTGTCGAACCGTGATGACTCGGCCAGTAAGTCGGACGCGTGCAGGCCACCATCCGGGGTGGTGCGTATCCAGCTGCCCTACCATACCGGTGATAGGGTGGGTGGTATTCCAACCTCGGGTACTCGTGCAGTACCGGTGAGAACCGTTGACGGTTCTCATGTCGTTGTTGTTCCGGTAACGGCGGCGGAGGATACGCGTACGAGTATCCGGGTGTTGGGTCCGGAGGTGGGGCTCCCTGTACCCAGTGGCCCTTAGAGGCACCAACTCCTGGTGTTGGTCGCGCCGGGTGCCGGGTTGTAGCCAGAACCTGGCTCCGTTCCGGCGGTCCCCAACTCACCTGAGCCGGGGTGTACGAGGGGTTGTAGTGTGGCGGCCGTGGCGGACTCCGTCTTTCCGGAGGCGGAGTTGACCCCGGCCCCAAACCGCCACCCGTGGGAGATCCCCCCTCCCGAACCGGTGCTGAGCCCTCAGCACTACGGGTGCACAGTAAGCGATGGTGCGGTCCGCCGCACACATCGCAAGGCCTCGCCTGGGGACACTCATTATACCTATGTTCTCCCAGGCAGGCATAACACAATCCTCGTGTCCGAACGAGGTTTCGGCGCTCTTTTGTGGGCAGCCCGAGAATTGCTGGACATAGCTGTTCCAAGTGCTGCTGTCCGCAAACCCGGCATCCAGAACCGGGGTTGATGGCGGCCGCAGCCACCAGCCTGCCGCGACCCTTCCCTGGGTTGCGTGGCGGCTGGGCGCCGTAGACTCCGGAAGTGCGGGCCGGCGCACTTGTCGGAGCCTTCTGGGAGGCTAGCTGGTTTTCCAGCAGGCCAGCCTCCTCTTCCAGGAACTCCAGAAGTTCCCCTATCGAGGGCAGAACGCTGCCGAGATCCTTGTGGACCAGTCGATTCCGCTCGAACTTGTCCCTCATCTCCTGCGACAACTTGGCCAGAACGATGTGTAGAAGAAGGAAGGACCACTGGTCGACGGGCAGTCCGAGCGTCCTTAACCCGTTTAAGGACACGGTGAGCGGGGTGATCAGCTGCGCCCTCAGCTGAGCCCTATGGTTGACCCTCGGCAATCCCAGCAGATGGGTCACGTGCGCGTCCGCCTGAAGACGCGGCTTCTCGTACCGCTTCTCCAGCAGCTGCATGGCGGTGTCGTAGCTCGCATCCTGCAGCTACAGATGCTGTACGAGCTGTCTGGGTTCTCCGTCTAGGAAGGAACGGAGATATGCCAGCTTTTCGGCCTTGGTGAAATCCTTCCGAGTTTCCACCAAGGCCAAAAACATGTTCCGGAATCCAGCCCAGTCCCGCATACATCCGGTGAAATGCGGGACCTCCAGGGCACCCAATCTTCCCATGGCGCTGGGTCCAGGGGTGTGGAGCGAAGCGGGGCGCGCAACAGGCTTCCCCTCCCGCAGTCGCTCGATGTCCTTCACCCGCTGAAGGACCTCATCGTAGATGTCTTGGATGTGCTCCAGATCCTTGACATATTGGGCGTGGAGGGCCAGCTCCTTCTCCCCGACCGGGTCGGTTGACAATAGAGCGGTTACCGACCGCTCGGCCAACAAGAAACGACCCTGCATTTCTTTCGAACGCGTCTCCAAGGCGTCCTCACGGTTAGGCCGATCTATTAATGCAAGCAGCCCGGTGAACCACCGGAGCTGCTGAGCCAACTCCTGCCGTGACGCTGTCATTATAAATAACTTAAACTAAATAAACCTAAACACAAAATTAAAACGAGTCAACGAAAACACGGAATCGATTATCCCGAATCGAGTCGATGCTTTCAATTGAAAGAAATTAAATAACAATTAACGTTCCGAGAAATGTCCCAGCCCAAATACAACGGTACTACCAACCTTACAATTCAACCGCACCTGTCCCGGAAGTGCGATTTTACACGAAATGAGCTTAACCTATTACGAACTAACAAAATACACAAAATTACACCGATTAACCTAGAGGTCCGGTAGTAACCACGCTCTGCTACCAAAATGTTGCGGAAACCCACAACACACACTATGCTACTGTTTAAAATTAGGTTACACCTTAAAATCTACAAAATCCACTCACAGTTCCATGCCGCTCCCGCCGTCCAGAACGGGATCCATATGGTCTGATGGGGCCGGAATCCGAGTCCGGGTCTTCTCGGGTTCCCTAATCACACCTAACGACTATCCCAAGTGCACTTTTCCCCCGAGGAAATACCTGCTTTCTCCAGCAGCGGAGACGCCGACATCCAAAACACGGATGGCGAATTGTACTCCCGATGCGATTCGCTTACGACGTACACACACACAAAACACAGGTTGCACAATACACTTAATTAGAGTAATACGGCTCCAAATGCCCTTATTACTGCTTAAAATCTATTTAATTATTAACACACGATAACCTATAAACCAGCCATTGTTGCCTTCCCGAGACAAGTGTACCAACAAAGAAAAAAAGAACAATTAGTGATGGGGCCATTATGCCACTAAATAAATTGAATCTCGATAATCGATTCCCAAATCGATCCGTCCATAATACAAATCAAAGTTTTATTTCCATCAAAAATAAATGCCTGTTTATTTGCAACAGGTACGTTATGAGATATTTTATGTTAATCAACTGGCAAACGAGCAAACGTTAATGTAAACGGTAGTGTTAATGATGGCGCCCATCTTTCAAAGTCATTGTCAAAATATTTTATTCTTGTAGTGTTAGTAAAAGAAATACGTATAAAATGCCATAAATAGAGCAGGGCGTGTGCACGCCATGTTGTTTTTTTAGCAGCAACGCGTTCCCGCGCATTTCAGCACCTCAAACTATGCAATCTCAAACCTTTCCTCTCCAGATATCGACGAATGCGCTCTGGCTACTCCGGTTTGTCTCCCTGGAACCCAATGCTACAACATCCAGGGTTCATACAAGTGTATACCTACCAAAAAGGACAGCAGCTCCGAAAAGGGTCATTGCCCCTCAGGGTTCGCACGCAACATCATTAACAACGCCTGCGATGGTAAATATATTTTTAAATTGAGCTGGATTTTCAATTCCTATTCAATATGTATAAAATTAAGCTGAAGACTTCTGTATCGCTGCCTTGGATTTTCTTCCTCATCTACTTAGATCTTCTTCCCACATGCTGAGCTTCTTTTTCCTTGCTTTATATACTTAGTAAAATGTTATTTGGTAAGTATTTCAATGTTGGTTGAAAATTAGCTATTTACATACTTACTACAACGCGTTGCCCCTGAATCGCTGTTAGTGAAAGCATAACCAACCTTGCTAGTAAATTATAAATAGTATGATAGATAACATCAATGTCATCATCATCAGCTCAATTTATGTTCCCACTGCTGGGGCAGTTCACCTTCCTTACTGATAGAAACACTACTACGCGAACACCTTAAGCCCAGTGCGGATAGGTGGTTGTTAACAACTGCTAATGCAGCTGCGACCAACGCAACGGCTTTAAGTGCTGTTATATCGTAGTTCCCATCTCTTCCCGTGGGTGTCGTAAAAACCGACTAAGGGACCATTCTAGAGGATGGGCAGCAGCATCTCTCTGAGGTTACCCTCAACCTACTGCGATCGCCAACCCGCCTGCCAAGCGTGGCGATTACGGCAAATACCCCCCATGATTATTTGGGGGAGGCCTTTGTCCAGCAGTGGACGTCTTTTGGCTGAGATGAGATATCGTAGTTAGCACTATTTAATTATTCAAAGTTAAATCACTGAGTTGCCCATTGTATATCGTCAATGCAATAGGAAACCAGAACCATAGTTATTGATTTAGTAGTTTTCCACAATAGATTGTTGGAGAGGTCCAACCTCAGTCGGGCATTGTCCATTTTTTAAAGTAATAAATATCGTGTGCATTAAATAGTATTTAAAAAAAACTATTCTTGACCCGCTTCGTAACAGTGCCATCATCAGACCCTCTCGACCCACTCTTGGGCATGTATATAACACTTCTTAAATTCCAGATGTAAACGAGTGTGCATTACCCCACCCGCCATGCCCGAAGTACTTGTGCGAGAATACAATGGGGGGCTACAGATGTGGTGGGGTCCCAGGTGATCCCGTCAACTTGCCCAGCTCTGGTAGAGCCATAGCTGACGATAGATGCCCGCCAGGCTTTAGAGCTGGATACAATGAGGAGTGTGAAGGTAATGCGGCGTTCAAATGAATGATAAAACCTGTTACAGTTACTCTTTGAGTTTCTTGTTTTTTATATGGATCTTAAATGGTACACACGAATATGGTAGATAAGATACAGTGCATAGTACACCGAAAAATTATAGATATGCCTAAAAAGCACTTAAAGCTATATTGAGGTAAGTAAAATTGCAAAGTGACAACCCACCATGATACATTGTTCTTGGTCGTCAACATTATGGTCCAAACAAAACAGAAGTCAAAACATGTCAGGGTTAATAAAAAATAACTGTCTCTGTGGTCTAGTGGTTAAGACCACCGGTTTAGACCCAGAGGTCCCGGGTTCGATTCCCAGCGGGGGGTACATATTTGTGTACTCGGTTTGGTTGGTGGTAGGGCTTGTTTGTCCGCCTGGCTAGCTACCACCATCTTATCTAAATATGTCGCCATAACATCAATGTTTGTATCATTGTTGTGTTCCGGCAGCTAGAGATAAGATAGCCAGTGCCTCACTAGTTGAGGATCCCGGGTGAAGTGCGCTTCCACCATTGACCTTATCATCATTTAACATCAGATGAGATCAAGGCACTGCGCTTACCCGTAAAATATAAAAAAAAATGTAATAAAATATTTTTTTTAATGGAAAGTAAATCTTCGTTTATAAGATTTTGGATGTTTTTCGGTGTTCTCTATACTTGGTTACATGGCTATGTTTCGGGATTATACACCTATTACCAAACATCCTGTATCATCATCATCATCATCATCATCATCTGTATACATAGTTATATTAGCTCTCCTAGCGTCAACATTAAAATCGGGTTGGCTTGGTATTGCCACCATGCTTGCCAAACCAGGGTTTGGTACACCCTTTGTTCGCCTATAGGTATCGGACCCAGAATCTCTATTTTGTTTTACAGACGTGGACGAGTGTTCAATGAACAAGGACGACTGCAACACCCTCTCACAGTTCTGCATCAACACCCGCGGCAGCTTCTACTGCCAAGACAAGGCCTCCAAACACTGCCCTCCAGGGTTCAAGATCGACCAGAGGACGAACAAATGCGAAGGTGAGTAATACAGTACCTTTACAAAAGTATTAAAACTATCCACTAATGTAAGTTACTATTTTGAAAAATTCTATACGACTAAGAGATATAGCCTACATTTATTGACTAAACCCATACTCAAGATTAAAAATAACAATTACAGTACACACTGTTTTCTAAACTTTATGAAAAGAAGAGTGTCCTCTTCTTCTTACGCCCGTAGCACACCTCCGCTGCGAAATACGAGCAGCGGAACCGCTGGAGGAATTCCGCTGCGATCAAGTGTAGTTTGAGTAGCGGAACTGAGCGTCGGAACGTTACGCATGTCAGTTGAGTTGAGGCAATTGGAGCAAAATGTCGTCGTTATCAGAGACAGAGGAGGAAGCAATATTATTTTGGACTTTAACTTTGAAAAGGCGTAAATCTCGTAGAATTTGGGTGCACGAAATTAATGAAAAAAGGAAGAAATTAGGAGAAAATTGATTATGTAAAGAACTAGCGTTACATGAAGATCGTTTCTATACATATTTTAGAATGAGCCCAGAGAGTTTTGAAGACTTACATAATCTTTTGAAGAATTCAATCAGAATCAAGACATGGCGAAATTACTGCGGTACCGCTGTTATGGTTTCGCAGCGGAGGTGTGCTACAGGCGTTAGTCGTGACTCTCTTGGCAGAGTGGTCATGGTCGTTACTTCGGTCGCAGTGATGCGCCTGACCAGCTGTCATCATTGCCAAGGGGCAATGACGGCGGCTGGTCGGAGTCTGATCTGGTCGTGCACAAATATGGTATCGGTCAAGGGACCGATGCCATCTTTGTGCACGCGTATAAGGGGTTCTCTACTATTTCTTTTATTTGGTCCGTCCATCTCATCGGTGGTTTACTGCGCGCTCGGGTGCACTCAACTATGCCCTGGACCACAATACGTTCAATTGACTCATCACCACGCCGAGAGTAGTAGGTGTAGTTAACGCAAGTCTGTGTTGATCTCCGATCCGAACCCTTCGGAAAATCTAGTTAGTTGGGCACGGGGACACGCATTTAAGTGCGTGATGCCGTTCCTCTAGAAAACCTCCAAAGGTGATTCGCGCCGCCCCCAAACAAGCCCGGTGAAGCTGAAAATGCCGTTTAAGGCAATCAGCAATCTCTCTCCAAAAAATAATAATCTGTGTTGACACACAGCCTGTGATCGGTGCGATGGTGAATACGGTTATTTTCCTTAGTGTGGCTATATCCGGTCACGTAGCTAGGAAGTCAATAAAGATTTCCCTTGTAAAAATTGCCTTGATCACCATTTTTAAACAATTTCTGTTTGAGCCAGACATTGACGAATGCGAGGACAGCGAAGACATCTGCAGACCAGACCAGGTGTGCGTCAACCAACTGGGTCAATACGACTGCAAGCTCAAAAACTCCTTCAGGTAACTATGGTTGTTTTATAATAATAATAATTATAATAAATCATTTATTTCAGGCAACACACAATGTACAAGGTGGTAAAAACACAAAGGGGCCCATATAATAAATACCTTACAGACTAGCATACATACAATATAAAACAATTTTGTTAGTTATATAACTTATAACTATGCTAGTATATTAAGCACTAGCTTGTGCTGCTCCGGTGGTGTGGACGGGTAATCGTCCGCGGAAACGCCGGTACACCACGCCCTTCGGCCAGAAGTCTTCCCTCATATATGTGTCGACCAGCTTGGTTGTCGGGACTCGCGCCACAAATGCCTTAAAACTGACATTGTGTCGCGACTCCAGCGGCTCCACCCTCACAAGGAAATTTGTCTTCGTCTTGATGTACTCTATCACATCCTGCCCTGTGATGGTGTGATGCAGGCGCGACTATTTATTATTGACTATGGTTCCATTTCTAGGTCGAGAAGAGTGTGTGTCGGATTATACGCTGCAGCCCGGGTTTGTGATCACAACTGGCAAGTTCGGTTGTAGCAATGTCTTGATTTCGATGATGTAGACCTTTGCCTATCTGTGAGATAGTAGGCATTATACAACATGTACCAGAAAGGTGTGGTCAAGATGAATAGATCCGAAGTGTATCCGATCTAGATCTTGAATGCAGAGTTACTAAGACATGATTATTAACTTTAATTTGTTATACAATTTTCAATTAAATATTTCTATTGTGACGTCACATCAAAATAAACAAGTGTCAGCCCTAGTGGTTTAGTAACCTGTGTTGAAAAAATTTCCACGAGCAGGATTTGAACCTGCACTCTTCTGACATACCGGGTCAGGTGCTCTCCCAATTGAGCTATCGTGGTTCTAACCTGGTAGTTGTTGACATTGAATGGGCGCCTTTGGTTCTCAAAGTAAAAAAGTAAGTGTTGAATAATTTCGGCGGGCTGGTTAAAACCACGATAGCTCAATTCGGAGAGCACCTGACCAGGTATGTCAGAAGGGTGCAGGTTCAAATCCTGCTCGTGGAAATTTTTTCAACATTTGTGTTTAGGTGGTCAAAGTAAGTAAGTAGCACATGAGGAGTTTCGGCCATAATCCACCACGCAGCCCCATTGCAAGTTGGTGGGTGTTATTGCCTTACGATATTGCGCCTTTTGAAGCACGGGACCGGCGTTGAGTTTTTTTTCATTGTATTTGATAATTTTATTTCAGAAAACATCACGACTGCCCCATTGGCATGCGTTTGAAACAAGGAACTGCAATATGTGAAGGTAAGCTTTATGTGTTTACAGAAAGTTCTGATGCCCTTAGCTAGATTTATCTTAAGCGAAGCGAGCAAAGCGTCGATACCCCGACATAGTGAAAGCAATACCCTACAAATTTCAAGACTGCGTCCAAACGTTTGAGCTGTACGTTGTTGTCTGTCAGTCAGTCGGACAAAGCATTTTATTAATTTTGATTACAAAAATGCAAAATTACGATACTATAGAGTGTTTTATTTATTTATTTATATCATCAAACTTAGTACTAACATTACAGATAAATCCAATGCGATAGTACAAGCACTTATCAAACTTACTAACCTAACCTATTTACTCTATTTACATTATTTACATTTGTAACAAATGACAAACAGTGCAGCCCTTGTGAACTCACTCAGAGTACACCCAAACAAATCTACTTCTTCCGCTAAGGTCTGAGTTGTGTGGCGCGGGTGAGGTCCTTCAACAAGTTGCTTATGCTTGGATTCAGCATGCAAGCACCACCCTCCCATCCAGGATACCTACTTGAATGCGAAAGCCGTATCATCGAATTTTGTTTCTTCGAAAACCTTAAACGACATCTCTATACCACGACGTCTTGTTACTGCGATGTTATGTTACTTAGGGAAATCGTTGATAATCCCTAAATGCTAGCAAACGTGCACACCAAACCAATACCGAAACGATAAGGGTATCGGTTTGTTGTGCATTATTTCGGGCATAGGGTAGTGGCGCCAGTATTCGATACTTTAAGGCCAGATATCGAACATAGTTTTCGTCGCCAAACATTAGCATTGGTTGTCTTTGCAATGTTACATGTTGACAAGTAGGAAGCCTAACGCCTCTGTGGTCTAGTGCGAGATCAATCATTCATCTAAGCTCAGAACAATAATAAGTTATTATTCTGACACAATAATCATGCTAATTATTTTCTATTAGCATTATGCCACTTCGCAGTATGATATGAGACCGGATTTTGGGACATCCACTTTTTATTCCACAATCCGATAGTTCATACCAATACAAATACAAAAGTGAAACTCCCGAGTGTCAGATGTGTTTAGTTTTGGAAATATATTTCTTTAAAGAATGACATATTTTATCCGGAAAATCCGAAAAAAAATAATATCATTTCATGCGTAAATAAAGTAACCAAATCATTACAGTTAATAAATAGTACCGTCAAAAAGACACGTTTTAGAGCAATCAGCAAACTCATTGGATGTTTAGATTCAAAGATATTTAAATATAATTATTTTTCGTTTTTATTTAACTACTTTAATAGTCCGCCGTATTAGCACGAGATTTTTACTCTCTTTAGATTTTTATTCTCTGTACGCGCCCTAAAAATATCACGTTATAATTCCATAGACTATTGTAGTTACAAGGTTTTTTAACATTTCGTTAGGGTTGTCAATACCAAGTTCAAGGAAAACCCGGACCAACATTCTGTTTTACTGACACGGGGTTTTAGTAAATACCTAACGAGGGTGGAACGCTTCCCATGACACTCGTAGTTTTTCATCGGAATCGAAATCACTGTAATAGTGATTAAAATACGATAGACACTGCACGATATTAAAAGAAATACTATATTTAATAGTTAGCACTGTACAAGGACGCTCGCATGCTAGAAAAATAACATTCATTATTACCGGAAAAAAATTAAAATAAAATAATAATACAGAAATTCAATTAGTGCTAATGCTAACCCTAGTACCGGAAATACCTTAAATATCATATTTAACTAATTACTCAGATAGTCCACGGTATTATCGCGAGATAATTTTAGGATATATAGAAGAACTATTACGCTAGTTTGTGTGTAAAAATGGCGTGATAATATGGCGGACTATTCGAGAAAAAAAATATAAACCAGAATAAAATATAACTTATTAACTTCGAAACGAATGATCTAAGGAGTATGCTGATTACTTCAAAATATGCATTTTTAATATCGCCATTATTTTATCTAACAATATCCAAAGTTTTCTAATGGTTTTTCGATTTATTACCTATTAATTATATGAAAATCAGAATAAAATTTTAACGATTTAAAAAAAATTATATCTTAAAAACTAGGTACCTACAACTAACGCATGGGAGTTCTACCTCTGCATTTATATTCGTTTAGAATATCATATTTTAAGGTAAAAATAACATGTCACTAAATCGGGTCTCGTATCATACTGTGCACTTGTCTAGGGCAGCTGATACCATTAAGTAATTAATTTTGATAAATAAAAACTATCTGTAGATATCGACGAGTGCGTGGAAGGCACCCACCTTTGTGACCAGTACCAGAACTGCCTGAACACCAACGGCAGCCACGAGTGCCTCTGCAAAACTGGCTTCGAGCATGACGCGACCACGGGCGCCTGTGTCGGTAATGACGAGACTTTTCTTCTTTGTATCATGGCGATGGCGTTGCGTTGTGTCATCATAAGTCTAAGTAATTTTTTTTATTTAAATAAAATTAGGAATTTTTCTTTTCTTGGGAAAGTGCTGAGTGCCACTTGGCATTTTTAGCACTGACTTCAATGAAAGATAATTGTAGAATCCTATTCCAGATAAACTGGTTAGGTAACCTTATTAGTTTATGTGATTAACTTTATAAATTTTAATGCAAAATAAATAGGCTTACAGACATTTTGTTTGTTGATTAAGACGCGTGTTGTTTTTTCGTGTAGAGTATCTAAATAAAATTTATTCCTGTGATGAAGCTTGTCACTGTTATTGCTACTATTAATACTGTTAAGATATAGGTACTTACAGTAGACAAAACAACAATATTTTTTGAAAACACTATTTAATATGTTAAAGAAACGGACCTAGAGGACCTACTAATTATTTTTGTGTTTCATAAACCTCGAACTACTATCACATCACCAGCTCATAATATGTCCCAGGACGGGCCATAAACCACCACGCGGGCCCAGGGATTAGCGACTGCTAATGCAGCCAGGACTAACGGCTTTACTTGCCTTCCAAAGCACGGACGAGCTCGAGATGAAAATTTTTTGGTCAATTCCAATGACCAGTATTTGCAAAAACTGCTCAAAGTCAGCAACGCAGACCGGGTGTTATTATAAATGCCCTGAAAAAATTGGCAACCCTACCTGAACCAAAGAACCAGGTCTGATAAATATAACTGTTCTCGACAGACGTGAACGAGTGTGCGTCGAACCGACACGACTGCATCTCTGAAACGCAGCGATGTGACAACACGGTGGGATCCTTCCTCTGCATCAGGTTCACCTCATGCGGCACCGGCTACATCTTGCACCACGCCACTGGGAAGTGTGAAGGTGAGGGCGTTAGACTTTGTCATGTACTTTTTGACATACTGGGGCAGGCACATTTTCAATTATGCTGCCGTGGTTATGTCAAGGAGCCCAAGGAGCCTTACTTAATAATGTCGTCATCGACATAAGATCTTAATATATCAAATACCAGTTACGGATATAGGTAAGCTCTCTCACTCACTTTTGTCAGTAAGACTTAATCATGTCATCCACGCCATTGAAAATACCGGACCAGCTTATCAGCCATCGTAAGTGGTGCTTTCTTACACTCCATAGTTAGGTCACGGGGACCACGGGGGGTAAGGGGTTCAAAGGCTTGATTGCGTTGGGTTCGTTCCTATGCATCAGGTTCACCCCATGCGGCACCTGGTACATCCTGCACCACTCAGAAATGGTTTTGAAAAAATATAATTCTTTTTGTGGCTCTTTTGTCAGATAGACTGTTAGACCTAAGAACACAGGGTTTTTAAAAAACTTATATGTAAAGCGTAGGATACTTTCGGAGTAAAGTAAGATAGTGTAAATTGTATTTCGGGCTATAGCTTGCTGCGGATCTAAATTACCTGTATGTGAATTTAGTGCTTAGATGTTTTTTTGTTTAGATTCAAAAGAATCAAGTAAGTGGCATTTAAGTGTAACTTTTTTATGAGAAAATAGTTCTATAACCTCATCATATCTACGTCCGCGCTATTGAAAATATCGCTCCAGAATTGTGGTATATGTATTAAATGTGTATTTTATGTATTATATGCCCTGTGTGGTGCCGGGGATAAAGAATTGCACCACCCATCTCTTCCCTTGGGTGTCGTAAAAGCCGACTAAGGGACCATTCCAGAGGATGGGCAGCAGCATCTCTCTGAGGTAACCCTCAACCTACTGCGATCGTCAACCCGCCTGCCAAGCGTGGCGATTACGGCAAATACCCCTCATATCCTTGGGGGAGGCCTTTGTCCAGCAGTGGACTTCTTTTGGCTAAGATGATGATGATGATGATGTATGTATATATGTATATATATGGTAGATAGTATTTTATAGTCTTCTTTGGTTAACAAAGTAGTAGTGGACAGTGTTGATAAATTTGGGGGTCGACAGAGCCCCGATAGCATAATTGCAAGTGCACCTAACTCAAAGGGTGCCGCTCCAAATCTCGCTAGTGGAAATGTTGTCAACATTTCACCGATCTGTAAATTTTGTAAAAATTTCCACCAGATATCGATGAGTGCGCATTGGGCACGCACAACTGCGCACGCGCCGGCCCCGAGTACCACTGCGTCAACATCCCCGGCTCCTTCAGGTGTAACCGCAAACGTGCGCCCACCACTTCCACCACCACTCCGCTTCCCGAATATGAGTACTATTATGATTCTGAGTAAGTTTTCAACTTATTATCGCATATTATTAATGTATATGAAATGAAATGAAAAATATTTATTCGGAGCATCTATGACAACTTAACATAATTGACATTTTAAATTAGTGAGTTGGTAGTGCACCTGACCCCGGTATGTCATGGGGTGCGGGTTCAAATCCCGCTCGTGGAATTTTTTCAACACTTTAAAGCCTTTTATTGGACAGTAGTGTGAGGAAATACAATTAAATGAAAACTATAGTACAATAAAAAAAACTGTTCAAATGGCAGCCTTATCCCTAAAAAGCCATTTCTTCCGGCTGAGCTTAACAAAAATAGAAAGAGGAAGTTTTGCTATAGTATCTTTTTGGCAACTGTCTTGACCACTAAAATTTGTTAATATGTACGTGCCAGTTCATGACATGCTCTTGTGCTCTTAGACAATAAAAACATGGTTTTAATACCATTTAACGATAGCTCGAATGTGTATGTATTTACGTATGTATATTACAAAATATACATACGTAATTTTTTTATTTTTGTACAGGGTTCCTGTGTATTTCGTCTTTATTTTATATCTCAGGCGTAGTAAAAAAAATTAAATTAATAATATAAAATACTAATATAAGACAGTGTGGCCCCCTTTTTATTATAGGTACTCGTAACACTTTTAAAGTACAAAAAATGTAAAATTATAAATTATTATCTAACGTCCTGTGTTTTCTATTTAAGCGAAGACCTTACTGAAAGTAACGGAACCAAACCACAAACTGAAAATCAACCAGAAACCAAGGGAGATAAGAAAGTACCGTCTACAACGACAACAAGTAGACCTAAAACTTCAAGCGAACCTTCAACAACTCCACCGAGCACGAAACTTACTGAGCCACCGCAGCCAGAAGAACCTATTAGAAGACCAGAAGAACCAATTAGAAGACCAGAAGAACCAATTAGAAGACCAGAAGAACCAATTAGAAGACCAGAAGATATTCCCACAAGACCAGATGAAGACGATAGAATCAATGAGATAATAATACCACAACAACCCACTGAGCCAACATACGAGGCAAGAACACCTAATCCTACAACTCCAGAAACTTATCAGCCCAATCCTCCATATGAGCCAAGACATCCTCAAATAGTCTTCAATCCACCAGCAACTGAACCCGTTTTTATTCCAAATTCTGAAGAGCCTAATTCCAATTACGAGCCTAGAGTGACTGAACTCAATCATGGTGAATCACCAAGCCTCAACGAATCAATACAACCGGAAAACACTGAGCCTACAGAACCTGATACAACCTACAGTCCAATCTCATCGTCGGAACCGCCAATTCTGACGCCACCCATTTTGGTGAACGTTGATGTAGGTAAAGAAACTGCTACAGTGACAGCCGAGAAAGCTGATGACGGTTCAGTGATAATAAACACTGGAGACGTACCGAAGAATGAATGGACGAAGGTGAATGAGAAACCAACGAATTGTCAGTTCGGTTTTGAGTTGGGTGAATACGGAGCATGTTATGGTAAGTTATTTTACTATTTTGGTAGTGTGTAGCATTTTATTCTCTTTAAAAGGCCACATTTATTTTACTGGTGATCTCTTAGCATTTACAGTGGTCACACTTGGTTCATCGGCTGCAATAAAGTGAACGTGTCCACCTATACCTGTGTAAGGCATGTATAGGGGTGTAAATGTAGCCTATTATGTAACTATTGGCGTTTTGTCAGGACAACATTACTCTTCTAGCCAGCTTTCATTTTCAAAGCTGAACAAGAGCGGTTTAAGAGAAGTAAAATTCGGCATAGGCTGTTCAGAGGTTCACATATACGGTGTTAGATTGCTGGCATTATAATATAACACATGTGAACATTATTGCAGCCCAAAGCTGTTATATATAACCTTTTGTGAAGCGCTATTCAGTTGCTAGTGCTAGCAGGTCTAGTTTGTGATATATTAATCAGCTAATAAATTATTCTGTAAAAGAAGCGTTTAATGAGTTCACATGTACATGAAAGGTATTTACACGCACCACTATTGATATCTAGTAGCACTGATAGCAGTTTATTTGTTCACGAGGACCACACTGTTATCCTCTATTGGTACACATGTGAACCTTTCTAGAGCTGACGTCATTATAATGGTACACGCGTGAAACTTTAAAGAGGTCACAACACTAATTTTGAATTATAATGGTTCACTGTAGATGGAGACAATGACCACCATTTTCACTTTTAATAACCTATAATATTTCTATATTAATTTATGATTTTGTCACTTAACACGGAGTTTTCGTTATTAATTTTATGGTTAATGTTTAAATACAAAACCATACAACGATTTAAATGCCAATAAAACAAAAATATAAAATATTGCTTTGTTTGTATCTGCTTATTTCGATATATTTATTTGATAAAAAGGCATATAGCCGAGGCGCGTGAAAATTTTAACTATAAATATGTATGTACTTTACAATAAATTTACATTACCCCGTAATATTAACACAATATCATATATAAACACAGTGTACTTACCAGTAACAATAAATCACATCAAAATGGCTGTTAGGCACGATTCGACGATGGCCATGGCCGTAAGCATCACAAATTAATATTTATTAAAAAATGTGGTACCAAAGTGATTATTTGAGGAAAAAGCGGCCTAATAGTTGGTTTTAGGTACACTTGTGGTTTGGGTTTTGGATAATCGGCTGTATAATTGTTCACTTGTTACTTATTATAACTCACTTGTCTGTATGAATAACCACACGGAATCTAATATAGTGCCGTTCATTAGCTTTAAAACCACAGTTCTCTCTTTAAACTACCATTAAAGATCTACTATACTGCTACCGTGAACCTTTTGTACACTCAAAGCTGAAAAATTTGTGCCCAAATGGGTGGTACAAGGGCTGTATAGCATGCTATACAGCTCTTGTGCAGCTCACATTGACAGCTTAAAGAATAAATGTGTACCGTAAGTCAACCGCTATAGAACCCCCAATGCTACTTGGGGTGTAGCTGCCTTATAATGCTGCAACATTTCAGCAAACAGCCTAGCGTAAGTAAGTAGGTAGGTACATTCAATTTTAGATGTATTTCTTCTACTTCAATTTTATTTTTGGATACAATTTGGGTGTTTTAAACACCATAATGCCATTGGTTCGTAAGCCTGCGCCAGGAGATCTTAATTGAACACACATAATACTAATACATAATCTATACAAGAAAGACCCCGGAACGCGTCTGTTTGTTAAGACGGGCCAATCTAAGGAACCACTGGCTGGACCGATATTGATGAGGTTTTTCTAATAGATAGAGCATCTTTCAAAGATGGTTTACGTACACAAAACAATATGAACGAAGCCGAGCCGGGTCGCTAGTATACTCGTTATACTAACCTCCACAACTAACCACTAACCTCCCTGTGTAGTGCCAGGGATAAAGAATCGCACCACCCCATCTCTTCCCGTGGGTGTCGTAAAAGTCGACTAAGGGACCATTCCAGAGGATGGGCAGCAGCATCTCTCTGAGGTTACCCTCAACCTACTGCGATCGCCAACCCGCCTGCCAAGCGTGGTGATTACGGCAAATACCCCTCATATCCTTGAGGGAGGCCTTTGTCCAGCAGTGGACGTCTTTTGGCTGAGATGATGATGAACCTCCACAAAACCTTGCTCCTTCCAGACATCAACGAGTGCACCACCAACCGCCACAAATGCTCCGGACTGACCGAGGTCTGTCGGAACACAATAGGTGGATACCTCTGTGAGTGCGCACCAGGCTTCCGCAGGGACCTCTTCACGGGGGCTTGTGATCCCATAGTCACTTCGACTTCTACCACCACAAGTACGACGGTGCCACCTCCTACAACGACTCGTAAGTGCCTTAAGCCTTGTGTGTATACAATAGTACCTTTTTTTCTTTTCTTTTCAACACCCCGAAATGCAACAAAATTCAATCAGGGCTGGATTAATGCCCATTTTCACCATTGATCCCTATGTTTTAGGTGACCCTTAAGCCATTTTAGGTGACGGTTTTGCTCCAACAACTGTCACCTAACATGGCTTAGGGGTCACCTAAAACTTAAAGGTCAATGGTGAAATCAGGCTTATGACTACTTGATGCCCTAAGCAATCCACGCCTGTGGGTTCATAAGTTAACTATACTGGCCTGCAAAAATAAGTACTACACTTTTAATATTTATTTATTTTCTAAACTATAGAAGTTAGAGATTTTTAAATAAAAAACGTTTTGCAGCAATTTTTATCAGCTTTCTTTAAAACTAAAGTAAATTATACATTAGTAACATTTTCCTTTTTGTTTCGAAAGTATATCTTGTGTACTTAAAAAGTTATTGCAATTTTAAAAGTGTGATACTTAATTTTGCAGGCCAGTGTAGTATCGGTCTTTAAAAATTACGTATTTAATACAACAAAATTTATTAGATCATTACGTACCTTAGAACATGTATAATGGGATGAAACAGGTACGCATATACAATAAAAACCATAGCATTTTTTCCCCGAACGCTCTAGTCAATTCAACACGCGCGGGTTTTAGGCGGGCATTATTGGCGAACAGTTTAGGGCGATTATTTTATTGATTAAATAGTGTTCAGAGTATAGTTTCATGTGCCCGTCAAGACGTGATGCCCTAAGCAATTGCTTAATTTTCTTATGAGCTAATCCGGCACTAAATTCAATTTAGTAATTGTTTTGAAGTCTGCATATTATTGTCAACAGCTAAACATTACTTCTGGGGCTATCCAGAGTATCGACCGGCGACAGTGCGACCATTTAGGCCAAGGAACCTGTGTGACGTTGGATTCCATCTCAACTCGCAATTTGGGAAATGTGAAGGTAATTTAAACATATTGAACAAAGGAATAATTATTGCTCATTTCTCTATTCTCTCTGGTATCCATAAGATGGATTTCTCTTTTTTTTTATTTAAATTTGTACATAAACAGCCAAGGTCAAACAAAATAAATGCACACAAACTAGCTTAGATCGATAACTAAAAGTTATATATAAGAAATAACACATGATGCAAACACTACAACTAACAAGTATCACTAGGGACCGGATTATATGCATTTGCATATTTAAGCCATCCTCAGCGGTAATAGCATAGTTTACTTAAGATCTAGTTATGACGCATATCATACTAGTATTTTAACCTTTTCACCGCCAGCAACTTCTATAGAAGTTCGAGATTTTCGTGCCGCCCTCGCCAGTACTTCTATAGAAGTTCTTCTTTGTACCTACTTTATAAAAATACATTTATACGTTGGCGTACAGCGGGACATCGCGTGCAGGATAGTTGGGCTGTGAAAAAGTTAAAGAGGAAATCTTTGTATTTTTGTAAGTTTGCAACGAATAAACTCAAAGACTACAAGACCGATTTAAAAAATTCTTTCACCATTAGAATGCTACATTAGCGCTGAGTAATATAGGCTATATAATTATTGATACATTTACAATATTTTTCGAGCGCAACGCACTCAGCAGCCACGCGGCAGAACTTTTGCCAGAAACTATAAGTGCTGACATTGCACCGAAGTTAAAATTTTGCCCAGTTACCTCAGTGGATGTGGAGCGATCTTTTTCTACTTATAAATAAATATTGAATGATCGACGATATAATTTTACTGAATATGGACATTTGGAACATTACCTACTTGATTGTTTACGTTTACAAAAATATGAAAAATTTGTAATTTATTTTAATGCTATGTTACTTACCTATATCGTCTATCAATAGACTATTTACTAATTGTATGCTGATTTTGAGGTAAAAAATAATTGAAACTACTTTTTTTATTTTTTGGATTCCTAAAACTTATCATTTAAATTTGCATATTTTACGTATTTTCAAGCATATTTCATGCATATTTCAAGCATTTTTCTTGCATATTTGCATGCATATAACAAGCTTTTTATGTTGCATATGATCCGATCCCTAATAATCACATTATTCACAAAACGAGAGGACTAAGATGAAATTTGTGAACTAAGTACAAAACAGTCGATAAAAATATTATTTTAAATAAAAAAAAAACCTTGTATGAATAAGGCATCTAAGTGCGGCAGCTTGAAGCACTCAAGCAGATGCGTCTGCTCAAGCAGCCCGTGTATGTAGACCCGTAGAGAAGGTTGACCAAAAACTTATTCCAATTGTAGATGTGAACGAATGCGTGAATGGGCAAGCCAACTGCGGAGCTGTAGAGATATGCGTGAACACGCAGGGTGGCTACCGGTGCGAATGCCCACCCAACTGGCACTTGGACGAGATCAAGCACCGGTGTGTGCCCAACAGGACCAACGAGCGGTTCCCTACTGGCTACGGGAATCAACCTGGTAAAATATACTTATTTTCTTACTATCCTGGCGCTGTAGCCCCAGGTGGGCGCCACTGGTACTGATAAAATATGTAACTTTTAATTACCCTACTTCATCCCACGAACTTACTTTGCTGACTCAGCAACTCGAAGTGCTTCTGGCCTCTGAGTCCTCCGACACAAGCCGACGTCACTTCCTCAAAATAAGGAGACTGTAGAAGGAGTGCTTATACAAACGCTCGAGCAACGCACGCATAGACAACCTCCTACGGACACACACCCCGCTACACACGACTTTAAAGTTTATACTGACACCCCCCACCAACCTTCTATACATATAATAAAGCGAAAGAGGGTCGAATGTCTGTACATGGAAGATATTCGACAAAAAACTGGCTGGGTATACTTAGAATCGATAACAGAACACGTTCCAACAGTTTTTAGAATTTTTGTCTGTTTATTTGGCCGCGCATCACGTGAAAATGGCTGAACGGATTTGGATGAAACTTTGCACATAGACAGACCATAACCCGGAAAAGGATATAGGATACTTTTTTCCCGGTAACAAGTTCCTATGGGATAGTGTTGTCTTCGCAAAGTCGCGGGCGAAAACTAGTGCGGTTATAAAGTTAGGTGTCAGACGTCCTAGCCACCTTGGACCATCTGCGTCAGGTCATAACGCCAGATCAGGACGCGTCGAAACGAATTCTTCATCCGGTTCTTTTAAGACTGGTGTCTGGAGCTAGTTGCCCCGTGGACACGTATAGTCCACTACCTAATATCCAGATAGGTTACCGGAGCTCACTTCTCGTTGCGCTAAGAGTACAACTCGCAGATTCTACTGCTCGGGTCGTCAACTCTAAAATCAACAACCTCACACGAACAGTTTCAATCACAGAACCCTTTGAGCCCCGAGCGCTTGCCGGCAAGCTATCTCGAAATTGCATCGTTTATCGCGAGCTTGCCGGCAAGCGATATCCTGATGTCGTGGATTAATTCTCATCATCATCATCATCATTGTCATCAGCTCATTTTTATACGAGCCTTCCCTACGGATGGAAAGGGAGAACAGGCCATAAACCACCACGCAGGCCCAGTACGGATTAGTGATTGTAACAGCCGGGACCAACGGCTTACGTGCTTTCCGAAGCACGGAGGAGCTCGAGATGATACATTTTGGTCACCCATCCGATGACCGGCCTTTGCGAAAGTTGCTTACGCTCAGCACTCGCAGAGCGGGCACGTTATTCACTGCGCCATCGAACTCCTCAATGATGAGTTCTCAGGATGGGCAATTTCGTAGTTTTTGCTGCATTGCTTTAGCTCTTCAGTAAACTTTTTACTTAGCCGTTAATCAAAATGCATCATTATTTATAATAGTTTATCAACACGTCGTGCCTCAGTATCCAGTCAGCGGCAGAAAGGATGGCAACTCGGTGGACCCTGAAATCACACAGATTGAAAATCGGGGGACAGTGATCAGATGCCCTTGGGGGTACAGACTCGGGGACGATAGCACATGTGAAGGTATGTCAACTCATTAAACGGCTTCCTTTACAAAGACCTGTTTTTATAGAAGGTTAGGCAAATTACTCTGTTCTGCCTGACGTTAGGGGTGCGCCGCCGCCGCCCGTAACTGACAAGTGTCATATATTTTATTTGATATGTCTTCGTCCATATTTATTCGAATAATATTAATAAAGAAAAATTAAAACAGATAGATAGATTTGGATTGGCATTGACAGATTTCGGCCGCTCCTCTTCTATTTTTGAAATTTTATATGCGTGTGTGTCAAATACATGGTAGTGTGTGAAATTTTTGTTTTATTGATTGAATGTATTTTCAATGCATAATTAAAAAAATATATTAACATTCTGTACTCTTTCTCTATATAACTATAAGTGTGCGAATTTTCATACTCCTCCGTCCACGCAAATTTCGTAAAAGAGGATACAAAGTTTTTGCTTCAAGTATTAATATACAGGGTGTAATCGTTAAGTGTGACCAGGCGATTATTACATAAATATTACAGATATCAAAAAACTTTAAACTGATATCGAAAGTAAACTAAATAAAGTAAGTAAACTAAATAATTTCTTATTCTTATTCTTATTCTTATTCTTAAAGTACGTTACATAATGAGTAAAATGAATCAGTAATCAGTAATCAGTAATCAGTAATCAGTAATCATTTATTCAATATCTTTTACAAAATAAAACAAAAGGTACATACAAATTCTTACTATCTAGGAAAAATACAAATTGTCATGCCTGAACTAGGAAATCCTGTTTTTCAGGCGAGAAAATAGGGCTAAACATTTTAAAATAAGTATAATTGTAAATAGTTAATAGGTATTTTACATATGCATTATGTGAACAATAAAATCAAAACAATAATCAAATAAAAGAAAAAAGAAGCGTTAAATTATACATATACATAGCAAGTTTTTTTTAAATTATAAAACAAAATCTACGAAATAAAATAAAAACTAAAAAAGTAGGTATACCAATGTTTACTTATCTACAGTCAACAATTTCTCTGTATCGTCATAGGACATTATTTGCAGGGCATCCTTTAAAGCTATCTTACACTTATTGTAATTAAGGGAATATATATTTGCTATCGCATTAAGTCTATTATAGAGAAGTGGTCCTAGGTACATATAAAATTTGGAGGTATAAGCATGTTTTGTGCCAATTCTATCTGTACAAACTATGTCTTTTCGTCTTTTATTAGTAACTTCAGAGTTGAAAGGAAGGGCAACGTGCTGCTTTAGGACTATACTCAATGTAAATAGCTGACGGACTGTTAGTACTTTACATGATTTATATAAAAGGTTAGTAGGAAAAAGGAAAGGGCGGAAAGTGGACACCTTGAGAATTGCTCTCTGTGCTCTCTCTATTGTTAACAACAACGATTTACCCGCTCCACCCCATGAGCTAATACAGTATGTTAGTATGGACTGGCATAGAGCTAGGTACACTTGCCTGATTACTGTAGAGTCTGCAATATAGCGTAATTTTTTAAACGCAAATATCATCTTACGTATCCTATTACTTAAGGCTTCTATGTGAGGTTTAAAAGAAAGAGATTTATCTATTATAACGCCCAAATATTTTATTTTATTCGTATTTTTAATACTGGGACACATACAATGGTTGCCATTGGGGACTCTACAACAATGAGCATATAAAGTTAAGTTAGTTTGAATTGGCATTAGTTTGCGCATTGAGAATTTGATATAGTTAGTTTTATCGGCATTTAGTGTTAGTAAATGATGCTGTAGCCTAACAATATTGAAACCATGTTGCGTATGTTTGTAAACTTCTTCTTCTGAATCAGCTGAAAAAAGAAGCGCAGTGTCGTCAGCGTACGATAAAATTATGCCATGCTCCAGCTTGAGATTACAAAGGTCATTAATGTAAATCAAAAACAGGGAAGGTCCTAGGATACTTCCTTGAGGAACGCCAAAGGATGTATTTCTCTTCTCAGCACTGAGGACGCTGCCAACCCTTACGCATTGGGTACGTTCTTCCAGATAGCTTGTAAATAGTTTTAGCTGAGTTCCTCTTATACCTAAAGTTTCAAGTTTGCGCAACAGAATAGGGATTGAAACTGTATCAAAAGCTTTGAAGTGGTCTAGTACTCATTTTACCTTGATCATATTTATGATTACGTATGATATGATTATAATGATTTTCAAGTAGATACACGTGCAGATTAATTATCTAATCACTTCAAATTCAAATTAATAAACCTTGATTCAATATCGCATTAATTTAAACTGGCTGAAAAGCAACACACTACAAAAATACATTTTGTACTTACTAAGAAATAAATAATATTCAACTAAAAGATAGTTTAATTACTTTATTAGGTTAATTTACAGTTTCCTTTAATATCAGTACCAATCTAAAATAACCTTTTAAATAAAAAAACTAAAGTAAAGAAAAAACATTTGCAGATATCGATGAATGCGTGACTGGCGACGCCAAATGCGGTCCCATGCAAATATGCACGAACAGAGACGGCGGTTACTTCTGCAGCTGTCCAACGGGCCACCGGCTGGTGGGAGACCACGAGTGCGAAGATGTTGATGAGTGCGCGCTGGCTGGAAACATGGTGAGATTCTACCATATCTTATCTTACATTTCTAAATAATAGACTTCCTGAATGGAAAGTAGGTAAAAAATGTATGGAAGATTCATAAGCACTTTTCGTAAATTTATTTAAATAAAAAAAAAATTTTGAGTTGACTGCTGAGGTTTCCATCTCCCTGTCGCACTTCGACTTCAAAATCTTTGGTATAATAAAAAGCAATTGAAATTAAACCACTTTTAAGGATCTACTTGCGTTTATTTTACACATTAATTTCATTTCATGTTTATCCTGACTTTTAACAAAACAAATTATATTGTTTTGTTAAAACATCCACTTCAGTAATAGTAGCAGCATTAGCGGTGATCAGAACAGGTGGAATAATAATATATCTACAGAAACATTACAATGAGACATAGCATGGAGCTGTTATTAACACCGAATTCGGTACCGTTATTTATTACAAAGTTTTACAGTTTTTGGGATGTTCCAATCAGCAGCACTTTTTATCTAACAATTTCAATCTTAGAATTAGTAAAAATTTAGATTTCTAGAAGTACTAATATCTAATTAGGTGGTATTTATTAACAGCACCATTATTTTGTTTCATCACGTCCATGACGTTTCGGTGAATATAGTCTACATATTCCAGATTGCAAATGGTACATTATTTAAGTTATGGTCCTTCGAGCCCTTTTAAATCAACCTGTGCAATAGACATCATAAGATTCTTAACACCTTAGCGCCATATGATTGACAAACAATTGAATTTCTATTGTGTCTGGGCCCAGCGGAGGTCAACCTGTTAATTTTTTTTCTTTAGTTGATGGCTTCGTGCGATAAGCACATTTAGCCGTGTCAAAGTAATTTTTCTTACAAGTAATATAACAGTATAGAAAACAATATAGTATATATAAACAATATTTCCTTCTTGTATAGATGATGATGAATGATGATAATGAGAAGTGAGAAATGATATACCCCCAACCCCTCGAGTATCTCAGTAAAGATGTGGGGTTTTTCTAAGTCCTCGGGCGGACTTCTTGAGAGAATTGGAAAAGTGAAGTTGCACTGTTTTGTTTCATTTACCATTATTTCACATTAATATTCGACTTAACACAAATTTTAGAAAATAAAACAATACCGCAGACATGGCTCTTCACTTTCCCACCAAGAAGTCAACCTGTTAATTGTACTTTAAGTATAAGTGGCGGTAGCCAAAGTAACATTAAGAAAACGATAACGAAGTTCGAAAAGAATAAAATGTATGGGATTGACATAAGATTGACCACGAGATTTAGCGCGGCTTATGTCAATCCCATACATTTGATTCTTTTCGAACTTTGCTACCTTTTTTTAATATTACTTTGGCTAAGTCCACAGGTCATATTTACGTGGTATTTCAATTTCAGCCTATTTGCTCACAAAATGCCGATTGCCTGAACACAGTTGGCTCCTACCAATGTCGGTGTCATGAAGGATTCCGGTCAGCACCAGTCAACGATAAGGTGAATAAATACCATCAGAGTATAATAATAATAAAAATAAGTTAAGCAAGCAAGAGGTAATCTAAGAACTTAATGAATTTGTTTAACGCAACATAAATATTGTACCTGTGTCCTAGTTGTCATCCCGTAAAATTTTAATAAAAGTCTAGGTTATTTTTTGGCGAAAAAAACTGTGTCGGGAACTGGTGTCACTACTCTACCTATATTGAAAAAATAAGTTTTATGTCAATTCCAGGTTTGTGTAGATGTCGATGAGTGCACAGAAAGTAGGGCGGGGTCTCTGTGCGAGCAGCGATGCAACAACGTGTGGGGGAGCTACCGATGCTCATGCCATAGGGGGTACAGGATCAAGGCAGACAACAGGTGAGGGTATAAGGAAGTCAGCCTGGTTTAGTGTTGCCGAAAAATCGATAGTTGTACTATCGATGGTTTTCATCTTTAAAAGACATACTATCGATAGTATACATAGCATCGACCCTTGAAGACAAATAAACTATCGATAGTGTTGCTAGTCTATCGATATTATTGTTCCTCGATAATGTAAAACTATCAATAGTATCAATACTATCAATAGTTATAAACAATACAGGTAACAATCGATTGTACAAAACAATCAATGTTATCGATGCTATGGATAGTTTAGTAGTAATAAAGAATTAATCGTATCGATAGTATTGCTTTTTATGATAATATTGCAATAACTGAGATATCGATACTATCCCTAATATCAATTTCGTTTTAACTATCGATAGCCTATCGATAGACTATCGATAGGATCGAGCGACAACACTAGCCTGGTTAGCTACCACTAAAAAATAAAATTGCGTATAGGAATACGTACATACGTTACCCTACTACTTTGTACTTTACCTAAGCCCGTTTCCTTTCAGCACTTGTGCGGATATAGATGAGTGTACGGAGTTCAAAGCCAAGGTCCCATGCGTGGGCAAGTGCTTGAACCTTCCCGGCAGCTACCGATGCGCCTGTCCCGTTGGGTACAGACTGGCAGAAGACAAGAGTAGTTGTATTGGTATGTTCACCAGTTCATGTAATAATTGTTTTTGAAATGTTGTTTTTTGATACCGTTTTAAGAAAAGTAGAAAAAACAACATGTTCTTACTGCCGGAGAGAGCCTTCCCTGTGTATGGATAGGGAAAACGGGTCGTAAACCACCACGCGAGCCCAGTGCGGTGCGGTGGTTGTTAACGACTGCTAATGCAGCCGGGACCAACGGCTTTACGTGTCTTACGAAGCAGGGAAGCGCACGCGAGGATAAATTTTGGTCACCCATCCGATGATCGGCCTTTGCGAATGTTGCTTAACCTCAGCAATAACAGACCGGGCGCGTTAACCACAGCGCCATCGAGTTCCTCTGAGTTACACAGGTATAGGTATGCTACCACATTATAGTTACAGAGAAAAAGTCATCAGATTTTTTTTTAAATTCGTTTTATATATATTAGGTGATCCATTGTCTTCGAATTTTGTTATATAAAACATAATTATAAAAAAAGTGTAGATTATTTTACAGGATTTTGAAAATAGCTTTTTATGTCCAGTTGTAAGCTATTGTAATAATATAAAACCGATACCGACGGAAGATCGGCGTTGGTTGTAAGGCCAGCATAATGCTCAGTAAAGACCGTTTTGTGTATTTTTTTTTATATTATGTTCCTTTTTTTCTTGTACTTATTTATTAATGTTTTTTGTCCCAGATAAATATTTTTTCTTTCTTTCCTTAAAAAAAACCTCGTAACTACCTATTCCTATGACTGTTGACAACAATCTTCTTTCAACCAGACATTGACGAGTGCGAGACTGGCGAAGCGCCCTGCGCTGGCAACTCCTGGAGTGGTTCCGGCTCCAGCAACGTCTGCCTCAACACCAGGGGCGGGTACCGCTGCCAGCGCATCACCTGCCCCGCTGGGTACCAGCTGGAGAGCAAGAAGTAAGTTGACGATGACTGTGGAGCTCATCATCTCACCCAAAAGACGTCCACTGCTGAAAAAAGGCCCCCCCAAGGATCTTCCGGTTTTGTGCTGCTCGCATCCAGCTTTTCTAAGATGCTTTCATCTCACTTGATGTTAAGTGACGAGAAGGCTGAAGGTGGAAACGCACTTCCTTGGTATCTCTAACTTCTGATGCACTGGCTATCTTATCTCTAACTGCCGGAACACTACAGTGCTACTAACATTAATGTTATAGCGACACATAATTAGATAAGATGGTGATGAAAATTGTATGAATAATGCGTATGGAAATTATTGGGTATTGTGCTTCGATTATTATAAGGTTTTGTGTATTATAATGGTTTGATTTAATTTGGTTTTGTAACTTGTAATTGACTTCATTTCCCCAACAGCCGCTGCACGAAGGTCGAGAGGGTGTGCCCTCCTGCCGACTGGGAGTGCGCCCACCAGCCCTCCACCTACTCCTACAACTTCATCACCTTCGTCTCCAACCTGTACATACCGGCTTCTAAGGTAATAATATAAAAATAGTTTTTTTATTTTATTTTTTTAGCAAAAAAAAAATATTTTTTTTGTTTTATTTTTTTATTTTTTTTATTTTATTATTGTATAAAAGTCTATTACACACGAAATGGTTGAAATCCATATTAAAATAGAAAATAGAATATAGATTTATTTACAAATCATAAAGAGAATGCAGTAAATACTTATTATAAGACATGTCACACTATTATCCTGTTACCACTGTTACGATTACGATCACATTTCTACGAACATTGGCCTTAGTGTCGATCACTGGTGGCTTCCCCGACTAACACGAAACAGTTACAGGATCACACTGTTACGACCCTACTTCCGTCCCTTTTCTACGAAATCACTCCCACAAATTGTATATATAGAAGGCGAGCGGAAAGATGTTACACACAAAAAGAAAATAATAAAATTGTTCTTGTTAATAAAAAAAGAAAGTCTAATTTTAAAAATCTTTGTGTTTTTATCACAGACCCAATTTTTTTATAAATAAAAGCGTGTTACATTGTGATTGCAATAATGAAATAATATTACAATAAAAGCTTGTATAAACTGCTGTGCAACCAGCTTTTCCTATACATGGAAACGCTGCAGGTAGAGGCCTTATTAGGCGTATTGGTAATAGTTAACGACTTCTAATGCTACCCGATGACCGGCTTTTGCGATAGTTGCTTTAATCACTCCAAATGCTATTAAATATTTAAAAAAATCATTTGCCACATGTAAGCCAGAGCATCACTTGAGAACGGATCGACCGACTTCGCGGATCTATTTCTGGTTGGACGTAACAAGTTTTGTATAAAATTAAAATTAAAATGGTTTTCGATCTTGTAAAACCATCATGAGATACGGGTGTACACACGGCGGCAGATCAACCTACCTAAACCTGTCTTTCTCCAGTGAATATTGATCCTTATAACTAAAAAAAATAAAGTTCAAAAAATTGATTGTAGTGACAGTTTTGGTTAGGTTGATCTGCCACCGCGCCATGTGTACAGTCAACCGCAAAGGTAACTGATTGGTCAAGTTTCAAAATATGAAATCAGTATGAAATTCAAAACTTTTTAAACGCATATCGAAAAATATTCGAGTGTCTACTAGTACCTGCAGACTTTGACTGTAGTTATGAAGATACCGACTTACACTATCGAAACTTAATTTTGAAATCTAGTAAACATCATCTACTTTTGCTGCTGACTGTACATTCAAGCAGACGAAGTCGCGAGGCCACTAGCAGAGTGAACGAGAGTGCGGCAACAGTGCCGTGATCTTGAATTGACGTACGAGCTGTAGCTACCGGCTAGGGTTGAGTAAGCCACTCATAGTTAATTTATTAGTGTGTGAATTTGGGTGTCTTATGTATTATAAATGAAACACACAATTTAGGTGTACACTATAAAATACTTATATCATTATAAAGTACAATCGTAATCAAATATTAATTTACAAATTGGACACAACAAAATATTTACGCCTCGCTCGGCCAGTTTTGAAAGCTGCGTTATTTAATAACGTAATATATCCGCATGCCAATGTATAATTTTTTTAAATATATTATTGGAAAGCATTTACATGGAGGTACATATTTAAGGTCGGACATATTATCAAAAATAGTTTTGGCTAGTTTTTAATACTTATGTAATAGATTTTTCTATTTCCAATAAAGAAACAAGGTTTAAATAAGATCGGCAGCGCTCAGTGACATACTTGTTATTCTCCGTTACTACAGCAACATACGCTGCCCGATCCGCGTTTCCGATGACAGCCGCGTCATCGGGTACTTCTTTCCCATGCTTTTTTCAGTGTGCTAATGTAGGTGAACTACGAGTTTGTGTGCGTGCGTTTCGGCGCTTGTGTGAAGTTGCCGCACTCTCGTTCACTCTGCCACTAGTTTGAATACATTTACATCTTAGCATTTGCTATTTGTGCTATTGCTCATGTGTGAAGAACTGAGCAGCAGTGAGACGTTTATAGACTGATGATGACGATGATGATTGCAGGTGGACCTGTTCACGATGAGGGGCCCGACGTGGATGCACGCAAAGATTCGATTCCAGCTGAAATTGGGTGATGTGATTGCGCCACCATCCGTGAAGACCAAGGCTGATATCAATAGCTTCCTGTGAGTTACTTGTTAAAGTGTACAGAATTTACTTTACGCTCTATTTCGTAAGCATCGGATTCCATTAACGCTTTGATGTAATCCTACTAATATTATAAACGCGAAAGTTTGTAAGTAAGAATGTTTGTTACTCTTTCACGTAAAAACTACTGAATGGATTTGGATGAAATTCGACATACAAATAGTTTATACCGGGAATAACACATAGGATACTTTTCATCCCGATATTCCCACGGGAACGGGAACCACGCGGGTAAAACCGCGAGCGGCCACTAGTAAAATATATAAAAATAAGGATGGAAGCCTTAGATTTTGATTCCAATGAAGTCCACTTTCTTTGACGTATTTTTGTATACTGATTTTTCCTTACTATGGTCTAGTGGTTCTCAGTAGAGATTATTGTATCCGGGATAGTACAGATATTTTTAGTTGGTAAGGCCTTTTCATTGAGACCATCGTCGAGATTCTCGAAGCTGGAAACGCACTTCACATGGAATACTCAACAGCTAAAGAACTGTCTAAAAGCCGGAACACGACGGTACCTACTACTAATAATGTTGTTTCGACGGCAGGTTTGAATCACACTAATATTATAAATGCGAAAGTTTGTGTGTATGTGTGTATATTTGTTGCTTCTTCACGTTGCAACGGATGGATGGATTTGGATGAAATTCGGCATACAGATAGTTTATAACCTGGATTAAAACATAGGATACTTTTTATCCACCCCACGGGAACGGGAACCACGCGGGTGAAACCGCGAGCGGCCACTAGTAAATAAATAAAAATAAAATAAAAACTTTTTATTTCGGGCAGCGTGGATCCATAGTTCGTTAGTACAAATTCTTAAAAGCTATGTGATACGATAGGTGAGTGTGCTAAGAGTTACTAAAGAAATTTGTTTCAGTGGTAACTCTCCGCACCAGGCACTTCCACAGCTTTCAGGTGTGCCTATTAGCCATCGTCGACGACCTCCTTGGTCGAGTGGCTTGCACACCGGTTTTCATGGTGTCGCTATCTGAGGTCCCGGGTTCGATCCCCGGTCGGATCATCGGTATGTTTATCCGTTGTCTAGTTATCCATTTATCGAGTTTCATATGGAAGCTTTTCTTGGGGCTAGATAACCGCGTCCTGCGGATCAGGGATACAGTTTTTTTGCAAATGATGGCCGTAAAGCCATCAGTTTGATATTCTGCAAACATCCCCGATGCGCTGCAGAAACTAGGCAGCCCCAACATCATCCTAAAGACGACGTAGGGTGTCCAACGATCTTTTGGAGTACGCAGCCCACAGATTTCCCGTATACATGCTCTGGCAATAGGCTTTGAAAAGCGTAACCTTAACTTGTTTCGTACAACGGGTGAATCTACGATATGGTAGCTGGCCAGGCATATTTAAACCTAGCCCTACCACGAACTGAACATGCACAAACTGTCAAAGTTCTTCACTAGACTTCGAAATGAATATGGCATATGGTTGAATATTTATTGGAGTTTTGAATAAGTTGATGTACAGGCTTCTGTACATTTAGCTGTAGCCAGAATTTGAGACCTCTGAGACATGCTGGTGGTATTGGGAAGTGGACGATCTGGGAAGGGGTCGTTTTGGGAATAGTCATTACGGAAAGTGGAAGATTTGGGAATGGTCATTGTGGGATGTGGTCCTTTTGGGAAATGGTCATTTTAAGAAGTGGATATTATGGACCTAAAGGGTTTAATCACCAGACTATACAGGGTCACTTTTTTATCACCGTCCAAACCTTCTGAGATGACTCCCGTGATGCAAACGACCAACTCTTACTATTGGACCAACTCCCTAACTCGAAAATAAAATTCAGCTGTTCCATACCAAACATCAATATTCGTTCGACCAAAATGTATAGAACAGCTGAATTTTATTTTCGAGTAGGGATTTTGTCCAATAGTAAGAGTTGTTCGTTTGTATCACGGGAGACATCTCAAAAGACTTGGACGGTGATAAAAAAAAGTCAACCTGTATAGAGGCGGTTAAAATCATAGACTGAGAGGCTCGATAAATATATTTTAACTAGCTGTGCTCGCGACTTTGTCCGCGTGGAATAGTGACTTTCGGCAGCATTTTGAATTTTTTAGGCTCTTGTTCCCGTTTTTGCAACATTTTTCACTGATGTCTCTCCCAGGTCGCAGCGTGATGTTATATAGTCTAAAGCCTTTCTCTATAAATGGACTATCCAACACAAAAATAATTTTTCAATTCGAACCAGTAGTTCTTGAGATTAGCGCGTTCAAACAAACAAACTCTTCAGCTTTATAATATTAAATATAAATATAGATATAGATGTTATTTCGACAATATACCTCGAATTACCTGAATGTGCAAAATAACTGACCTTATACTTAAATTTCCAGGTTGGTGCAGACAGGTAACCAGGGAGTAGTATCTCTGGTGCGTTCCCTCGAAGGTCCTCAAAGCATAGAGCTGGAGGTGATCATGGAACTCTACAACCGGGAGCAGTTCGGTGGCATAGCTGTGGCTAAGCTCTTCATATTCGTGTCAGAGTATGAGTTTTGAGAGACTGCGTTGTGTGGTGTAGTTTGCGTAATCGATAACAGATGGCAGCACGATCGTACAGCAATGGCCGCCATGCTTTTTGAAATAACGGAAAACGAAGCGCCTTGCGTGAATTTAACTATCGGCTTTGATTTGATTCTGATTCTTTATTTGCATTAATGCGAGTAGATAAATTAAATGCAAATAAACATTGACAAGAACTTAAATTTTTATGATGATTTTTATCCTGACATTTTGAAGCCGTTGTTTCACATTTTACCCTCATTGAGCTTGAAAATATAAAAAAAATATTTAAAAACATATAAGTAACTAGAGGTATGCCACATAAATATAAAAAAATTAGAAATTATTGTTATTTCTATTTAATATTTGCCACATTATATTAAAATTAATAAGAGCCAAACAGAGAAATTGACACGTGTTTTACTAAAAAAAAAACAACAAACAGTGGTGATCAGACTGATTTTTATTATTTCGTTCTCAATGTTGGTTTGTATGAAATTATTTTGGTTGTAATTTTAACGAAATTTGATGTTCATTTATTGTTATGGATTTTTTATAGGATTGTGAGTTTGTGAACATTATGTTGTTTAAGTACTTAGTAATTTTGTATGATCGTAGGTATTCTAGGTAAACAAATGTGATGTATCATATAGTATTCGTTTAGACTTAATCAAACGATTTCAGTGGTTTTATATAAAACCATTAATTTATCCGTCTTTTTCATACTTAATCATTTCTATTTTTAATAATAAACATTATATTATGATGCAGTTCAGTCAGTATTTTTATATTAATAATGTTATACAATACAAGGTTATCCCATGTTTTATGTCACTAAGGGAATAAATAAAACAATTTTACATACTCGACACAGTGGTTTATTTTATTTGTTTTTCAAAGTCTACAAGTTTGTACTGACGTTATCTACTAATAGTTATTATGTGGAAGTATTGGTTGATCGTCTGGAAATAAAAAAAAATTTAGGTAATTCAGGGTGCCTAGGGCGTGTTTTATAATCGTTTTTGTTAACGTTATTATCAAATGTGAAAAGCACTAAGCAAGCATGAAAGTAGGTAGCACCAGTGTGGGACACAGAAACCCAGTTTTCGTCCCAAAAAAATAACATAGAACTTTAAAAAAAACGAGCGAATCTTACAGTAGTCGCATATGATGTGTAACATAAAATACGGAAACTTTTCCATTAAGCAGTGACAGAAATTAACCTCAAAATTAAAAAGAGGTTTAAACTGAAATATAAAAAAAAAAAAAAAAAAAAAAATATGGTCGGATGTTAATGACGGTAGTTGTTAACATTGAATGGGCGCCTTTGGCTTTCAAAGTAAAAAGTAAATAGTGTTGAATAATTTCGGCGGGCTGGTAAAAACCACGATAGCTCAATTGGAAGAGCACCTGACCCGGTATGTCAGAAGGGTGCAGGTTCAAACCCTGCTCGTGGAAATTTTTTCAACATTTGTGATTTTGTAATTTGTTCGCAACAAAATTTGCGTTAAAAATTATATAAACATTTATAAATAGCTTGCCTACTTCTTAACTGATCTTTAGTATTTGTAAAAATATATGATCGGATGTTAATAACGGTAGTTGTTAACATTGAATGGGCGCCTTTGGCTTTCAAAGTAAAAAGTAAATAGTGTTGAATAATTTCGGCGGGCTGGTTAGAACCACGATAGCTCAATTGGAAGAGCACCTGACCCGGTATGTCAGAAGGGTGCAGGTTCAAACCCTGCTCGTGGAAATTTTTTCAACATTTGTGTTTTTGTAATTTGTTCGCAACAAAATTTGCGTTAAAAATTATATAAACATTTGAAATATTTTATTCGAATAATCATTCATTATTACTTACTTACTTGTATTTTTTATGAATGATCTGCACTATAATAAGACTTATTATCATCAGTAAATATTTATTAATATAGTTTAAAAGGCTATTACACACGAAATGGTTGAAATCAATATTACAATAGAAAATAGAATAAAGAATTAACAATTAAGTAGGTACTTATATTTTTTTACAAATATAAAGAGAGTGCATTAAATACTCATTAGAAGACATTTGACAAATGACCCAATATGTCACATATAATAACATTATGTCTTGTTCTTAATATCGATTTAAAATCTACAAAATGGCGCGCGCTTGCGCGCTTCTCCGACTTCCTGTCACACTGTTACGTCCAACTTCCGTCACGAAATCACTCCCACAAACTGTTTAAGGTGAGTGGAAAGATGTTACACATCAAATAAATTACTGAATATCAGTCCCCCTAAACAAGTGGCATAACGCTAATACTCGTAGAATAGAAATGAAATAGATTGATGAGTTTTAACTGAGTTCTTTCCGTAACTACACGTGTTGTGATTGTAAGACTGCATTTTAATTTATATCTACCGTTCAAATGTACTCTTAATACTTATAATAAGAAATACTTGAAATTGGCTAAATACTAAACGCGAAGCCATTAATTAAGATAATTAATTAGAATGATTATTGTACGGGATCGACATAAGTCAACGATACGTTTAAATGACATATACGTAATGAGGAGATCCGCAGAAGAACAAAGGTAACCGACAGAGCCCGAAGAGTTGCTAAGCTCAAGTGGCAGTGGGCAGGGCACATTGCTCGCAGGACTGATGGCCGCTGGGGCGGGATAGTCCTTGAGTGGCGACCGCGTACGGGAAAGCGCAGTGTGGGCAGGCCTCCAACAAGGTGGACCAACGATCTGGTGAAGGTCGCGGGAAGCCGCTGGATGCGAGCAGAACAAAACCACTCGTTGTGGAGATCCTTGGGGGTGGCCTTTGGCCAGCAGTGGACGTCCTTTGGCTGAGATGATGATGATGATGACAAGTAATGTCAATCCCATAAAATAATCATGAAGCTGTAAATATACAATAATCATTCTATTTAGTTTCTATTCTATTAACGTTATGCCACTTGTCTAGGGGGACTGGTAAGATGCAAGTGGTCTGTATCAGTTATCAGTTGTCTAATCAGTTAGTGACCCCTATTTTAACGATTAACAGAAAAGAGTTGATCACTGGTGGTGCCTGTCGTACGCTGGTGCCACCATACTAGGTAAGTATCTTTATTAAGTTCAGGACGATCAAAATTGCGTGAATAGTCAAAACAGTTGTAACAATTTTTCTAAGTGTCGTACAGTCAACAACAAAGGTTGTTACACAATATAGTACAATAAGTATTATTAAAATGTTACTAGAAATCGAAACTAAAGAAACTGTTATTTGTTTTGATGAAGTAGTACTAAAGTGGTTAGCGACTTTCGTAGCTGACTGTACCTAATCTAGGACCTAATAACAATAATTTGGCTACATGCTAGAAAACGAGTACCTAGTTATTAAGCGATTTTTTTTTTACCAATGCGTTAACTCGTTTTCACCGCTGATTCCCTAAGTTTTAGGTAATCCCTGAGCATAATTATTAAGTGATGGTTTTAATATTTCCATTGTTTTTAATACTCTTTTTGTTTTGTAAGATGCACACTTTTTTTACTTTTTTTGGGTCTTCTCCTTCTACGGGCATGTTGGAAGAAATTTCACTGTGAAATAAGCAGCGCCCTTGTACTTTTCTTATCTTGCTATGTTCTCCCTTCTGTATGTTTGTGTGTACACGAATTATAAATAAATTACATTAATATGTGACAGTCACCGGAGTAAAGTTGTCACCTAACATGGGATCTTCGTCGGTGAAAATGAGCATTAGATGCTTAATAAAATTACCTACACCTACATTCTACATTTATAAATAATGTTTCTTTTCTAATTTAAGATAATCTTAGCAATCTCAAAAATGAATAACCACTAGACTCCCAAGCTTTCAATTAACTAACCATTTACTATACTGAAAATCTTTCGATTTTTATCACAGACTTTGTACCATTCATAGAGGTAATTCATTTAAAATATGTATATATACGTATTACTTATATACTTACCTACAAAAAAAGTTATTGTTAGAAAAATACAATAATAATAAAACAATTAAAATATAATTATTCAATCCATGCTTTACATGAACCGTTAGGATATACATAAATAATATAAAACTTAGATTAATAGAATATGTATAACAAAATAGACTTGACTCATTGAAGAAAAATTCAAACATTGATATTTTAATTATGAATAAATAATAATACAGGCCGTTCTTTATTAAAATTAAACATGTTTATAATAATTTATAATACATTTATCGATAGATTATCTTTCTGAGCTGTAACTTCCATCCATCTTTCCATTACAAGAAACTAGTGGATAATCACATCTGTAGTAATCAAAAATATCTAAGAATGTAATTTTAAAATACCGTTTAATAAACATTTTACTTATTGACATTTATATGCCTATATTAATTTATTTATTTAGATGTAAATAAATAAATAGATGACATAGGTTTTTAATATTCTCAAGAAGTTTCTTCAAAACCTTTATCTCGACCACTTTTGTGGACGACTGTACAATAGTGAATCGTCCCTAAAGGTGTATCCACACCGCTGTTGCTTTTTGTAGTGTAAAGGCTAGTAAACATAAGTTTCCCCACCAGTATGAGACGTAGTGGATTAAAAATCACCTATGCCGGTTTGCAATTGTCTTAAGTAAGTAATAATTAAAATATATCTTCTTCTTATGCCTCTTCAAGGTTGAAGGTTGGCCATTAGCTCCTTAAATTCTTCTTTGTTCAAGACCAGACGAAACAGCTGCTCTACAGTGGTTATACCGGTTCACTCCCACAGGCAAATTACCGATTTTTCAATGACAGTCGCAATCGCAGCAATTTGCAATCTATCGCTACCAAAACACATACTTCGCATTACGGAACGTAGAACGCTCCGATAGCGCCACAAGCGAGCGATCGACGAATTAAAAGTACATGACGGCGCTCTAAAATAAACCGATCGATTGTAGCAACCGCAACTAGTAGTCGCAGTCGCGTTGCTATTGTGCAACTAGCAACCGGTTGCTTTTATTCCTTCGTCCAACGCGTTTCTTCCCTTCCACCTTGTCCATCATAATAGTTCTTATCTTATCTTATCTTAGTGGGGCCTGCTGAGGTTTCCCTCTGTCAGTAACACTTCGACCCATCGGGATCTTTTGTGCAACCCCATCCTTTCACTCTTCCTCCTCTGTAAAGATAGATGCCATAAGTTTGGCAACGTCCTTAAGAGCGAAGAGCCTGAAGTCCTCCGGTTTCGGATAGGCTGACCCCAGGAGTCCCAGTCTATTCCTAGCCTAGTCGCAGTCACACAGTAGGTGCTGCATTGACTCCGTTTCCTCTCCACATGCCCTACATAAGCTATCTGTTGAGATGTGCATTCTGTAAAGCAAATCATAATAGTTTGAAGCAACATGTATTTGTTGTCCCTGAGTACATGGCCGAGATATTGCTATCAAAATATATATGTGGAAACTTATCAGGATAGTTTATTACGATGTGCATTAATCCAAAGTTACTCAAACGACTAATTTTATTTTATTTAATTATTACTAAAAAAAAAGCTTGGGTTTGTGTAGAGTAGTATCTTAGTTATATTTAAATAATTGTAGACTCAAAAAAAAAATTCTGTATTTGCGGTTATTTTATGTTAGTAATATATATATTTTTAAAGTAAGTATGTATTTAACTTGCACTGTTCTATTATAATTGCTATTTTATGTTAATGTTGACTGTCATCTGTTGTGTATACTCCATATATAAATAAATAAATAAATAAAATGTACATCTAAAGAAACCGCTTAAAAGTATCTATCACGAATGGAATAGGTGCCTGGCAGAGAAATTGAAGTGGACATAATGATAGCCGACCTCTGTTCATGTCTGATAGGAGACTCTTTCTTCTTTTTTTGTGCTAGTTCAGAAGAAGAAGAACTTACAGAAAAAAGGTCTCAAGTGGGAACGAGTCTTCCAAAAAGCAACTGCCCTGTGAATACGACAGAATCACGATGTTTTCTACTCGTGGGGGTCGACAATGTTGAGCACGGTGAGGCACCCGTCCTGGGACGCGATGGCTAGGGCTTTGCCCGCGTGTGCGCTCGCTATGCCCGTCACTTCAGCGGGAGCCCGGTATTCGGCGATAGCCTTGCCGTCGATGGTCCTGAAATACAATTACAATACTAATTGCAGCAAGCACACTGAGAACGTTAAGATTGTTTGAAAAAATAAAATAAAAATTTTAATCTTTAATTCAGTATATATACAACGTGTACCAAAAAGGTGTGGTCAAAATGAAAAGATCCAAAGTGTATCCCTTCTAGAACTTGAATGTGTTGTTATTAATACATAATTATTAACTTTAATTTTTCATGAAATATTTATATTAGTGGCAGTGGGCCGGCCATATCTGGCGAAGAACCGACAACCGCTGGGGTAAACGTGTTCTTGAGTGGAGACCACGACTCGGTAAACGTAGTGTAGGACGCCCTCCGGCCAGGTGGGATGATGACCTGCGAAAGACTGCAGGCAGATGCTGGATGCGTCAAGCCGAGGACAGGGCGCTATGGCGCTCATTAGGGGAGGCCTATGTCCAGCAGTGGACTAATATAGGCCGATGATGATGATGGTGATTTATATTAGTGAAGTGATGCGCGTCTGGCGCGCATAAGCTAGCAGTAGTGATCATAAATCTTAGTACACAGAGTTTACTAAACCACTAGGGCTGAGACTTATTTATTTTGATATGACGTCACAATAAAAAAAATTAATTAAAAATTGCAATAACACATTAAAATTAATAATCATGAATTAGTAACTCTGCATTCAAGATCTAGATCGCATACACTTTGGATCTTTTAGTTTTGACCACACCTTTCAGTTACACCTTGTATAGACTACAAAATAGCACTTGAATGTCACTATGTTATCGGTTCGTAAGTTCGTTCTACACAGGACTAGAGACCTTGTACTGAAAAGGAACATTTCGGTGACCCTTTTTTACTGGAGAGCGTTTGCTTTTGGCCACAGGTGACCTTTAAAGCGTCACTGGACTTGTTTGGGGGCCGGCAAGAAACTTAAAAGGGTTTCTCAAGCCGAGTGATAGTTAGCTCGGCAAATGACTCCATCCCACCTGATGTTAAGTGGAAATGGAGTCCAGACGCGAAGATAGCTGGTGAAGCGTAGAAACAAACGTAGCATCAGTTAACTTCACTCAGCCGGCCCGCAAGGTGCTTATTCTCGCCTCTCTTGAAGGATATCATAGGAAGGAGGGAAAACGTGTGCTGGTAGACTAATCCATCTTTTGGAGGTGCGACAAAGAAACAAGTCACCAAATTTCTTTGTGCGCGATGGGATATTTGATTATGGCTACATAGAATCGAATTGGGAGCGGAACAACCTGAGAGCTCCTCTCTAAAGGCTAGGATTAGCATCAGCTCTCTTAAAACTCACCTGAACACCCTCAGTGTCTTTCTCCCGCTATGATAGTAGAAGGCGTACTGATCCGTCGAGCTAAACATAGTGATGATGGAGAACACCCCCTCAGCTGCCCTGGTAATCAGTTGCTGGACTGTGGCGCCCCTCTTCAGCTCGATCAGCTCGAATCCCCCGCGGGTGGGAGCGCACAGACCAACTTTCCCGTCCTTGGTGCAAGCTCCGTTCCAACGAGGTACCACTCTGAAGAGTTACAGAAGGCAGTTTTTGTGAATCAGAAGCAGCATTCAAGTAGACCAGTTCCAGGCTTCGGAAGGCACTTAAAGCCAACGGTTCAGCCTGTATTAGCAGTCGTTAACAATCGACGCCCCGCACTAGCGTGGTAGTTTATGACCCGTTCCACAGAATAAATAATGTTATAGGCAGGCATTTCACTACACCTCACCTGATGTTAAGTGACGGTGCGGTCGAGGATGGAACATGCTTGCCTAGAAATAGCCTATTCACTCTGGCCTTGAAGAGGTCTAGATTATACCTTTCAGGGAACACACTCGCAGGCAGCGCGTTACATTCTATCGAATAATGGAATTACTTTACTGTGCTTCATTAGGTCAGGATAAACACCACAGTCAATGCATTCATTAAATATGCAAGCTAAAACTGGAGCTATTGCCTCAATATCGGATTTAGTGACGTCGACGGAATTACCCACAGATCAGCAGTCTTCTTTTTATTAAGAATGTTAAAAGTTTTTATTTTATCTCTAAAATATATTTTTTTAAAGGTTTTCACTAGGTTTGACATTTTCCTTTAGAACCGCTTCAGCTACAGTAGGGGAGGAGTCCAAAGCCTTTGTAGGTGATGGTGATAATGAAAGAAGTAGTCTACAATAATCTCCAGATTCCTATCTGAACTTGGTGCGAAATCTGACTGGTCCAATGTAAGGTCTGTTTTGGTATGGAATAAAAGATCATGATTAGTCCACAGTACTATTTCGAAGTCAGATATCAATATTCGAGCTGATTGAGGCGATGTTCCAGCTCAAGAGAGTGAAAAAAAAGTAAGAGGTCCTTGAGGCTATTATAACCAGCGGTGTTATAACGTTATTGTACTTGGACTGTTTTAAAATGGATCATGGTAAGCACGATCATTATTTTGATGTAATAAATGAAAGCCAACTTCTGAATAGCCCTAAGAATCTTGGAATTCAATTGCCTATACAAGGATTGCCAATGTTACCTTTTGAGACTACCTGATCATAAACACGCAATATTGTGGTTGGTCATTGGATCTTACCTGACATGTCGCTTGGTCTTGATATCTAGGATGCCAGCCTTGTCGTTCCCCACAACAGCCACCCACAGCGGCTTGTGTGGTAGGGCCACTATCGACTGCATGTCTTTGATACCGCTGTTCTTGATCGGGATCCTGTTGGTAATCAAAATTTTTACAAGATTAGTTGTTGAACCTCTCAAGCCCCGACGCATTCGCTTTGTCTGGGTTAGTTCATACAAATCTAGTGCTTAACTTCTTCACAATAACACAAAATTTCGCCTGCAAGTTACCGGTTCACATGTGAACCTGCAGGGCGTTAACGGTACTACTTTTACGGATCTACTCGCGTTTATTTTATGCATTAATTTTTATTTAATGTTTATATAATATAGCTGTAAAATTTTATGCCATACTCAGCTCAACTAAATTATTGAAACAGTAAAACGGAAACAATCAAATTTTGTATACTAAACCACATAAAACATACAACATACAAACAAAACTAAGCTTTGATACTATGTTATGATTTGATTGTATTTTTACATTCAAATTTATATAGAAATTGTGAACAGAACTTGAAAACAGACGACTTATGAGTCGAGGTTTTGTTGAGTCAATTCGTCTCCATTCAAGTCTTATCTTCAGTTATGATGAGCGTTTTGCTTTTAATTTATAATGCGCACAGCCAAGGTGTGGAATTAGCTACCGGCGGCGTCTGTGTTCCGAGTGCATATAACCCCAAGGTTTTAAAAGCTCGAGTGAATACTGTTTCTGGGCAAGCTCGTTCCATCGTCGGCCTCTTTTTAGTCCTAGGGCTTCGAATGAGGTCAAGAGCAAGCACATTTTTGAAAAATAATAAAAAAAATTGCGTAATTGACATCAATACCTATGCAGCCTCGCGCCCGTCTTAGCATGAAACACATGGAGACAGTCCCTGGAGGACTTGTCCACTCCTGGTGCGACCACGTGGTGCTCGTCCGAAGACACCACTGCTGCACGGTACCCCATCCCTCGCACTTCGAAATCCACCGAATAGATCTTTTCACCATCTGTATAAAGTACAAATTCCATTATGCACATTTCATTGTTTTAATAGTTCAAGATCCCAAATAGCTATCAAAATAAATGAAGTACATTTATATGTAGAGCTGGGAGTTCCACTTACCTAGTTAAGTGATAAAACTTAACTAGGTAAGTGATTACTTTGACACTTTCTGTGGCGTATCGGTGGTGCTAGCAGGTAGTCTTCCACGAAAACGTTTATACCACGCCCTTTGGCCAGCCCAAGGACAGACAGATGAAAAGCCACAGACTAGCTTGGCCTCTATGAGGGGATGGGAGAAGATCGCGCGGTGAAGCGAGCGTATGTGGGACGTCGGCAAGGACTGCCGCAGGCTCTTCGTGGATGACTGACAGATGGACGCTCTTATTATAGGATGCCAATACTCACTTTGGGTCCCTACGCCAACTTAATTACCTGTATCGTACTTCTGCAAAAACTAATAATAATAAAAACTAAAATAATAATAAAATAAATAAAAAGCAACCTGTGTGGTGCCGGGGATAAAGAATTGCACCACCCCATCTCTTCCCGTGGGTGTCGTAAAAGCCGACTAAGGGATCATTCCAGAGGATGGGCAGCAGCATCTCTCTGAGGTTACCCTCAACCTACTGCGATCGCCAACCCGCCTGCCAAGCGTGGCGATTACGGCAAATACCCCCATTATTATTTGGGGGAGGCCTTTGTCCAGCAGTGGATGTCTTTTGGCTGAAATGATGATGATGATGATGAAATAAAAAGCCTTAGCAGGCCAATCGGATTACCAGGTATTGTCCTTGCCGTGAGCTTGGCGTTGACTACAGTCTCCACGTTGTCCGGTGTGATTGCCATGGATATGGTGATGAATTTAGTGCCTTCCTCTAGCAGCAGGACTTGTTTGACCCCTCTCTGTTCTTCTTTGAAGATCACCTGAAAGTATTACTGATGTTTAGAAAGATTTATATCACGACAGGGAAGCGTCTTCATCTCGCTTGATGGAAAATGATATTAAAATCGAAGATGCCGCGCCTTTTATCTGGAATCTTCTATTGAAGACTTGGCTATCTTATGAAGCTGTTGAAACACAAAAATGCTTCCTACTAAAATTGCTGGCGGCAGACTTTAGACAAATATAGCCGGGCAAACTGTACTGTCAACCAAAACGAGAACGTATTAAATTCCCGGCTCAGAATCGAACACAGAATCTCTGGAGACCATTTTGTAATGGTTTTGCTACTTATTTCCAGTTTTTAGGAGTGTTCTAAAAAACGTAGAAAGGACCATACCACTACCGAGAACGAGTACAATTGTGTCACATCAAAGAATCAAACAAAGTCAAAGTCAAAGTCAATATTACGAAAAGTGTCTTTGAATCGTCCATACATATTTACCTACTACTTATTCAGGACGTCTATTTTTTAGTTGTGGAAAAGAATGGGCGCAAGTAACTCACGATCTCTATAGGTAGTTTTGTAATGATTTTGCTGTTTAAATCACCTGTTTTTCAGGAGTGTCCCAAATAACCACGTTGCCAGATTCTGCTGTGACGACATTATCCCCATTTGGTGTTATGACTGCGTGGGTCACTATGGCCCCGAGAGGGGCGTCGGCCAGTTGGGCTAATAACCGCCCAGTGCTGGTGTCCCACAAACCCCAGCAACTGCGCGTTACAGTTACTGCTAGAGGTTTGTCTTGAGCTAAGCTGGAAGCAGAATTCAAAAGTTCAGAGGTAACAAATATTAAAAAAAAAAAGTCGAATTGAGAACCTCCTCCTTTTTTTGAAGTGGAAAATTGGGTATTTGACTTATTTAGAAACACGTCCTTAAAATTGAAGACAAGTACATAGCATTGTCTCAGTGCAGGGCAAGGCTTCGCCAGAAAACAAGTCAACGGCATCGCTTTTATTGATAGGTATTGACCCAAATGTGGGTTAGTGCTCACAAACCATCTATGCATATACACATATGCATATGCAAGCTATGCATCGGATCATCAGAAAACACATTTCCCGACCAAGTAGGGGTCGGGGCGGTCGGGGGGCTGGTTATTGAAAATAGGACCTCCGGTTATTAGTCCAGCGTTTTTCCACTCGAACAAATAGGACTTAAACTTTAGAAGCAAGAAATTTATTATAGAAAAAAGGATACCTAATAAAATCTATGGGCAACTCCTGGCGGTCTATCTTGTGAACTTGCTCGAAGATGTTGTCGATGTTCCATATCTTCACGGTCCTGTCAATGGAGGAGGTGATCACGTTGTTCCAAGCACCGACCGTCAACGGTTCGAGCTGTACTATACGGCCGAAATGGGCGTCGAGGACTTTGATCAGCTTTGTCGTTTCCAGACTCCAGACGTAGAGGCTCTTCCTGGAAAAGAGTGAAGTGAGCGTTTTTCTTATGAATATTGAGTATTTGTAAGAACTTGGCTACAAACTGTAAAGTAACCTAGTCTAGCTTTTAGTTATTAATGGTATGTCATTACAAAGAAGATTTAGAACAAAATTGATTCCCTGTCGAGCTAAGAGCAGCTCTAAATCTATATTTGAGTTAACATTTCAAGTCTATGTTTCGAGAATTATGGTATTAGCTATAAAGCTGCCATTCCAGCATCTCGTCCGTGAGTTAGCGCAAGACTTCAAGAGCGACCTCCGTTTCCAGAGCTCCGCCTTGATGTGTAGTTCATACATAACACATACAAAGTGGTTCTTATCCTGTTCTTATATGATACTGAGCTATAGAGTAGATATTACATTTTCCTTTCAAATCGTCAACTTACCTGACACCGGCCACTGCGTAAGTGTTATTGTTGCTAATCATGAAAGAGTTGGAGAAAGTCATTTTGGTGGATATGTTCCGTATGGTGTGAGGCAATTTCAGCACTATGCCTTCCAAGCGGAGATCCTTTTCTGGAATTTCATCTTTCTTCTCTTCCTGAATAACACAAACATGTGATAAACAACAAAAATTTATAGAGATCATCGCGACAGCAGTCAGCCCGTGACCACGGCCGGTGTAACTCGGTCGAAACTTTGGTTACTAAGAAGGTATGATACCTTTTATTTAGTTTGTGTTAACCCCCGTTTAAATTCTTTAATAATATAATGTTGCTAACGAACGCTGGCTGTTGCAAGGTGAAAGTAAAAACTACAAGCTCTGACGTTGCAAATATTTGTTTGTTTGCTTCCAAACAGAAATTACTCACTTCCTCTTCGTCCATCTTCTTCTTGTTGCCTTCTTCTCCTTTCTTCTTTTTATCATCTATCTCATGTTTGTCCCTGGGAATCACGTTGTCGAAGTCCCATACAACAAAACTGTATGTTGTTGTTGCTGGAACATTAAGTAACGCTCAATCAAAATTTCATGCCAAGACGAGATTGGTATACAAAAGAGACCCTGAGGAGATATCAGAGTGGCAACGAGTGTTTATGTTTTGTTTGTGTTCGTGTGAATGTGTGTGTTTATTTTTGTGCCTTTGTTTGTGTGCGTGGGTGTCGTGTATGAGGGTGTGTGAGGGTGTGTGAGTACATTACCGAGAAGCATCTTGTCTTTCTTCCCTCTCTTCAACTGGAGCATCGCTTCAGCAGTGTCTGTCTCTCGGTGGTGGAGTTCCTCCACCTTCACCCAGCTGTCTTCGATCAGCTCGAATATTGATATCTGACATAGAAATTATACCGTGGATCATTTATTCTGAGCCCAAATTTGGTTTTTAAGCATTGAACCAATAATGTTATACCGAGTTTAGATCTTAAAATAAAAGATTTAAAAGACTGGATATAGCTCAAAATCAGGTTTATCATATTATGGTACAAATTTTTAACTTTACTAACATTTTTCATAGTCTATTATAATCTTATAAAATTCAACACAATTTGAATGCATCTAACTAACTTAATTAGCACGATCGCAACCAGACCACAATAACTACATCTTATATTATATTAAATTATTTTGTTATTATTCTACTAACATTATTCTTAAGAGCGTTTACGCCGCATACTAGCGCCACTAATGAAAAAATAAACATATCTAGTAATTAGAGATAGAAAATCAAATTATGCTCAACAAACTATTTGAATGAAGTAATTTAGCATTTTTACGTCACCTAATGAACACCTTACATGTTATGGTTTAGTTAAATAAGATGTTACGGCCACTTTTAACTATAACGCAATATATAACTAAACCATAACATGTCAGATGTTTATTAGGTGACGTAAAAATGCTAAATTACTTCATTCAGATAGTTTGTTGAGCATAATTTGATTTTCTATCTCTAATTACTAGATATGTTTTTTTTTCATTGGCGGCGCTAGTGTACGGCGTAAATGCTCTTAAATATTCAACTAAAAAGCTTTAGGTACAACAAAAATAGGGGAATATTCTTCGGAAGGCACGTAAAGCCGTTGGTCCCGGCTGTATTAGCAGTCGTTAGCAAACAATCCACACTGGGCCCACGTGGTGGCTTACAGCCCGTTTTCCCTGTGGTATTTCCATCTATTGGGAAGGCTCGTGCCCAGCAGTGGGGACATATAAATGAGCTGATGATTATTCCTCTCAATATATACCTGATACCCCCTCGTAGGGTCACTGGTGTATATCTTCGTCCAATACTTGTTCATGGCGAAAGCCCCCCGACACCTTAAGGGCTGCATCCAAGCGCCTCCCTTGCAGAACTGTACTAGCATGCGGTCATCGTCTAAGTCACCGCTCCACATTACCAGGATGAAGGTCTCCAAATCACGGAACTCCATGGCTGAAAGAAGATAGTAATTATAATATCATCTCAGTGATCTGTTAACTTAGATGACCGGACCGGTAACGCCCAGAGTTTCACTCGGGTTTGATTCTCAGCAAGGGGAATGTGTTGTTACTGGTTTGATTGGTAATAGAACTTGATATAAGACTGCCTGCATCCATCTTCATTCTTATCATCCCTCACAGCCATGTGACAAGAAGATTGGAGACCCAGCGATACCCTATTGTGTCGTAAGTAAGTAATCGTAAGTGACGGTCTTGACCCGGTAACTGTCACCTAACATGGCTTAGGGTTGACCTTAAACTACCGTTGATGAAATTGGGCATGAGACTCGGATGAACAATTGCTATGCTGGGTCCACCCTGGTTAAGACGGCCATTTAGTTATAGATCCTGGTTATTGTTGCAATTGTTAAAACCCACTAAACCCACTAAAGGCTACTCCTCACTCACACTAGTACTCACAAAGTATCTCCCAGTTTACGTCGTCGTAGGGTGTGGTCTCCGGTGCGGGCAGGGTCTGCTCGTGCTCTCCCCTCATGCTGTACTGGACCCACGACTGCGGCCCGTAGATCACCATGTGGTGGTTCAGGACTGACACCCCTCGTACAGTCTCTCCTGGAAGAAATGTGTACGAGTCCTTAAGTAGGCTAGCCGCTTAGAGGTAAAGCACGTAATGTATCAGAGTGTCTGGTGTAAGTAACATTCGCCATTCGAGAATTTGTATGGCAAAATTTTAATTCTTCTCGTATGTCGCCAGGAGGCGCTGCTTCAATGCCATTCAAATTTTTGTTTTCGTAAACTTAATCGAATGTCAATGTCTTAATGTCATGCTGTGTACACTCCTTTTGGATTACCGTCTAGCCAGTAAGGTTAACCAATTATGTTACTGTACTCATGCAAGGATTGTAATCTGTTTGTGTACCTATAGAAATAAATAAATAAATAATATGAATGAATACGAACAGTAAAAAAAAACTCACACAGGCACCCTGATACTGTATCAACCTAAACGTATGCACGTGAAATCCACAGGTTACTAAGCGTTCGCGTAAGTGAGATACATTTAAGAGCGTTTACGCCGCACACTAGCGCCGCCAATGAAAAAAAAACATATCTAGTAATTAGAGATAGAAAATCAAATTATGCTCAAGAAACTATCTGAATGAAGTAATTTAGCATTTTTACGTCACCTAATGAACACCTGACATGTTATGGTTTAGTTAAATATGGCGTTATAGTTAAAAGTGGCCGTAACGTCTTATTTAACTAAACCATAACATGTCAGGTGTTCATTAGGTGACGTAAAAATGCTAAATTACTTCATTCAGATAGTTTCTTGAGCATAATTTGATTTTCTATCTCTAATTACTAGATATGTTTTTTTTTTCGTTGGCGGCGCTAGTGTGCGGCGTAAACACTCTTAAGTGCTACACCACTTCACCTCCAAGTGGGTAGTCTACTTTAGATTGAGTGATCTATTTGAAGGCCCATTTAAAGTAGTGGACTGACAGTGGTTGGCTAGGGCAATGAGTTGAGATGCTGCAAATTTAAATTGATATCAAAAGGTTTTGAAACCATTCCAGCCTCTGACTTGTTGAAATGGCAATATTTTGATGGCAAGCCTACTTCCCGAATCGCGGAAGGAATAAAAGAAAAAAAAATAGCCGCCCATCGTAGTACTAACCTCATTCAATATTGCCTAACTTTTGCGTAATAGAACGTAATTTGCTTATGAAGCCGTCGGTTCTGGTTGTTATCGTAAGAAGGCAGTTCTTAACACCTACAAAATCCACATTGCATGGGCCAGCCTGATAGGTTATATAACCCAACCTCCAACCTCTCCATAGCCCATGATTATAATGGAAAGCCTGAACCCAGTATTACGACATTTATAGACTGGTGATGATGGTGGGGTGATGATGACAATCATAAAGTCCGTACCTTCGTCCAAAGGATTATCGATAGTGATGTATTCACTTGTCAGCATATTCATTAGCATTGACTGAAAATCAAACAAGATAATATTAAAAGAAAAATCGTAGTTTTAAAATAATTTAATGAGAATCTAGATGATTTAAACTACGAGTAAATCATCTAGATCAGGGTTTCTTAGAGTGGGGTTCATAGACCCCTTAGGGATCCGCAGTAGTTCAGTAAACTCTTTGCAAAATAAAATAATATTTTATTTTAATTTTTTCATACTGAAATATCTCAGAAAGTATATTATTTACGACATTTTGTCAAAGAGTATTTGTTGTTTGTAATTATATTATCTGTCGATTGGCGTATGTTTCATAAGTGTACACCAAAATACGACATTTTAGGTAGGTACTTGCAACTTAAGGTATGCTAGGCTCCAAACAAAAAAGTTCGAAGTCTTTTGCAGTAAACTCAGCATTTCTCGGCTAAGCCACGCACTCGCAGTGACGATGACGCATCATCGACGTCACGCACCGCACGTCACAAGCAGCATCCTTCTCATTAACTTAGTAGAAAGTGAAACTACCAATAAAAGAGATTTCTTTTCCTAAAATAATTATTGACAGGGGTCTGCGGAGTTGTTTAAATTGTAAAAGTGGTCCCTGACTGCAAAAAGTTTAGGAAACCCTGATCTAGCTATACTATTTATTTAAAAAAAAATGTTTTAGTAACACTTCTGAAAAGTCACTGTTGCAGTAGGCTTTAGGCCAATGTCAAGTAATGTTCCAGTAAGAAGCTAAACGGCCTGATTATCTTGACAAAAATAATATCACAACAACTATGTTAGCAGAAAGTCACATCACATCATAGACTCACCACAGAATTGTTAGTCGCAGCAGCAGCCCATTTGTTATCCGGGGACAGCTCCAAGTTCTGCATGATGCCTTCGAGCTGGGGGCACAGGTCCCGCGCCAAGTCCGACGTGGACAAGTCCCAGGAGATGACTCGGCTGGATATGGAGACCACGTACCGCTTGTCGGAGCTGAGACGAAACCCGAAGACGGCGAACTGATGACCTTCCAGTGAGTACTGGAAATCAGGGAAACGTTAACTGTTTTTATTCTATTTCGAGTACACCTTAACTTGCATCGTAGCTTCTCTTTCTTCTTATCTTACATTTTATGAGAATCTAAACTGGTCAGTATCGAAAATAAAGCAAGTACTAACATTATTGTAGTACTATTGTATTAGTGTAGTGTAGTAGTATTATTGTAGTAGTGTGTTATTGTGTAGTTGTGGTTAGTGGTGGTAGCCAGTCAGGTGGGGAAAGAAAATAAGAAATGTAAAATAATATAATTTAAGACGAGAAAGGAAAGATGTAAATAAATAAGAATTAAAATAAAAGGAATGTACTAGATAATAGTAAAACATGTAGTAGTATAATAAGAAATGTAAACTAAAGAAAAGAAAATGTATATATGAGACATATTGTAAAAAGAAAAAAGAAAAAAAAAACAGAAGAGAAAAAAAAATGATAAAAGAAAAAATATATATATAATGACTAGAGCTCATATAGCTCATCATCATCATCATTATCTCAGCCAAAAGACGTCCACTGCTGGACAAAGGCCTCCCCCAAGGATCTCCACAACGACCGGTTTTGTGCTGCTCGCATCCAGCGGCTTCCCGCGACCTTCACCAGATCGTCGATCGTCATCCATATAGCTCAAGTTTAATAAACCCCAGTAAAAGAAAAAAAATACATGAAAAGAATAAAAAAGTCCTGAAAAAAGACAGGGAGTAGCTGTATTAAAAAAAAGCCAGTCAGGTGTACTATAAACAAGTTCTATAAAGGTAGATAGAGGAGGAAGATAGGTCACTCTTTTACTACTGCTAGGATATGTACCCAGGATCTTTTATATGTTTGCTTGCTTCTGTTTTGTGTCTGTTTTTACAACAATATCAACACTTCTACAATACTGCTACAAGAGCTCATGATTATTAAGCCATCCAACCACTGCTAACTTACTTTCAGAGGTCCACCAGGCGTATGCAGACAGTGGTGAGAAGGCAACATCGCACAATGGTTCTTTCCTTTGTCGTTGCACTGCTTGAGCAGCGAGGATACTGCCGCGTTCTGCTGCGCTTCTGGCAGAAGTCTGCCGACCAGTTGAGGAGCCAGCATGTCGGGGTACTGGCCCAAGATCGCGCTGCCCAGGCGAAGGGCGTCAGCTACTAGCATCAGCTCTCTAGGGAGACAATGATGAGTTAGTCGACTACGTACAAAATGTTCAACTTTAATGAGAAGTCATTTATATCTTGAAACTATGGCCACTACTGCATCCCCAAAGTGATGTTTAACACAAACCCATCTTGGGTTTGTGGTAAACATCTAAAGTGAGACAACATTCACCAAGAGACATATGATTTTTTCAATAAACTGGATAAGAAACATGAACTGGTGCTAATCATCTAAAGAAGTCAAGATTCACCTGACAGCATCTTTATTGACGTGAAGTTTGGCGTCCTCAAAGTCTGCCAGGACTGCTTGTAGTGGACAGCAGTTGAGCTTGGCGTGCAGCCACTCGTAGTTGAAGAGAACCTCAGCGTACAAGTCAGTGAAGCGCTTCGAGCGTACCAGGTGGAACGGCAACTCACCAAACTAGAAAGTAACTGCTTGTGTAGGGCATGTGAAGAGGAAACGGAGTTAATGCAACACTTACGACTGTGACATTCCGACTAGGAAATGAATGGGACTCATGGGATCGACCTGTCCCAAACCAAAGAATTTCACGCTCACGCTCTCAAAAACATCGCCAAACTTATGGCAGTCATCGTCACAGAGGTAGAAGAGTGAATAGATCCCGATGGGTCAAAGTGCTACAGTGTGTGGGAGGTGTTCAAAGCATTCAAGGTTTTTTTTATACGTAGCACGGCAAATGACTCCATTTCACCATGTTTAGTGAATATGGAGTCCAGATGCGACGACAACTGGTGCAGCGTGAAAACAACGCAGCATCAGTTACCCTCACTCTGCCGGCCCACAAGGTGCCTCATCACGCCTCGTTTGAAGGACCCCATAACATAGGAAGGAGGGAAAACGTGTGCTGAAAACGGGTCACCAAATTTCTTAGTGCGCGATGGAATATTTCTAGGTGCTTCTTAATTCGTCGTCTGCGGCAAATACAGACACAATAGAATTTTAATTGTTAAGCGCACTGATCAGTGCTTCCACATAACTTCTCGAATCATACCATAGGTTTATATTATATAGATACCAACATCAAAGAACGTTGATAGCCAAACGAAAATATGCTAGGATTGAATGCGAGAAGCTCTGTTAGACTATTGACGTAAACCCATACTTATAAACAAGCGTATTAGTTTTCTGGACTTATTACTAATGTGTTAAGGGAATAGAAGCTGTGATCAATGTAACATTTTACACCTGATCCAAAGTATTCCCGATTTAACGATACCTTTCTTAAATTGAATCTCTTGTTGGCGCCATCAGCAGACATGAAGACCAACGGTTGCAGGGGCACCTTTCTATCAGCCACACCTTCTTTGTCAGCCAAGTTAAAACGATGCCTCTGTATTTCCGTGTACTTGAACGGCTTCGGATTACCACCACCCCAAATTCCTAGGAAGATAACGAAATTTACAGATCCTTAAAGTGGACATTTACCCTAAAAATATAAATAAAGACCATTTCGTTCGGTTTGAAGGTAATACACATTTTTGATGGTCACTCTCATCAAAATCTTCTTAACCAAAAGTGCTGACCATACTAGCTTTCAAATTTAAAAGATTTTCATAAGGCAGATAGATAGATAGATCTCAATCCTCAAATGCTCATGTCATTTGTCACATTTATGAAAAGATAATATTATGTTATGGTGATCACAAGCATGTATTCTAGAAGGGTTAGGTGCTACCGTTGTCCACGATTGTTTTATGTAAGTACATTATAAGTACATATTCTTCTATAGATCGGTGGTGATCTCTTAGACCACAGAGTACCATCATAATATCTTGTTTTAGACCATAACGAACCATAAACATGAGTAGCCTGACTAAGCAGTCTCACCAAGATAATAATCAGCAATCATGGAGTGGAAATACATAGCCATGTTCATGTTCTTGAAGTATCTCTCGCGGGCGGTGTCCCGGAACTGCCTGTGGTACCAATTCATCACGGAGACGCCGTCGGCTTCGCGCTCCGAAAGATAATTGGGCAAGTCGTTGCGTATTCTGGAAGTGGTAAATACAATTTTAAAAAGCGTCTATAGTATTTTAACTTATTTTGATGATTTTTTGTTAGTAAATAATGGCATATTATAATGGAAACAAAAGAAAACAAAGAAATATAAGTAGGTATTTATAGCCGTCTTTTTGCGTCGGAAGCCAAGATATAAAGACGCTTCCTCTCTCCTTTCGTCTTTCTTCTTTTAATTGCGTGCCCGACAGGGTCCATAATTTGGTTTTATTTTGTTACACTGTTTATGGTTTTGCAATAAATATGTATATTGAGTATTTCGTATCCTCTTTGGGTCGCAAGTAAGTGAGTAAATAAGCATAAAAGGGCGCTCAACTCAGCTTTTTGTTGCAAGTCGTAGCTACGACGCTGTCTATTAATATTTTTTTATCTTTTAATTGCTATTGATAAGTTGGTCTTTAATGATGGGCTTGCATATTCAATGAAAATTTAAATTCCTAATGTTTAGTTATTTTTTATTTTTTATTTATTAGCAATACATTTTATAGGTACAAAATTGGTAAATAGTATCTTAAATTACATTTGATTAGATACTAGGTTCTTAGTACGTAAATACAAAGAAAAGAGAAACCGCAGGTATCTTCTAAACAAATTAAGTGACCATTGAAATATTTAAAACATTTATTTTTACTCCATCCTATTTACATTATTATAATTAATAATGTATATTAAATAAAATAAATAAATAGCACGGAACTTACTTCTTGGACTTAAATATTTCAAGAATCTTAAACCAAAAACAGACCTCTCAGTCTCCTAGTAACGATTTCTGTACTAATATTGCTTACTGCTTACCTAGTCCACAATAAAGGTGGGATCCTCCTCACCGGTGGTAAGTGGTACTGGTACACATCGTCCAGGACCTTATCGTCCAAGCTGATCAGGTCTTCCAGCTCCGTCTCCGAGAGGCCGCTGCGAGCTGCCGTGATGTAGGCCAGAGCGTGGAATACAAGGAGACGGCCGTGCTGCGAAAGGTGTTTGTAAGACTACTACATCTAGGGTTGCCAGCTAGACTGTTTTTAACAGTATTATACTGTTTTTCACTACATTATACATTTTACTGTTGGACAAAAATAAAGTATACAAAATACTGTTTTCAACATCTTCGGTAGGTATGTATAGACCTGTTTAAAAAGTACATGTTTAGGTGCACGGTGCAGCGCAACAATAAATAAAATACTGTTCATCTTTCTTAAACAGAATATTTTCCTATTTTCTTTTCTTACCCTAATATACCTACCTACTTTATTTCTTGTAAAAAAATTGGAAACCTTAACTACGTCATACGAAGAAGATCCGAATGTCGGGCTCAATAGCACGCCTTGGGAGATGCCTATGTCCAGCAGTGTAGTGAACTACATCGTTCATAGTCGCCTCTGTGGTTATATTACGACCAGGGGCCCGATCGCTTTGACTTCGTGTGTGGTTTATGACGTCATCTTGTCGTTTCGTGCCGCCTATGAAAGCAATATGGAAAGCTTATAGCCTTTAGCTTTTGATATTGCTTTCATAGGCGGTGCGAGATGGCAAGATGACGTCATAAACTATACGCGTATCAAAGCGATCGGTTAGGCGGTCGGGGGGCAGACCAGTCTTAGACCCGGAGGTTCTCGTTTTGATTCCCAGTGGGGGTAAATAATTTTCTTCTAAATTTGGTTGTCAGCCTGGCTAGTTACCACCATCTTATCTAATTATGTCGCTATAATATTAATATTAGTAGCATTCTTATTTCCCAACAGTAAGATAGCCAGTCCCTCCGTAGTTCTAACTTCCAGCTTCTGCCTGTTTTATTACAAAACATAAGATAAAACTTAACATCAAGTGAAATGAAAGCACTTGGCATTTCTTACCCGTAAGGGATAAAAACACACACAGGACATACTTAAAAACTTAAAATAAATACTTGGACTTCTCCTCATAAATATTTATCGGCAAGAGAAAGGAATTAAGGTGGGCTAAAGTCAGTCACAGCTCTCTCTTATCCTACCAAAATCAATCATTCAACGACATTCACCTGTTTCTCAATTCTTTCGAACAGCATCATAATGGAGTCCATGACGGTAGACGCGAGGTGTGTGTCTGTAGGCTTGGTGTAGCTCCGCCATCTGCACACCTGTGATGGTAATATTTTTTTTATATAAAATAAATTGAACGTTTATAACTTTTAGGATATCCTGTCATCTAATAAAAGCTGGACTCATCAAAAGAAACTCCAGCACTTCTCTTGGTGGCGAGAGAGGGATCTTCAACCTTTCTCCCTCCGTACTGCTGAGTTCTTCGGGACTGGAGGAGCGTGGTGGGTCGAGAGGAGAGTCTTACAAAACCATCTGCGCCTCCTAGGAAGCAGTTAGCATGCGCAGAGTGTTTTATTAAGCAAAAAAAAACAACTCTTCCTACAGGAATACATAGAGACGTACAGATATAACCTGTATAGTCTTGAAATTTTATATATATGAAAGAATACCTCGCCAAAAATCAGTTTCACAGAGATTGGCAGCGAGCATTGGCTGATGGCGTTGGAGACCAGCCTCCACTGGTAGTTGGACAAGTCGCGGCATGCAGACGCCATCCATAACCTAGAAAAAACAACAAAATTCCATCATAAATTGTTAAACGTAATCTCCTCAGTATAGAAGGTATCATTGCAATTACAGTCTTGGGTGGAAACATTTTCATTGTCATCAGGTGTAATTAATACCAAGTACCCGTAAAATATAAAAAAATCTCACGGTTGGAGATATTCAGCCGCAGGAAGCTGGTTCTAAGTGTAGGCAGGGTGGATGCAGCGATACAACTTACTTCAGGACCTGCATGGCCAGTTCCTCCCCCAAAGCGGTCACCTCCAAGAAGCTGTCCTCGCTGTCGATCATCCGCCGCAGCACGTCGTACTCCTTGGACACTTCAGGGTTGGCTTCTTCACATGCACAGGTCACTATTATCTGAAAGTGTTGAAAATATTCTAATATTACTTTATACAAGAAAAGCGTCAACATTTTCCTATCCCATGGACTTTTTTTTATGGAAAAAGATGGCTACCGATTAGCTTAGTCTTTGAGCCTTTTCACTGGTACAGCGTAAAATATTTTCTCTTGATTGGTTCTCGATGCTAATGCAACTACATAAGGATCAAATTATAATGACATCTATATTGCCACCACCAGTGAAAGGGTTAAAGCGTAACCGGACTTAAAAGGGTAGTGGGCAGCGAGAAACTAAAGGTTCCTCAAGCCGAACAAGGGTCTTCAGAGGGTTCCTAGACGGAATCGCATCACGCAAGCATGTCGGCGTCCCCTACTCGATTTTCCGAGGCGTTCGGATCGGAATCAAGAACTGGTGTCTTATATGGACATTATAGCAATATCGAACCTACAAGATAATGATGTAAGTCAAAGTTGAAGTCAAATCATTAATTAAATATAAGCCTCTACGGGCACTTATTGACATTAAAACTATGCAAAAGTTCAATAATTAATAAACTAAAATTGAATCTACCCCCAGTTTTGGAAAAAGCCTTCGACCAAGAAAAGAGCTGGCATTAAACTAAGGAGGATTTTTTATTTTTCTCGATATCACCAAAACTGAAAGGAAGTGGAAGTGGAAGACTGGGCAAAGTATATCTTGTACTAGCAAGATCAGCAAGAACTCTATAGCAGATCATACCTTGCAATGCGGAGGCAACCTCGTTGGTAACCAGGACACCTTGTTATTCTCAGTGCCTATTCCTGTGAGTTGGTCCACTGAATCCATGAACAGAAGCAATGGTTGCGCCGGCGATGCCAACGTCAGCAGATGTTTGAAGTGAGCTGTTAGTGGCACCAGGTCGTCAGGAATGGTCTCGAAGGGGAGAGCAAAGTTGTATGATATCTGGAAGTAAAAGTTATGATACTTGGCAAATATTAATTGTTAACTTCTTTGAGGCTAGCTGTTAAACGTCCTGCTTAGACCCAGATGTTCCGGGTTCGATTTCTAGCGTAGCGTACAACTTATTGTCGAAAAGGCTGGTGATAGCATTTGTTGTTAATTCGCCAGGTTGGTTTCCACATTCTTATCTAATAACAATGTTTGTTTTTCCGAAACACTAAAACCAGTTTTTCAGTAGTGACAATCCCTTTCAGCTTTATGATCACTCACCATCAGGGCCAGGAAGACCAGGACGCTTGCCAAACTCGTCATATTGTGTTAAAAGCAGTATTAACAGAAATTACCGGGAAAAAACTATTTCCCGTAGATTCAAACATGCCCAAAGAGTTAAAAAAGCAGATTATTTTTGCCTGAAGTGAAAAGAATGTATGATCAAACCTGTTGGCAGATGGAAATGAGGGTCGGCGTGAGTGCGCTGGAGTCTGGAGTTGTTCCAAGAAATCGGACGATGTTCGTCGGCCGAACGTCCGCAAACCAGGTATCCAGCGACATTGCCGCACTTTGTGCCAGGAGACTGGTTTTGCCGCAACCACCTAAATCAAATTGTTAATCATAATATTTATTTTCATAGGGTTTAGCTAGAACGGTTTTTATGGGGGCGTTCGGTACAGGTGTATCATATTAAAAGTTATGGCACAACTAATCAATTCAAATCGTTTTCTACTATCCTTAAAAGAAGTAGATGTCGCACTCAAAACCTCATCTAGTTAATGTTAGTTTTTTTAGAAATAACTACAAAATGTTGCTTCAACTAAGTTAATAATAAACATAAAAGAAACAAGCTATTATCTCTCCTACTGCTATAGTTTTTTCTTCTCAACCTTTAAACAGTTATGATCAAATCATCACCAGAATATTTTATACCCCCACTGCCGGCATTATATATTCACCTTCTCCGTACAGCACCAGAGGTTTGTCCGAGCTATTCTTCATGTATGTCTCGATGAAGAGTAAATCATCAGCTCTCCCGTGGAACACCTTGACGGAGTTGTTGCAGGCATGGAGATGCTGCAGTATTTCTGTCACTATCTGGCCTTGTGCACTGCTGTCCTCTTTACGCATGGCTCTGGAAAATTAACATTTATGCAGGAATTTATATGACCTCAAATAACATAAAACAGATGTTAAATGTATCATCATTTACTACTGGATTCCACATGCAAAAGCACATTGGAGATAACTACCATAGGAGTAATTAGACACGCTAGTAGTATAGAAATGGAATGAATTGATTTATGTCAATACGATAATTTATTCTACTCGTATTTATTTTCTATTCTATTAGCGTTATACCACTTGTCTGGGCCCCTCAGCTGAAAAGGTGTCAGTTGCTTCCCTAGGTATTAATAAACCCACAAAGACAATAATTAGAAGAAAAGTTGAAGTCTCATTATAATGATAGTTATAACACTTACATCAGAAGCAGAGTTTATAGTTATATCTCAGCGATCTACCTTCACATAGCTGCCAGCTCTATTGTAAGTCTACCTTTCAAAAGAGAGCAAACGTAGGTACCTGTCTACCAGTTTTACGATTCCCTTGTAGAAGTGCGCAATGAAGTGGCTGAGGTACTCCCCATGTGTCTCATTATCTAGACCGTCGCGACCGATCCACTCCACTGTATACCTGTGAAATACAGAACGCACTTAAGTAACAAGATCAAAACCTACTTAAATCATCTATCAATACTTTGTCTTTTTACCCCATGGAAAGGATCAGCAAATTAGACAATCACCATCCATTTTATGTCTTCACTGCTGGGGCACGAGTCTTCCCTATGGATGGATAGGGAGAATAAATGACCACCTGATCCGAAATTTATCGAAATCCACATTAATTCTAGGTAACGCACCTCTGTCTGTGTTTAAGTTATCGATAAACGTGGCGTCTGACGAGTCACTAGCTAACAGTTTTGACATTGCCAAAGCATTTGATAGTCTGGTAGAAAGGTCTTCTCTGCAAGCTCCTGACGTATGATCTACCGGTCCAGTTCTGAACTTCAACCTGCATGAGCGTAAAATACATATCACAGGGGATCGCCCCTCACTTACTTCTGAATATTAGTAGTCTCAATCTTGTCCGGCAATCGCACATCTCTCAAGTCCGCCAGCAGTTTCGAGGCCTCGGAGTCCAAACTCCTGTTGAGGATGTCCACGAAGTTGCTGGCCTTTTTCAGGTTCTGCAGATTGATGTTGTTGATGTAGCGCACGTACGCCAAGCAGTGGTTCTTCGTGTTTTTAACATTGAGGACGCCGTTGATCACTTCGCGCTCCGTTACTGGAAGTGGGGGATGTTTTTATATAGACGTCTGCACATCAGACTACCACTACTGCCATATTTTCTCTATATACTTTGAACTTTATGTACATGTTATAAGGTTGATTATTTCATGAAGAAATTTGACAGTTTTGGATAGGTTGAAGTGCAGGCGTCTGTATAGTTTTACTATCGATGATTTTCATCTTCAAAAGCCATACTATCGACAGTATCAATAGCATCGACCCTTGAAGACAAATAAACTATCGATATAGTATTGCTAGTATCGATACTATTGTTCCTCGATAATGTAAAACTATCAATAGTATCGATACCATCAATACTATCAATAGTTATAAACAATACAGGTAACTATTGATTGTACAAGACGATCAATGTTATCGATGCTATCGATAGTTTAGTAGTAATAAAAAATAATCCTATCGATAGTATTGCTTTTTATGATAATATTGCAATAACTGAGATATCGATACTATCCCTAATATTAATTTCGCCTTAACTATCGATAGACTATCGATAGAGGACTATCAAGCGGCAACACTAATTTAGAGTAACTCAATAAATTTTTATTTAAAAGTCATTGTGATGCTTTATTTCCAAACGAACATCATTGATGAAGATTTCTTAAAAATGTAATACAAAACAGAGTAAAGAGTCTATATGCTGTCCCAAAGCAAAAGCCTCCATTATTGAAATCAAAGTCATCGATGCTATGGGGTTGATAATCAGCGACATGATGAAGCAGGAGAAAAAAACAGAATGAAATCTAAAATGATAGCAGGGTGAAAAACTTCTACAAAAACTACCGAAGCTCTAGTTATTGAGTGAAATAGTTTTTCAAACAACAGTAAAGATATATTCGGAAAATTTAAAATAAAATCATAACGTTCAAACTCGTGATTTTAGGATTACGAGTACTTAAGCGGTTTTGTAATAGGCATCGCAAACTAACAACAAAACCTGAACTGAAACATGTTAGTCCTTGAAGTCCATAGTCCACAAAGTAAAATACATAATCTTAAAATATTAATAAAAATACAGTTTACCAGACATGAAGTAATTGTGCATGGTTTCTTTGTCAATTTTGCCCGAGGTAAACAATTGTAAGGCTGCCTTCCGGAACAGCTTCTGCATCTTGTTGAGAGTGTCCCACCAGACTGCCTGGTCCTCCGCTTGAAGCTTCGGCACTCTCTGTACAGGAAATGTTTTGTGTAGTTTTTATGGTTTTCTAAAAATTGCACGAACACTACACATTTAAAAAAAACTTTACAACAACTAGTGAGGCACTGAGGAACTGATAACTATCATCATCTCTGCCTTAAAGCAATGAAAAGGGCTGTGCTTTGCGTTTTTCAGCGTGAACGAATCATAGATTAAGACCGAGTTGAGACCGAGAGGAGTTACCGATTATAACCCGAGGAGTTGTTAAGCTCAAGTAGCAGTGGGCAGGGCATATTGCTCGCAGGACTGATGGCCGCTGGGGCGGAACTTTTCTCGAGTGGTAACGCAGTGTGGACAGTCTCCAACAAGGTGGACCGACGATCTAATGAAGGTCGCGGGAAACTGCTAAATGCGAGCAGCACGTAACCGGTCGTTGTGGAGATCCTTGGGGGTGGACTTCTTTTGGATAACTAACCTTGTTGTTGAAATTGATCAGTATAGAGGAAATCGGCTGCAGCACCGACACGGGCGGTACCGCGTTCGAGTCCTTCTTGTACCAGGTGTCAAGGAGGATGACGTCCACGCCGCCAGCTGCCAGCTCGTCCCTCAACATCTGCAGCTCTGATGACAGCACGTACGTCGGTATCGGCCTGGAAAAGTATTTTGGCACATAATGGCAATTATTTATAATATTTATTTGACAGACAAAACAGCAGAGTTGCAGCAGTGAAAAATAATTAGGCAAATAAGACTATAGTGACATTGGTATGCAACTCCACAGATATGAGCAGACATGTTAAGCAATACACTAAGGAAATAAAGAAATCTATTAAATAGATCTAAATAACCCTGGTAGTTATAAAAGTGGACAGTAACTAGTCATTAAAACAATTAATGTAGCATTCAGATATTTGAAATGAACCACATTTTCCGAGTAAATTCGCGTTTATAGGCCTTTAAATCCCAACTCGACACCACACTGCAAAACCTCCACGACCACACGCTTATTTTGCGTAAAACGAGACGTCCAATAAAAAAAGACGTTATATATTGTTCATACAATGGGTTCATACTCACCATTCGATTTGAGATACATTACAGCTCTATGCTGGTACTACCAAAGTTATGTTGACCCACCTGTATCCATACTTCTGCCCTAGGAAAACCACGAAGTTAGGTCCCATGGAGAGTCGCTGGCAGTTCTTGATCTCCCTCATGCACAGCTCTGTCGTCATGTGATCGTCTGTGGCTTCATCACGGACTCCCCAGCGCATATCCACTACCTAAAAGGTTGTAGTCAATTTTTATATTATTTTCTCTTCCGCTCAATGGCGCAGTAAGGTTAAGCGACTTTCGTAAAGGCGGGTCACGGGAACGATTCCGTGCTTCGGAAAGCTCGTGAAGTCATTGGCCCGGCTGCAATAGCAATCGTTAGCAACCACCAATCCGCACTAGGCAAGCAAGATTTTGGCCCGTTTAGCACTGTCTAAATAAGCTTACCGTACAAAGCCACTAATTATTATTATTTATTTATTTATTGATTTATTAAGGAAACAAATCATCATCATCATTGCCAGCTCATTTTATGTCCCCACTGCTAGGGTACTAGCTTTCCTTAAGGATGGTAAGGGAGAACGTGCCATGAACCACCATGGGTTCAATGAGGATTGATGAATGCTTACAATTGCTAATAAATAAATAAATAAATATAATAGATCTTTATTTCAGACAACAAACAATGTAACAGATGGTAAAAATACAGAGTGGCCCATAAACAATAAATACTTTACAGTAACATACATACAAAATAAAAACAATTTCTGTAAGTATGTAGATACTAACAGAAATATGTTAAGTATGTTGCTAAGCTCAAGTGGCAGTGGGCAGGTCACATTGCTCGCAGGACTGATGGCCGCTGGGGCGGGATAGTCCTGGAGTGGCGACCGCGTACCGGAAAGCGCAGTGTGGGCAGGCCTCCAACAAGGTGGACCGACGATCTGGTGAAGGTCGCGGAAAGCCGCTGGATGCAAGCAGCACAAAACCGGTCGTTGTGGAGATCCTTGGGGGAGGCCTTTGTCCAGCAGTGGACGTCTTTTGGCTGAGATGATGATGATGATGATGATGTAGATACTTGGACGCCCAATGTAACCACATCATCATCATCATCATCTCAGCCAAAAGACGTCCACTGCCGGACAAAGGCCTCCCCCAAAGATATAAGGGGTATTTGCCGTAATCGCCACGCTTGGCAGGCAGGTTGGCGATCGCAGTAGGTTGAGGGTAACCTCAGAGAGATGCTGCTGCCCATCCTCTGGAATAGTCCCTTATTCGGCTTTTACGACACCCACAGGAAGAGGGGGTGGTGCAATTATTTATCCCCGGCACCACACAGGGGTAATAATGTAACCACAGTGCCATAGAACAATTGAATTTCTATTGTGTCTGGTTTAAGAACAACTAAGTAGATAAAAAAACTTAATAACTATGTTAGTATTATTTGATTGGCACCTGCTGTGCCAGTTGGTAGCAACAGGCAGCATTCCATGGAAGCGCCTGTAGACTACACCCAAATGCAGCTGCGACCGACGCTTTTACGTGCCTTAAAAGTCACAAAGGAGAGCACCCCATAGAATGCGAAAAGGCAACCAGATATACCGATTTCATTGGTATACCGATTCAGAGATGGAGAAAATACCCTGATAGAGCAGGAAATGCCATGATGTTGCAGATGACTTAACATAGGAATTAAAGTTTGTTTATAATGTGTTAATAAAGCGCACATGACCCGAATTGTTAGAGGGTGCAGGTTCTTGTTCACGCTGTTTCCGTATCATGCTAAAATAAGACGAACATTTTCAAATCAAGTCACCTCTAACAAAATAGGTACTAAACGTTTCTTCAAACCACATTACCCTGTATAATCTATGGCATAGTTTTGTAAACTAAACGCAAATAGCCGGCCGGGGCTGGCCTGTAAACATTGGCTGTAACGCCCCAACCTCTAATAGATAAGTACAGAAGGGCTCCAGCCTGCAACGTCTTTAATTACCTACGGTCAGTCGTACCGCTAAGGTGGCTACAATATGTTAAGATTTGTATGAATAAAATAATGACAAAAAGCAAAAAAACCTGAACTCGCCGCAGTTTTTTAAGTAATATGAACGTCGTCAACTCATCCCAGCTAACTCACGCACGACTGGCATTCCTTTGAGTATAGTTAGGGCTGTGTCAAGCCGCATTTAGGTATAACGCTACAGGTACGTCGTCGGCGGGCCGGTCAAGGAGGGTGACAGGAGATAAGAGCTACGCGATTGAAAGAAACAGTTCGTCTCGGTCGCAGCCGTATCTTAGAAACCTTGAAAGAAAGAAGAAAGAAGAAGAAACATTTACCGGAATCATATAAAAAACACACAATTAAACATACAACATGTAATAAAAAGTATAAAAAATAACAATAATTTACAATTGCGCCCTGTTATGTGATGCCAACCTTGCGCCTTGCGATCTGAATTGAAGTTTATTTTGTCACAGCTAGAATCACTATTTATTAATATTCTTTTGCGGAGTGATCTCCCTGGTCTTACTCTCTGGTATAGCCGAGACGACCGCACGAATGCGCCTATGCGTGCGTGCGCCTGTATCGCTATTTTGTATGGAGCGATCCCTCTGTACCTATTTGTTCTGTGCCCAACCCCCCACAGGCTATTTCCAGAGCGGAACTTAGCACGTGCGGTCCAACCGGCAATGGTTCATGTTAACGTTACTAGCTTTAATTTTCAACAAAGATATATATAGGTACTATACAAACGTAAGCACAAACATTATATGTTACTACAGCCCGCTTGCTACTTTCTCCGCTTGAGTGAACACCCTTATTTCATGATGGTTTAAAAAAATCCTAGAACCCTATTGCAGCACCACCTACCGGGTCCAATTGAGAAACTAAACCATCCCGGGACCCACTCAAACACAAACAAAACGTTTCATCAAAATCGGAACAGCCATTTAGATGAAGTTTAGTGCCGACACATACACGTACAGAACAATATTAAGATGGACAAATCAAAGCATTAAATCACATCAGCATGAGAGAAAAGGGAATCAATGCAGCACCTACTGTGCGACTATGTCTCGCTGACTAGGAAAAGAATCCCCTTAGAACTACTGGGATCGCCTATCTGAAACCAGATGACTTCAGGCTGTTCGCTCTCAAAGACGTTGCTGAACTAATAGCAGTCATCTTCACTAAGGAAGAAGAATAAAAGGATCATCGTCTCAGCCAAAGGACGTCGACAAAGGCTTTCCCAAAGGATCTCCACAGCAACCGGTTTTATGCTGCTCAGATCTTTGGGTTGCGACCTTCACCAGATCGTCGGTTCACCTTGTTGAAGGCCTGCCCCACACTGCACGAAAGGATGGAGAAGCACAAAAGATCACGATGCTATTGGTCGAAGTGCAACTACTGAGGAAAACTTCGTTAGGCAAAGGCCTACATCATTTAAACCAAGTCAGGGTATTTGACTACAATGAAAATATTGATCAAACTGTTGTTAACTTAATAGTAAACGTGTTTTTAAACTAATTTAGCCAGCACAAAATTTTAAAATAAGTATGATTTTTATAAAAAATCATTAATAATATGATAAAATTTTTATGATTGACAACGTGATCAAAAACGCACGGGATGACGCTGAATCTGGAGTGACGTCACCAGCTTGTTTACAGTAAATGTTAATCAAAGTTTTGTACGTTTAATTTGACAGCTAAAAGTTTGCTTACATGCAGGTGACGTCACGACATCACGTGACCTGCATTCAACGTTTTGGCGGCTATTTTATTAATTTGAATTTTAATGGCGATTTTCATAAAAAATAAAGAAATTCATAACGAATAAATCAAATTGCAAATATATTATGCTATAATGAACCATTAGACATCTTTGTTTCAGAGAGCACGCGGCATCTGTGACACCCAACACCTGGCTGCTGAGCTTCAGCATGTCAAGCACGTACTACAGGATAATAAACTGAAAGTACCACGGCTTTGACACAGAAAACGCAATAAACCAACCACAGTCGAGCGCCAACCTGCTGTACTTCCATATATGAAAGGTGTCACTGACAAGATTGGATATATCTTAAAGCGAGCTTCAATCAACACTTACTTCAAGCCGCCGAAGAAGATCAACCAATTTTTACGACCTGTCAAGTGCAACGTATCCCTTCAAGATGCAGGCGTGTACAAACTGGACTGCGACTGTGGGCTCTCTTACATCGGGCAAACAAAGAGAAGTGTAGGAACCCGTGTTAAGAACATATAGCCGACGTCAAGCATAGGCGCGAAAATAAGTCTGCAGTATACGAACATTCCCTAGAGGGGCCCAACCATTACATCAGATTTGATAAACCACAAATATTCGTTAGAGAACAACGATTCATCCCTAGGATGATACGCGAGGCTATTGAAATTAAAAAAAACATCCTAATTTTAATAGAGAAGATGGTTGGAATCTACCACCAGCCTGGGATCCCATCATACAAAATATTAAATCCCAGCCCCGACACCATACTGCCAGACCAAAAGATACTGTAAGCTCTTTCTGCGTAAAACGGAACGCACCTGATTAAATTTAAATGAGGGTATACAAGCTACCAACTAATTATGAGATGACCAACACCTCAGTCTCCCTGTGACCACGGACCCTGCAAAGGGTTCGAAACGTCAGGATAACATTAAATAAGTAATGTGTAAAATAAACGCGAGTAGATCCGTAAAAGTTGTTTCATTTCAACATTAGACATATTTTTCTAAAACCTTTCAAATACCCCATTGATAGGTATTGGCCTAATCACCAGATTTAGATTTAAATATATTAATATAATGGCAGCTGTTGCAACACAATATATTTACTAGAACCTAATGTATGTTTATAAAAATATTGAAACTTTTTCTAAAAACAGTGATATTCACAATGTAAACACCAGAAATAAAAACAAACTAGCAGTACCTTATACTAGGCCCCACAAAGTAAATTAGATAATAATAAATAATAATAATAAAACACTTATTCGGCTTTTCAACACAATAAAGACATGAAAAAAAGTATCACAAAAGTTATAAAAAAACTTAAAATGAAGAAAAAAAGAGTTACATTTTACAATTTATCAATAACAAAAATAAACAGAAATAAATAAATACACTAAAAGCCGAATGGGCTGACCAGCTCAGCTAGCTAGAGGCCTGTGTGTAAGTTTTTACAATAAAGTTCCAAGTAATATCCAAAAACTTGATGTTAATAAATTTAAAATCGCTATTAAAGAAAAGCTTTATAAAAAAGCTTATTATAAAGTGTCTGATTTCATTGAAGACAAAACAGCATGGGTTTAAAATGCTCCAATCACTCCAACAGGTATTTCTAAAATAAAATATAGTTAAGGTTTTCTAAACTTGTATAACTTGGTAACGGCATATAATTTTGTAAATGTCGCCACATAATAAGTTAAAGCTGTGGAGTTTCTTGCGCCCATTCTTCTCCACATCTAAAAAAAGACGTCCTGAATGGGTAGTAGGTAAAAACAATTATGGACGATTCAAAAGCACTTTTCTAAAGTTTATTTGAATAAAGAATATTTGACTTTGACTTGACCAAACTTGCCAAATGCGGGTTGGTGATCACAAACCCGGGCTATGCATCGGATAATCTGAAACACACTATCCCCGAAGGAATTAAACTCAGGACCTCAGGATCTCAAGCCGAGAGTTTTGTCACTCTGCCACTGAGGCGTTCGACAGATAGGATAAGATATATAAATATGTAACCACCCATCTTATAAATCATGAAAAGACGCGGCTTGTATCATAATGAAATAAACACCTAAGTAATCTGACAGATTAAATTCGAAAAGTTTATATTTAATCGGATTTCACTAATCCTTGTGAAACGTAATTCCAGTTGCAAGATTTTCATAATATTCGTTAAGATGGCGACTTTTTATATATTTCTTTATTCTTTTCGCGTTTCCAATTATCAATATCTCTAAATATCAGAAGAACATTAAAAAGCTTCAAAGAAAATTTGTTAAGGGTAAGTTTAAAATGTTTTAGTTAATATAATAAGCTTTCGGTTACCCTTGTAACCGAAACATTATTTTATCTTGGAGCTTATTTTTGTTTATTTGTAAGACATCGTCCTACGTCTTACAAATAAATAAAAAATAAGCTTACAATAGTTATTCCGTGTTTTGTCTCTTATTATAATTCGAAATGACGCTTACACAACAGGAACAAAACAAAATAATAAAAAATAAAAAAAAATCTTGTCACAAGCGGGAATTGAACCCACTGTGATGATGAATTTGCACAACAACATCAAATAAAAGCATCAACTAATCATTATGGTAGTTATCACATCTAACCCAAAAAAATTGAAATAATATAAATTTTTATTCTGCTCATAGAGTCACTTAAAATACGTTTCAGAATGTTACATCAATTTGCGAAACAACGTTATAATATATTGTCATGTACTAAAAGTAAAAGAAACATAACTTTAGACAAAATAAAATAAATAACAAATTAAAAATTAAATTACAGAGTTCTAAGTGGTATTTTTTTTAATAGTTACTTTTTTAACATTTTAAAACTAGATACACAATATTTAATCTTTCTCCGTACAAGCAACTTCAAGATACATAATTATTTAATTTACTAGTATAATTATCCAAAGGAAAAGCTTCCCCTTAACATAAATGAGGATTTAAGAGCGACTCGACGGAAGACATCAATTTTTACAGTTAATCCTGAGAGACGACTCAATGGAGTTCGGGGAAAAGTATTCTATCTCCATTTTGTAGGCACAACAACAGCATAGTTAGTGAAATGGTTCTTCGAAATAATAAGTGTTTGATCCCGGAAGGAGCAATGGTCTTAAACAGTCTATCTAACCTCTTCATAAGACTATCTGACTCACAGTAACATCATCCCATTAATTTTGAAAACAAAAATGGCACTTGACAATAGAACTTTTAAAAGAGGAATTGGGCCCACAACTATCTGGTATCAAGATATTGGTAACCACCTCTGTGGTCTAGAGGTCCATCGGTCTCAGGGTTCGATTCCCAGCGGTTGGTACTGTAGGGCTTTTAAATAATAACGCAAAAATAACTGGAATTATGTATTATCGAGAGACCACTTACAATATCCTAGCTCGCTGTCTAGCAAACAATCTCTTGTTTTCTTCTTTTTCTTTCTTGACTTTTTCTAACGTTCTACTTTTAAAACTCAGGCCGCGCCCTGTGCCATAGAGCTTTCCAAAGAAAGGAGTTCCGATCACTACAGTACACACGCTTACACTACACATTAGGCTACCACGAACCGTCAAATATCGTTGAACATTTATTGAAGAAATTTGTCAGTTTTTTATAGGGTAACATGCAAGCGTCTGCATATGTTTGTGTACTCGGTTTGGTTGGTGGTGGGATTTGTTTCTCCGCCTGGCTACCTACCACCATCATATCAAAATAAGTTACCATAACATCAATGTTAATGGCATTGTTGTTTCGGCAGCTGGAGATAAGATGAGCGATAAGAATTCCGGGTGAAGTGCGCTTCCACCTGGGCCTTATCATCACTTAACACCGGGTGAGAGGAAGGCCAAGTGCTCACCCGTCCATTAGTCCATGCCCGTACCGAGTAAGTCTAGTGCGAGTATTATTCACCATTTAATCACATTGACATTGACACAAGACGTAGAAAGACGCAACGTTTCGCTAGGGACCAATGTGAGGCTGGTGCGCACTCTCGTGTCCTCCATTTTCTCATACGATGCTGACACATGGACTCTGAAAGCAGCCGACCGTAGCCGCATTGATGCATTCGAAATGTGGTGCTGGAAGAGAATGCTGCGGATACCTTAGACGGCTCATCGGACACGTGTCGATTCTAAAACAGGTGAAGATGAAATCGAGGCTCTCATCCGTATGCCTCTTAAGAATCTTAGAGTACTTCGGTCACATTGCCAGGAGAAGTGGTAACAATTTAGAGAAATTAGTTGTCACCGGCAAAATAGAAGGAAGGAAAGCTCGTGGTCGCAGCCCGATGCATTGGTCCGATCAAATCCGTACCGCATCGGACACCTCTGTGCATGATGCTCTGCACGTCGCCAGCAACCGGACGAAATGGCTATCATCAAGCGTCACATACATGGTGAAGGAGGTCACGACCCTCAGTAATGAGGATAACGATCCACGGAGGAGGAAGGATCACATTGACGAAAACATGAATAAAAGCAGCATCCCCAGGAAGTAGCAGCTGCTAATGCCTTGACGTCTATGCTTGCTAGTTATGTTACGTGCTACGTCAGTAATGACATCATCATCAACACCAGCATATTTTATATCCCCACGGCTGGGACACGAGCCTGCCCTCTGGGTGGAAACATCAGGAAGAACGGGCCATAAACCACCACGCGGGCCCAATGCGAGTTGATGATTGACGACTGCTAATGCAGCTGGGACCAACGGCTTTACGTGCCTACTAAAGCACAGAAGAACTTGATATGATACATTTTTGGTCACCCATCCGATGACCGGCCTTTTCGAAAGTTGTTTGACTCTAGCAATCGCAAACTTACCTTAACGTACTTTCCTACTTACCTATACTCACACCAATTATCTAGCCCAAGAGAAGCTTCGATAAGAAACTCGTTAAAATGGTACTAGACAACGGATAAACATACTTAAAATACTTAAATACATACTTATTATACATGGAAAACACCCAGACCCGAGACAATTTAGAAAAACGTTAATATCTAAATTGACCCGACCGGGGATCGAACCCGGGACCTCAGAGATGGCGACACCATGAAAACCGGTGTACAAAAACCACTCGACCAAGGAGGTCGTCAAGGTCAAGGTCTGCTTACACTGCGTTTTCCGGTGCGCGGCCGCTACTCAAGATGGCTGACAATGAGCTCCTCAGTAATTATCATTTACTTACAGTCTGATACTTTATAATAATAATAATAATAAGGAGGAGGAGTCAGGAGGTTCCTCACTCTGCAGCCCTGACCACCGGTAGTTTGGGCCCTGCCCCGCTGCTGGCGGTACTCTAGGATTAGGTTTTTTATAATGTTTTATTGTTTTTATATTAAAAAATTGTAAAAATCTAGTTTAAAAAAAATAAAGAGTATAATAATAATATTAAACTAATAATAATGATAAATACTCTAATCAATACCTTGTAAACTTTATTGGTAGATATGCACTATTTATGTAATTAACTTATTGAATGCAATTTTATGGTTTTTTATTTTATTTATTAATGCAATGTCCGCTGAACTTGCCCGAATTATCATGACTGAATGTAAAATAATTTGTTTTTTTAAAAATAACTAAGCGCCCACCTATGTAAACGACCAGATTTGCAACACCCTATAAACAGGGTCCATGTACCTATTACTAAGATTTTAGCCCTAAGTCTAATGTTTGTAGTTACATGTGCAATATATGAATAAATAAATAAATGTGCTGATAATACCTAGATAATGTACCTGGAACTCCAGTCCATGTTTTTCCCGGCAGTAGTCCTTGATGCGAGGGTAGCATTTGGCCATCAATGTGTTTCTCTCCATTGTGGTATCTGAAATAGGATAAAGAACATTTACGTGATAGAGGCACACATCGCTAAATCGAATTTAATTGGAATTTTACTCTGTGTATTTTTTTTATTTATATTGTAATGTTTTTGTTTTGTTTATATAATTTTTAACGCAAATTTTGTTGCGGTTTCCACGAGCAGGATCCGAACCCGCACATATGTCGTAGGTATGTCAGAGGGGTGCGGGTTCGGATCCTGATCGTGGAAATTTTTCCAACATTTGTGTTTTTGTAATTTTTTATTTATTTTACTCTACTCTATTAACGCCTCGGTAGATTAGTGGCAAAGCGCTGGGCCCGATACCCAAAGGTGCCGGGTTCAATTCCCGAGCCAAGTCAAGTCAGTCTTTCGGATGTTTCGATGCATAGCCCTGGTTTGTGATCACCAGCCCGCATTTGGCAGGCGGTGGTTATTAAACCATTACCCATCAGTTGTATCTAGTGATGACTTGATTTCAATGATAGCCTTTGCCCAGCAGTGGGACATATAGGCTAACTACTTAATCTTTTTTTGGAGTAACTTTTTATGTCGTTCCGTTCGTGAATGTTTTGATATAGCAAGGTAAGTGCAAAAAAAAACGCTTCGCATAATCCCGGATCGCGGTGAAGCACGCGAAACGTATGAAGCTACTAAGTTTGTGGCCAATTTCCTCTTTTTTACTTGGAACTTATTACCAAGTTGCGTGTCGGCATACTGTGTGATGTCAACTCCCATCTTTCAGTGATTTCTTTAGTTGGTGATAGGTATATAGCTTATTTCGGTTTTATATCGAGATAGGTATATTATACCTTATATACCTATCCTATTGACGACCTCCGTAGCCAAGTGGCCAAATGGCTTGCACGCCGGACTTTCCCGGGTTCGTTTCCCGGTCGGGTCAATGTCGAAAACGAACTTTTCGATATTGTGTCGGATCGGGTGGTTGTGGTACCGTTGTTGTATCTGATTTCCATAAAACGAGTGCTTAAGCTGTTTACCTTGGGATCAGAACAAAGTATGTGATGTTGTCTTCTTTTTTATATAATATATACGTTTTCGACATTGACCCGACCGGGAATCGAACCCGGGAAAGTCCGGCGTGCAAGCCATTTGGCCTTTTGGCTACGGAGGTCGTCAATAAGATATGTATATAAGGTATCATATATCTTGATACATCTATCTATCTATCTATCTATTGGTAAGACGTGAAGAAAATACTTTTTACATACCCCTTTTTAAGCACATAGCGCGCACACAACAATTGGCATTGTTGAAAGATATAATACATATAAATAGTTATGAAGTATGTAGTAGGTAGTATAGCATTGTATAAACATTACATTTTGTGAGGAAAGGAACAGTCGAATTTCGACCACGCGCGACCGACTAGTGTAGATAAAATATATAAGTTATTAAATAAAAAAGCAGATAAGTAATTAATTTGTATAAATATAATACCTCAGTGGTATCAATAAGTAGGCCGTAATAAAACCGTAATAATATTACGGTTTTATTGGAAAAACTGTGAATTCGAAGTTTGTGCGCAATATCAAATCAAATTATATTCTGTAACATCAATCAATACCATGTCCTTAATCAAATATTAAAAAGCTCATTATGTAAAACTTTTGACTCTAGTTTACAAAAACAATATATGATAAAAAACACAACAACTTTTTGCAGAAACAAAAGACTGTCTACCTCAGAACCGATGAAATAGGTTTTTCTCTTTTACAGATTAAGTAATGATTTGAAAATGGAACAGCCAGTAGCTTGTACGTAGAGAGACAATGTAGGCCGGCACTCCTTGCCGCACCCCACGGTGAGCCATGACGGCGCGACACGCGAACTGAACTGAAAACGCCCAATCATTGTAATGAAAACTGACGCTGGCTGGTAAAATGTTAGCTGTGGACTAGCCATTTGCGGGTTGTTCCATTTTTGAAATACTGAATTCGTAAATTGAAATTTGATTTTGGAGCAATATTTTGAGAAGCGATTAGTTAGTATTAATAGTCTCGTCGTCTTTTCTTAACCAGTGTCAAAGAGAAAAGATGAATGAGGAAAATATTGAATTTTTCTACCTATAAGTATTTAGACCGCTTGTGTAAGCATATATAGGTTTTTTTAGTGGCTTTGTGTGCTTTGCATGTTTAGCCTTTGTCAAAATTAGGACAAGATTGAGAACAGACTTAAATTTTCCCTTATATAATAATAAAATATATTACCTAAACCCGTTGAGTTTCAGTAAAGATGTGAGAATTTACTAAGATCTCTTGGGAGACTTTGAATAGTGACTATGCACTGTATAATTTCATTTTCCACTACTGCATGAGTGATTTTCACGAACACAAACTTAGACGCTGTTAATTTCGCAACTACTAAAAGAGATATTTTAGAATATAAAACCAAACCAGGTACATACAGGATTCTGCAGTATCCAAACCGAACCAGTTCTGACAGGAAAACAGCTAGTTGCGAGTTCAGCATGAAGATGAGTCGGGACCGATTTGGGTCAAAACTTTAAGGCAACGCATTGGAAATTTACGTGGCGGGGATGTTGATTTTTCCCAACAATTACAAAACATATAAAAGTGATATTTAATGACATGATTTTTCATTTAATTGACTTCATTTTGCTAGTTGCAGAAACACGATTTGTCAACTTTTATAACAGAGAAAAAAATATCAAAGTAACCTCTTTTAAAATATAGATTTGCATTTTACAGGCTAACCAGAAGGCTAACCAGTCTAAACACACACTTCAATATTGTAGTTAGTTTTTTTTAAATAATTTGTAGTTTTAATTTGAAGGAAAAAAAAACAGTTTTTCTTATGGTACGGGGCGCAAACGCTCATATCAAAATGTGTGGGATTTATTGTTTAGCGGTGCGTCGCCATAACAGACTTTTTTGTAAGGTATGCAATTTTGTTAATATGTTTTTTTCGTCTTTTTTTTTTCCTTTTCCCCAAGGAGTATAGAGCTATTGTTTTCTCTTTTTCAAATACTCTAGTCGCTGACGTAGGCTGATAGGTTAACTATTTGCCGCGGGTCATAGATTAACCTCTGTGCACCTCCTTTGTGCGTCAGAGTGTATTGCACTAATTTAAATTTGTATAAGAGTCGCTCGGTAGTAGAGTGGTTGAGCGCTCGATCTGATAACCGGAGGTCTTGGATTCAATTCTCAAGTCGGACAAAGAATTTTTCATATCGTATCATATCATATGCATATCCTGGGTTTGTTCATTTGGCAAGCGAGGGGATTAAGCTAATACCCGTCAATTGAAGCGATGCCTTGATTTTATTGATGAAGGCCTTTGCCTAGAGTGAGGCAGAGGTTTAAAGGCTATTAATTTTGTTTATAAGAGTCGACTAGTTTTAAATAAGTATAGCAATATGGTTTACTAGCGGCCGCTCGCGGTTTCACCCGCGTGGTTCCCGTTCCCGTGGGAATATCGGGATAAAAACTATCTTATGTGTTAATCCAGGTTATAAACTATCTGTATGCCGAATTTCATCCAAATCCATTCAGTAGTTTTTACGTGAAAGAGTAACAAACATCCATCCATACTAACAAACTTTCGCGTTTATAATATTAGTAAGATTGAGAGTTGTGACACAATGAAAAAGAAGAAAGAATAGAAAAATACATTAAAATTATTTTATAGATTTGAGAAGCCAAAAAAATTTGTTAAACATTTTTTATCTCAAAAATTATCTATCTACAGGGTGGTGATTTTTAAATCTCACATCAGGTGATTTAGAAATTGAAAGTGACATGAAACAATAGGAAATATTATATTTTGTGCATTATTTACAATTTGATTGATAAGATAAAAATATCGTCCGAGATCGACAGAAATGACAGGAATTAAAAGGAGCACTCGTGAATTGATATCGAAGCGTGAGAATTAGTCACCAATTCAAAAAGTCCCGTATTTTCTTTATTTCAAAGTACAATCACCACAAGGCAGTTCTCGCAGCTGACTGTACTTTGGAATGGAATGTTTCTAACACGCACAGTGCCGCCACAAAATAAGAAGGGCCCAGAAGGTAAGCTTGTAATACATACCGCCTCTATGGTCTAGTGGCTAACACCCAGAGGTCCCGGGTTCCCAGCGGGGGGTACATGTTTGTGTACTCGGTTTGGTTGGTGGTAGGGCTTGTTTGTCCGCCTGGCTAGCTACCACCACCTTATCTAAATATGTCGCCATAACATCAATGTTTGTTGCATTGTTGTGTTCCGGCAGCTAGAGATAAGATAGCCAGTGCCTCACTAGGAACCTTAGTTCCCGGGAGAAGTGCGCTTCCATCATTGGCCTTATCATCACTTTACATCAGGTGAGATCAAGGCACTGTGCTTAACCGTAAAATATAAAAAAAAAACGATCAAGCTTCTCCTTGCTTCAGAAGGACCTACATACAGCATGAGATCCTTAAAGCAAGGTGTGAAGAAGAAACTTGCGGGTCGGCAAGGAGGCACAATCCTTTTCTTTAATAGGAGTGAGTTTGCTGATTGCCTCAAACGGCATTTTCAGCTTCACCGGGCTTGTTTGGGGGCGGCGGGAAACTTAAAGGGTTCCCCAAGCCGTGTGAAACGAATCACCTTCGGAGGTTTTCTAGAGGGAACGGCATCACGCACTAGTGCGTGTCCCCGTGCCCTCTAGATTCTCCGAAGGGTTCAGATCGGATCGGTGGCACAATCTACTAAACTGTCTTCGCATTTTCAATGTTGTAATTTATTTTTTTTATTTTTTTATTGATTGGATTTGAGGACCTTGACGACTTCCTTGGTCGAGTGGTTTGTACACCAGTTTTCATGGTGTCGCCATCTCTGAGGTCCCGGGTTCGATCCCCGGTCGGGTCAATTTAGAAATTTTTGTTTTTCTAAATTGTTTCGGGTCTGGGTGTTCTCTATGTATAATAAGTATGTATTTAAGTATTTTAAGTATGTTTATCCGTTGTCTAGTAACCATTTAACGAGTTTCATAACGAAGCTTCTCTTGGGCTAGATAATTGGTGTGAGTGTAGGAAAGTTTATAAAGTTTATTTTATAGTTTCGACGTCATTATGTGCCTGTGAAGAAGTAAATAAGAGATTTGACTTTGATTTTGACATGTGGACTCCGTTTCCGGCTTTACATCAGGTTTTGCCTACTATTCGAAAAAAATATGTTGAGTCGTTGGTCTCGGTTGTTACCAACTTAAGGCAATATACGATGTTGTTCATAGAGGTGCGAGACGGGAAGAGTGGCGGTGCCCGCCGCTGAGCCCGCGGCGAATCCTCAAGCGTGCAGCAAAGCACGCGGCGGCATCGCTTTTTATCACATTTTTACACAGAATTTTCTTCTAAGAAAAAGTCAATCATATCGTAGTCCATTGTGACGGTGACTACGTCTGCGTTATGCGATTTCCAAATAAGACTGGCAGAAGGTTCCCGCCGCGGGCATCGCTTCATCGAGAATTGCCGCTCCCGCGTGTGACGCGTCGTTGCCATCCGCGAGCTCGGCCACAAAACACGCTCCATTTCAAGCAAACGCGTGAAAAACCGCTTCTCCATAGATGCACTTATACAACGCCATATATTATGTTTGAATTAAGTGCGTAATTTTAAATTAATTGTAATTTAAAAAAAAAGTGCGGGTTGCGCCGCCAATCGCAACGCGCGACGCCCCGCGCCTCCGTAAATGAAGCCTTAGGCCTACTATCCACGGAGGCGTAACTTCATCGACGCTTCAAAATACGCCAAACAGCTTAAGCAGCCCAGCGTACTGATCTCTGTCTATGAGGCGTATCGCAAACGTACGTTGTCAATAATTTGTGAGAATTCTAGTATCTGAATCCTAATTAAAAAATGCTACTATGATATTGATGAATTCTTTAATGATAAAATAAAATAATAATAACAATAATGATGATAATACACACATAGTTGTATTACAAAAAATACATATTTGAATTATAACTAACTTATTTATTTATGAACAACATGTTTTACTCTAAACTAACAATATATGAAGATCCTTGAATTTTAAATTAATGTATATTATTTCAATTTTTGCATTCAAAATTTTAATGTACCTAGCTACAAGATAATTTCCACTACAGAAAGTCAGCCAGTATCAGGAAAGCTCAGGTGGGGGAGGAAAATTAATGAAAAATATTGAAATTTAACTGTAGTACATAAGTTTACTCCCTCTGTTATTGTTATGCCCTTACGGGGCGCTACATTGTTTATTTTGACACCTTGTACCTATTTATTTTATTACTATGTACACCAATGTGGCATGCAATAAATAATTTTGAATTTGAATTTGAATTTGAACAAATTTCGCAGCCGTTCCCGCCATTTTTTACATTAATAAACACGTGTGTTCACTCTTTAGCCCCGGCGTATAACATGCGGTACGGTAGGCGTTATGACGCATGCATGCAGCGAAGCGAGCGCGACGTGGCCGCTCCGTCGACAGAGAAGCATAGTTTTGTATGTAAGCTGCAAACAGGCGTACACTAAGCGTATAATGACGGATACGCGTCTGTGAAGCTACGCCTCCGTGGTAGTAGGCCTTAGTGTCTGCGAGAGCTATGTTGTCTGTGTGCGTTGTTCGACGCGTTCGTATGAAGCTGGTCTTCTGCAGTCTCTCTATCTTGTGGTGCCGCGCGCCAGGAGACGACCTACTTCGTGTTGCGACACCCGCCGCATGGTGACTGTATTGCGGCTGATGTCTTGGCGCAAACGTCATTCCTTCCCCCAACTCGACCCTCAAAATGCTTACTACACATTCACAAAGGTTCTACTTTTTAGGGTTCCGTACACAAAGGGTAAAACGGGAATCCTATTACTGAGACTACGCTGTCCGTCCGTCTGTCTGTCCGTCTGTCATCAGGCTGTATCTCATGACAGTTGAAATTTTGACAGATGATGTATTTCTGTTGCCGCTATAAATAACAACAAATACTAAAAAAACAGAATAAAATAAATATTTAAGGGGCTCCCATTTCAACAGACATAATTTTTTTGCCGTTTTTATTTAGGTAATGGTACGGAACCCTTCGTGCGCGTGTCCGACTCGCACTTGGTCGGTTTTTTTTAAATTGAAGAGTAGGCAAATGACTCCGCCTTACTTTCCTGATGTTAAGACGACACCTTGATTTGTGAACACTCAAAAAGGCTGATCCTTACAAGCTCTGTCATAAGGTCGAAAATACGTAATAACAGAATCTAAAAAATAATATTTAAAAAATGATATTGGTTTTAGTTACCAAAATATGCAGCAACTGAATTACGAATATTGATGATATCAGTGTATTTTAGTGGTTTTCAAGCATATAAATTAAGTAATTTAGTTGTAATTTCAACAATAGTGATTTTAGTGGTGTTTTCGTAAATAATTATCATCGAGTCAAAATTAAACAATCGTGTATTTGAGTTAACAAATTCAAGATAAAGACATGTATTTACCCATATCAACATATCAGATTCGTTAGAGTAATTCTTAAAGTATTCGACGAAAGTTGGTGCATATTTTCAGTGTGTCGCCTTAAGGGTGCGCCGTCCGTAAGTGACAAGTGTCATATGTTTTATTTGAAATGTCGTCGTTCATATTTATTTGATGCCGCGCGGCCATACTAATTTTGTATGGGGAATTTAAGGTGCTTAATAAAAAAATATTATTTAAATAACCACTTGATGAATCAAAAATGTAGTCTAGCAATTTGTAGTTTATCCATTGATGATTGTTTAGACAAAATCAGAGGTACAATAATTTAGATAAACTATAAGAAATCTACTAAACGCCGCCACTCGTTTTCATGATCTTTGCCCAACTTTAAATGATATTGTAGAAAAAACTATAGCGTGTTATGAATTTATGGTTCTGACAAATTGTAAACACGTTCCCTATGATACTAAATATATATTTTGTTCATTTAATACGATAGTATTTTCAATTATATTTACTTAACCGTAACTGCATTTTTGGCATTTTTTGGTCGGCCCACCCTTAAGGCGACGCGACGCATTGGAAATTTACATGGCGGGATCTTGATTTTTCCCAACAATTACAAAACATATGAAAGTGATATTTGATGACATGATTTTTCATTTAATTAACTTCATTTTGCTAGTTGCAGTAACACGGTCAACTTATATAACAAAGAAAAAAATATTAAAGTAACCTCTTTTAAAACATAGATTCGCATTTTACAAGCAAACCAGACCGATTTAGGCATCTAAATTTTCTTAGTAGATTAGTCTTAACACATAATTCAATATGCTAGTTCATTTTTTTAAAATAATTTGTAGTTTTAATCTGAAGGAAAAAAAAACAGTTTTTCTTATTGTACGGGGCGCAAACGCTCCGTATTAGATTAATTGTTTAGCGGTGCGTCGCCGAGTCTAGATACACTTTTAAACTTTCGCGTTCCATAGTTAAACAAATTTAAACGGGGATTAAAGCAAACTAATTATTAAAAAGGTATCATACCTTCTTTATACCCGAAGAGAAGGTATGATACCTTTTTACTAATTAGTTTGCGTTAATCTCCGTTTAAATTTGTTTAACGGAGTCTAGATGTTCCACAGTTTGGAGCAAGATGGTTTTTTTTTCTATAGAGAGAGTTGGCTGATAGCCTCAAACGGCATTATCAGCTTCACCGGGCTTTTTTGGGGGCGTCGAGAAACTTAAAGGGTTCCCCAAGCCGTGTGAAACGAATCACCTTCGGAGGTTTTCTAGAGGGAACGGCATCACGCACTAGTGCGTGTCCCCGTGCCCTCTAGATTCTCCGAAGGGTTCAGATCGGATCGGTGGCACAATCTACTAAACTGTCTTCGCATTTTCAATGTTGTAATTTATTTTTTTTATTTTTTTATTGATTGGATTTGAGGACCTTGACGACTTCCTTGGTCGAGTGGTTTGTACACCAGTTTTCATGGTGTCGCCATCTCTGAGGTCCCGGGTTCGATCCCCGGTTGGGTCAATTTAGAAATTTTTGTTTTTCTAAATTGTTTCGGGTCTGGGTGTTTTCTATGTATAATAAGTATGTATTTAAGTATTTTAAGTATGTTTATCCGTTGTCTTTTAACCATTTAACGAGTTTCATAACGAAGCTTCTCTTGGGCTAGATAATTGGTGTGAGTGTAGGAAAGTTTATAAAGTTTATTTTATAGTTTCGACGTCATTATGTGCCTGTGAAGAAGTAAATAAATGATTATCTCAAACGGCATTATCAGCTTCACCGGGCTTTTTTGGGGGCGTCGAGAAACTTAAAGGGTTCCCCAAACCGTGAAAAATGAATCACCTTCGCAGGTTTTCTAGAGGGAACGGCATCACGCACTAATGCGTGTCCCCATGCTCTACTAGATTCTCCGAGGGGTTCGCCTGCCTGCCACTAGTCGTCCTCACCATGCCGACCCCCAATTGGTTCTTCACAACTCGTTGAAAGGACCTCATGTTAGGTCTATTCTGAAGCCGTTTCAACGAAGTTCTCGTTGGAAACCCCGAAAAGCACTTAAAATCGATGTAGATAAACAATTTTGTGATAATAAATATCTAAAGGACATGCGATGCTGAAAATGGTTTTTAATTTGTACGCCAGCCAGTGAGGGGCCGAAGCCACAGTATAAGTAACAAATAGTATTATGAATCTCACATGATTCAAGAAGTTTGTAGGATATTATAATATTATTAAAGTGTTTATTTATTTATTTATTTTATTTAATAGGACAACCGACACAATTAACACTAAATTAAATTAAAGCTGTTTTTGTACAAAAAGGACTTAAGCTAAGTGTCATCTTACTTATAGGCTGCCACGGCATGCAATGTGGACTAAAATATACTATACTAGTGTTGTTGAATGTTTGATAGAATTCTAACTAATTCTATAAATATTTCTAATGTAGGTGTAGTTTACTATTGCATAGTAAACTCGGCGCCTCAGGATAAAGCACGTCTTCGTCTTGGGCGGCTTGAACCCTACGCTTCACTCAGGACTCTAAGTAACTCCCGCGCTTCGCTCGCGAGTTAACTAAATAGCTCCTTCGCTTCGCTTGAGAGTTAACTCGAGTCCTTCGTTACGCTCGGGGTCCAATATGCCACCCGTGACGTACATTACTTACGTGTGTACATAATTAAACAATACTGTTGTTGAATCATAGCTGATGACAAACCAATTATGAGAATCAAATTCAAATGATGACGTTTTCAGATTTTTTGTATTTTATTTGCTAGTGGCATAAGCTATTAGGTACTTGTTTTTAAATTCGTCCATTTAGCCTTCTTCTATGATTGGTCCTATTGTATTGTGCAGTTCAAGAAATGTCACTGTTATGTCAGCGCTCCTGCTCACGTGCGGGATAATTGGTAACCTATTTTTTTGTCGGTGAAAATGAAACGTATGGAATTCTATACAACGCCCACAATCTACAAAAAGTCGGTCACAAATCGATGATAAAACCTTGAAATCAGTCCGATTGTCGGTCTTACAAAACTTCGGTCGTGGACGGGCGCGCTTAATCTTATCTAATTATTGAATTAAACTAATGAAGTTAATGAAAAAAAAAATAGTTTTCTTTAAGTCTCTTCATGCTACTGTTTTCACTCAACTGTGACGTAAGAGTAGGCAGAGAGGGTTTTGAAATGAACAACTTTTAATTAACACCCATTATCAGATAGTGGGCGCGATCGCGGCTCCCAATTTAATTTGTGTCGAATTATGATGGAGGGCTCCTTGATGTGACGAAACGTAATCAGCCGGGGCAACGAAACGCAGTGCCAATTAAAAATGCTTTTAGCAAATAGGTTTTAGTTGGCTACTAGCCTATTTAGATATTTGGAATTTTATCTTCAATACTAGCTGATCCGGCAAACGTTTTTTTGCCAATTATTTTTGGGAATTTGTAGGGTAGAAAAAAAATAACTAAATTATTGTAAGTGTGTGAGGATGTGGTATGAGTGAAAGAGGCATGGAGGGCTGTCAACGATGACGAAATAAAAAAATAATAAAACACTAAGAATTTACTTTTTACTTTGTTATAATTTGAGGAGCTCGATGGCGCAGTGGTTAACGCGCCCGGTCTGCGAGTGCTGAGGTTAAGCAACTTTCTGTAAAAGCCGGTCATTGGATGGGTGACCAAAAATGTATCATGCCGAGCTCCTCCGTGCTTCGGAAGCACCAAAACCGTCGGTCCCGGTTGCATTAGCATTCGTTACTAGCCACCAAACCGTACTGGTCCCACGTGGTGGTTTATGACCCGATCACCCTATGATGTTACGTTCCATAGAGATGGTTCGTGCCCCAGCAGTGGGGACATAAAAATGAGCTGATGATGATGATGATGATGGTCACTAAGAGTAATCTCTTCCAGACAACCTTTGGATGGACAAAAAAGAATTAATGTTAAGAGCGTTTACGCCGCACACTAGCGCCACTAATGAAAAAAAAACATATCTAGTAATTAAAGATAGAAAATCAAATTATGCTCAACAAACTATTTGAATGAAGTAATTTAGCATTTTTACGTCACCTAATAAACACCTGACATGTTATGGTTTAGTTAAATAAGACGTTACGGCCACTTTTAACTATAACGCCATATTTAACTAAACCATAACATGTCAGGTGTTCATTAGGTGACGTAAAAATGCTAAATTACTTCATTCAGATAGTTTGTTGAGCATAATTTGATTTTCTATCTCTAATTACTAGATATGTTTTTTTTCATTAGTGGCGCTAGTGTGCAGCGTAAACGCTCTTAACTTGTATTTCTTTGTTTAGTGTAGGTACCTAGATACGCAAAGTCGATTCTCAATGAGTATATTGCATAAACGTCTCTTAGCAAACTCTATTTCAGCATCATTTAGTTGCACTAAAAACGTTTTAGCGTTAAAGCTATTCAGAACGCATTTAATAACTTCTACGGAAAATTTGTTACACCTGCCATTTTAATAATGAGTACTGCGATTTTGAACTTTAATGTTAGGTCAATAAGAGCTGTGTCGTTTGTGTAATTTTCTGATTTTCTGGTAGTTTAAGCAAGAGATGGCTTCAACCGTAAAATATGAAAATTTTATGTTTTCAAAGTAAATGTAGGTAGGCGTTTATTTGAAAAGCCGTAGTTAAATATAAGTAATATGGATACAACGCTACTTATGGCGGATTCACTACTTATTATTGTTTAACTTTTTTTATCTCAGCCAATCACATGACGCCTCGATGGCCGAGTGGCGAAGCGCTCGGCCCGATACCCGAAGGTCCCGGGTTCAATTCCCAGGTCGGGCAAAGTGTGTTTCGGGATTTGAGCGATGCATAGACCAACCCGCATTTGGCAAGCGTGGTGATTAAGCCATTACCCATTAATTGTAGTAATAACTTGATTTCGATGGTGGAGGCCTTTGTCCAGCAGTGGGACACTCAAAAACTACTGGAACGATTTAAAAAAATATTTTACTATTAGAATGCTACATTAGCGCTGAGTAACATAGGCTATAATAAATAAATAAATAATCTTTTCCTACACTCACTACAATTATCTAGCTCAAGAGAAGCTTCGTTATAAAACTCGTTATATTGTTACTAGACAACTTATATTATACACTTATGTTATATTATACTACTACTAGCGGCCCGCTAGCGACTTCGTCCGTTTGAGTGAACACTCGTATCCTATAGAACCATATGGCAGCGCAGCGCCACCTACCGGCTCCAATTATATGCTTGTTTTATACATAAACCTTCCTCTTGAATCTCTCTATCTATTAAAAAAAACCGCATCAAAATCCGTTGCGTAGTTTTAAAGATCTAAGCATACATACATACATACATACAGCGGGAAGCAACTTTGTTTTATACTATGTAGTGATACTATTACTCAAAAATTGATTAATGATAAATAAATAGAAATATGATTTGTTTGTTTTGTTATCATAGGAACTGTCATAGCGGTACGAAGTCCGCCGGGTCAGCTAGTGACTTATAATTTTACTAGATCTAGTACCCTTAAACCGGAACAGATTTATCCGTGCGGAGACGGAGAAAGAATACTATTCTCCGCCCCTCTCCTCCGGTGGGTGTCGTAAGAGGCGACTAACGGATTTTCGAGCTTCCATATGCTCCACTGCGTGGTAGGGCTTGCCCGTCTGGTTAGTGACCACCGTACGCATGGTGTAAAACCCGTCAAGTGACCGCTTGTCGGTCGCGTTTCGGGATCAGCCAGCGTATAACCAGAGCTCGAGTGGATGTTACTGCGATGCACTTGGTCTGTGGAGGCTTCCGTCAAACCAGTGCCAGGAGGACTTCGTTAACCCGCCGACCAGGGAGACCCGTAGAAACGGCTTTCCCGCTGGCCGCCCGTGGCACAGTACAGGGGCCCAAGCGAGCCTAACCAGCTCGTGAGGCTGCCTCACCATGCCACGCATAATCTCGGGGTGGTCCGTCGTGCCGGTTGGTGACCGGAAGGTGGGGTCCCGGCGGCCATTCCCGGGGGGGTTCGGGGGCCCTTCCGTTCGGCGGGTTAATTATACTCTTCTGTAGGCAGATCCCTGGTGAAACAGGCCGCTGCACTTTGACTATTTGCATCGCGGTAGCATTTCCTCGATTCACGCCTCCCTCCTTTTCTCCACCATGACAGCGCCTCACAATAAAACTGGTCCTACAGCGGTGCACACCCCCACCACAACTATACCGTTTGAGGTCGAGTTCGCTAACATCCGCGGACTCCATGCAAACCTCAATGCCGTCCACCACCATCTTGAGACGGCACGGCCAGCAATGTTGTTTTTGACGGAGACGCAAATAATCTGTCCGGCCGACACCAGCTACCTGCACTATCCGGGCTTTGTGCTTGAAGAATCCTTCAAAGCCAAAGCCGGAGTTTGCTTGTTCGTTCGGACGGATGTTTGCTGTCGCCGTCTGCGCTGTCTGGAGGACCCTTCCTTTTCCCTCCTTGTGGTACACGTCGACTTGGACTCACATAGCCGTGTCTACGTCTGCGTCTACCGATCCCATAATGGCGACATGGAGACAACTCGACTTTTGGACCATCTTAGTCGGGTAGCAGATGATGCGCAGGAGCGGTTTCCATCGGCGGAATTGGTGTTTTTGGGGGACTTCAATGCTCACCACGAGTTGTGGTTAAGTTCCTCCAAAACTGACCATGCTGGTAGAACTGCCCATGCTTTCGCTCTCACGCACGACCTGACTCAACTGGTGAACCAGCCCACCAGGATCCCAGACGTAGTCGATCACGCGCCCTCTTTGTTGGACCTTCTGCTGACGAGTCGCCCAGCTGGCTACCGAGTGGAGGTTCGAGCTCCTTTGGGATCTTCGGATCACTGCTTGGTATCCAGTAAAGTGCCTCTGGCTCCGCTACCGCCTTCAGCGGTATCGAAACGCCAGATTTGGCACTACTCGTCGGCATATTGGGATGGTATGCGGGACTATTTCGCATCCGTTCCTTGGGGGCAGCGCTGCTTCAGTGGGAAGGACCCGACAGCTAGTGCGATTGCAGTTGCTGATGAGATAGTTTTAGGGATGGAATACTATATTCCGCACTCCTATCTCATCAGCAAAGGCAGGCGCAACCGTTGGTTCAACCGCGAGTGTGCCAACGCTGCTGATAACAAGCAGGCGGCATACCGCGCTTGGATCAGGGGTAAAGCTCTTGGGGATCCCGAAACCCGCTCGCTGAAAGCAGCCTATAATAATGCCACCAAGTCCTGCAAAAGAGCTTACATTAAAGCGGATGCCCAGCGCGTTGCACGAGTCGGCCAAGAACTACTGACGCATCCTACGGGCAGCCGTAGCTACTGGCGTCTGGCCAAAGCCGTGCAATCGAACTTCTGCCAACCCTCGCTGCCACCATTGAGATGTCCTGATGGAACTTTAGCTCACAAGCCGCAGGAGAAAGTCGATCTCCTGGCCAAACTCTTTGCGGCTAACTCCCGAGTCGATGACTGCAATGCACAGCCACCTACAATTTCTCACTGTGGCCACACAATGCCCGATTTTAAAATCAGGCAGCGTGACGTCCGTGCGGAGCTGCAGTCAATCGATGTCCGGAAAGCTAATGGTCCTGATGGCATCCCTCCAATAGTCCTAAAAATGTGTGCAGCGGAGTTGTCCCCCGTGTTAACGCGCCTTTACCGTCTCTCGCTCTCTTCAGGTTGTGTGCCGGAATCTTGGAGAGAAGCTAATGTGCAACCGGTCCCCAAAAAAGGAGATCGGTCAGATCCATCGAATTACCGCCCCATAGCCGTAACTTCAGTTTTGTGCAAAGTAATGGAGCGCATTTTAAATAAACAACTTGTCCACTACCTAGAAGAACACTCCATAATTCACGATCGCCAATACGGGTTTCGGCCGAAACGGTCAACGGGTGATCTTCTAGCGTACGTTGCACATCTTTGGGGTGACGCTATTGACAAGCGTGGTGAGTCGGTGGCTGTTAGCCTTGACATAGCCAAGGCTTTTGATCGGGTCTGGCACAAAGCTCTTCTCTCCAAGCTCCCGGCATACGGTCTGCCTGCTCAGTTCTGCAACTGGGTCGCTGGCTTCCTGCATGAGCGCAAAATTCGTGTTATATCTGATGGATGCGCTTCGCGGCTCATGTCAGTGAACGCTGGTGTCCCTCAGGGGTCCGTTCTATCTCCCACGCTGTTCCTTCTGCATATCAATGATATGCTTCCACTTGGAAATATTCATTGCTATGCAGATGATAGTACGGTCCATGGAGGATATAACGGTCACCCAGCGGCTGGGCGGGTCGAAACCGAAGTGAATCGAGTTAATCTTGTCATTGAGCTCAATCGGGTATTGGACCTCATATCTAATTGGGGCACCAATAATCTGGTTGAGTTCAATGCCAAGAAAACACAGGTGTGCGCGTTCACGGCAAAAAAGTCACCATTCCTTCCCCTTCCATCTCTTCAGGGTACATCTCTGAGCCTGCAGAGCAGTATCAACATGCTCGGTATGACGATACGCTGCGATCTAAACCAAAGGGACTACATCGAAGCCGTGATCAAAACAGCCTCACGAAAACTCGGAATTCTGAACAGAGTGCGGCGATTCTTTACGCCGGACCAGTTGTGCCTTTTGTACAAGACACAGGTACGGTCTTGCGTGGAGTATTGCTCGCACATCTGGGATGGTTCCGCTAAGTACCTTCTCGATGCCTTGGACAGATTGCAGCGTCGCGCTGAACGCATTATCGGCAATGCAGAAGTGGTAAATACTCTCGAATCTCTGCAATTACGTAGAGACGTTGCGTCACTCAGCGTGTTTTACCGCTTATACCATGGCGAGTGCTCTGAAGAGCTCTTTGACCCACCTTCTCCCTTTCTTCATAGGAGTACACGTGCTGCTCTTAGGAGTCACCGATTCACTGTCTCAAGTATCCCATCACGCACAAAGAAATTTAGTGACTCGTTTCTTTGTCGCACCTCCAAAAGATGGAATAGTCTACCAGCACACGTTTTCCCTCCTTCCTATGATATGGGGTCCTTCAAGAGAGGCGTGAAGAAGCACCTTGTGGGCCGGCAGAGTGAAGTTAACTGATGCTACGTTTGTTTCCACGCTGCACCAGTTGTCTTCGCGTCTGGACTTCATTTCCACTTAACATCAGGTGGGATGGAGTCATTTGCCGAGCTAAGTATAAAAAAAAAAAAAAAAAAAAAAAGACAAAACAATGCTGCTTTGTGGCAGAAACATGTATTTATAGGGCATCAGCCACGATAACGAGCGTCTTCTAGTTCATTGCGCGTTAAACTACAGCAGTCATAGTATACTGTGATAGAAAGAACGCAATAGACTAGAAATCCGTTTGCCGCGTCAGCGGTAATGGCCGAACGGTAAAGGTTATGAGGTCACATAAATGAAACAAAAGGAGCTTGATGGCGCAGTGGTTAACGCGCCGGGTCTGCGATTGCTAAGGTTACGCAACTTTCGCAAAGGCCGGATCATCATCGGTCATCGAATGGGTGACCAAAAATATATCATCTCGAGCTCCTCCATGCTTCGGAAGGTACGTACAGCCGTTGGTCCCGGCTGCATTAGCAGTCGTTAACAACCACGAATCCGCACTGGTCCGCGTGGTCGTTTATGACCCGTTCTCCCCATCCATCCATAGGGAAGGCTCGTGCCCCAGAAGTGAGGACATAAAATGAGCTGATGATGAATGAAACAATCGTCCAGCACCATAAAACGTGCAGTTTCTCGCATCCATTCTTCTCCACAGCTAAAACCGATCCGATTCGAAACCCTCGGAGAATCTAGTAGAAAACGGGTACACTCACTAGTGCGTGATGACATTCCCTCTAAAAAAACTCTTTTTTTTTATGGTAAAAGGAGGCCAACGAGCAGGCGGGTCACCTAATGGAAAGCAATCACCGCCGCCCATGGACACCCGCAAAACCAAAGTAATCGCGGATGCGTTGCCGACCTTGAGGAAGGAGTTAGATCTTGAGGAGGGAGTAGGAATTGGGAGGGAGGAGGGGTGAGCGATGGGCCTCCGGTACTCTGATGGTGTTACGATCACACGACTTGAGGAACCCTTTAAGTCTCTCGCCGCCCCAAAAAAGTCCGGTGACGCTGAAAATGCAGTCTAAGGGAATCAGCGAACATTCCAAAAAAAAAAACAAAAAAAGACGTACCCATTCATGACGTCTTTTTTTTTGACGAAAATGTTTAATGAATTCAAAAGTTAAAGTTTATTTCCATAAAACATTTTAATTTTGACTTTGATTTTGATCCAGTCAGACTTTAGGTTTATAATTATGAAAAAAACCCGACTGCTAAAACAACGATATAAAAAACAATTATATACTCGTAAAAACGGGACTAACATAAAAAATAACTGTAAAACTAAAAATAAAACAAGCGATCCCAGAATTCCATTTGAGCAATGTTGAATGCAACGTGAAATATTTCCTTGTCCGATACCTATACTTAAATAATCTATACTAATATTATAAAGCTGAAGAGTTTGTTTGTTTGTTTGTTTGTTTGTTTGTTTGTTTGAACGCGCTAATCTCAGGAACTACTGGTTCGAATTGAATAATTCTTTTTGTGTTGGATAGTCCATTTATCGAGGAAGGCTTTAGGCTATATAACATCACGCTGCGACCAATAGGAGCGAAGCATCAGTGAAAAATGTTGCAAAAACGGGAAAAGAGCCTAAAAAATTAAAAATGCTGCCGAAAGTCACTATTCCACGCGGACGAAGTCGCGAGCACAGCTAGTAAGATCTATAATAAATGAGTATTTATAAATACTTGAATATTGAATATTGATAGTTGTCGCAGGCGGGGACAATCACCAACCAAGCAAAGAGAGGCGGCCACGGTGATGATTGTCCCCGTCTGCGACGACACCTCATATATGTTAAAATCCGCCATGCCGTTTGGGCTGTAGAGCGTGCCAAAGAAATAGACATAAGTACATACATTATATACATGGCGACCTCCTTGGTCGAGTGGTTTGTTCACCGGTTTTCATGGTGCCGCCATCTCTGAGGTCCCGGGTTCGATCCCCGGTCGGGTCAATTTAGAAATTATTGTTTTTCTAAATTGTCTCGGGTCTGGGTGTTTTCTATGTATAATAAGTATATATTTAAGTATTTTAAGTATGTTTATCTGTTGTCTAGTAACCATATAACGAGTTTCATAACGAAGCTTCTCTTGGGCTGGATAATTGGTGTGAGTAATTAAAATTGATCGATTTGATATACATACATACACTCGAAAACTTAACCCTTCTTCTGACGCAGTCGGGTAAAAAATAGATTGACTTTGCCCTATATTGCTGACTGCTGTAGTACCATTGGATAGTACCATCAATAGTACAGTGACACACTTGTATATCGCTAGTTCCATTTTGACCAGTCAGGCTCTGAACAGATTTCTACCACCAGACCAGAGGGACCTCCTCACATTCTTGCAGCTACAAGTTTTTCTATCAACACTTACCCGTAAAGGTGGAACTGGTGAAGATCCTCACTATCTTCGAGCTCACTGGAGGCAGGGACTTCAAGGAGCCCCCGAAGATCAGGTCGACTGTCTTGTCGTCCATTGTTCAGGAGTCGACAACGGTGGATGTTTCTAGAATCAAAGCAGAAGCATGATGAACGAAGTAAATTCTATATTATTACGTCCCATGCTGAGTTCCTTGCCGGTTCTTCGGCCCGGGTGTAGAAAAGAAACCCCAAAAAATAACACAATTTTTTTTCACGAAATGCCAAAAAGAGCTCATGAAAGGAGATTGAGATCTTTTGGTTTTTAATTATTGTTTTTTTTTTGTAGCTAGATTTCTGTTTTCTAATACCGAAGATTTCTAATAATCACGAAGCGCAGCGTAGCGATTGTCTTGAATTTCGAGGTTATTTTTTTTTATTAGATAACAAAAAACATAAATTACCAAAAAGAAACTCTTTCTATTGTCTAATAATAAAAAAATAATCTTGAAATTCTAGCATATCACGTGACCTACAGGAGAAGGGCAGCTAGTATCCTCAATCATTTTCTCAACTTACTTATTTTGAACTTATTCAAAATTCTAAATTCAAAATTCAAAAATCATTTATTCAGTTTAGGCTACAAGTAGCTCTTGTGAATGTCGCTTTGCCATCGGTTCGTAAGTCTACTCTGGGCGGGAGATCTTGTACTGAGAAGAACCGGCAAGAAACTCAGCAAGTGTCCAGCTCTTTTCCCCCTTACAGCGTCAAAAAAAATATTGGAAAATGCCCATAGCAGGACACTTTCCATCACAAATAAACACAAAAAATGTAGAAGACAACATGTAAAAAAAAACAAAAAAAAAACAAATCTAAGTTATCAAATTTACATCAGGTAAAAGTTTCAATATCCACAATGTCATACAGTACTCTAATAAAAGTCAAAAATTGTTTAAGAAAAACAAAGTCAAACTATAGTAATTAATACTAACAATAAGATAAGTATGCAAGAGCAGACCAGCCTCCACAGGCGGCACCCGTTCACGAGTATGACATATGAATCAGCCATCGCTTCGCTCATTATACATTGTAAACTTATACATTTTGATTGTACTTATCTGTTTGGACGATTATGAGTTATAAACTTTATGGATTTTGGTTATTAATTGTTCTAACCATTACATTTTTTGATTTTAGGTATTTTGAACTTATGCATTGTAAACTTATATATTTAAATTTTATACATTATGACACGTACCCGTTACAATACAAGTTTAAAAAGAAAATTACTAGTTGCAGTAATATCAAACAAGCGTGCCACATTTATTCGTCGTTTATATCCCCCTCGCGGCAGGCATGCTATCACAAATTGTCGTGATGTATCGGTTTGCTGCCTGTCTTTCAGCCTTTCGGGTTTACGCATTGATAACGAGGGCTTTCACTAAATTGCAGGTTAGATAAAAGTAATCTCGCCGCTTAAAATGATTACGGGCGCGGCGGAAGTTTGACGTTAAACTAAAATAATTATTTTTTGGTGTTTTTTACTAATTTGATGGCGGTTTAGTGACGTTTCACTGGCAGAGTGGCAGAGTGCTCGGTCCGATACCCGAAGGTCCCGGGTTCAATTCCTAGGTCGGGCAAAATGTATTTTAGATATTTCGATGCTTATTCCGGGTTTGTGATCACCAACCCGCATGGCAAGCGTGGTGATTAAGCCATTACCCATCAATTGTAGTGATGACTTGATTTCAAAGTTGACTTTACATAACTTTGCTTAGTGATCGTATAACGGGTAAGTACTTTATTGGCCTTCTTCTCACCTGCCCCCCGACCGCCTAACCGATCGTTTAGACTACGCGTATAGTTTATGACGTCATCTTGCCACCTCGCACCGCCTATGAAAGCAATATCAAAACTAAAGGCTAGCTTACGATACTGCTTTCATAGGCGGCACGAAACGACATGATGACGTCATAAACCACACACGAAGTCAAAGCGATCGGTTAGGCGGTCGGGCCCCTGGTCTTACGTGATGCTATGTGATGTGATAGTCTTTGCCGTAAAAAAAATAGAATTTTATACAATAGAATACAATACAATACAATACAATAATCTTACTAGTAAGTTTACTGGATTTTTCGTTTATCTAGCTTGGATGTAGTAAGTATGGGTTATTGTATGACCATGAAATTGCTCTAACACTTTGACAAAAACTTCCATTACAATAAAACTTCGCTAAGGCTCACTGTCAATGACAACGTATCTGTCACTTGGACTTTTAAACAAAAATCTTAGAGCATTAAAAATAGAACTTGTTGTTTTATTAAATGCAAACAAAATTCATTTCTAAGGTGGTAAAGCAATTTCATTGTCGACTATACATTTGCCACAAACTAAGATCGTCACATTTTTGTACACTCCATACATTGAAAATTAAATTTGTCACGCATTAAAAATATGTGTAAGCTCGTCACAAGTCCAAATCAAAATATTACAAAATAGAAGTGTGACTTTACACATATTTTTTTGTGACGAATTTACTTTGTGGCCTAGTACAATAACCTGCAAGTGTACATGCAGAAGTAGCAACAGATGCAAGCGAACATGCAAACCAACCCGAAACCGATATTAAACATGTTCAATACATAAATAACAAAGTCTTGAAATATTAAACTTTGAACCGTTTTCAAAGTTTCAAAACGGGACTGCGAAAATTTGTTGATTTATTTATAATCAGACTCAAACCGGTAATGGGCCGTAAATCTGGGAGCCGCCGATAGATGGCGCTTATCCAACATGTGTCTTACGAGTTTCACGTTTAGTTTACGAGTCACAAACTGTTACTGCCGTGCGGTATTTACGTTTCCTGTACAGTGCTTCTATTTTACAAATGTCTCTCGGTAATCATCGCATTTCCGAATGCAATCGAATATAAATTATAATGTCTATTAGTTATTAGATTTATCATGTACTAGCTATGCTCGCGACTTCGTCCGCGTGGAATAGTGACTTTCGCCAGCATTTTGAATTTTTTAGGCTCTTGTTCCCGTTTTTGCAACATTTTTCACTGATGCTTCGCTCCTATTGGTTGCAGCGTGATGTTATATAGCCTAAAGTCTTCCTCAATAAATGTACTATCCAACACAAAAAGAATTTTTCAATTCGAACCAGTAGTTTTTGAGATTAGCACGTTCAAACAAACAAACTCTTCAGCTTTATAATATTAAAATATAGATATAGATTTTAATTTTGAATAAAGAACTTCGTACTATATTGTTGTTTTGTTTTAATTTTTCATTTGAACTGTATAGAGCTGTAATACTATAAATCTTAAATCAAGGTTCGTGTGACACAAATAGAAATCCGACGACAACAGAAACACGAAGCTTTTGAAAATAGAAGCACATAATGGGCTGAGATATTAATTAAATAGTCAAATGAGTTTATTGGACCTTGGAGTCCAGAACATGGACTTTGAAACATGGATTCTTAGGCTTCTACGCAATTTAATAGTCTACCAGCACACTTTTTCCCATCTTCCTATGACATGGATCCTTTGAACGATGTGTGAAGAGGCACCTTGTGGGCCGGCAGGGTGAGGGTGACTGATGCTGCGTTGTTTTCACGCTGCACCAGTTGTCTTCGCGTTTGTAATAAAACTAATTGTGTAAAATGTAAAGTAAGAAACTAATTTTAAGAAGCTTTTATATCCTGTAAAACTAAGTCTCCCTACGTATCCCAGAACAAATATATTTTCAGGGATATAGTAGATCCCTGAAAATTATTTTTACCTTAAAATTAAGACAAGTTTAGCATAGAGCAATAAATAGACAGATTACCTACTGCCACGGAAAACGAAAGATGATGAACAAAATAATGTGAATTGTTGAATAAAAGTGCGAGAGGAATAAAAACGAGAACTATTTAGTATGAATAGAAGGCTGGCAGCTACCTCTGCCAGCGTATTAGTTTGGCAATCCAAAGGGGCAATGTTGCCAGCATTCTTGGGACCGTTCCCACGAGCCCACAGTTGGACGACATCTTCATTTGTAGGTCTTTAATTTTTAATTTTCTAATTATTTTTCTGTTTTAAGTTAAGTTAAGTAAGCAATATTTCTTTTTGTTGTGTACATAAAACTTCAATTTTTTTTAATGCTAATTGTATTCCAAACTTCTCATTTAATAACGGCCAGAAACTAAATATGAACGTGAATAAAACCATTTGCTTAGTATAAATAAATAAATAATAAATAATAAATAAATAAATTTTCCTACACTCACACCAATTATCTAGCCCAAGAGAAGCTTCGCCATGAAACTCATTATATGGTTACTAGACAACGGATAAACATACTTAAAATACTTAAATACATACTTAATATATATAGAAAACATCCAGATCCGAGACAATTTAGAAAAACAATAATTTCTAAATTGACCCTACCGGGGATCGAACCCGGGACCTCAGAGATGGCGACACCATGAAAACCGGTGTACAAACCACTCGACCAAGGAGGTCGTCAAATAGAAAAAAATAGTCAAAATAGTATGAATGAGAACATCAAACAGCTAGCTCCGATTTGTTGGAGGAAACACTAAAAAAAGGAGGAAAAAGCCCCAGTGCAGGGCACTAGTTTTCGAAAAAAAATAATATAAGATTTCTTTGAAATTTTACTAAATGACAGCTAGGTAGCATGTGGTCCAAAACGAGTTGCTGACCCCTATATCTATGAAAGATGGTGTCGATCTTTGGTTCCTGTCGATTAATGGTACACTACCCTCTAAATTCATTGCTCCTCAAATAAACTTAAATAAAAACAAATGCTGCTAGACGGCAGAAATATAGGCATATTTACATTTTTAGTAAGAACTAGCGGCCCGTCCCGGCTTCGCACGGGTGGACATTTTTTTAATATGGCTTATGTTACTCAGCGCTAATGTAGCATTGTAATGGTGAAAGAATTTTTTAAATCGGTCCAGTAGAGAGTAGTTTGTATGGGAAAAGAAAATTGTTGTTTTTACAATTTTCCTCGTATTTTTTACGTTTTTTCTCTCCATAAGAACCTTCCTCAGACTTCATCAAATACAACAAAAAAAAATCAGCCAAATCGGTTCAGCCGTTCTCGAGTTTTGCGATTAGCAATACATTTAGCGATTCATTTTTATTTATATAGATTAGTTAGTTTTCTGACGTTTTTACGATTTCGACTAAAAGCGTTTTATAAACTTGAACAGGGATGATGAAGATGACAATTAATTCCAAAACATTAACCCCATACAAATAAACAGACAATAAGCTCCTAATAGTTGTCCCTTTTACTCTAATTTGAAATGACGTGTAAATGACAGGAACAAAACACGGAATAACTATTCGGACCTAGTGATGGGTCGCGAGAAAATTATCCAAGTGAGAATATTCTCTAATCGGGAATATTCTAGAATTTTCCTTTTAATTGAGAATATTCTCAGATCAAGGAGAATTTAAGAGAATTTAAAATTGGATAAAGATTTTCGTATTTTTAGAAAAAACATGTGTTCTTTTAGAGGTTTTGAACTACGATGGCAGTATTGTATAAAATAAGTAGGTATCTCAGTTTATTTAGCTAATAATTAGCACAGTACCATTGTTTTTGCCGATAACCTTGCGAGTAAAAAATTATTTTAAGTTTCCACCGCAATATTTTTTATGTACAAACGTTTTGTTTAGTCGCGCTAGTAGCGTAGCATGTCTGCGCCCTCTCCCCGCGCCCCGGCCCGCCAGCCACGCACCGCCGCCATTTTGTTTACATCAGTTAATTCCCTGCCGTCTATCAGCGAAAAAAAATTGTCTGATCTCTCATAATTGGAAAATATTTAATAAGTTACAAACTTTTGCCAAGAAAACCGAGGAACCTAATCCAGGTTTGGGTACCTCCGCCATAAGAGAGACAGAACAGCATTTAAACTCTTCGTAGTTTCGTTCCCACTGTGTATCGTAAAGTAACCCACTTCGAGTAGAAGTTTTCGTATTTCAGATTACATGTTATTAAAATTTCTTGTCACGATTAGTCATTATCATTAAAGTTTTTTTCCTGTTGATTTTGAAGAATTTGAATTATTTAGAGTTGTTAAATCTTGAGATCTTTATTAAAGGTGATTGTTTGAAAATACTGATGTGTCTATTTTATCGCCAAAATGAATTATTAATTTTGCAGGAAATTTAAAAAGAACTTACGAGAATTTTCTTCGAAATATTCTCGAGAATATTCTCGCTTAGAAGAATTTAACCTCAGGAAAGACAATAATTTAAATTTTCCGTGTGAAATATTTGTAAATAAAGCAGAAATGCAATCGCAGTTCCATTAATTTAATCAGATTATTGAGATAGTCATCCAATTTATAAATTCTCTTAAATTCTCTTCCAAAAGAATATTCTCGAGAACTTAACAGCAAAGTTCTCACTGAAAGAACATTCTCGGGAATTTCCCATCACTATTCGGACCATATCCTCTGTTTATTTGTAAGGCCCTAAACGTACACACGACATCACGTAGATAACAACAGCATTGACACAAATCTTGGCCCCCCCGTATTAACAAATAGAGTCTAGCTTTAGAATAGTTATTGCGTGTTTTGTTCCCGTCATGTAAACTTCATTTCAAATTAGAGTAAAAGAGACAAAACATGAAATACAAATATACCTTCTTTATTACCAAAGCTGTGTTACAAGTGGTCTCAAAACACAGGTGTGCAACCAATAAAGCTAGGTTATTTGAGAACATCGTAACAACACAAGATGCATTGACTATGGGTCCCACACTAGGAAAAACTTTTCGTGGGCACCCAATTAAGGTAAACAGGATAACGACAGATCAAACTGAATTAGGTGTGCGAACTTAAAGAGTGATATTGGCATCCCAGACTTTTTTTTTTGAGAAAGATTGCTGATTGCCTCAAACGGCATTTTCAGCATCACCGGGCCTTTTTTGGGGCGGCTAGGTACGTAAAGGGTACTTCAAGCCGTGGGAAACGAATCACCTTCGGAGGTTTTCTAGAGGGAACGGCATCGCACACTTAAAAATGCGTGTCCCCGTGCCTTGCTAGATTCTCCGGAGCGTTCGGATCGGATCGGGGAGGCACCCCAGACTTTTAGTACAGCTAAGTGGAAGTAAATCTATACTAATATATAAAGCTGAAGAGTTTGTTTGTTTGTTTGTTTGAACGCGCTAATCTCAGGAACTACTGGTTCGAATTGAATAATTCTTTTTGTGTTGGATAGTCCATTTATCGAGGAAGGCTTTAGGCTATATAACATCACGCTGCGACCAATAGGAGCGAAGCATCAGTGAAAAATGTTGCAAAAACGGGAAAAGAGCCTAAAAAATTAAAAATGCTGCCGAAAGTCACTATTCCACGCGGACGAAGTCGCGAGCACAGCTAGTTATTAATAACAAAAAAAAGTATAAAAATAATAAAAAAACTAAGAAAAACACAAATGTTGAAAACGAGCCACGATAGCTCAATTGGGAGAGCACCTGACCCGGTATGTCAGAAGAGTGAGGTTCAAATCCTGATCGTGGAAATTTTTTCAACATTTGTGTTTTTGTAATTTGTTCGCAGCAAAATTTGCGTTAAAAATTATATAAACTAAACAAAAACAATTTGTCCTTGTGAAGCTAATACTTATACTTCATCGCCATCATCATCATCACCAGTCTATTTTATGTCCCCACTGCTGGGACACGAGCCTCCCCGATGGATGGTAACACCACATAGAACGGGCCGTAAACCTCCACGCGGGCCCAGTGCTGGTTGGTGGTTGTTAACGACTGCTAATGCTGCTGGGCCAACGGCTTTACGTGCCTTACCAAGCACAAAATACTTGTTCTCTGTACCTATATTAACCCTACACTAGGCAGAGTTTTGTTTTGTGGAATTATATAAATTTTTTGTATAAAATGTGTTCTTTTTTCACTACTCGAAAGTTTTTGTAAGTTAAGTGTCTCAAATAATCCACTATGCCAAGAATAGGGTTAATATTGGGACAGTGGTTTATAAAAATGCTGTGCCTATATACTTGTAGCAATGTAATTAATTATTCAATAGTAAATTTAATAAATAAATATTGAGAGAGTTTATTTCGACATCGCATACTACAAACTTCAAAGTTCCAATTTTTGTGCTTTCTACACTTCCTATGCTTTGAAAATCAGAAAATGGATATTTAAATATCTAGTACCTAAGTAGAGAAAACATATAAAAAGTACACTTTAGAAAGTGTTTTTTTAAAATTTAAATTAACAAGATTTTATTTCTTTTTATTTTATTTCATTTAATTTTTTTGTCACTTATCTAAAGTCCCGCCTTTAGCCTATCGAAGTTGCAACAGATACTTAGAATTTTATAATCACTTTTTAGGCCAGAAAGAGCCTGTTCAATGAAACCGTTTTACAGACTGCACAATTTCTGCAACGATTATTTGGTACCTTACGGGAATCGAAGCCGTTATGACACTTTACCATTGTGCATGTACCCTTAGAACTTAACTCAGTACTTACAAAGATATTTTTTATGTGTTTATTGTTATTCTTATTGCACTTAAATGAATATTGTGGCTTATATAACGAACTATAGAAATGGCAAAATTCTCATGTAGGTAAACAAAATAGATAAAAACGATGTTCTCACCTGCCCTAGTTTACAGCTCGAGCAAACTTAATCAATACGATTGCACCATTCCTAATGTTAAGGTCGCGGCCATATCGATTAATTTTCACTTTCAATCAGTAGCACATTGAATGAGTCGGCCCAAAACGACGATTCACACCTCTATGGAACGTCTTCGGGATGTTTGAAAAAAGAAAAAGAGCGATCGTCCTTTGCTTGGAAGCGCGAAACAACCTTTATAAAATTTGAATTTAGAATGCGTGGTGTTTCACTCTCCACTCGAATTGTACTGAAAAGTTGTTGCAAAGTGGGAAAATGGAAATCTTGTTTTTTCTGTTGCCTAGCAACGCTTCTATTCGGCGCATTATATTTCAACCCATGATAGGGCTGATTTACACGTATTAAGATGTTAAGTAGGTAACTAAATTTTAACTTAATTTTAAGTGACTTATATTTAAGTATATGTCCATACGTATTTAAATAGTTAAGCTCTTTAGTTCACTCAAAGTGGACGATCAGTCACGTAATGAAGTCGTAAATTCTGTGCTTAAATTTGTTATTATTGAGGTTTTGGACGAAGTCAAAGATGAAATAATTAGGGAAATAACCATACCCAAAAGACTGTGGGTGAGAAATTGGATAAATAGAAGAGATCAGTATGGCGCAAGTGCCACTTTGTTCGAGGAGCTGGCGAATGAAGATAAACAAGAATATTTTCATGCGCTACGGATGACAGAAGAATCCTTTAATTACAGTTATCTAAAGTGGAAAACGAAATCCAGAAAAAAGATACTGTAATTGAAAATTGAAATTGAAAATTGTTGAACAAAAGTCTTTGTTTGATTTGATTGAAACTTTACCAGCATCAACAAATCAGCTCTGGGAAAATTAGAGCTAAGTATTTTCCTTCGTAAATCCTTGTTCCATGACAAAAATTTTCTTCCATAAACACTAAACTAGGCAAATGATCGCTAGGAGCCACGAAATACGCTATAAATGCAGGTAAAAACAATAACACAGCGCGGAATAGTCTAGGTTCGTAAGAAATAAAGTGACATTTCCATCGGCATACATAGAGATGGGAGGACTTCTTGGCGGGAAATTGAAGCGTCATGTTTGCGGTTTTGCTTTATTTTCCAAAATTTGTGTTATGTCGAATATTAATGTGAAATAATGGTGGATTATTAACCGTTAAGTGTTCGTGAGTGTGCATAAGTGTTGGCAAATGAAACAAAACAGTGCAACGTCACTTTTCAAATTCTCTCAAGAAGCTCGCATGAGGACTTAGTAAAGCCCCACATCTTTACTGAGATACTCGAGAAGTTGGGGGGTATATCATTTCTCACTTCCCAATTCTAATATCATTCATCATCATTATCATATATGAAAATATTGTTTATTTATGTATTACTTAAACTAATGACATGGCAGCATGGTCTATGACCTTAGCCGGTTCCTCAAGGAACAAACTACACTAAAAAAAAAAAAAAAAACAAAGAGATGACGTAATTCGATCTGATTGGTGTTCAGCTTATCATGGCTTTTTATGTATTTTGTATTTTATAAAATAAATTAAATATAATAAGATTTTAATATTATTTCTTGGTTTTTAGAGTTGTTTTTACTTTTTTTAGTTTCCTGGTTTTTGAAGTCGGTTTTGTTTTGTTGGTTACTGTCATAATGCCTATTAATTACGTAATAACTTAAGACAGAAGGTTCCTTATGTAGGGACTGAATAAATTAACCGACTTGGTATTACATGGATCTCACAACTTTTTACGGTAGAAGAATTGTCTTTTTTGGTGGTAACTGTTTCATCTGTTTGTTTGTTAATTCGTTAATATTTAATAAAGTAACGTATCTACTGGTACGCTTTGGCCTGTCAACACCCGTATCAGTATTATCTCAGGTTTGTACGTCGTCCTCTCGTTAATATTAATAAGGTGGGTTTATTACTGCATGCATAGTCAATGCGTATACAGTAAGCCACAATTGAAGAGCTGTCATCCGGACTGTAAATTGGGTGGGTTCGAATTCTACTGCTCCCATTGTTGCCGAACAAATTTTATCGGTTTGGCCACCGACCGATGTTAATACTTTTAAATTATTTTATTTTATTTAATGACTCAAACAACAATCGCGAAAGGAGCATTGTATTGAATCCCACCAGAGGCAGTCGCAACGAGTCTCAAATCTTTTTTATCTAACAATGTAATCATCATCATCAGCTCATGTTATTTCCCCACTGCTGGGGTACGAGCCTTCCCTATGGATGGAATGGATAGGGAGAACTGGCCATAAACCACCACGCGGGCCCAGTGCGGAATGGTGGTTGTTAACGACTGCTAAGGCAGCCGGGACCAACGGCTTAACGTGCCATCCGAAGCACGGAGGAGCTCGAGATGATAAATGTTTAGTCACCCATCCGTTGACTGGACTTTGCGAAAGTTGCTTAACCTCAGCACTGGCAAACCGGGCGCGTTAACCACTGCGCCATCGAGCTTTAAGAATGTTCATTACAATAATTGTTCCTGCAAGTCTATTTTTATAAATGAGAACCCGTAATTAGCTAGCTTTCTCATAATTTTGTATTTACTTACCTACTAACCGTTGGTCTTCCAATATCTTCATATCAATACGTGAAGCCAAATCTTTGTGTGCCTTTCGCTCGAAGGAGAATGACATTTGGTAAATTTATTTACGTATATCAACCAGTTATTTTATATTTACTTAAATCAACCAGTTATATTATATTTACTTAAATCAACCAGTCTCAGATATGGGAATCAAACCCACGACCTTTGGATAATCTGACCGCTGAGCTACTGTAGAGGTTCCTCTACCTTTAATAAAAGACGGCAATAATAGAACTGTGCTATATTTTATCAAGGAATTCACAATATTTAGCCCTACGCGTCTCGGCTGGCTGGCTTCTATGGACTTCTTGCGTCGCGTTCCTTTTTCGAATCAGGCCACGTCGTGGGCCGGGTCCGTGGCTTACGCCCCCAGTGGTGGACGCACCCGTGGTCGACGCCCCCAGTCAGATTAATTTACTTTGAAGAAATTTTTAATCAAATGTACTGGCAGGCATAAAAGGCATAAGATTGTAATAATATTATATCATAACGATTCTTATTAGAAATGCTTTAATTTGGATGTATGTTTTAAAAAAACCTTTTAATTATTTCGAATCATAGATTTATTTAAAACGATAAGTAATCTAGTAAAAATTGGTATTTTAATCACAGTTTTGATCGCCTATATCAAGAACATTATTTTACTTACTTATTTCAATAATTAGTCTTAAAAAGTAGTGTAGAGCTAATAACTTTACATGTAGAATGTTCTTTTAAACTTTGTAACAATAATAACTATGGAATAAGTATCCAACTTCTTTTAAACTTTATAACCATAATATTACAAAATACTTTAAAAAAAAATACTATTAAAAATTAAACAAATATAAAATAATATAAATACAACTTTACATGCAATGTCACCATCTTTTTATTATTTTTATAAAATTATGATACGATCTTCCAAGATCGAATCGATATCGGCATCATATCATTCGATATCGGCAAAATATTTGAAACTAGTTTAAAAAAAACAACGCATAATATATTTGATATTTTGTTTAGGTTAAGGTACACTTTTGACATTAACTGTACTAAGTGCAAAAGCACAAAAAAAATTATTCATAAAATTATTAGAATCGGGGGCGTCGACCACGGGTGCGTCCACCACTGGGGGCGTAAGCCACGGACCCCGTGTGCCATAGAGCTGCCCGAGCAAGGAGACCCGATCACCACACTACCGAAACCCCGTTGCCAACCTTTGGATAACCTTTGGATAATCTTTAGTTAAACTTTGAATACCGGTCGTGGTTTTGGTTCCCACTTGATCTAGAACAGTAAATCTTACGACACTGCAAACCATCTCAAATAAAAGTTAACCGGAGTTTCACCCGAGTTCTTACCGTGATAACACGTGTTGTGAGACTCCATTTTAATTTTTGTTACCGTATAATTGTACCCTTATAATAAAAATACTTGAAATTGGCTAAATGCTAAACGAGAAGCCATTAATCTATATATTAATACGTGAAGCAAAAACTTTGTACCTCTTTTTCACGAAAATTGCGCGGACGGAGGAGCATGAAATTTTGCACACTTATAGTATCTATAGAGAGTTATCCAAATGTTATTTTTTTATAATTATGCATAAAAATACATTAAATCAATAAAACAACCATTACACACACTACCATGTAGGTATTTGACACACACGTCTAAATACTCTTTTTGAAAATTTCAAAAATGGAAGAGGAGCGGCCGAAATCTGTCAATGCCAATCCAAACTCACATTCCGTGCAGCCTTAATAAAATTACGGTCGAATTTCGACCACTGGGCGACCACTAGTTAAGATAATTAATTAATTAATTTAAAGTTAACCTACTGTTAATGTTTTCATCATTAGTTCTACCTCCGTAGCTTGGCCATTCCCAGGGAATACCCTATACGTAAATAAGGATCCACAATCGATGATATTGTACGATAATAATATAGATTCAAAAGACAATGTTTGTAGCATTGTTGTGTTCCGGCAGCTAGAGATAAGATAAGCAGTACCTCACTAGTTGAGGATCCCAGGTGAAGTACGCTTCCATCATTGGCCTTAATATCATTTAACATCAGGTGAGATCAAGGCGCTGTGCTTACCCGTAAATATTAAAAAAAAACATTTTATTTAACAGGTTGAACGCCGCGGGTCCCAGACACAATAGAAATTCAATTGTTTATCGGACATAATGGTGTTTAAGGTGTTAACATTACATTACTTTGCCATAGAAATTATAGTTTACTAATTTAACGTAATTAAGTAATAATAGTAATTAACGTAATTCACGCCTCGGTGGCCGACTGGCAGAGCGCTCGGCCCGATACCCGATGGGCCCGGTTCAATTCCCAGGTCGGGCAAAATGTATTTTCGGATTTTTCGATGTATAGCCCGGGTTTGTGATCACTAGCCCGCACTTGGCAAGCGTGGTGTTAAGCCATTACCCATCAATTGTAGCGATGACTTGATTTCAATGATGGAAGCCTTTGCCCAACAGTGGGACAATTATAGGCTGTTTACTACTAGTGTTGATAATTTTGCACGGGTTTGACAAAGCCACGATAGCGTACTTAGAAGCGCTCCTGACTCGGTTTGTCACAGGGTTCGAGTCCCGCTCGTGGAATTTCTTCTCAATTGTAATTTGTTCGCAACAAGACTTCCACAAAATTATCTATATGTCCATAATTGACTAGGCATGCCACAAAAAGAGTTTAAAATCTAAATAATAAGTGACATGAAATCAGAAAATGTGTACATGCATGCATGCGTTACCTTGGTGCGTACGAACGTGCGTGCGTGCGTCCGTGCGAACACCATTTGCGTTCGTGCATGTATGCGTGCGTGTATGCGTGTATCTGTTATTAAATTGCCGTGTCCGAAAAGGACGATTAATAATTTTTTAAGTTCCTTATTACTGTTAATACCTCCGTTAGACTTGGTAATCAATTAATATTCGATTTGATTCAATTTGATTTCACCAGCTCATTTATGTGTTACTGCTGGAGCTCAAGACTTCCCTACGGATGGATAGGGAGAACGGGCCATAAACCACCACGCGGGCCTAGTGCGGAATGGTGGTTGTTAACGACTGCGGACCTACGGACCAACGTGCCTTCTGAAGCACGGAGGAGCTTGAGATGATAAATTTTTGGTCACCCATCCGATGACCAGCCTTTGCGAAAGTTGCTTAACTTCAGCAATCGCAGACCGGGCGCGTTAATCACTGCGCTATCGAGCCCCTCTCAAATTGGCACTTTGTAGTTTTTAAGTAAACGCTCTTCAAAGAGTTCGGTGCAACACCGCACCCACTAACAAAGGTTCGCCCGCAATATCCAATATGGTGGCATAACGATATAATAAAGTACAAAACTGATCCATTAGTAACGTTGTATGCAGGCCGCACCTTGTCGCGTCTCCGCAGGGCGTAGTCTTTGGTGTGTGGTCCAAGTTACGGGGTGAGGCGACTCGAAAAACTTGCTTTACCTCGGAAAATAATGATTTACATCCACGACCCGCTCAACGCGAGCTGAAGTCCTAGCCTTTACAGCCCTCAGGTTGTTCTGCTCCGGATTCGATCAGAACACCCTCGAAGAATCTTGTGGGACGGGGAAATGCTTCATCATCATCAGCTCTTTTTATGTCCCCACTTTGGGGCACGAGCCTTCCCTATGAATGGATGGGGAGAACGGACCATAAACCACCACGATGGCCCAATGCGGATTGGTGGTTGTTCACGACTGCTTATGCAGCCTGGACCAACGGCTTTACGTGCCTTCCGAAGCACGGAGCTCGAGATTATAAATTTTTGGTCACCCATCCAATGACCGGCCTTTGCGAAAGTTGCTTAACCTCAGCACTCGCAGACTGGGCGCGTTAACCACTGCGCCATCGAGCTCCTCTGGGAAATGCTTGCGTGATGCAAATCCCTCTAAAAACCCGCTGACGGGGTTTGAGAAACCTTTAATGTTTCTCGAGCCGTCAAAATGTCCGGTGCTGCTCTAAGATCAGGTTTTGAGTAGAGAGTTGACAAATTGGCGGGTCTTGAATCCGTTTGTGGAAAGATTTTGGAACACTTTAAGTTTGCAACACTATTACGTAACATATTATCACAATGATTGTCTTCAAAATGCAATATTTATTTTAAAAATTTCAATAAATTGGGAATCCAACCTTTCGCAATACAGGCGACTACTAGATGGAGGTACCAAAACTGCATTGACTGTCGATTTTTTTGGGATAGCAAAATTCTATTCAACAGTTTATTGCAATGCAGTGTAGCCTATGTAATCAATAAAATAACAATATTTGCTATATCTTAAATATGTAACTTACAAGAGTTTTACATTTATAAAACTCTAGATTAAAACATATAAGTCAGTAAGTAAAATTAAATCTAATCAAACATAAAGTCTAAAGCAAATCAAAACATAAATTGTGGTAAATGTAACATGATACATGACACATCTAGTAACAGACATTAAAAAAAGTACTTCACTTCACTCAAAATGGGTCGTCAACATAAAATGTCGGTAGAAGTAATAAATACGTACCGCACATTAATAGAATAAGGCGCACAAAAGCAATCCATTAGCGACATTGTATGCAGGCCACACCTAGCCTGCGTCTTCACTAGGCGTAGTCTCTTTGGTAAGGCCCAAGTCACAAGAGGAAGAGGTAACAGGTACTAATTTATCGGTACATTTAAAAAGTGTACATAGCCTGAATGAATAGGTACTTTTGTATTAATTAGTATACTAATTTAAATAATACAAATAAATTATATATTTTATATATGACTAGCGGCCGCTCGCGGTTTCACCCGCGTGGTTCCCGTTCCCGTGGGAATATCGAGACAGAAAGTATTCTATGAGTTAATCCAGGTTATAAACTATCTGTATGCCGAATTTCATCCAAATCCATTCAGTAGTTTTTACGTGAAAGAGTAACAAACATCCATCCATACTTACAAACTTTCGCGTTTATAATATTAGTAGGATTTATGGTGCAAATAAGAATAATTTGTATTATTCTATATTCTTATTCTAATAACAATTATATTTTTAAATACTTAATCTTATTAGAATTACTATGGCAGCTGTAGTAGTATAAACTGAGTCAATGTTGCCAACGCCCTCATCCTGTAAGGTTTAACATCAAATAACTTGCTAACAGAATAACCTACTAACTAACTAGAAAAACCGATTTGAAACAGGTGAAAGTGTTAAAAATATACTAACGAGTAGATATTGCTCATTATGATTATACGGCAGACAAATAAAACTGATTATACTATTTGATAAGAACTGTTTCCAATTCTAAAGTAAAATAATTTTTTGTTTATGATAAGGGCAATAGCTATTGTTTACTTTTTTTTCTTGTGCTTTATTAGAGGCATAAAACTAGAAAATCAAAAATAAATAATTATTTATTTTAAAATGCAACAGTAAACGCACATCATAAGCCGATATAAGAATAGAGAATATTAAATTGCTTTTCATAACGGCCACCTAAAAAAGTTTTTTGAAAGAACTTAAGTCATTATTAATATGTTAATTTTCTCTTCTTCTCCCACGAAAACCTAAGAAAGGCTTAAAGCATTATTTTACACCTAAAACACCAGCTGAAATAGCTTAGAAATTTTGTTAAAAAGTGTGTGTGAAAAACCATATGACACAACATGAAGCGAAAATATAATATTATGAGAACAACTTGTCCATACGGTAACTTACATAGTAATTAAATAAATAGGTACAAAAGGTGTTAAAATAAAGAATGTCGCTACATTTCCCGTAAGGGAATAGCAAACAGAGGTATAGCTTATTTTCTACTGTATTATAAATTTAAACATTAAATATAATAAAAAGAAAAAGTTGTATACCTACATGTGACGCCCTGTCTACCTTTTTTCAATTTTACGCCGACACCCAAAACCCCGCCGCCGCTAAACCGCTCCAGCTACCTACCACCCCCGCTGCCGCCCATGAATCGCGCCAGGCGGCAGCGGAAGCGCGTCTATTTTTGTAGCATTCATACCTGCAGCTTTCCGCGATCGCCAGCGTCGTAAACGGGGTTCCGGCGCACCGCCTTTTTGTATTTCTGGTTGGTTAATGCTTTCAGTGAACTTACAGGCTAGTTAGTTCGTTTTGATTATTTATATATTGCTAAGTTGTAAAAGAAATACAAAAAAAATCGAATATTGTGTATTGTGTCAAAGTGGACTTTTGGATTTCGCATTTGCCAAACGTTTTGACAATACCCATCAATCAATAGATGATAGAGGCCATTTCCCAGCAATGGACTGTAAATTTATTGTACAAAGAAATTACATTGAAATACACGTAACATAGGACATATATAAAGCTGAGCTTATCTCTAGAATATATTTCTTCCAGCCAACCCTAGCTGTGGTGCAATAAACAAGTATGCGGGACTAATAAATTGTAAATAATACTATACTAACAAACACATTTACACTAATTACCAAGGACATAACTAATTGAAAATAAAATATTATATTATAAATATATACATATTAAAATAAAAACTAATTATGTTACAACAACGGGATGTCACTGATTAGCCGTTAGACAGATAATGCTCTTTGAGCTTGTGTTTGAAAGATTCTACCGATGGACTCTCACGAATGCTGGCAGGCAGTCTATTCCACAATCGAGCGGCATATACTATGAATGATTTGTGGTAAAGATTGGAATTACATTGGGGACATAGAAGGGTTCGTGTGTCGCAGGATCGTTTGGGACGGGAAGAGACGTACAGGCTACACAGATATTTTGAAAATGCATCATCTCACCATCATCAGCCAATAGAATGTCCCACAACTGGGCTTAGGCCTTCCCACATTGATAATAGAGACTCAGAGAATCCGAACCATAACTCTCCACTCCCAAAAGCGGGTTAATTTGTGTAATATTAAGATTTTTTTTTAATTCAAAACCTTTTAATTAAAAATGGTTTTTATAACATTATTTAGTAACTATGTCCATTTAAGTGTTTTTTTATTTAGCGATAACGTAGTGAACAACACCGACGCTTCTAAGTCCTAACAAGCATCAAGATTACTGTGTGCCGATTCCCTGAATCAACACGCATAACTTTGTTGACAGTAGGCACTTGTCCCCTGTCACCTGTCACCTGTCACATATAACGATACTGTCAAAGATAATTGACAGCTCCAGCTGTTGTAACTTTCCATTGTGGGGAGTGTTTACCTTTTGTTCTTGAGACATTGTCACAATCACGGCATTTAAAAAAGGGAATGTCAGTATGTGTAAGGCACTTCGCAGACAGAGCAACTTAAGTTGATGAAACTGTCAACCTAACTAATTATAGAAGTTATCAGCTATATAAAAGTTGTCGTTAAAGGTTGCGCAAATGCGAAACAACGAGACATTAAATAAATCTGCGAGTAAAAAGGCGACCAAGAAATGTTTCTATTGACGGGAAAAAACTACGCGAAAATAAAGCGATTGCGGAACAATGAGACACTGAATAAAGCTACGAGTAAAAAAACGACAAGAAAAATGACCGATCGCGGAAAAATGCGACTCGGGAAAACGCTGCATTGAAAAAATGCGTTCGCGGAACCCATCTAACAAATCGCCAGTTGCAGCAACAGTTGACGTTTGCCGCAATTCTAAATATACTTTTCAAATCTATACTCAATAGTCAGTGGGGAGTTTCAGCCGAGTTCTTTCCGTAATAACACGTGTTGTGAGACTCCATTTTTATTTCTATCTACCGTACAATTGTACCGTTATACTTACTTAAAAATACTAAATGCTAAATGCTAAAATGGCTAAATGCTAAACGCGAAGCCATTAATTAAGATAATTAATTAATAGTCAGTGTTTGCCAGTAGGATACTAGTAACTTGACACAACTAATACAAAAACAGTTGCCGGTTGCAGCAACTGATATCTGTTGATTTTTTTAAAATATTATACTCAGATTGTATGTAGCACTCGGCTTGGTTCTGAAGCCATTGCATTTTGCTACGGCCGTCTTCTCTGGCCTTGTATTATGCCTTGCAGTATTGCTTTTTCAGATGGTTACCGATTGGATTTAGGTTTGTTTATTTTGCTCTTTCAGTAAATATTTTACTCTGTAAATGGTGTTAGCACCTCTAATCATTTGTCTATCTCACCTCTAATTCTTTCAGAATGCAAAATAACAGTTTAAAAATAATCAAGTATAAATGCAAGGTGAGCTACTTAAACATCGATGGAACAACCCTGGCTAAATAAAAATAAATAGTATAAATAATAAACAAATAAATAAATTTGAAAAAATAAGAATATTAAACAGCATTTAATTTGTGTAAATAGTTCAGTCAGTTCAGTTCAGTGGTCGCGGTCCTAACGCCATTTTTTTAATAGACAACAGAAAGCAAAAATTACCAAAAAGAAACTCTTTCTGTTGTCTAATAAAAAAAACAACCTCGAAATTCAAGGCAATCCGGTTTGGTTGACTACGTCTAATTCCCCGAATGTTTAGTCGCCATACATCCATTCTCCGGATGTCAAGTCGCCATACGTCTATTCCCTGAATGTCTAGTAGCCGCAAGTCTATTTCCCCGAATGTCGCTACGCTGCGCTTCGCGATTGTTTTAAATTTCTAACCTATCACGTGACCTACAGGAGTAGTACGTGTACGTACGTAATGTAAATCTACCCTCGCTGTAAAAAGTTACTTTCGATATTCTAATTTTCGATATTTTGAACTTTCGGTCTTTTGAAAATAGACTTATCGAACTTCGGTATATCGGGTAGGTATAGGCATTTCGTATTTTCTGTATTTTGATTTTCGATGTTTTAAGTGTAGGGATTTTAGTTGTAGGTATTATGAAATTTCGGCATTAAAATACGTACCCGCCACCACTGAATCATAAACCGTTTTCTCTTAATTTTTAAACATGTGTAATCTTTTATTAAAAGACAAATGAACGATTTTATTATTAGTTGGAAGAGTCGTCAGCCGCATTGCGATGGGTCGTGATGAGTTCCAGTCCCATTTTTCAAGTGATTTCTTGACAAGTAAGTTTAATTTGAAAAAGTTATTAGTTTAATTGTATTGTTCGTATGAAATCGCGTAATCTTCATTAATGTTTTTATGGTGTCCATTACTAACTAATTAGATCTAAGTTAAGTTAGTATTTTTAAGTATGTATTTAACCACCAATCCGCACGGGCTCGCGTGGTGGTTTATGGCCCGTTCTCCCTATCCATCCATAGGTAAGGCTCATGCCCCAGCAGTGGAGACATAAAATGAGCTGATGATGAAGTTTTTTTACGCATAGAAAGTTTATACCGTAATAGTTAGTTGGTTTGAACAAAAAATAACTTTTTAACACGCTCAGTTTGCGTCATCATCATCATCATCATCATCATCGGCCTATATTAGTCCACTGCTGGACATAGGCCTCCTCTAATGAGCGCCATAGCGCCCTGTCCTCGGCTTGACGCATCCAGCATTTGCCTGCAGTCTTTCGCAGGTCATCATCCCACCTGGCCGGAAGGCGCTCGGTTAGCGTGCTGAAGTTAATTAAGCAACTTTCGCAAATGCCTGATGGGTGACCAAAATTTTATCAGCTCGAACTCCTCCGTGCTTCGGAAGGCACGTTAAGCCGTTGGTCCCGGCTGCATTAGCAGTCGTTAACAACCACCAATCCGCACTGGGCCCGCGTGGTGGTTGATGGTCCGTTCTCCCTATCCATCCATAGGGAAGGCTCGTGCCCCAGCAGTGGGGACATAAAATGAGCTGATGATGATGATGATGATTATAACAAGAATATAATTAAACCTATAGGTATCCAGTTGATTGGTTATACGAGTAATATCAAGGCTAATAAATAGTAGCCACATTCTATGTCACCGCGCGTATGTCTGTGCGTTGAATGATAATGCTTTTGCCTTTGGATATGTCATATTTCACATTTTAGAATTATTAATGCGCCAACCAACGTCCACTTTGTAACAGGACCTATAGGTAAGTAGTTACATATTTATTATGTTTTGCTATTCTTTGCACGCGAGATTCGTTTCACTATTAGTAATTTGTAATTTACAGTCAATATTCAATCGGCAGCGTTTCGTTTCACCCATAATGAGCCAACAGTATCTATTGGTATTTTGACAAAGTACAAAAACACAAATATTGAAAAAAATTCCACGAGCCGGATTTGAACCTGCACCCTTCTGACATACCGGGTCAGGTGCTCTCCCAATTGACAAAGTGATTGAATTGTCCGGATAAATACATATTTAAGTACGTAAAATAAACAGAGACGTTAATCTGAATATTTCAATCGCTCAATAACAAAGTCAACGTTTTTTATTTCAATTCACATGAAGATAAGAACTTATGGATCGTCGTATTTTTTTATCTCCTACCCATTCAGGCTATTTTAGCTGTGGGGAAGTAGGTTTCCAATTTTAAAGTTCGCAATTATTGCAATTAGAAAACAAGAAACATTCCGCTTTTGTATAAACTAGTGGTCGCCCAGTGGTCGAAATTCGACCGTAATTTTATTAAGGCTGCACGGATTGTATCCTAAGCAATGAAAAAATAAAAAAGATAGAATGTGAGTTTGGATTGGCATTGAGAGATTACGACCGCTCCTCTTCCACTTTTGAAATTTAAAAAAAAGAGTATATATATGTGTGTGTCAAATACATATGCGTGTGTGTCAATTACATGGTAGTGTGTGTAGTGTTTGTTTTATTGATTTAATGTATTTTATGCATAATTTTAAATACATTTATCATTTGGATAACTTTCTCTATAAAACTATAAGTGTGCGAAATTTCATACCCCTCCGTCCGCGCAATTTTCGTTAAAAAGGGTACAAAGTTTTTGCTTCACGTATTAATGCATAGATTTCTTCTCTACATAGTTACGCGTAAATAATATAAATTAATGACCGACATAAACGTTTAAACTCACTAACGTGCAAATGCAATATTATTTTATTATCGTACTAACTTTTCTTTAGACCACACAACAATGTGTCATTATTGCTTATTGAATTAGAAACTAATAAAACAAAATTCATACGTAGAGGTAAAACTTATAAATACTTCTGGACACCGATTCAGCCGTCAGTTAAACATCTTAAACAGACTTTCAACGCTTTCCCATCACACTTGTCGAGTTTTAGGTATGGTGGCATCAATGTTCGACACTATAAGACTTTAAGACTTTACTTTAAGAGCGTTTACGCCGCACACTAGCGCCACTAATGAAAAAAAAAACATATCTAGTAATTAGAGATAGAAAATCAAATTATGCTCAACAAACTATCTGAATGAAGTAATTTAGCATTTTTACGTCACCTAATGAACACCTGACATGTTATGGTTTAGTTAAATATGGCGTTATAGTTAAAAGTGGCCGTAACGTCTTATTTAACTAAACCATAACATGTCAGGTGTTCATTAGGTGACGTAAAAATGCTAAATTACTTCATTCAAATAGTTTGTTGAGCATAATTTGATTGTCTATCTCTAATTACTAGATATGTTTTTTTTTCATTAGTGGCGCTAGTGTGCGGCGTAAACGCTTTTAAGCAAACTTAAATATTTTATTTATTTATTTTTTCTTTTTTGTGCTTTTTTACGTATTGTGTTTGTCCTTTATATTTTTTGTGTTTATTTGTAATGGAAAGTGTTCTGCTATGATAGGGCATTGTCCAATATTTATGACGCTGTAAGGGAGAAAAGAGCTGGACACTTGCTGAGTTTCTTGCCGGTTCTTCTCAGTACAAGATCTCCCGCCCAGAGTAGACTTACGAACCGATGGCATAATGACGTTCATAAGAGCTATTTGTAGCCTAAACTGAATAAATGATTTTGAATTTTGAATTTGGAATTTTAAGTTCTACACCGTTCTCGTCGCAAAAAATTAGAACGTCATTAGAAGTTTACTGGATGAGGGCTAGGACACACCAATTGTTGCTAATAAAGTCAAAAACTAGATGATAACTCCCACAGAACACAAGAAAGAGGTTAGAAGTCGTAAGTGGGCGGAACCCGCGCGCCACTCTTATGAGCGAACACTCATATTCAGTCCGTTTCACGATTTGACACTTCTCAGTCGTTTGCGAACTATCGAGCTGTGATTTTGCGGAATATTTACATAAATATGCCTTCTTGTGCAAAGTAAAACATCTAATGTTATACATGGAAACATTTATTTTCATCGGTACGTTCGTATTTACTGTTTAATTAGTTAAAAGTGAAAAAATCAAAAATGACAATCAAAATATACATTGCTTGTTAAAAACATAGTCAATGTAAATTACGTCGTTTCCAGAAAGCAATGTACATTGTTTTGTGCAATTGTGCAAAAATAGTGCAGTGCAGGGTTATCGTACCAACATTTATCGATAGTCTGGTTTCTGGTAATAGTATTTGTAACCATGATTTATGAGAGATTCCTGTAATAACTTTGTTTCCCCTCGGAAATTAATACAAAATTAAAATGGATCGACGTGACGGGGCGGATGGATTGGGTTCCCACCAAATTAAGCACGATCTGTTCAATACATTGCTCAGATGATGTATTCGAAATTAAAAAATCTGAAAGACGTTATCTGAAGTCTGACACAGTACTAACTAAAGAAATTGTTAAGTTGTATTCTGGACCTTCTGAAGTACAGTCGAGTTCAATAATATGTATACACTTTTGACAGTTAGTAACCTTTATTTACCTTGTAATAAGAATCAACATCTGTCAAAAGTGTATATATATTATTGAACTCGACTGTACGTATTTTCATTAAAAAGTTTTTATTTTGTTTTGGTTATTTATTATTAACAAAATTCTGCGGAACTTCATAGGTACTGCCATTTTTGACGACATTAGTATTCATCAATTTTCTGAATACCCTCAGTCGAACCACGTAACAGATTTAATAAAAGCAATAATTAAGAAATATAGAATATGCGATTACATTAATATCTTATTATAGAACTCGAGCAGTTTGTCAAAAACCTAACCTAACCTAACAAATAATTTTTGTTAAGTAACTGCCTTTTTTACAAACTGCTCAATATGCTCTATTTAAAAGAATAATTGAACGTAGGTAGTTAAACAGAAAAATTAAAATGGATCGACGCAACGGTGCGGATGGATTGGGTTCCCAACAAATTAAGCACGATCTGTTCAATACATTTCTTGATTTCATTCAGATGATTATTGCATTAATCAGCTAACAGAAGAATAATTGCTTTCCTAGATGTCGGCGCACCACCCCTTTCAATACAATTAACATAATCGATAATTGTATCACATCACTAACTTTCCACAATTTGAATGTTACCAGCGTAGCTATAAAATATTTATTTTATTTTTATAATTTAATAATTTTATTTGTAAAGTGTATAATATAACTCAATATTATGTGAAAATTTCAAGCGTCTACCTGTTGCCGTTATCAATATCGAGCAAAAACGAGCAAAAAAATCACGTTGGTAAATGTCAATTACTTACATAAAAAATCGATCTATTTGTAGTAAAAACGTGTAAAGTGCGTTTCACTGAAGAGATCCTTCGTCGCCGGTACGTTGGTACAGAAGACACCTGCACATCAACCTATCCAAAACTGTCAAATGTCTCCAGTACATTTTTAACCATATACCTACCTTAGTCATAAAGTTTAAAGTCTATTGAGGAAAGACAGTTTGTGGTAGGTTGATGTGCGTGTACAAAAGGAGGACAAAGGAGCATTTTTTTTAAAACGCACTTTAGTCACAGTTATTTCGTTATTAAAATAATTAAAGAATTTGAAACCGATTTTGTAATTTTTTATTCATTAATTTTGTTTTCATATAAATAAATAAATAAACTTTCCTACATTTATAGGTTTTACATTTTTTAAGCTAATAGCAAACTTTTCTGAAACTTGAGATTTAAAAATAATACCGTCCCATTGATTATTTAATTGCACAAATTCTTAGTTTTCTGGCAACATTGTGCAAATATTGCACAAGACGTAACGGCTAAATATTGACGTATAAAGTAAACTAATCCTTAACTTTCTGCAATAAAGCCTATATTTCAATGTATAGTTTTTTACATAAGTTCTTTTTTTTAAGTTTTCCTATTGTAGTGAGCGACGAATCGCATATCAGCGTTGCGGTGACAATGTGAATATACGCTTAGTTGTGTGCGAGAGGCGACACTGGTTCCCGTACTAAATTGTATGCATTATACTTCTATCCTCTTTTCTGTGTTCTGTGATAACTCCTATTTTTAATAAATAAAGGAAAAAGTTAATCACTTGTTCCTATCAAACCCTGGTACCACTATACCCATCTTGATAAATATAAAAAATGTGAAGCAGAATTTAAACCAAAAAGATCACTCATCAACCCTCATCGGGTGAGTTAAGCTCCAGTAAAAACGGCTCTTGAGTTTCATGCCAACTCTTCTCGCTCGAAGATTCTTCCTGATTCCGAGCTAGTGGTAGATTCAGTAGTTTAGTTAAAACTAAATTAAAAATAAATTTAAATTTTTAAATTTTCCTACACTCACACCAATTATACGCCCAAGAGAAGCTTCGTTATGAAACTCGTTATATGGTTACTAGACAACGGATAAACATACTTAAAATACTTAAATATTATTATACATAAAATAATATACATAAAAAACACCCAGACCCGAGACAATTTAGAAAAACAATAATTTCTAAATTGACCCGACCGGGGATCGAACCCGGGACCTCAGAGATGGCGACATCATGAAAACCGGTATACAAACCACTCGACCATGGAGGTCGTCAAAAGATATTTATAAAATACAGTGAAAAAATTAAATGCATACCCGACCCAGACAGGAATCGAACCTGGGTCTTCCGCAATCCGGGCGGCTGCACTGACCATTATGCTACCGGGAAGGCTGACGTAAGCACTGATTTTATTCACTGCTTTTTAATTTTTTTGAAAATCTATCCAATGGTTATTGCAACCGATGGCTATAAGTAGATTCATCTTTACAGATAAAATACAAATTTGATAACACAACGCTATAGGGAATTTACTTTTTATTTTAGGTGTAATGGCTGCACTGAAGCTGAATTAAAAATTTATATAACAGTGAAAAAATTGGTAAAATCGGGAGGTGCCAACTCGCGCGCACTCCCCCCTTTACACATGCCAGTTGACGAAAAAGTCAAATTAAATGCCTTACCGACCTAGTCAGGAATCGAACCTTGGTCAATTATGGATTAATTCAGCTTCAGTGCAGCAATTAGCTCTTAAAATAAAAAGTAAAATTTACTAAATTAAACTATAATTAGTTTTAGTTTGGTTTAGTTTATTTCTTGTTTAAAACTAGATTTGAATTTGACTACGTGATTTGCTATCGTGGGAAAGTCCGACCCCATCAAGACATGATCATCATCACCAATCACCAGCTCATTATATCTCCACTAGAGAACGGGCCATAACTACCATGCAGGCCCGGTGCGGATTGGTGGCCAGGACCAACGTATGGGCCTATCGAAGCACGGAGGAGAAGCAAGACAGCCTAGCAAGACCATTATAACTTAATGATAACTATAGGTCGCCTAGTGGTCGAAATTTGACCATCTTACTAATATTATAAATGCAAAAGTTTGTGTGTATGTATGTTCGTATATTTGTTACTTCTTCACGCTGCAACGCATGGATGGATTGGGATAAAATTAGGCATACAGATAGTTTATAACCTGGATTAACACATAGGATACTTTTTATCCAGATATTCCCACAGAAATGGGAACCATGCGGGTGAAACCGCGAGCGGCCGCTAGTATATAATAAACTAGTGGCCCACCCGTGACTTCGTCCGCTTGAGAACACCCATATCTCATGGTGGACCTCTACAGCAGTGCCACCTACCGGGTCCAATTGTAAATCGAAACCATCCTCACTCAAACACACAAAATGTTATTATCAAAGTCGGTCCAGCCATTTAAGAGAAGTTCCGACATACATACTTATTGAAAAAAAAAAACGAGCGAGCCTTGCAGTAGGTAGTCGTTTATATGAGTAACTTTTGACATCTCACCTTAGTAATAAGCAATTAAAACATTATATTCTGAAAACAATGACGTACGACGTACCAATCATTCATCTAATGACGTACATATATTTTTTTTACAATTCATATAGAGAATGCAGTAAATACTCATTAAAAGACATTTGACATATCAAAATGATGACACAATATGTCACATATAGCAATAATAAGTCTTGTTCTTATTATCGATTTTAAATTTACGAAATGGCGCGCGCTGCTCGCTTCCGTTTCCGTATATTTTTTTTACAAATCATAAAGAGAATGCAGTAAATACTCATCAGAAGATATGTCACACTGTTATCCTATCACACTATTACGATCACATTTCTACGAAAGCACTCCCACAAATTATTGTATATATAGAAGGCGAGCCGATCTCACTGTTACGGATCACACTGTTACGACCCTACTTCCGTCCCTTTTCTACGAAATCACTCCCACAAATTGTATTTAAAGAAGGTGAGCGGAAAGATGTTACACATGAAAAATGTAGATAAAAATAATTGTAACAATTAGTAAACATTATTTTTATATTTCGGGTTTCCTTCTCTATAAGCTTTAACTATACCAAATCTCATACTGCTCCTTCTTGCACGCAATGTGCTTAAAAAGGGGCACGACGTTTTCTTTTCACGTTTTAATAATATTCACAAAAATGTAATAAGTAATCTGTTAGCCATTACACCGTTACTTTGACAACCTTGAGACTTCCCATTGTGATGACAAATCTGAACTATACAGCTTGTGTCACGGTGACGAAGCCCGAAATAAGCGTCACAAAAAACAGCTGTTCCGATCGTTAACCCTGCAGTCATCTGGTCGACCGATGACAGCTCGTTTCCATTGTCCTAGTTGGGTTAGGGGACAGTATTTATTTCATTTTAAATGTTGTAATAAATTTTAGGAAGGTAAATACTGTGAGGTGTTTAAGTTGTGACGTTATAGATGTTCAATAGTGTTAAAATATAGTTATTTTGACATATTGTAAAAAAAAACACAAAAATTAAAGAGTATGTTTAACTGAAATATTATAAACATTTTTGATACTTACGCTAATGGTTATTTATGGTTATTATATCGATAATATTTTTATATTACTTAGTAATTTGTTAGGAAGAAAACTCATACATTTTATTAATATCTGATTATTATATCTGGTCAAAATTTAATGTACGGTAAAAGACAAAGACTTTTTATTTCGCTTGAAATATGGTACATAATTAGACATCCTCATCTCATCTTCATCATCATCATAGCTAGATATTATGTATAAATCTTTTATTATTTTATTAAGTACAATATACTTACAGTAAATAGATATAAAAAAAAAACTTAAACTTAAAATTACTTGTTGCCGGTACACTACCTCTCCTTGTCTCCTTATTTGCTCTAAGCCACAAAAGTTGTCTGGATGATCGCTTTAAGCGATAAGACCGCCTTTGCTTACTTATATTTTTAAATTTTCTGTTACTTGTATTGTGTATAATATAGAAAGCAATAAAATGTTTATCTACCTATCTGTCTATCATAGCCTATACTAGTCCACTGTTGGACATAGGCCTCTCCTTGTGCACGCTACTGAGCACGATCCGCTGCTACACTCATCCAGCTCTTGCCAGCCACCTTGCGAAGACATCCTCATAATGCTTAAAACTAAAATGCTTTTCAACTGTACATAAAATTGCTAGCAATACGCGCAAAATTTCAGCAAAGTCCTTAATAATTCCTTAATACATTACAAACAAGTTGCGCGTTCAAAGCAGACTCTCTTCTACCGACGCGTAAGCTTCAAAAACAAACAACTAAACTAGGTATTTTTAATCAATTATATTTCAATACAATCTTAATAAAAGGTATATTTTTTAATTAGCAAATAAGTATCGCTAAAAGTGGAGAAGTAAGTTTTGATATATTTTTCTTTGAGTTTTTTTTTCTTATTTTGTTAATATCACACTGTGGCTTATTCTCACTTAATAATATTAATAATAAATCTTTATTTCTTATTGGTACCTAATTGATGATAATGCTGAGGCTGGATGAAACTATGTTCTATAACTGAGATTTTTTTCGTACGACTATGGAAACACGCTCTGCCATGTCATTCGCGGGCCGTCCCGGATCCTATGGACCCGCGACCATCGTGTCCGGATCTGGTGCACCGGACCTAGCTAGGTACTGAAGCAACCGTACAAATGAGAATACAAAAATAACTTAGGTTGTATATTTTATCAAGCAACGAATTACAATTCAGTCTAAGCTCCTTAACTGGCTGTCCGCGAATCAATAATCCTCTCTTATTTCCTTCTAGACTTTTTATCTTCTCTACATTCAAATTCAGGTCACGTCGTGTGCCATACAGTACAGTACGTACAGTCAGCCACGAAAATTGCTGGCCAATTTTGTACTGTCAACTTAACTGTACTAGTTTAAAAAAAAAGATTTTTAGATTTTTTTTTATTAGAAGGAGGCAAACGAGCAAGCGGGTCCCCAGATGGGAAGCAATCACCGCCACCCATGGACACCCGCAAAACCAGAGGAAAAGCAAATGCGTTGCCGGCCTCTAGCTCTACATGTCTACCCATCTAGGAAACTAATACATCCGAGCTCTACATCAGATTTGATAAACCACAAATACCCTCTAGAGAACAACGATTCATCCCTAGGATGATACGCGAGGCTATTGAAATTAGTAAACATCTTATTTTCAATAGAGAATTTGGTTGGAATCTACCACCAGCCTTCCCAGGCTCCCATCCAAAATACAAAATATTAAATCCCAGCCCCAACACCATACTGCCAGACCAAAAGATACTGTAAGCTCTTTCTGCGTAAAACGGAACGCACCTGATTAAATTTAAATGAGGTTCAAAATTCAATTCAAAATTCAAAATTCAAAATTCTTTATTTCTTTTTAAAGACTTACATAAACTAACTAGTTAACGGAGCCTCCTTTTAGGCTTTTAAAATCGCCTGTTTTAGGAGGCAACGCTCTGCATAACAATTTGTGTATTATAATAAAAAGTCTAAAAAGTTAACATAACTAGGGTCTTATTTTGACTAAATTCTTATTAATAATTTTTAAAATTATACCTACTTATTAGTCTAATTTCATACTGATAAGTATGAGGTTATACTGAGGTTATACAAGCTACTAACTAATTATGAGACGACCAACACCTCAGTCTCCCTGTGACCACAGACCCTGCAAAGGGTTCGAAATGTCAGGATAAACATTAATTAAAAGTAATTTGTAAACTAAACGCGAGTAGATTCGTAAAGAAGTTGTTTCATTTCAATGTGTAATGTTCGCGTAAACATTCATCATCATCATCTCAGCCAAAAGACGTCTACTGCTGGACAAATGCCTCCCCCAAGGATCTCCACAACGACCGGTTTAGAAAGCAATAATTATGTAATACGCCTGTGTTACGTATGGGTTCACGTCAGTTAGTCTACTGGAGCTACAGTGATCGAACCACGATTCAACCCAAGCATCTATTGTTGACATTTAGTACGGCTCCTTTGGCTTACAAAGTATGAAAAATGTTTTTATTGTAACGAACACCAAATTACAAATTAATATTGCCCTGGCTTCTGTAAAAAACTAAACTTGTGTAACAGAAGCCAGTAGCCCATGTCATAGGAAGGAGGGAAAACGTGTGCTGGTAGTATTCCATCTTTTGGAAGTACAACAAAGAAACGAGTTACCAAATTTCTTTGGGCGCGATGGGATATGTGTGACTTTCCCGATCTTATGAAGTTTAGTAAGGTCATACCTTTGTTCAAATCGGGAAACAAAGAAGACCCCAGTAACTATCGACCCATTTCAATACTACCAACTCTAAGCAAAATTTATGAAAAAGTTATATTGGAACAGTTGATGTCGTATTTTAACATAAACAACCTTTTACATAATAAACAATATGGATTTACAAAGGGTCGTTCTACTACTGATGCAGGTGTTGCTCTATTGAAACATATATTTGATGCCTGGGAGAAGTCTCAAAACGCCCTTGGAGTGTTTTGCGACTTGTCCAAGGCTTTCGATTGCGTTGAGCACAAAACTCTGGTGATGAAGCTAAATTACTACGGTCTCAAAGATTTCGCACTAAATTTAATTCAGTCGTATTAAAAAAAAAATTAATAATTAATTATTTATTATTAATTATTATTATTATTATTTTCGCTCTCGAACACAAACTGTCGATATTAATGGAACTAAATCATCTGGTTCTCATGTAAAAATGGGAGTTCCACAAGGGTCCATTCTTGGTCCTTTTCTGTTTTTGATTTATATTAATGACTTGCCATTCTTTGTAGAGAACTTCTGTGAAATCGTATTATTTGCAGATGATACTTTACTCTCATTCACTACACCTACTTACATTTTTAATGTAAGTAGGTGTAAGAAAAATTACGACGATGTAAACAAAGCACTCTCTGATGTACTCAGTTGGTTTACTGTTAATAATTTGCAGCTTAATGCTAAAAAAACAAAATGTATTAATTTTAAATTACCAGATGTCAAAAATGAACCAACTGATATAAGAATAAACGGTGATCGATTAGATTTGGTAGACTCAACAGTTTTCTTAGGTATAACCCTTGACTCAAAACTTCAATGGAATCCTCACATTTCGAAATTGGCCGGCAAACTCAGTTCTGCTGCTTATGCCATTAGAAAAATAAGGCAGTTAACAGACGTTGAAACTGCTAGAACAGTTTACTTTAGTTATTTTCATAGTGTCATGTCGTATGGCCTCTTACTGTGGGGAACAGCGGCTGATATTGAAACTATATTCATTTTACAGAAACGAGCAGTAAGAGCAATCTATAGACTAGGTTCACGAACATCTTTAAGAAATCTTTTTAAAGAAATTGATGTCTTGACAGTGGCGTCTCAATTTATTTATAATTGTATAGTTCTTGTACGTTGTAATATCAATTCATTTGCTAAACACAGTGATGTACACAATTTTAATACTAGAAATAAGTCAAAACTTGCAATGCCACTGTTCAGGTTACAGAAGGTGCTTGGTTCTTTCTTGGGGCAAGGTATACACTATTACAATAAAATACCAAATACTGTACTAGATTTACCTTTAGATAAGTTTAAAAAACATGTAAAATCTTCTTTATTAAAAAAAGGTTATTATACAGTCAAAGAATATTTAGAAGATAAAACAGCCTGGCTATAATAAAAAACATATACATAATACTACTTATAAATAGTGTCCTGCAGATAACAAAATAGCGTTGCATTGAACATTACAATTAGTTTTATTTTTATTATTATTAACTATAGTTTTTTTTGACTTTTACTAGTACTGTATGATATTGTAAAAAATTAAACTGGTAAATTATGTTTTTGCTGACTTAAATATTTTATTTAGTTATTTTTTATTTTTTGTGTTTTTTTACATGTTGTGATTGTCCTTTACATTTTGTGTTTTTATTTGTGATGGAAAGTGTCCTTTATGATAGGGCTTTTTCCAATATTTATGACGCTGTAAGGGAGAAAAGAGCTGGACACTTGCTGAGTTTCTTGCCGGTTCTTCTCAGTACAAGATCTCCCGCCCAGAGTAGATAGACTTACGAACCGATGGCTTAAAATGACGTTCATAAGAGCTATTTGTAGCCTAAACTGAATAAATGATTTTGAATTTGAATTTGAAATTCCTACGGAGGAAGGGCGAAGGTGGGATAAGGACAAACAGTTTTTCAGAGCACTCGCCGTGGTATAAGCGATAGAAAACGCTGAGTGACGCTTTATCTCTGCGCAATTGCAGGGGTTCGATAGTGACCTCTGCATTGCCGATAATGCGTACAGCGCGACGCTGCAATCTGTCTAAGGCATCGAGAAGGTACTTTGCGGAACCGTCCCAGATGTGAAACAGTGGCAAAAAAGTCTCCGGCTCAGCATGTGTCACAGCATTAGCAAAGCCATCGCCATGACGCTGATTTTCAGACGGAGGCCGAGTTGCATTCGTAGGTACAAAAGTTGTTCCTTGTATCAATTAATTACTAGGGTCTTCTTTGTTTCCTGATTTAAATAAAGGTATAACCTTACTGAATTTCATAAGTTCTGGAAAGATACCCTTATTGATACAGTAATTAAAAATGTCTGCAAGATAGGGCGCAATAGAAAATATAATATTCTTAATTACCTTAATACTAGATCTCCCTACTAGATCTCCGAAGGGTTCGGATCGGATCGAAAACTCTATCGTGCAATTAGCACACAGCTCTGCTCAGCTTCTCTCCACTCCTCTCCGCTCCTCTCGATCTCAGTGGAAACTTCCCCTTAGGCTGCTCGTACTAAATATTAAGAAGGACAGTTAATTAAAAACGCTGTGTGTTTAATAAGCGTTACGGTTAATTTGTCCTCAGTCAAGGCCATGATTGTCTTTTCGTGAGCCCGGTCGCTGCAACACGTTCGAAGTTAGCATTACTAATTAAGAACTAACTAGGGCGATCTTTGGAAAGACAATTTCAAAATTCAAAACTCATTTAATCAGTTTAGGCTACTTATAGCTCTCTTATGAATGTCACTATGACATCAGGGTGCCGGTGCCAAGTGCGAGATTTATCGCCATTCGATCACGGTATCGAAAACGAGAATTTGAATGGCAAAATGTTATATTCTTTCGTATGCCGCCAGTGCCATACTAATTGTCGTAAACGTAGACGTAATCGAATGAATACGGATAGTAAACACTCACTAGGCACTCTGTTCGTAAGTTTTTTTTTGTTTTTTAGTTGATGGCTTCGTGCGATTAGCACATTTGGCCAGTGTCAAAGTAATTTTTCTTACAAGTAATATTAGAAATGGGAAGTGAGAAATGATATACCCCCCAACCCCTCGAGTATCTCAGTGAAGATGTGGGGCTTTACTAAGTCCTCACGCGAGCTTCTTGAGAGAATTTGAAAAGTAACGTTGCACTGTTTTGTTTCATTTGCCAACACTCATGCACACTCACGAACACTTAACGGTTAACAATCCACCATTATTTCACATTAATATTCGACTTAACACAAATTTTAGAAAATAAAACAACACCGCAGACTTGACGCTTCACTTTCCCGCCAAGAAGTCCTGTTCGTAAGTTCATCAGTTCGCGGGAGACATTGTACAACAGCAAAGTAGATGATGTTTACTAGAATTCAAAATTAAGTTTCGATAGTGTAAGTCGGTATTTTCTATATAACTACAGTCAAAGTCTGCAGGTACTCGAAGGTTTTTCGATATGCGTTTAAAAAGTTTTGATTTTCATACTGATTTCATATTTTTTTTATAACTTGACCGATCATCAGTTACCTTTGCTGTTGATTGTACTGACCAAAAGGGGTTATTGTACATTTGGCACAAAGTAAATTAGTCAACGAAAAAATATGTGTTATTTATTACTTTTTTGCCACACTTCCTGTGACGGACTTACACATACTTTTAATGCATGTGTCAAATTCACTTTCAATGTATGGAGTGTACAAAAATATGAATAAGACGAAGTAACTTTGTGGCAAATGGTACAATAACCCACCGGAAGTTCTTTTATTCCGTTAAAAAGAGCCTCATAAAATTGTTTGCAGATATCTTCATTCATTTGATTTGCGTAATAAGAGTTTCAAACGAACTGACTAAATTTCGTTTTAACAGTAGTAAACACTCAACTAAAGGGACATATTGTGGTATTCACCCATCAGTCCGGTCGGACCCAGCCGCATCCGGCCAGATTAATGGGATTCCAGTCCGGATTGAAAATGCCGCCGGATTACAATCCCTAACTAGATCCGATGCATTCAGATCGGTATCAGGAGCGGAACCAGCCGAGCCTAGGCTAGGACGTTGGCTCGGGTTGACCGGGTCGTGGGGTTAGGGAGAAGTGCCCAGGTACATGTCTGGTATAGAGCGCGTGTGAACCGGGTTTTCGTACTCTTTTTCTACGAGTTGGGTGTCTTGGTATGACCAACCTAAGCTATTTGTGGACATTTAGTATGGCCTTGGCTGTTTAAGTAACAATAAAAAACTAGTGGTCGCCCAGTGGTCGAAATTCGACCATAATTTTATTAGAGCAGCACGGATTGTATCCTAAGCTTCCATTTTTGAAATTTTTGAAAAGAGTATATATGCGTGTGTGTCAATTACATGGTAGTGTGTGTAATGTTTGTTTTATTGATTTAATGTATTATTATGCATAATTTAAAACTATAAGTGTGCGAAATTTCATACTCCTCCGTCCGCGCAATTTTCGTAAAAAAGGCGTACAAAGTTTTTGCTTCACGTATTAATATACAGATTCAATAAAAACAATAATCAAATTTATTTTTTTCAAAATATACTTTAACTAGTGTTTTTTGAACGTCAATTCAAAGCCATGACTTTGTAAACCGTACGACGGTGGAGACCTTGTACCGAGAAGAAGCCGCAAGAATCTGCAAGGGAATATTCTGAAATAGAAATAAAAAAAAAAAAAAAATTTGTACCAATACATCACTCATAAAAATAGCATACAGTGTATAGTTATATACATATGCTAGTGTGTATGTGTAGTATATCTAAGTGGGGCGGGCCATGTGCTCGTTTGTCGATTTAGTAACAACCTAAAAAACTTATTACACATGAAAAAAAATGTTATTCATAACATAAGCCTCCGTTGTGCAATTACTGACGTTCGTCATACTGAGTCATATCCCTTGAAAGGCTAACACCTAATCTTAATGCACATAGATGAATAATCATGGCGTGTAAGTACAGTCAGTGATAAAAAAATGGTAATTGTTAACTAAAAATGAAAAACTCGATGGCGATTATAGAAATGCCGAGGCCACACACACACCCACACAGATGGGTGGCCAGAATTAAGTAATATATTTAGTTTTTTATATTATGTAATTAGCGGCCCGTCCCGGCTTCGCACGGGTGGACATTTCTTTTTTAATATAGCCTATGTTACTCAGCGCTAAATGAAGCATTCTAATGGTGAATTATTTTTTTTATATCGGTCTTTTAGTTTTGAGTTTATTCGTTGCAAACAAACAAAAATACAAAAGTACAAAAATACAAAGGTGTCCTTTTTATGTGTTATTGTTATGAGTGCAGGTGATAAATGTTTCTTATTCTGATTCTTATTAAGCTTAAATCTAGGAGCTCGATGGCCCGGTCTGCGAGTGCTGAGATTAAGCAATTTTTGCAAAGGCCGGTTACCGGATGGGCGACCAAAAATGTATCTTCTCCAGCTCCTCTGTGCTTCGGAAGGAACGTAAATCCGTTGGTCCCGGCTGCATTAGGACCGTTAACAACCAACGCACTGGGCCCGCGTGGTGGTTTATGGCCCGTTCTCCCTATCAATCCAAAGGGAAGGCTCGTGCCCCAGCAATGGGGACATATAAATGAGCTGGATGATTAAGATTAAAATGGATTTAGAATAAGTCTTTGTTATATAACTAACTAACTGGGGTGGCGCAGGAACCCAAGATGGGTTTTGGCCTCCGATAATAACTGCCGCCACTTCTCCCGATCCCGCGCCCGCCACTTCCCGCCAGTTCTCAACGCGGAGCTCGCGCTGGTCCTTAGCAACCTTGTCCTCCCAGCGATACCTGGGACGGCCAACCGGGCGTCGCCCACTCGGCCGTCCCACGTATATGCACGTTTCACCGCCCAATCCTTCCTCATTCTCTCTAAGTGGCCGAGCCAGCGAAGTCTGTGTGCCTTTGCCTCACCGATGACATTCGGCTCAATTCAAAATTCAAAATTCAAAATTCAAAATCATTTATTCAGTTTAGGCTACAAGTAGCTCTTGTGAATGTCATTATGCCATCGGTTCGTAAATCTGCTCTGGGCGGGAGATCTTGTACTGAGAAGAACCGGCAAGAAACTTAGCAAGTGTCCAGCTCTTTTCTCCCTTACAGCGTCAAAAATATTGGAAAATGCCCTATCATAGCAGAACACTTTCCATTACAAATAAACACAAAAAATATATATAAGACAATTACAACATGTAAAAAAACAAAATAAAAAATGTAAGTTAACAAATTTACATCAGATAATTATGTAAAGGTTTCAATTTCCACAATGTCATACAGCACCACTACAGTACTCTAGTAAAAGTCAAAAATTGTTTAGGTAAAACAAAGTCAAACTATAATTAATAATACTAAAAATAAGATAAGTATGCAAGAGCAGACCAGCCTCCACAGGCGGCACCCGTTCACGAGCATGACATATGAATCAGCCATCGCTTCGCTCAACCATATTTTAGGGAACGTAACGACCCGACGCACATGCCACCACCGCAGAGACAGTAAAGAGAGCATGACACACTCAAGATACTCTAAATAAAAACTTAATGATGTATTTAACGCAACGCTGTTTGTTATCTGTAGGACAATGCTGTTAAAATAAAAAATGTAAGTTAACAAATTTACATCAGATAATTATGTAAAAGTTTCAATTTCCACAATGTCATACAGCACCACTACAGTACTCTAGTAAAAGTCAAAAATTGTTTAGGTAAAACAAAGTCAAACTATAATTAATAATACTAAAAATAAGATAAGTATGCAAGAGCAGACCAGCCTCCACAGGCGGCACCCGTTCACGAGCATGACGTATGAATCAGCCATCGCTTCGCTCAACCATATTTTAGGGAACGTAACGACCCGACGCACACGCCACCACCGCAGAGACAGTAAAGAGAGCATGACACACTCAAGATACTCTAAATAAAAACTTAATGATCTATTTAACGCAACGCTGTTTGTTATCTGTAGGACAATGCTGATAAAGGCTGTCATATCAGTATAAAAAGTATAAAAAATAATTTTAATAAATTGATTCAAATATAATATGTGATTTTTATTATAACCAGGCTGTTTTATCATCTAAATATTCTTTGACTGTATAATAACCTTTTATAAGTAATAAAGACTTCACATGTTTTTTAAACTTATCTAAAGGTAAATCTAGTACAGAATTTGGTATTTTATTGTAATAGTGTATACCTTGCCCCAAGAAAGAACCAAGTACCTTCTGTAACCTGAACAGTGGCATTACAAGTTTTGTCTTATTTCTAGTATTGAAATTGTGTACGTCACCGTGTTTAGTAAAGGAGTTGATGTTGCAACGTACAAAAACTATACAATTATAAATATATTGAGATGCAACTGTCAGGACATCAATCTCCTTAAAAAGATTTCTTAGGGAAGTTCGTGATCCTAGTTTATAGATTGCTCTTATTGCTCGTTTCTGTAAAATAAATATAGTTTCAATATCAGCCGCTGTTCCCCACAGTAGGACGCCATACGACATGACACTATGAAAATAACTAAAATAAACTGTTCTAGCAGTTTCAACGTCTGTTAACTGCCTAATTTTTCTAATGGCATAAGCAGCAGAACTGAGTTTACCGGCCAATTTCGATATATGAGGATTCCATTGAAGTTTTGAGTCAAGGGTAATGCCTAAAAAGACTGTAGAATCTACCAAATCTAATTGATCACCGTTTATTCTAATATTGGTTGGTTCATTTCTGACATTTGGTAATATAAATTTAATAGATTTTGTTTTCTTAGCGTTAAGCTGTAAATTATTAATAGTAAACCAATGGAGTACCTCTGAAAGAGCTTTATTTACATTTTCATAATTAGTCCTCCACCTAGTCACATTAAAAATGAGTGAAGTATCATCTGCAAATAATACAATTTCACAGAAATTCTCTACAAAGAATGGTAAGTCATTAATATAAATCAAGAACAGAAAAGGACCAAGAATCGACCCTTGTGGAACTCCCATTTTTACATGAGAACCAGATGATTTAGTACCATTTATATCGACAGTTTGAGTTCTAGAGCTGAGATATGACTGTATTAAATTTAGTGCAAAATCTTCGAGACCGTAATAATGTAGCTTCAACACCAGAGTCCGGTGCTCAACGCAATCAAAAGCCTTGGACAAGTCGCAAAAAACTCCAAGAGCATTTTGAGACTTCTCCCAGGCATCAAATATATGTTTTATTAGAGCAACGCCTGCATCAGTAGTAGAACGACCCTTAGTAAAACCATATTGCTTACTATGTAAAAGGTTGTTTGTGTTAAAATATGACATCAACTGTTCGAGTATAATTTTTTCATAAATTTTACTTAGCGCTGGTAATATTGAAATGGGCCGATAGTTACTGGGGTCTTCTTTGTTTCCTGATTTTAATAAAGGTATAACTTTACTAAACTTCATAAGATCAGGAAAGATTCCCTTATCGACACAGTTACTAAAAATTTCAGCAAGATACGGTGCAATAGAATAAATAATATTCTTAATTACTTTAATAGATATACCCCACAAATCACTCGTGTTTTTCATTTTAAGTGATTTGAATGTTTTAATAATATTCATTGAATCAATGTATTTAAAATGAAAGGAAAGATTACATTTTGGTACATATTTTTGGAGTAAAGTTTGTGCAGCTTCCGGTGATGAATCTAAATTTGATGTTGTTATTACAGGTATATTTACAAAAAAATCATCAAAAATATTAGCAATTTGTGAATCTGAATTGACTAAGTTGTCGTTTACTTTTAAAGTGAAAGTATTATCCCGTGGTTTAAATTTACCTGTTTCACGGTTTATGATGTCCCAAGTGGCTTTGATTTTATTGTTAGACTTTTTAATTTTTTCTTTAATGTAATTAGATTTTGCTACTATGCACACTTTCTTAAACATTTTCGAATAATTCTTTACATATTCCGTAAAATTAACATTTTGGTTATATTGTTTTAAACTTTATAAATCATACAATTTATTTCTACTTTTATATATACCAGTCGTGGCCCAGTCACAGAACTTAAGTTTATGAGTAATTTTTATTGTTTTTGGTGTAAACACCTGGTTGTATTCGGTCTTGATTAAGTTAAAAAGATTACTATAAAGCACATCTGGATCATCTTGTACAAAAGGCAATGCATCTATTTTACAAGCTATACTATTTTTGAAACACTCCACTCGCTCTTTTGTAACTGGTTTACAGTTCACTATTATTGGTTCATCCCTAATATCAAGTTCATAGGTCACCTTCAAACCGCAATGGTCAGACGTAAGATTATTAATGAGTGACTTAGAAACAGGGTCATAGTCTGTAAAAATATTATCGAGACAAGTGGCCGAATGTGAAGTTATTCTAGTGGGTTCGAGAAATAGATTCAAAAGATTAAAACATTTAAATAAGGCAAGAAGACGAACACTCGTTGGAGTGTTTTCTAAAATATTTATATTAAAATCTCCACATACTAAAACAAATTTCTTTTTAAGTTTTAATTTTCTAAGTACGTCTTCCATTACTGTTTCAAAAATATTGAAATTGCCCGAGGGGGGTCGGTATACACACACTATTACAAAACTATTGAACTCCACACACGATAGTTCAATGTTACGCTCCACTGATAGGTCTACAATATCGTTGCGATTTTTGTATTTAATATTGCTTCTTACTAATATTAGAGAACCGCCGTGAATAGCTGAGCTTCGCACGTACGCGCTTGCTAGTTGGAAGTTATTTACATGGAACGATGTGTCATGACTTTTTAGCCAATGCTCAGTTATACTAAATACATGAATTACCTGACTTTTTGCTAATAATTCTAATTCTAAGTCCTTGCCAGCCAAACCCTGAATATTTTGATGTATAATAGTAATGGATGTGGGCTTGGCTTTTGTCTTAGACCTCAGTTTAAACCTGAGGTTGTAACCTTATTACTAGATGTAAAAGTTGCATTAGTAGAACTACTAATGATTAAGTTATTATCATGAAAAGACTTAGTTATACCACCTATAACTGTATCATGTATATTAAAAGCTAACAAATTAGCTATCTGAGTCCTACATTTCTTAGAAAGATACATAGTATCTGACGTCAAACTAAAGTTTTTAATAAATTTATTTATATCGAAATATAAAATAGTGTCACTATGACGACAAATTAAATTAAAAAGTAATAAATGTAAGTCATAAATGCGCTTATTTTGTTCTTAGGTTAAATTTGTACAATAGGGAAAAGCACTAACTATTAACCTGCAATTCGTGTCTGATTGCAGTTTAATCAAAATATTAAAATTATTTATAATGTCGCGTTTCTTCGTATGTGAACTGTCACCACACAATATAATAACATTAGTGGAACTATTCAGTGTATCCTGTGATATGTTATTTACTATAGCATTAAATGATTGACCTGGAGTACAAATATTGGTCATTGAATGGTTAAGATTTGCATTCATAAGCAACCCAAAGCCCTGACCAAGTTTATCTGAGTACATAACTGTTTTTCTTACTAATTTAGTTACATTAGGTTTATGTATTGTTTGAGGAGCGGCTGATGTAGGACCGGGCTAGGCTCGGCCACTAACTCTTCGATTTATCTATTAAACCGCCGCCTCCATGTGCCTTCGTTTTGCACCGGTTCAAGCATCCTTTGTTTTATAATAATAACATAATAAACTTAACTTTAACCGCTTTATATTTTAATTAAACAAAGTTACATAATGAGTCTTGTCGAGTCTCATATTGTTGCGGCCGACAGGACCCTGGTGATCCAATTAAATTAGGAGACCTATTGTTACACGGTTTACAATTGAGACGTAGAAATATTATATTATTTTCTTATTAAAACTGCCTATAAAGTGAAAGTGTTTACGGAAACGCGAATTTGTATACATGAAAAATCTTAGCATGTTTTTTTTAAATACCTTACGGGTAAGCGCAGTGCTTTTATCTCACCTGATGTTAAAGCTCGACCGTGAAATGAGCGAGGTCATGAATGAGCCCTCTTATTATTATTATTTCTTGTGCGGACGTCGCCAGCCGAACGGACGATCCACCAGCGTTTCCTGCGGGCCACTTCATCCTTTTTCCCGTTCTCCTCTTCCAGGGAGCTAAGGTAAATCCAGTTTTCACGGCACCCCGTCGAATCTTTTTGTCTCTTTAGTAAATCTTGCTATCTGCTCCACCTTCAGATATGTCCGACCCCCAGAGCTCCCATCTTATCAGTGAGGACATAGGGCACTCAGCTAGTAAATGGAGGCTGGTCTCCTCACTTTCCGTGCACTCCAAGCATATGGGGTCGGTTTTCACTCCTATCACTGTCAGATGTCTATTCAGTCGAACAGTGTCCCGTTATGATCTCTATGACTAGCCTTATGTTCTCTCTGAAGAGTCCCATCAGTTTGCTGGTCTTTTTCTTGTCCATTCCCTTAATGAAGATCTTCGACTGTCTCATACCAGTCGAGGACCTCCATCTTTGGTTGGACTTTGGCTGATTACTCCTCCTTAGGTGATATTGTCACTATTGGCAATCGGGGCTCCGGTCCCACCAAGCTATCCTCTGCTCCCTTTCTGGCTAGTTCGTCGGCCTGTTCGTTTCCCGTGTTTCCCTCGTGTCCGGGGACCCACGCTATCGTCAGGTCCACTCTCTCAGCCAGCTTTTTAATGATTATTTGCATTATTTGACGATTGCTGATGTCTTCTCTTCTCTGCCTAGTGCTTTCAGCGCCACCTGGCTGTCGCTGTAGATGGCCGTTTTTCCTGTAATAGTAAGGTGTTCGGCCATCTCAGCGCATGCTATTATTGCGTATATTTCCGCCTGAAAACACTGAGATGATGATGATGAGCTCTCTTAACTCGCAACGATAATTTTCATAGTTGAGGCTCTCCGCTAGCCTCTTTCGCGGTCGAGCCCCAACTATGAAAATTATGGTTGCGAGTTAAGAGGGCTCATTAATGACCTCGCTCATTTCACGAACGAGCCCGGGCTTAAGTGATGATAAGCCAAAATGATGGAAGCGCACTTCACCCGAAATCCATAATTACTGAGGCACAGGCTATCTTATCTCTAGCTGCCTGGGTGCCTAGGGCGAGTTTAATACGCCATTCCATCACGTTACCAAAAACGAGCAATTGTATGGCAAAATTTTAACTCTTCTCACCAGGAGGCGCCAATGCCATTCTAATTTTCGTTTTCGTTAACGTAATCGAATGAATACGGATAGTAAACAAACCCAGACTAGGCACTCTAAATACAATAATGCTATGTTTTTTTAAATAACATTTTTTAGTCTTTGACTGTACTTTGTATTAAGTACAGAATATTGTCACCCTGACTGTCCGTCTCGCGCGTGATCGCCAGCGTGGGATGATGTCACTTGGTAAGTAATTGTTGTGGACACGTATACGTATGTATACGTATAATATACGTACCTATAAGAAGTGTATACAGACTTGATTACAAGATTAATGTATGTAAGATCGGAGTAAATATTTTATATTAGCCTATTCATAAATATCATAATATTAGTTTAGTTCAATTAATCAAACATCATAAAGTAGGTATAAGTTAAATATTGTATGTATTTAGATTAGGTTATAATAGGAATGACATGTCTACATAAAGACAAACGTCCTTAAATAAATATAGAAAAAAAAAAGATTAATGTAGATTTATATTATTTTGAATTGAGCATTCACAATGCTAATATAAGAGTTACAAGATAAAAAAGAACATAGAAAAAAACAATCAGCCGCAGGAAGCTCGAATGGGAATCGAACCCACGCTGAGCTACCAAGGCTCCAGAAGACTCGTAAATTTTTTTAAGTAGTTTGTGATTTACGCTGCCAGCTAGCGGTATTACGTCATAGTGAAGTAACTACCGTCACAGACAAAAGAACGCTTTTGCAAGTATTCAATAACCGATAAAGACGTAAAAAAATTGTATAATGTAGATTATAATTATAAATTTATGCTATATAAATTAAAAAAATTATATTATAATGGTTACAAAAACACAAATGTTAAAAAAAAATCCACGAGCAGGATTTGAACCTGCACCCTTCTGACATACCGGGTCAGGTGCTCTCCTGGTGTTCTAAAAAAAGTTACAACTACCGCCCGCACTGGACTCGCGTGGTGGTTTATGGCCCGTTCTCCCTATCCACCTATAGGGAAGGCTGGTACCCCAGCAGTTGGAACATAAAATGAGCTGATGATGGATGAAATGTTGTGCTACCTAAGCTGGTTTAAAACTGGCTGATCAACAACAACGACCAAGAGTGACCTTTAGAAAACGTATGCTTGTACCAAGACTTGTATTTCAATTTTAAATTTAAACTCAATTTGTTTTTTAATTAAGTTTTCAATGTTTTTTAAATTCAATTTTCAATGTTCTTTTAGTTTAATTTTCAATGATTTTAATTTTTTATTTATTTTCAATATAATTTATTAATTTTTCAATTGTATTTAAATTTAATTTGTTTTCATATATTAGGTTATTAGCTTTAGTAGCTTTTATTAGCTTTAGAACACATGGTACATGCTGTGGCTTCCTTTAAGTAAGATTTGTGTTTAGCTATAAGTTTTGATTGTTATTTTTTCCTATTTAATGTATTGATACAAGTTTTGTTGGAAGCCCTTAATAAAATAAATAAATAAATAAATAAAAATAAGACCCAATAGCCACCCATCCGAAAACCTGGCTTTACAAGACTTCCTTCAATCGCCAGATCGCAATCGAACTCCTTAAACTTTATTTTATTTACACCAACGCACATTTGTATTCAATAATACATACCTATTAAAAGCCTATATACGAGTACTGTCTCACTTCTGGCCAAAGGTCCACATAAAATACTTTTCCCTGCCTGGGAATAGAACCCAGGAAATTGGGCCTTCGAGCCCTATAACGAAACTGATAAAGCTACCTCATTAGAGTGAGTGACACCACGGGTCCATAAAAGACTGAGGATCCATTTTGAGTCCACTGTCTCAATTTGCCCAACTGACCATCACCATAGATCATAAAATATCTAGACACGTAACGCAAGTGTTTTCGTCAAGCGCACCCTTTATTCCCTATTAGTACAACGGAGTGGAAATGTTACGGCACTTTTTGCATCATAGCTTTTTATTACGTTTTCTAAAGGGACAGTTCGACTTAATAAGCCATTTTGGGACCTCTTCGCCGTTATGTTGGTCATTGTTGTGTTTATACTATTTTATTTTTCTGCTGTTCCTTTTTTGCCCAACTTCCCCTTTGCATATGGAAATTTATGACGATTTGTTGCATAAATCACGAACGTACTATTTTGAAAGGTGACTGTTTTTGACACGCTGTACATTATATACATTTTTCACTTATTTATTATACATGCTTCAATACTTTTTCGAGTTGGAAGTTATGTAGTTACATTTTTTAATTCATTTATTGAATTAATTTTGAATATTGATTTGACCACCTCCCCGGTTCTATCGTTAAAGCAGCAGTCTTCTTCTCTAGAGTTTCGATTCAAAACGAATCGATTTTCAGGGTAAAGGGTAATTTTATTACATTACATGAATTGTTTCAACATTGGTTATGTAACGTTAACGTTATGTGTCCAGATTGGGGAGAACAATGTTTTGAGAGAAAACAATTTAATGTGTAACATCTTTCCGCTTGCTTTCTATATGTATACAGTGTGAGTGTGAGTTCGTGAAATGTGACGGAAGTAGGTGTAACAATGTGAGAGGAAGTCGGGCAGCGCGCAAGTACGTGCCATTTTGTAAATTCGAAATTGATATTATGAACATGACATATTATTGTTATATGTGACTTAATTATGTAACAAAAAACCAAATGTTGAAAAAAAAAAACCACGAGCAGGATTTGAACCTGCACCCTTCTGACATACCGGGTCAGGTGCTCTCCCAATTGAGCCCAAGCGACTACTGTTTTTGTAATTTACTCGTAACAAAATTTGCGTTAAAAATTATATATACAAAACAAAAATATTTTATAATTATGTTATTTGACTGTCAAAGATCATTTTGATATCTCAAATGTCTTCTAACGAGTATTTACTGCATTTATTTTATAGTTATAAAATGGCGTAATACCCGACCCATTTTTTCAGAATATAATGTTAAAGTTACTAAGGTGAGATGTCAAATGTTACACATCATAATGCAACTACTGTAAGGCTCGCTCATTTTTTTATAATTATCCCACGCTGCTCTGGCACGTGAAAATAATGTATATACTTCCCGTGCGTGTCGTAGAGCCAACTAAGGGACAAGGGCTCCAAGATACTCGTACATCAGGCGATCGGCTAGCAACCCATCACTGATATTCCACCTCGGAGCCCTACTTCGATTTTGCTAAATATGGCGTCGAGGTCCTTAAGGACCTCGACGCCATATTAAGACAAGTTTACTCAAAATTGGTGATTTCGATGCTCTGTCTTCCCCCTTTTTGAGAGAAGGATGTGAGAGTATATATGTATGTACAAATCGATACCGCAAGGAAAATTCGCCAGTGTTTTTCAGGCGGAAATATACGCAATAATAGCATGCGCTGAGATTGCCGAACACCTTACTATTACAAGAAAAATGGCCATCCACAGCGACAGCCAGGCGGCGCTGGAGGCACTAGACAGAGAAGAGACGACATTAGCAGGCAAAGAATGCAAGGAATCATTTAAAAGGTTGGCCGAGACAGCGGACCTGACGATAGCGTGGGTCCCCGGACACGAAGGAAACACGGGAAACGAACAGGCCGACGAACTAGCCAGAAAGGGAGCAAAGGAAAGATTGGTGGGACCGGAGCCCCGGTTGCCAATACCGCACAATATCACCAAGGGAGTAATCAGCCACAGTATCACAGCAGAAACCAACTAAAGATGGAGGTCCTCGACTGGTATGAGACAGTCGAAGATCTTCATCAAGGCAAGAAAAAGACCAGCATACTGATGGGACTCTCCAGAGAGAACATGAGGCTAGATCATAGAGATCCTAACAGGACACTGTCGACTGAACAGACACCTGACAGTGATAGGAGTAAAAACCGACCCCATATGCCCGGAGTTCACGGAAAGTGAGGAGACCAGCCTCCACTTACTAGCTGAGTGCCCTATGTAGTCATTGATAAGATGGGAGCTCTGGGGGTCGGACACATTAGACATAGAGTACCTGAAGGATCTGAAGGTGGAGCAGATAGCAAGATTTACCAAAGAGACAAAAGATTCGACGGGGTGCCGTGAAAGCTGGATCAACCTTAGCTCCCTCGAAGGGGAGAACGGGTAAAAGGATGAAGTGGCCCGCAGGAAACGCGGGTGGATCGTCCGTTCGGCTGGCGACGTCCCCACAAGAAATAATAATAATAAATAATATATGTAGGTATGTATGTATGTATGTACCTATGTATGTATGTTAATTATGCATTTTTTTTAACAATGTTTACGGGCTTGCTGGTCTTTTTTTTATAACTTCCTGAATAGGCCTGACATAATTTAACCTACTTCCCGCGTGACTCTCCTCCCGTCAAACTTGTTGCAGCAATTATCCGTCGATCTAATAGTTCGCGAACTTTGTACGAACTAAGCTTAGCCGAGCTTCGGTTGCTTTGACAGTAGCTCTTTGTGCCTCAACAGAAACTGGGATGTTCCGAAGTCAGGGATTAGTGCTTAAGGTTAACGGTACCTTGGAGAATACTAAGCTGACAAGGCGAATTATGAGCGTTGTAATAAATAAATATTGTATATTGCTAAGGAGATTAAAGAAAAAAAGCCTCCAGTGTTTCTTGACAGATTAAGAGCTCGCAAGAAACTTAGAAAGGGTTTTTACTAAGAAAAATATAATAAAAATATGAATTAACAATTACTAATTATTTAGATCAAAAGGTGGACCGACGACGATCTGGTGAAGGTTGCGGGAAGCCTCTGAATGCGAGCACCACAAAACCGGTCGTTGTGGAGATCCTTGAGGGAGGCCTTTGTCAAGCAGTGGCGTCTTTTGACTGAGATGATGATGATGATGTCATGTTCAAAGATTTATAATAAACTGTCACGTCAAACTGTCAAATTCAGGGTCCTTTTGTGCTGTAAATTATCTTTTCCGATTTCCTTTGCAAAGACAAAAAAGACAAATAAGTTTTATCATATAAGTATATTTTTTAAACTATATATTTGTAACTAGCTGTGCTCGCGACTTCGTCCGCGTGGAATAGTGACTTTCGGCAGCATTTTTAATTTTTTAGGCTCTTTTCCCGTTTTTGCAACATTTTTCACTGATGCTTCGCTCCTATTGGTCGTAGCGTGATGTTATATAGCCTAAAGCCTTCCTCGATAAATGGACTATCCAACACAAAAAGAATTATTCAATTCGAACCAGTAGTTCCTGAGATTAGCGCGTTCAAACAAACAAACAAACAAACAAACAAACAAACAAACTCTTCAGCTTTATAATATTAGTATAGATGTATACCTGCAAAAGGTCACTAAGTTGTAAAGCTACCAAAATTTATAGTCCACCTGTATGTTACACTTAGTTATGCAAATAAATATTTTGATTTGATTTGATTTAATTTGAAGGCCCCCCAGCCTTTCCTTTAGATATATTTTTCTAGTGGTCTCATTTTATTGTGTATTTTTATTTATTATGATTTTTTAATTGTCACTGTCTCTCAGCGCCACCAAACCGGTTCCGGCGGAAGATCAGCGTTGGTCGCAAGGCTATTAATACTGAGTCGAAACCGTTTAGGGATATATTTTTTAAATGTTTTTTTTATTTAATGCATTATCGTGATTTTTCCCAAATGAATATTTTTCTTCCTTTCAAGAAAATCATAGAAAATTCTAAAGTTCACGTGTCTAGATATTATTATTGACGTGATGATGTGTCATAATGTGATAGCCAATGCTTCAGCTTCATGTTCTGACAGTTCGTTCTATTTGACGTAGATTAAAACGCCATCGTAAAGTCTGCAATAAAAAGTTTAAAAACGAAACAAAATAATAGCATCTTGTACAAAGTTGTGGGCAGCGTGGATTTCAGATTGATGGACCAACTTTTGTGCTGATCAGAGAAACCTTTTAAAAAACCTTGCGAGATACCAAAATCAGAATACAGATTGTGTAATAATAAACTTTCTTTTTGGTATTTTGTATTAAACTTTTGAAGTAAAGCTTGATAAGTAAGATGCCTCGATGGCCGAGTGGCAGAGCGCTAGGCCCGATATCCGAAGGTCCCGGGTTCAATTCCCAGATCGGGCAGTGTGTTTCGGATTTTTGATGCATAGGCTATATAGATATATTTTCTAGATATATAGATCCAATCCAATTTTAACACACATACATTGATGTCGAATCGCAAAAACAAAACTTAACTTATATGTTTATTTGACAGGATCTAGCTTTATATAAACGTCCTTTCCTCTTCAATACAGACAGGAAAAGACAGAATCCTTAAATAATAATGAGTCCCATCAATTAACTTACATCACGCAGTTTTGCTTGTTGACTTTACCAAAATTATTTTGGAGTCAAGTGGAATTGAAGTACGTACATATTTCTACATGAAAATTAAATGTCTAAAATCATTTTGGAGTCGAAGTGGAAACAATGTATGGACGGTGAAGTTTTGAGAACAATGGCTTTGGAGTTAAGTGGAATAGCCCGCTAAAAGTGATCTTTTCCAGACAACCTTAAAATTAAATAATGATGGTATAATTAATTCATCGTTAAGAGTTTTTAACGTGCATAACTGTTCTTAAATCACAACTAAATTTATATAATAGGTCCATGAAATTGATGTTTTTTTCTCACTTATTAATACTTAGGTGTGTATTACTTCTAAAAGTCAATACCGGTTGTTAATTTATTATAATACACCTTTAATTAGGACTATGTTACTTAGGCTTCAGGACTAACAATATTTATTCATTTTGTGTCTTTATCGCCCAATTATTTTTTAAATTGTCTTATTTTTTTGTTCGCGGAATTGACTTTTTGTTTCATTGTAGCTTTGAAGGGTCTTGAGTTTTTTTCTTTTCAATGTCTGCTATATTTAGCTAGTGAAACAAACATAGGTACTACTCTGCAATTTTTATAGTGTTAAAATTAATAGATGCTAAGAAAATTAAAAAAAACGTTAGTATGAAAATAATAATTTTAGAAAAAATCTTCATACAAAACGTCAATTTCATAGGTAAGCCAATTTTTGTCCCCATGAATATAGGACAATAGCTGCACATAAAAAATCGGTTATGGTCTCATTTTGAAGAGCTCCAGCCGTAGATGTAAAGAAATCTGTCATAGGTTTCGAAATTCCTAAAAAATCGGTTGAATAAACGCGAAGTTTTGAGGGCGACCCCAATAAAATTAATACAAGCTTGCCTAACTTGTAATTTGTTTACTGTTATCTTTTTCTTTAATTAATGCTATGCACAATGTAATGGGATATCGAGTTAGGTAATAATGTATTGGTATTTATTCTGTAAGTATATTAAACTTTACAAAATAAAAATAATATAAAATGTCACTTTTCAAATTCTCTCAAGAGTAACGTATCAGATTTTGGTATAACCCCACATCTCTACTGAATTACATAACTATTTTACTTAAAAGAAATACCTACTGTTAAAGCTATAAAAATAAGGCTAGGAAATAGGATTTAAAACTATTATTTCTAGCATTCCGAGCAACAAAGGCAAATAAATTAGCTTCCGTTTGGTGATACCACTTCCAGGGAGGGTCCAATAGGCTTGATAATGATGGAGGCCTTTGCCCAGCAGTGGGACAAGACCAGCCCCCTGACTATGAGCTCTTATAGCAGTATTATTGCAGTTGTGGAAAAGAGACGCGAATATATTCGCCGCTACACGCGTCTCGTTTCCACAACTGCATTAGTACTGCTATAAGAGCTCGTGGTTACCCCCCTGGTTCGCAGTAGCAAGAAAGCTGAAGGTTTTGTCTATAACTTTTCTAAGTTTAAAAATGTTTTCAACTCCTTGCAACAAATGCTAAGTAGAGTCCTTTTAGGACACTTTTTTTTTTGTTTTGTTCTGTTCTAAATTCAAAAAATTCAAAATTCAAAATTCAAAATCATTTATTCAGTTTAGGCTACAAATAGCTCTTATGAACGTCATTTTAAACCATCGGTTCGTAAGTCTATCTACTCTGGGCGGGAGATCTTGTACTGAGAAGAACCGGCAAGAAACTCAGCAAGTGTCCAGCTCTTTTCTCCCTTACAGCGTCATAAATATTGGAAAAAGCCCTATCATAAAGGACACTTTCCATCACAAATAAAAACACAAAAGGACAATCACAACATGTAAAAAAACACAAAAAATAAAAAATAACTAAATAAAATATTTAAGTCAGCAAAAACATAATTTACCAGTTTTATTTTTTACAATATCATACAGTACTAGTAAAAGTCAAAAAAAACTATAGTTAATAATAATAAAAATAAAACTAATTGTAATGTTCAATGCAACGCTATTTTGTTATCTGCAGGACACTATTTATAAGTAGTATTATGTATATGTTTTTTATTATAGCCAGGCTGTTTTATATTCTAAATATTCTTTGACTGTATAATAACCTTTTTTTAATAAAGAAGACTTTACATGTTTTTTAAACTTATCTAAAGGTAAATCTAGTACAGTATTTGGTATTTTATTGTAATAGTGTATACCTTGCCCCAAGAAAGAACCAAGCACCTTCTGTAACCTGAACAGTGGCATTGCAAGTTTTGACTTATTTCTAGTATTAAAATTGTGTACATCACTCTGTTTAGCAAATGAATTGATATTACAACGTACAAGAACTATACAATTATAAATAAATTGAGACGCCACTGTCAAAACATCAATTTCTTTAAAAAGATTTCTTAAAGAAGTTCGTGAACCTAGTCTATAGATTCTTCTTACTGCTCGTTTCTGTAAAATGAATATAGTTTCAATATCAGCCGCTGTTCCCCACAGTAAGAGGCCATACGACATGACACTATGAAAATAACTAAAGTAAACTGTTCTAGCAGTTTCAACGTCTGTTAACTGCCTTATTTTTCTAATGGCATAAGCAGCAGAACTGAGTTTGCCGGCCAATTTCGAAATGTGAGGATTCCATTGAAGTTTTGAGTCAAGGGTTATACCTAAGAAAACTGTTGAGTCTACCAAATCTAATCGATCACCGTTTATTCTTATATCAGTTGGTTCATTTTTGACATTTGGTAATTTAAAATTAATACATTTTGTTTTTTTAGCATTAAGCTGCAAATTATTAATAGTAAACCAACTGAGTACATCAGAGAGTGCTTTGTTTACATCGTCGTAATTATTCTTACACCTACTTACATTAAAAATGAGTGAAGTATCATCTGCAAATAATACGATTTCACAGAAGTTCTCTACAAAGAATGGCAAGTCATTAATATAAATCAAAAACAGAAAAGGACCAAGAATGGACCCTTGTGGAACTCCCATTTTTTGTTCGAGAGCTAAGATACGACTGAATTAAATTTAGTGCGAAATCTTTGAGACCGTAGTAATTTAGCTTCATCACCAGAGTTTTGTGCTCAACGCAATCGAAAGCCTTGGACAAGTCGCAAAACACTCCAAGGGCGTTTTGAGACTTCTCCCAGGCATCAAATATATGTTTTAATAGAGCAACACCTGCATCAGTAGTAGAACGACCCTTTGTAAATCCATATTGTTTATTATGTAAAAGGTTGTTTATGTTAAAATACGACATCAACTGTTCCAATATAACTTTATCATAAATTTTGCTTAGAGTTGGTAGTATTGAAATGGGTCGATAGTTACTGGGGTCTTCTTTGTTTCCCGATTTGAACAAAGGTATGACCTTACTAAACTTCATAAGATCGGGAAAGATACCTTTATTCACACAGTTATTAAAAATTTCAGCAAGATACGGTGCAATAGAATGTATAATATTCTTAATTACTTTTATAGAGATGCCCCACAAATCACTTGTGTTTTTCATTTTCAGTGATTTAAATGTTTTTATAATATCCATTGAATCAATATATATATTTAAATTGAAAAGAAACATTACATTTTGGTACATATTTTTGGAGTAATGCTTGTGCAGCTTCTGGTGATGAATCCAAATTTGAGGTTGTCAGCACAGGTATATTTACAAAAAAATCATCGAAAATATTAGCAATATGTGAATCTGAATTGACTAAGTTGTCGTTTACTTTTAAAGTGAAAGTATTATCCCGTGGTTTAAATTTACCTGTTTCACGGTTTATAATGTCCCAAGTGGCTTTAATTTTATTGTTGGACTTTTTAATTTTTTCTTTAATATAATTAGATTTTGCTACTATACATATTTTCTTAAATATTTTCGAATAATTCTTTACATATTCCGTAAAATTAGAATTTTGGTTATATTGTTTTAGACTATATAAATCATACAATTTATTTCTACTTTTATATATACCAGTCGTGGCCCAGTCACAGAACTAAAGTTTATGAGTTATTTTGATTGTTCTTTGTGTAAACACTTGGTCATATTCAGTCTTTATGAAGTTAAAAAGATTAGTATATAATACATCTGGATCATCTTGTCCAAATGGCAATGCATTAATTTTACTCGATATATTATTTTTAAAACGCTCTACTCGCTCCTTTGTAACTGGTTTACAGTTCACTATTTTTGGCTCATCCTTAACATTAAAATCATAGGTCACCTTTAAACCGCAATGGTCAGACGTAAGCTTACTAATGACTGACTTAGAAACAGGGTCATAGTCTGTAAAACATTATCAAGACAAGTGGCTGAATGTGAAGTTATTCTAGTGGGTTCGAGAAATAGATTAATGAGATTAAAACATTTAAACAAGGCAACAAGACGAACACTCATTGAAGTGCTTTCTAGAATATTTATATTAAAATCGCCACATACAAAAACAAATTTATTTTTTAATTTTAATTTTCTTAGTACGTCTTCCATTACAGATTCGAAAATACCGAAATTGCCCGATGGGGGTCGGTATACACACACTATTACAAAGCTATTAAACTCCACACATGATAGCTCAATATTACGCTCCACTGATAAGCCTACAATATCGTTGCGATCTTTATATTTTATATTACTTCTTACTAGTATTAAAGAACCACCGTGAATAGCTGAGCTTCGCACGTACGCGCTTGCTAATTGGAAATTATTTACATAGAATGATGTGTCATTCATGACTTCTTAGCCAATGCTCAGTTAAACAAAATATATGAATTGCCTAACTTTTTGCAAATAATTCTAACTCTAAGTCTTTGCCAGCCAAACCTTGAATATTTTGATGTATAATAGTAATTAATGAGGACTTGGCTTTTGTCTTAGACCTCAGTTTAAACATGAGGTTGTTGTTACCTTATTACTAGTTGTAGATGTTGCATTAGTAGAACTACTAATGGTTACGTTGTTACTACATAAGCTTATTCTATGTGTTCTAATAAATATATTTAAATTATTACCTATTTTTCAATTTACATAATTTTATTAACTGTTATGTATTGTTTAATGTTCTGTCTTAGCATGCCGTGTAGGTACACAAAATGTGTTCTAGCCCAATGTTGTCAATACTTTTAATATCATGCCATGACCTATGGTATTCTCTTTGTGTACTTACCTAAATTAAATGAAAATAAATTCAAAATTAAAAAAGTACATAATAAATTTTTATGCGTTAGTAATAATTCGGCTACTATTCGGTATTCGGCCGAATAGCATGCAGTATTCGGCCGAATACCGCATACCAAATTATGGTACAAAAAAACACATATTATCATTTAAAAAAATATATTATTTCAATTACAAATGGTTAATTATCATACATAAAATAATATTTTTTCTCCACCCCGCGAGATCTTGTTGTTACATAGCAAACATACTGCCAATTTATTATCTGTTCTAAAATCTCACAATATTCCCAAATGGGTGATTTCTTATTGGAAGATGCCATTCTGTAGTTTTTGGCAAACAAACAGTGATATTTTAGCACAAAATTAAACAAGTGATCGTGAAACGTGTCGTGACTAAGGTTGCCAGATCGGAACTTACCGAGTCCGGGACAATTCCATGTCAGGCCGTGGCTATTGGCTATGATATGAATATGTAAAAAAAATATAAATATAAATTACGGAATATTTTATTTTATATTTGTATTTATTAGGAAAAAACATTTTATTTTTCAAATGTATACTTTTATTATTATATGACCGCCTGCCGTGTCACATTTTGTTTGTTATTTTTTTTTATTATTTAATTTTTTCGGAATCCGGGACAATAGATCGAATTACTGGACACAGTACAGTAGTTCCCTGTGTGGTGCCGGGGATAAAGAATTGCACCACCCCATCTCTTCCCGTGGGTGTCGTAAAAGCCGACTAAGGGACCATTCCAGAGGATGGGCAGCAGCATCTCTCTGAGGTTACCCTCAACCTTCTGCGATCGCCAACCCGCCTGCCAAGCGTGGCGATTACGGCAAATACCCCCCATGATTATTTGGGGGAGGCCTTTGTCCAGCAGTGGACGTCTTTTGGCTGAAATTATGAATGAATGATGTTGACTGGACACAGGACAATACGTAAAATTCCGGGACAATCCCGGAAATCCCGGACATCTGGCAACCTTAGTCGTGACGCGATCTACATGGAAATGAAACAAATACGCCATACGCCCGCTCCGTCTCCGTCGCTCCCGCACGTACCGCACGGCGCACTGAGACAAGTCGTAACCTATCGCGAAATGCATATTTGCCGAACATTCGGCGCTTCGGCCAAGTGCGTAGCCGAATATTCGGTATTCGGTATTCGGTCGAATCACTATTCGTGGCATCTCTAATTGAAATCAAGTCATCACTACAATTGATGGGTAATGGCATAACTTTTTTATACATCTTTACATCAGACTACCTATAACTGTAAAATTTTCTCAATAGGCTTCGATAGTCAACTTTACGTATCTGTAATATGGTTGGACATTCTTTGAAGAGATTTGACTGCTTTGGACATGTTGATTTGCAGACATCTGTACATCGATCAAATAGTATAGGTACTTATTAGAAAAACAAGTACCTATACTATTTGAATATTGTATTGTATAATTAGCATTAGCAATCATATTTAATTGCTAATAGTCCATTAGCAGCAATTAAATGGATCGTAGTTGCTAAAATTAATTATTGCTATTTAACATCCATCGCGTGAAATCATCATCTGCGTTCGCGTCCTGCTCCTGCTATCGTGAACACATTACGCGCCCGCACTGCCTGCACGCCCGCCTATTAGCAGCGAACGCTAAAAATCTGCTAGATTTCATCTCGACCCGATAATTCACGACGCGCGCGCTAACGAATGAATAGGAGTGAATGAGAAGGGAACACGCTTCTTTGTTACATTGCTGCATGCAGTTTTTATTACGATACATGTGAAATGCTTGGTGTTTAGAGTCCATTATTATATGATAGATTTTATTTGGTAAATGATGCACTTGCCGTAGCTTGTAAGTCGATAGGTTAGGTCTTTGGTGAAGACAACCGCTTAATTGCCGAAACTTAAATAAAAAACATTTCTTTAATCACGGCTATTCACAATAATTCACATTGTGAACAGCATTTTACCATCTTATTAAAAATCATATTAGCAAATAGCATAGCAATAGCGAATAGCATGCTAACATATGAAAAATAGCATGCTAATTAAATTAACGAAAATTAGCATTAATTTCCATTACTAGCTGTATGTATTAAGCTTACCTCATGCAGTCTCCTTAGTTTCTGTCGACTGTATAAGCGCTCTTTCATAGTTGTCAGACTCTAATTAGCATGACCCTAACTCAAATGTGCTACAGTCACTGTCACTGCGACTCACATTGTTTTAAGATGATTAAATTGAGAGTAGGCTCATACTTCCCATGTATTTACCATTGGAATAACATTTTTCTTTACCCCTGCCCTGCCCGACTAATCTTTTTCACATCGCTAACCTCGGCCCGCAATTAATGAGAACATAGGGTTGTCACAAATTAAAAAGGCAGATTATTATAGTTTTATATTTAAACTAGCCGTCACCCGTCCGCTTCGCTGTGCGAAAATTTGTAAATAAAATTTCAATTTTTTTTATAGCCTATCATTTGCACAATCGCATGTTCTTACTACATACAAATTTTCATCAAGTTAGGTCAAGCCGTTCTTGAGTTACAAGAGGACATACAGACGGACAGGCAGACAGACAAAAATTCAAAAATCATGGAATTGGTATCAGTGAGTCATAAAACGAATATTTAACTCAAAATTTGTCAAAAAAATTGCAAGAACAGACAGAGCTTAAAATTTTTTAGTAGTATAGATAAAAAAGTAAAAGTAAATAGTCCATATCTGTCCCAATGCGGCGAAGGCTTCCATCATTGAAAGGGGATCACTACAATTGATGGTAAAGGCTTAATCATGCTTACCAAATGCAGGTTGATGATCACAAACCCGGGCAATGCATCAAAAAGTCCAAAACAAATTTTGCCCGGCCTGGAAATTCAATTGATTTTTATAATCTTTATAAAACAATACCTTTAACAATAAACATGTTCTCTAAATGTCGGAAAAAATAATACTACCAACAATTATAATAAAAATAATTTTACGCAAATTTTGTTGCGAACAAAAAAATACAATTTGGAAAACTGTAGGTTTAACAAAAGTTTAGTAATTTGTTCGCAACAAACTTTGCGTAAAATTATTTTTATAAAAAAAAAAAAAAAAAATGTTGAAAAAATTTCCACGAGCAGGGTTTGAACCTGCACCCTTCTGACATACCGGGTCAGGTGCTCTTCCAATTGAGCTATCGTGGTAACCAGCCCGCCGAAATTATTCAACACTATTTACTTTTTACTTTGAAAGCCAAAGGCGCCCATTCAATGTTAACAACTACCGTCATTAACATCCGATCATAATATTTTTACAAATACTAAAGATCAGTTAAGAAGTAGGCAAGCTATTTATAAAATGTTTATATAATTTTTAACGCAAATTTTGTTGCGAATAAATTACAAAAACACAAATGTTGAAAAAATTTCCACCAGCAGGGTTTGAACCTGCACCCTTCTGACATACCGGGTCAGGTGCTCTTCCAATTGAGCTATCGTGGTTCTAACCAGCCCGCCGAAATTATTCAACACTATTTATTTTTTACTTTTAAAGCCAAAGGCGCCCATTCAATGTTAACAACTACCGTCATTAACATCCGATCATAATATTTTTACAAATACTAAAGATCAGTTAAGAAGTAGGCAAGCTATTTATAAAATGTTTATATAATTTTAAACGCAAATTTTGTTGCGAACAAATTACAAAAACACAAATGTTGAAAAAATTTCCACGAGCAGGGTTTGAACCTGCACCCTTCTGACATACCGGGTCAGGTGCTCTTCCAATTGAGCTAACGTGGTTCTAACCAGCCCGCCGAAATTATTCAACACTATTTACTTTTTACTTTGAAAGCCAAAGGCAACAACTACCGTCATTAACATCCGACAACAACATTTGTGTTTTTGTAATTTGTTCGCAACAAAATTTGCGTTAAAAATTATATAAACATTTTATTTTTATAATTAAAAATATACATTACCCAAGTAACTGATCTTTGATATTTTGTAAAAATATTTTTGGAAATTTAAACTTTTACCTGATGTAAATTTGTTAACTTAGTTTTTTTATTTTGTATTCTTTTACATGTTGTGGTTGTCTTCTATATTTTTTGTGTTTATTTGTAATGGAAAGTGTTCTGCTATGACAGGGCATTTTTTTTTGACGCTGTAAGGGAGAAAAGAGCTGGACACTTGCTGAGTTTCTTGCCGGTTCTTCTCAGTACAAGATCTCCCGCCCAAAGTAGACTTACGAACCGATGGCATAGCGACATTCACAAGAGCTACTTGTAGCCTAAACTGAATAAAAAAATATAAATTTTGAATTTTTTTGAATTATATATTTCATAAAGATCGGATGTCGATTACGTAGTTGTTGACTTGCAAAATAAGAATAATAATAGAGTGTTGATAAATTTCGGCGGATTGGGCAAAGCCACTGGGCTGTCCCGGTTTACCAGTGGATGCAGGTTCGAATCCTGCTCGTGGATATTTTTCAACACTTTTCGAAACTACCAACAATGTTGGTGACAGACTAAATTCAGGTAGCCAGGCGTACAATCAAAGCGAGCCCTATATACCCACTGTGATTCGAACCCGGGACTTCTGGATCAAAGACCGGATGGTTAAACCACAAATAGCCGGGAAATTTAAGCTCTATCCATAAGTTCTCAACACCGATTTCTATTACGACTACAAACGTTGACAACCCTTGCCGCATAGTACACATCGCCCCAATCCCACTCAAAACTGAACTTAACGACCACCGCATAAAGACGAATGTCGTTCAACATGCCATAACGTTTCATAGTGACCCATCACAGGACTTTAATCTTCCGAATCGGGTCACAGCAACGATAAACCACCAAGAATGTCCTATGATTTTATATTTTCATTCATAATGCGTTCATGCCGTTCCTTATGCGCGATGTAAACGTTATGGCATGCGGGTTTTATTGATGATTAAAATGTCAAAGATGAACGGACAGACGCGACAGGGCGTAGGTATTACTAGCAGCGTAGTGAACTGCCTGAAAGGAGATTGAGTGCTGAGGGTCTAGTGTGAGTTTCTTTCGTCTTTCGATCACGTTAACGAAAACGAGAATTTGTATGGCAAACTTTGTCGCTAGGAGGCGCTGCATACCATACTAATTTTCGTTTTCGTAAACATAATCGAATCGATATGGATGTAAACATTAGGCATCCGTAACAAACATATATTAGTAGTGTTTTGATAGTTGGAGATAAGATAGCAGTTAGTTCCTTGGTGATTGAGAATTCATTCAATATAAACCTTCACAGGCAGCATTAAGGCCAAAATTTGTATTACGTGATGTATTTTTTTATACTTTTTCGAAATTGTATTTTGTATGCAAACAAAATTAGCGCAAAGTTATTTAAACCACAATTATATATTTTAATTTTTATTGAATGCTCTCTATCTCATTAAATGGTTTCACAAACTATGAAATTAATATGAAATTGACGTTTTGTATGAAGATTTTTTATAAAAATATATTTTTCATACTAACGTTTTTTTTAGTTTTCTTAGCATCTATTTATGTTAACACTATAAAAATTGTAGAGTAGTGTGTTTGTTTCACTAGCTAAATATAGCAAACATAAAAAACAAAAAAAACATGACCCTTCAAAGCTACAATGAAACAAAATGTCAATTCCGCGAACAAAAAAAGAAGTCAATATAAAAAAATATTGGGCGACAAAAATACAAAATGAATAATCATTGTTATTACTGAAGCCTAAGTAACATAGTCCTAATTAAAGATGTATAATAATTTTAATGACCGGTGTTGACTTTTAAAGTAATACACCTATTAATAAGTGAGAAAAAAACGTCAATTTCATAGTTATGGACCCAATATATTAATTTTAGCCATCGTTTTAGTTTTCAAAATGATTTGTTTGCATGGACTTACAATATAAAATGTATTCAAATAGTCCATGGTTAAGATCAATAAATATTCTTACTATCTTTCTTTCTTTCAAAACTATTGAAAATTACCTACACAATTTTAACTTAGCTTTAACTAATCATCTACTGAATAGACGACCTCCTTGGTCGAGTGGTTTGTACACCGGTTTTCATGGTGTCGCCATCTTTGAGGTCCCGGGTTCGATCCCTGGTCGGGTAAATTTAGGAATTTTTGTTTTTCTAAATTGTCTCGGGTCTGGGTGTTTCCTATGTATAATAAGTATGTATTTAAGTATTTTAAGTATGTTTATCCGTTGTCTAGTAACCATTTTAACGAGTTTCATAACGAAGCTTCTCTTGGGCTAGATAATTGGAGTGAGGGAAGTTTATTTTATTTTTATTTTTATTGTCCAAAAGTTCGGAATTTGGGAGAGCCTTCAACCGAGAAAAGCTGGCAAGAAAGTTAGGAGGCTTTCTGTACACTGCAATTAGCATGAGATGAAGAACCAAGGGTTTCCACGTTGTTATAATAAAGAAAACCCAATAGGATAGTGGCATTCAGCACTAGTGTTCAACACAGTAACCCAGTCTTAGACAACAGATGATTTCGTCGCCGAAAAAACGTACATTTTCATTGAGTTTTACTGGATGACAGATAGAAAGTAGGTGATCTGGATTCAATCACTGCTAAAGACATAAATAAGTCACTTACCCCTATTATTACAAGCTTTTATCTAGCTTGCAATGTATGTATGTATGTATGTATGTAGGTATGTAGTTTGTTCGGGCGAAATCTTGCTACTCAATTTTGAAGCAGATATCTTCAACCGATTGAGCTGAAATTGTGTATACATGTTCAGTTTGGAGCACAATGCATGGTAAAATGTGTGACGTCATTCACTATCCAACATGGTGGCATACCCAAGATGGCGGACTAATTATTTTTAATACATTCCTACAATATACGTGTCAAATGAAAGGGCTTGCTGAGAATAACTCGAAAAATAAAGTGACGTCACTCTAAATCCAATATGGCGGACTTCTAAAGCTTGAAACTCAATTTTGAAGCCGATATCTTCAACCGATTGAGCTGAAATTTTGTATACACGTTCAGTTTGGATGACAATGCAGGTTTAACTGTGTAAAGTCATTCTAAATCCAACATGGCGGCACACCCAAGATGGCGTGCCGCCATGTGTGTAGATAAACAAGTAAATTAAATAACTTGATGTGATTGATTTTAACTATCTCGCGACAAGTTTTTATATCATTAAAATTGTGTGGGTAATGACGTTATAAGTTGATAGTAAATGTTTATTATTTTCTTTTGAGCGCATTTAAATAAAAGCTTGTTTTTTAAAAAGGTTTTTTACTTTTAATTTTTAATGACCAAAGAGATAACGTGTCGATGTCGATCACTGGTCGCTGTTGAACACTGACACCACTAGTCTACATATTAAAATCTGAACGGCAATTTTTCAATTCCGAATTGAAGTTGTAACTCTCATCAAAGCCTGCTATATCCAAATTGGAAATGCTCTCGAAAATTTTCACGTAACGTTGAATGAAGCCGGGTGATAATAATTCGCCATTTTGCTTTCTTTGAGAGGTTCTGATTGGATGCCCTTATCTCTCTCTTACACAACTTCTTTGACAATGAGCGAGATATAACACCTTTCATCGTTGGAAGCGACGCTGCTTTTTAAAAAGACCTATAAACGATGCCTTTTGTGATGGAAGCACTCAAAGATAAACTGAAGAACATGAACCAATAAGAAAGTAACAATCATTCTAGACCCGTTCTAACCGTAACCAATGTGTATCTATCTAATGTAAATGTGAACAGCGTTTGTTATGTTGGTTGTCCTTAAATAAATATTCTTCTTTGAAAATATCGACGGCGAAGGGCCAATATCTGATTCAGTTATTCCATCGCGAACGAAGAAATTCCCCGATCCGAGCCGAACCCTTCGGAGAATCTAGTAGGGCACGGGGACACGCACTTTTAAGTGTGTGATGCCGTTCCCTCTAGAAAACCTCCGAAGGTGATTCGTTTCACACGGCTTGAGGTGCCCTTTACGTACCTCGCCGCCCCCAAAAAAGCCCGGTGACGCTGAAAAAAAAAGGAGAAGTTCGGTAAGTAAATAATTTCTTAGATGATAAAATCTTACTGGAAAAAAAAAAAACCAGTCTCAAGAAGCTCTAGTGGGAATCGAACCCACGACCCCTGGATTGCCGATTGAATGCATAGACTGAATTCTGAGCTACCGAGACCCAATAAGACTCGTTGAAATTGTACTGAAAGGTTCTAAAACCTCGTGATTTATGCTGAAATCATTTCTTTATTGCACCTACTAAAAATGGAATATCCCATCAGCACACGTTTTTGTTCCTTCCTAGAACGAGTGCTGACCCTAGTGCCAACTTTCCCTGTTTGTCGACTTCACTGAAATATCATACAACGATTACCCTTATGCCGAATTTCCAAGTTTCTTTGAGTTTGCTTCCTTTATGCCGACTTCATAGTTATTTCAAAAATTTCTTACCGTTTTGACAAGTTTTAAAAATTTAGGTATTATTGGGTCATTTGCGAAGAGGCAACTTGCGGGTCGGCAACGTGACGCCGGCTAGTGAGGCGCAGTCCTGCTCCACCAGGTGTCCTGGCATCTGGACTCTGCTTCTGCTTATCAACAGGCAGAGCCAAGACTTCTATTTTTTTAAAAGACGCTATTAACATTTTTTTTAATCGGTTAAGCCCAGTGCCTTGATCTCACCTGATGTAAAGTTCTGATAAGGCCAATGATGAAAGCGCACTTCAGCCGGGATCCTCAACTAGTGAGGCACTGGCTATCTAGCTGCCGGAACACAACAATGCTACAAACATTGATGTTATGGCAATATATTTAGATAAGATGGTGGTAGCTGGAGCTACCATCTTATCTAAATATGTCCGGCCACTAGGCGGGCTTAAAACAAGCTCTGTCACAAACCAGACGGGTTACATACATGTACGCCGCTCGGAAACGTACCAGGGACCTTTGAATATGAAACCACTTGAACCATTACACAACAGAGGCGCAAGTGTACAACTTGACCGATACAGGACACAGTACACGTGAGAACTTTTTTAGTAACTCCTTTCGACTGCTGTGAAGTAAAGTGCTTCTGAAAGTTTCCATTCCACTTTCGGCTCGAGGCTGTTTGTCCCCTTCAAAGTTTACGACGTCTGACTCGACGTGAAGTGACGTCAATATGAACTGAGTAAGTACAGTCACCATCAAATAGATCGAAGCATATCGAATGCCTCGATCATAAATAGATACAAATAAATAAATATAAATTAAAATATGTGATTAGATAGGTTACATAAGTATACATAAGTTCTTGATAACATTCACATTTTAACCACCCTATTTAATAGCAAATAAAGTATTTGTATTTGTTCAATTGTATTTGTAATGGTCAAAAGAGGATCTTCACATTTGAGGCAAAGAAATATTGCATAGGCAAACTATGGAATTAATTATATGTGTGGTCGCCCAGTGGTTGAAATTCGACCGTAATTTTATGAAGGCTGCACGGATTGTATCCTAAGCAATGAAAAATTAAAAAGATAGAACTTTTGGATTGGCATTGACAGATTTCGGCCACTCCTCTTGCATTTTTGAAATTTTTGAAAAGAGTATAACATGCGTGTGTCAAATACATGGTAGTGTGTGTAATGCATGTTATTTTTATGCATAATTTAAAAAAAAATATTAACATTCGGTTAAACTTCTCTATATAAACTATAAGTGTGCGAAATTTCATACTCCTCCGTCCGCGCAATTTTCGTAAAAAAGGGGTACAAAGTTTTTGCTTCAAGTATTAATATATCGATTTCATACTTTGCCTGAACGTTATAGGCATTCTATAAAATGCGTAGGTGTTTTATAGAATACCGTATTATACAAAGCAAAGATGTATTAATACGTCAAGAAAAGCTTTGTACCCCTTTTTAAAAGCACATTGCGCGCATGGAGCAGTTTTTAGATTTAGCATAATTAAAGTTCATAAGGTCTTCCGTAATATGTGTATATGATACAATTATTTATTGCGAAACATTTCAATATCTTATAACAAATGTAAAAAGGTATTATAGCATCAATAATAGCTTATGAAAACCTTAAATTCCTAATTAATAATTAAATTTTAATTCCTCGACCTTCCCAATTTGAAATAAAACCACAAAAGACAATTAAAATATGTGGTTTAATATCTGGGACTGTTTTTAAGCGCTTATAGGTAATCTAGTACCATTATTACTCAAAGAATTTTCACCAGTACAACCAAAACAATCTAAAATGTCTACAAAATCAACATTAAAAGTACAACTTTAACAATCACAGTGAAATCAACACACAATAAAAATATACAAAGTGGAAGATTATCCAATCGAATATAACCCAGGCGAATTATAAATGAAGTTATTATAATTTATGCCTTTGCCATTTTGATACCTATGTTCCATATTTTTTTACTGGACTACTGACTGATTCCAAAGATCATAATATTATGCCTAAATAATTTAATATTTATTTACAAATAAAGACAAAAACAAGATAATAATAAAACTACTTAAAATTAAACTTACAAAAAACTATAAACTATATCTACTATTAACTATAAATAAAAAATTTGCCCCAAATCATCCCCATCAGGCAGAGTGCCCAGTAAGCTAGCAGCATTGCCGCGTTGGATAGCTATGCTTATACGCTGGCCCAAGTAGCTGCTAGCTCTGGGGTCTCGGGTGGCTTCTACTAGTTTAATAGAAATATCTTTAAAGAGTTTGTGAGCACCCGGGCCCCATGGACCTAAAGTTTGTGAGCACCCGGGCCCCATGGACCTAAAGTTTGTGAGCACCCGGGCCCCATGGACCTAAAGTCTCTTAAATTAAGTAAAAAATAAAATAACAATTTAAGTTATCAAACTGAAAATTGCATTTGTGAAAGACAATTTGCCTCAGACGATATAAATAGCTTTTCGAAAAATACAACTTTAAGAATAAGAATAAAAGACATTTATTGGAATCACATAACAAAACACACAATTAAACATACAACATGTAACAAAAATAATAAAAAATAATATCAATTAACATTGTGCCCTGTTATGTGATGCCAACACTGTGCACAGCTCAGTATACGCAGCAAGCGGGGCCTGCTGCACTGGTATTCTGCTGTACACAGTAGTGACATCATGGCACGAAACAGGGAAAAAACAAATAAGAAAAACAAATCATAGAAAACTTCTACAAACAGTAACTTACTTTTAAAACGCTAACGTAAACTAACACGAATAATATTAATAACAAAACGAATATACTACGACACAAACAAACATCAATAACTAAACGCCGAGGCCAGTATTCTATAATCTATGGCCGAGGCGCAAAACTGACTGACAGTGACAGCAGCAGTAAAAACAAGATGAAATAAAAATGTTGATAGTAAATATTTAAGTGACTTTAAACAAACCAAAGTTAGATAGAAATGATTCACAATACTGAACATGAAATAATAATTTTATCACATAATTGCTTTTATCCCACTTCTTGCGTAGCTCTTGACGAAAATTTGATTACAATGCAACATAGCCACAGCAACAAAATATAAACACATTTAAAAAAACATAAAAAATAAGTTTTTTCTCAAATCTACATAAAGCATTCTTCAGTTGAAATCTTCTTAACGTGAAAGAAGATAGAAACACAGTAGAAAATATACACAAAAAAGATTTTCTCAAATCTTCTTGAAGCAATCTTCTTTCGTTGAAATCTTCTTAACGTAGAAATAACGGCACCAACACACCTGAAAGTTTGCTCACCTTGATAAAAACAGGTTAGAGCAACAATTCAGGCCCATTAGTGTACCGGTCTAGGGTTCAAGTCTTCTTGACTTCTCAAATCTCTTTGGTATATTCTTCTAGACTTCTCAAAACTACTGCCACTTTGCTCTTCATAAATTCTCCGTTGAATTTAAGCTGGACAGTTCTTCTTTTTCATACAGAAAGATCTTCCTGTTGATTATACTCTTCTTTCTTGCTCGTTAACTTAATTAACGGTACAATCAATAACAAAAGTAAATGGAAAAATATTTATTCGGAGCATATTAAACAATTGGGAGTATTGAACATTTCACAATTTAGTATTTAATTAACCACTTAATTTTAAGAATAACTATTCTTAAACCTGACACAATAGAAATTCAATTGTTATATGGCACTGTGGTTACATTGGGCGTCCAAGTATCTACGTAACCGAAATGGTCATCATCTAGCTTAAGCCTGCCTTTGACAATATTATTATGTATTTTCAAGTTAGATCAACCTAACCACATCAATGTGGTGCTAAGATAATAATTATGATCTATTTTTGTTGGTTTATTAATATCAAACATAAACCTTTTACGTAATATTACTGCTATTAATTTGTCATAAATAAACTGTATAACCTACAACTTTATTACAAATATGCATTATTAATAACTACATAATAAACAGATCTACGAGGAAATTATGGATTTGTGCGTGGGTATTTAGTGTTATGCATCCATTTTAACAAATTATAATTGATTACGCAATATTGTAACAATAAAACATAACAATTAACGTTCACCTACGCATGAATGAAGTTATCTTACCCATAAAATTTTAATATAATTATGTAAGAACTTAATTAACTTTGCTCTGTTGTAAAATTGTATCTATTTTATACAAAATATCTTAATAAGAAAAAAATACAAAAAAACTTAATAGGATTATTAATCGCCTACAAATGAGGTATTTTAGAGATAATTGTCATAAATTGTGTCTACCACCAGCTCTTTTTAAGTCCCGACTATATGTCACTAGCCTTCCCTATAGATAGAATCATCACAGGGAGAACGGGTGGATTGGTGGTTGATAACAACTGCTTCTGCAGAAGGAACCAACCGCTTTACGTGCCTTCCGAAGCACGGATTGGTGTCTGTTATTATTTTTTATATTCACACATAAGTTTTTACATACCCAAATAACTTTGTTACACCAATTTAGATGGCAACTTTTATTGACACATCAGCTGTTGCCACACAAAGGCGACTTAATAAGCCGAAAAACGATCGAGTTACAATCGTAAAAGTGCGAAGCAATAAAATACGGGCGCACGTAACACTCGCTGCATAAATACGAGCGTCCAATAAAACAAAACACTATCCGAAATCAAGATCTATATCACTTTGTTATACCGCGTCTACATCATTACGGGTGGCACGTACGGCGGAGGAAAATGGCGCGAAAAAGCTACTACCGATTTGACAGCTGTCAATTAGAAAAGAAAATGGCGGCTGTTACAAATGACTTCGGCGGGTGGTTCGCATTTATGTGCTTGAATGTACCTACTGTTGTTCAGTTTATTTAATAGTATTTAGATGTTGTCCTTTCTAGTATACTGTTTGTTTTGTTATTTATAATAATTGACATTTCATATCAGCGATTAACACTGCTTTAACTTAATAAAATAATAAATCTTTTGCCTAGTAATCCCGCAAAATTCAAGAAAAAGCCCAAATAGGTATGTATGTAAACAACGTTAAATCTTACTTATCCTAACTATTTAAATCAAGTATAAGTAAAATTATAACATTATAAGATACCACATAATATAATAAACACAAATAGAAATAATCTTTTCTTGCCAAAATTTTAAAATACTGTAAAAAAAGAGTAGAGAAAACTGTACCTAAAACGGATAACTTTATTATCAAGGGTAACTTAATTTCATTTGTGTTTTAGAACATCATTAAATACTAGAAAGCGTTTTAAAAAGCTATTTCCGTCGAGTATACAGGATATTTTTTTTACCAGTGCGCAAATTTTCTGGAGCGACTCAGAATCGGTGAACAACTTTCTCATAGTAACATGGGTTGAAATTAAGGTTGCCAGATGTCCGGGATTTCCGGGTTTGTCCCGGAATTTTACGTATTGTCCCGTGTCCAGTAATTCGATCTATTGTCCCGGATTCCGAAATAATTAAATAATTAAAAAAAAATACCAACAAAATATGACACGGCAGGCGGTCATATAATAATAAAAGTATACATTTGAAAAATAAAATGTATTTTCCTAATAAATACAAAATAAAATTAAATATTTCGTAATTTATATTTATATATTTTTTTTTACATATTCATAGCCATAGCCACGGCCCGACATGGAATTGTCCCGGACTTGGTAAGTTCCGATCTGGCAACCTTAGTTGAAATTATGTCAAAAATTTCGAGACTCTTCATACAAATCAGGCTAATCAAGTGTTCGCTAAAGTATGGGAAGTCAAAATTTTTTTGACATATGTATTTCAACCTTACTATGAGAAAGTTGTTTCCTTACCGATTCTGTGTCGCTCCAGAAAATTTGCCCACTGGTAAAAAAATTATTCTGTATTTACAAAAAAAAAAATCACTAGTCTGTTTGTACATACTAATTTACATAGCATACCAGTGTTTTTTTTTGTTGTAACCGCTCCGTATTGGCTAAGATAATACGCCCACCAACTCTAATTATATGCTATTGTGTATTGAGCAGCACGTCACTCCACCTGCCTTATGCCATCGTAATATAAGTCATTTTCGCATGGCACGATCACGTTTAACAAGTCTTCAAGTAATGTAGAAGCATACCTACTTACTGCATTTACTGCTATGGCGGAGTTTTAAACAGTAGTCCTATAGATGTCTTGAGTTACTGCTCCATGCTATGTCAGGACTATAATAATTGTTCTATAGTGGCGCTGTAGTGGTGCTATAGAAGTTTTAAGAGACTACTATCTCTCTCTGTCTCTGATACTGATACCAGTTAAACCATGTTGTCTTCCTCCTTTCTTCTTCCCCTTTTTCGTACAAGAAAGATATTCAAAGTCAAAATCAAAATCGAATCGTTTATTCAATATAAGCCTTTACAGGCCATTCTTGACGTCAAAACTTAGTATAAAATTCAATTAATAATAAATAAAAATTTAATTTACTGAATCTACTACCAGTTTTGGGAGAGCCATCGACCGAGAAGAGTTGGCAAGAAACTCAGGAAGCTAGAAACTATTGAAAGCTCATATCCTAAGATTATATACGTGCACTAGTGGCCGCTCGCGGTTTCACCCGCGTGGTTCCCGTTCCCGTGGGAATATCGAGATAAAAAGTATCATATGTGTTATTCCCGGTTATAAACTATCTGTATGCCGAATTTCATCCAAATCCATTCAGTAGTTTTCACATGAAAGAGTAACAAATATCCAAACAAACTTTCGCGTTTATAATATTAATAGTATAATCTAAGCTCATACATATTATGAGCTTAAACATAACATAAGGATACGAAAAATAAACGACTATATCCGTATAAAGTGTTTTTCATCAATAATCTTCAATGATCTCGTGAAAAAGGCAATGTTATGTCTGAAACTACTTTTTACAACGACCTCAAGCTATCTCCAGACACATCAGCTCAAACTGATAGTCTCCAACCAATTATTGGTTCAATTGGGCCAGGAAAATAGACTGCACTTTTTACGATGGAACTGCTAGATAGCCTTTAAGTGGATGAAATGGGAATTGATATTGCTAATTGAATTAACTCAGTTTGAGTGTATGGCGTCACGCAACGTGGGAGTGGCTAGGGTTGCCACAATATATTTTTATATAACAGTAGACAAATGAGGATCTATTGAAATGAAACCACTTTTACGGATCTGCTCGCGATTATTTTACACATTAATTTGATTTAAGGCGACGCACCGCTAAACAATAAATCTCATACGCAGCGTTTGCGCCTCATACCATAAAAAAAACTGTTTTTTTTTCCTTCAAATTAAAACTACAAATTACATTAAAAAAATGAACTACAATATTGAAGTATGTGTTAAGACTAATCTACTAAGAAAATTAAGTTGCTTAAATCGGTCTGGTTAGCCTGTAAAATGCAAATCTATGTTTTAAAAGAGGTTACTTTGATTTTTTTTTCTCTGTTATAAAAGTTAACAAATCGTGTTTCTGCAACTAGCAAAATGAAATCAATTAAATGAAAAATCATGTCATCAAATATCACTTTCATATGTTTTGTAATTGTTGGGAAAAATCAAGATCCCCGCCACGTAAACTTTCAATGCGTCGCCTTAATGTTTATCTTTACGCTTCGAATCCTTTGCAGGATCCGTGGTCAGAGGGAGAAAAAGGTTTAATGAGGATCTATATCAAACTGATGTTAAACAGAAGCGGAGTCCAGATTTGAAGGCTAGTGGAACATGATTGTGAAGAACTGAAGCTTCTAGGTCAGCAAGACGCGTCTGGCACTTATGGCATTCAATAAGGAGACTGCAGGAAGTTAGCTGATATCATCATCATCATCATAATCATACATGATCTGCTCTAGCAACGCATACATATACCACCTCTCTGCGGCTGCGATCCTACTGTTGCGAACTGTTGCGAGATTCCGTGTCCGTGAGAGGATCTATGTGTGAGTTATTTTGTGTGTATGATGGTAGCGTCATCACTCATGTGCTTTGGAAGGCACATTAAGTTGGTGTCACTTCTTGGCGGGAAAGTGAAGAGTCATGTCTGCGGTTTTGTTTTATTTTCTAAAATTTGTGTTATGTCGAATATTAAGGTGAAATAATGGTGGATTATTAACCGTTAAGTGTTCGTGAGTGTGCATGAGTATTGGCAAATGAAACAAAACAGTGCAACGGCACTTTTCAAATTCTCTCAAGAAGTCGCGTAAGGACTTAGTAAAGCCCCACATCTTTACTGAGATATTCGAGGGGTTGGGTGGGGTATATCATTTCTCACTTCTCATTTCTATTATCATTCATTATCATCCTATAAAGAGTTTTATGAGAAACCTATAAATTAAGTTTTCGACTGAAGGACTAGTATCCATGGTCATGAACAAATTAAAAAAAAAATTAAGTTGGTGATATTGTTTATGTGTGACAGCCAGAACCAAGCCATTTATAGTCCATTTATATGCTGATACTCATCAAGTTGGCCTAATACTGAACTGTCAAGCGCAGTGTGTTGACGTCAACACACTGTGCTTGACACTTCAGTATTGTATAACACATACTTTACCGGCCCTAAAAACTCAGTAAATCAACAACTTACTAACTTCCCACTGCCGGGCTAAGTTTCTCCCACGCGAAAATAAATAGATATAAAAAAATATTATTTGTAATAAAAAGCGTCTTAGCTTGCGTCAAGTTAAAAACAAAATTCATTCATCCTCTTAATATAATATAACTGCTGTGCCCTTTTTTAGGGTCTACAATGTACCTATTTATTATAATTTTACCTACCATCTTGTTACCATTGTAAAATGCAATTTATAGTTGATAATTGTATAAAATGGTCCGTATCGGCAACCCTAGTCGTGGTAAGTCTAGAGGCCATGCGGAAATTGTTTAATCTGAAAGAGGATACTTTGTTTGGCTAGGCCTATTTTCGATAGGTTGATTGATTATGCTCGATATGGGAAATATACTTGTACCATAAAAGCGATGCGAATAGCATGGCTTATTTATCGTTGAATTCAATTAGTATTGATCGGATTCTGTGAATTTTTGTTTATTATTTTATGACATTGAGAGTGCAATAAAGCTTTAAATATAATAACAACAATGGTATTCAAAATTGATGTCATATCGACAAACTTAGATAGCGTAGCTAGATAACTTCTAGGTAGAGTTAAAACAACAGCTAAGGCCTATTCAAACCTGAGCGGTATTCGCTGCCGTTGTGGGTAAAGGTATATACCGTGCGGGTTTCGCTCAGGTATTTAGTATCAAGTTCCGCGGCTAGAGCGACCTGAGCTGGCGCTTTGGGTAGAAGTGCATACCGCGCGGGTTTCGCTCAGGTATTATAGTTAGTTATAGAAATGACTAACTGGCGAAAACTTCTTACATTCTTGAGCGTAACTCGAATACCGCGCGGTATTCTACCCACAAGGATAGCGAATTTCACTTAGGTGTGAACAGTAATATTACCGCATTCCCACTCGGTTTTCTCTACCCACAGCGGCAACAAATACCGCTCAGGTTTGAATAGACCTTTAGAAATGATCATTCATCACACATATTTCCTTCTTCCAACAACATGAAGTTCTTTAAACGAGGTGTGATGAAGCAACTTGCGGGTCGGCAACGTGAGGACGGAGAGGCAGAATCCTGCTTAATTATACGTCATAGAAAAAACTATAGTGTGTTATGACTTTATGGATCGGAGTAATTGTAAACACGTTCCCTTTGATACTAAATTGAAATTTGGTGACTCGTTTCTTTGTCGCACCTCCAAATGATGGAATAGTCTACCAGCACACGTTTTCCCTCCTTCCTATGATATGGGGTCCTAGAGAGGCGTGAAGAAGCACCTTAGGGCCGGCAGAGTGAAGTTAACTGATGCTACGTTTGTTTCCACGCTGCACCAGTTATCTTCGCGTCTGGACTCCATTTCCACTTAACATCAGGTGGGATAGAGTCATTTGCGGAGCTAACTATAAAAAAAAATATATGTTTTGTTTATTTAATACGATATTGTTGGGGTATTTGACAGGTTTTAGAAAAATATGTCTAATGGTTCATTATAGCATAATATATTTGCAATTTGATTAATTCGTTATGAATTTCTTCATTTTTTATGAAAAGCGCCATTAAAATTCAAATTAATAAAATAGCCGTCAAAACGCTGAATGCAGGTCACGTGATGTCGTGACGTCACCTGCTTGTAAGCAAACTTTTAGCTGTCAAATATAAACGTACAAAACTTTGATTGACATTTACTGTAAACAAGCTGGTGACGTCACTCCAGATTCAGCGTCATCCCGAGCGTTTTTGACCACGTGGTCAATCATAAAAAAATTATCATGTTATTAATGATTTTGTATAAAAATCATACTTATTTTAACATTTTGTGCTGGCTAAATTAGTTTAAAAACATGTTTACTATTAAGTTAACAACAGTTGATCAATATTTTCATTGTAGTCAAATACCCTATTATATCAACTTAACCGTGACTGCATTTTTGGCATATTTTGGTCGGCGCACCCTTAACATCAAGTAGAGTGGAGTTATTGCCAACCTTTCTAGTTACATAAAGAAACGAGACATACCAACTACTAAACAAACCAAGCAGGTTATGTATCATTGTGAGGAGCTTGGGCGAGTGAAACCACCTGTAACTATTATGGTACCTACATTTATTGTGCTCAACCTTGTTGCAGCCGTGAAAAATGCACGAGTGGCGGGCGAGCAGGCCTTTATCTATGTGCGTCGTGTCGTTACATTCCCTAAAATATGGTTGAGTGAAGCGATGGCTGATTCATATGTCATACTCGCGAACGGGTGCCGCCTGTGGAGGCTGGTCTGCTCTTGCGTACTTGTCTTATTTTTATTAACTATACTTAGTTTAACTTTGTTTTTTCTTAGACAGGTTTTGACTTTTACTAGTACTGTATGACATTGTATAAAATTAAACTGGTAAATGATGTTTTTGCAAACTTAAATATTTTATTTCTTTCTTTTTTCTTTTTTTTTTACGTGTTGTAATTGTCCTTTATATTTTGTGTTTTTATTTGTAATGGAAAGTGTCCTTTTATGATAGGGCATTTTCCAATATTTATGAAACTGTAAGGGAGAAAAGAGCTGGACACTTGCTGAGTTTCTTGCCGGTTCTTCTCAGTACAAGATCTCCCGCCCAGAGTAGATAGACTTACGAACTGATGGCATAATGACGTTCATAAGAGCTATTTGTAGCCTTAACTGAATAAATGATTTGAATTTTGAATTTTGGACTGTCGCTGTTTGCGGGAAATATAGGAACTAGGTACTCATAAGTGATACATTGTCTAGTTTCCCTTTGTCGATGCCAGATGGCGCTAAATATACAACAATCATCTTCATCATCATTTAGTGCAATCACTGAAGTTTAGGGATCAGTACACAAAACTTCTTGCGGATCCATGAAGCAATATATGTATATCCAAATCGAAAACCGTAACCTCAGGTTCAAGACCGATATCATCCACTGTCCGTCCATCCGATGTCATCCATTAGTAAATAAATAATAAATAAATAAATGTTTCCCACACTCACACCAATTATCTAGCCCCAAGAAGAGCTTCCTTAAGAAACTCGAGAAATGGTTAACTAGACAACGAATAAACATACTTAATATACTTAAATACATACTGTTGCAAATAAACAGGCATTTATTTTTGTTGAAAATAAAACTTTGATTTGTATTATGGACGAATCGATTATCGAGATTCAATTTTGTTTGGTGGCATAATGGCCCCATCACTAGTTGTTCTTTTTTTATACTCTTGTCTCTGGAAAGCAAATATGGCTGGTTGATAGGTTATCGTGTGTTGATAATTAAATAGTTTTGTGTAGTAATAAGGGCATTTGGAGCCGTATTGCTCTAATTAAGTATATTGTGCAACCTGTGGGTGTGTGTGTCGTGAGCGAATCGCATCGGGAGTACAATTCGCCGTCCGTGTTTGGATGTCGGCTACCACGCTACTGAAGTAACAGGTATTTTCAGTGGGAAAGTGCACTTTGGGGTAGTTTGGGTGTGTTTAGGGAACCCTAGAAGACCCGGAGCCGGATTCGGGCCCCATCGGATCATATGGATCCCGTTCAGGACGGCGGGAGCGGCATGGAACTGTAAGTGGAATTTTTTTCTATTTTTAAGGTGTATTTTTAAGCAATAGCATAGTGTGTGTTGTGGGTTTCCGCAACACATACTTATTATACATAGGAAACACCCAGACCCGGAACAATTTAGAAAAACAGGTATTTTTAAATTGATCCGACCGGGGATCGAACCCGGGACCTCGGAGATGGCGACACCATGAAAACCGGTGTGCAAGCCACTCGACCAAGAAGGTCGTCAGGCATTATTATTATTATTATTTTATTTATTTATATTTATTAGTAACATATATAAATAAATAAAGCAAGAAAGAAAGAGAGATATTATGTAAATCCTGTCCTCTTTTCCGTTTAAAACCGCGAAAGCTTGCCGTTAAAAGCGATCGCTAATAAAAACAAACACATTTTTAGTACATCCCTAAAACGCGCTGGAGAATCGTCTATCCAACACTTTTATTCCGCACCCCATCATAATAAAACGTAAATTGAGCAGGAAGATTATTTCGTTTTTGTTGTGACTGATCATATGATAATGGAGTTATTTCAATATGGGTTTAGTAAACTACCTCAACGATAAAATAACTTCTACATCTTCACCTAGTCAAGTTATAAAGTTAATTGATCGCCTTTTTAGTCTAGTGGTCAAGCTACCAAACCACCGGTCACACTCAGAAGTCCCTGCTTTAATTCTCAGCGGGGGTACATATTAAATGTGCTCGGTTAGGTTGGTGATAGGACTTTAGGTCTGATGTAAGGATATATATAAAGAGTTCCTAAGTATTTGACGATTCCGGGTGGAGTCTAGTTTCACCTTCGACCTTATCGCCACTCACCAACAGCTGAGATGAAGGCCAAGCCATAGTAAAATAAAAAATATACTAAGTATAGAGCATAGCGCTAGCATAGCCGGCGGGCGGCGTATCGCCTATTAAGTATTCTGTGGTATCGCGTAATAAACATGCGCGTGCGCATTTTGACTGACACACGTCCGACTGAGCCGTTGAGCCGACTCAATCGGGTGTGGTACAAAGAAGTTTAGTAATCAGATGTGCAAATATAAGACTGGATAAAAACTAATAAATTGGAGCATGTAAACATTAGAATGGAGTTATATCAACAGCATGTATCACGAAGACACGACGTTGGCTTAAACGAAACGAAAAGTTTAAAATATATCTCACTAGCGGCCGCTCGCGGTTTCACCCGCGTGATTCGCGTTCCCGTGGGAATATCGGGATAACAACTATCTTATGTGTTAATCCAGGTTATAAACTATTTGTATGCCGAATTTCATCCAAAACCATTCAGTAGTTTTTACTTGAAAGAGTAACAAACATCCATCTTAAAAAACTTTCGCGTTTATAATATTATAGTAGGATTTCATTTGTTCTAAAGTGAACGAAAGGCGTAATTTAAACGCCTCATTGGCCGAGTGGGCCAGCTCTCGGCCCGGTAACCGGAGTCCTGGGTTTAAATTCCTAGCGTGTTTCGGATTAACCGATGCCTGGGTTTGTGATCACCGACCCGCATGTTGGTTAATCCATCGTAGCTGTGACCTAATTTCAAGTGTATGGGATAGTATGTAGACCAACTAGCTCACAAGCTCTATAACTTGCGCAACAGTAGCGGGATATAGGTTCTTTATGTACTGTACAATAACGGTACCTATAGCCTGCACAATGTGCTGCTATAGAGCTGTTGAACGGTCACTGTACGACATTTAAGCTATACAAATATATAGCTATAGTACCTATATGCAGCTTGTTGGCTATTTTCTTCATCTTTTTATTTTATATCAAGTTGTTGGCGACTCAATCGTTTTGCGACAAGTTAACTTAAGCATTAGTCTCCTCAAAGTCAGGGTGGCTGCGCCGCTCTCAAGTTACGAAGCACTTTAAAAACTATCCTGAACGAGGCCGTGGGAACTAACGACTTTGTGTAACATTGAATTGAGAGAAAAAAGTGTAACTTGTCAAGAGAAAAAAACAGTTGTTACTCTTTTAAGACATAATGGCGTCGGACGCTTTGATCGAAATTGGTGAAGTGTAGCGTTGTGTGACCATATACCGTTTGGAAGGCATGTTGGTATGATCTAGTTTTTGTTTTTTATGTTTTAAGAGTAGGCAAATGACACCAGTGCGCAGTGTGGGCAGGCCTCCAATAAGGTGGACCGACGATCTGGTGAAGGTCGCGGGAAGCCGCTGGATGCGAGCAGCACAAAACCGGTCGTTGTGGAGATCCTTGGGGGAGGCCTTTGTCCAGCAGTGGACGTCTTTTGGCTGAGATGATGATGATGATGATGAAATGACACCAAGAAACTCTATGCGAACTCTTGCTGAATTTAAGTAACTTTCGCAAGTGGATGATCAGAAATTGATTATCGAGCTCCTCAATGTTTCGAAAGGCACGTAAAATCGTTGGCCCCAGCTGGATCAGCACTCGTTAAAAACCACCAACTCGCGCTGGGCTCGCGTGGTATATGGCCCGTTCTCCCTACCCATCTATAGGGAAGGCTCGTGCTCCAGCTGTGGGGACATAGAAATGACTCCACTCCACTAGATGTTATGTACCATGTTATATCGGGCTGACAGTCTCTCTTTGCGTAGTGCCTGATGAATACCTGGGTGGCAGGATTCTTCTCAGAACTGTATGGCAAACACCTTATTACTGCCGCAAAACAGCATTGACTTTGTGTATGTGTCGTGTTTTAATAAATGTTATTCATTCATTCATTCATTCATTTATTCATTCATTGTTATACATTGCTATGTTCTGGTTTGCAGGATACTAGATCCAGTAAAAAAACATTACTGTCAAGTCTTTAAGAGATAACGAAATGCATAAATGACGACCTCCTTGGTCGAGTGGTTTGTCATCGGTTTTCATGGTGTCGCCATCTCTGAGGTCCCGGGTTCAATCCCCGGTCGGGTCAATTTAGAAATTATTGTTTTTCTAAATTGTCTGGGTGTTTTTTATGTATAATAAGTATGTTTATCCGTTGTCTAGTAACCATTTAACGAGTTTCATAACGAAGCTTCTCTTGGGCTAGATAATTGGTGTGAGTGTAGGAAAGTTTACAAAGGCTCTTAAGTTCCCGCTTTAGTGTATAGTGAGAATTGTAGTTATTAGGCTACCTAACTAGCGTAGAATAAATCACACACACTCAAGTCTTTGGATACTTGAATATATGCATACTTACTCCATTCCATTGACGTGATGCAACGTATCGTCACCGCATCGATATATTTCCTCCTTCCTACAGCATGTCCTTTTAACGAGGTGTGGAGAAGCAATTTGCGGGTCTTCAAGGTGAGACCGGCTTGTGAGGCTGAATCCTTTACAAGCTGTCCTTGCATCTGTACACTGCTTCTGGTTAAGGGTGCGCCGACCAAAAAAGCCAAAAGTGAAGTCATGGTTAAGTTGATATATGATGAAAAAACTATCGTATTACATAAACAAAATATATATTTAGTATCAAAGGGAACGTGTTTACAATTTGTCCGACTTAAAATTCATAATACACTATAGTTTTTTCTACAATATCATTTAAAGTTGGGCAAAAATCATGAAAACGAATGGCGGCGTTTAGTTGATATCTTATAGTTTATCTAAATTGTTATACCTCTAATAATGTCTAAACAATCACTAATGTCTTATCTACAAATCGTCCGTCTCACATTTTCGATTTATCAAGCGGTTTTTTAAATTATTATTTTTCAAATTAACACGTTAAATTCCCCATACAAAATTGGTATGGCCGCGCGGCATCAAATAAATATGGACGAAGACATCTATATGTATGTTGCTGTATGTATGTTTGTAACGAATAAACTCAAAAACTACTGGACCGATTTCAAAAACTCTCTCACCATTAGAATGCTACATTAACGCTGAGTAACATAGGCTACATTAAAAAAAAACAAAAAATATGGCCGCTAGTTTCAAATAAAATATATGACACTTGTCACTTACGGACGGCGCACCCTTAAAATCAGGCAGAGCGAGCCATTTACCTAACCGAATATAAAACAGAGATATATCGTCACCCATGTAAAGAAAAAGAAGCGATGTATAAGCTTCGATAATAAATCTCAATATTTCCACAGATAAGTTAATACCTACTTCCTCTTTAATTCGGCAAAAAGTGATTTAAAAATTCTGCTTTTAAACTTTTACTTACAATCTATTAAACAATATGTAAAACTGAGGCGGGGTCCTGATTGTCAATTTTATTTGTGTGTAAACATTATGTCTCTCTCTCTCTTTCTAGGAGCTTCGAACTATTTAAACATACTAAAGTAATGTGTATTTTATATCAATTGATTTAACCATTGTTATAAGTTTTAGACAGTGAACCTGTTAATAAATATAAAAGCTTATAAAACTACTATAAAACACAAAAATCACAAGCAAGATATTCTACTTAGGTATTTTTATATTTGCTGATTAAAAACTTTTTAGAAGGTTAAAAAAGAAAGTCGAAACTCTTTCATAACTGTTCAAATGTCATATAATCAGACGATTGAGATACGATTGTGGATGTTTTAAGTAAGTAGCAGAATCGAGCCCCTTTCCGCTAAAGTCCACGCCTTAGCCCCGAGCGGATTGATCTCGAATCGAAGCGTATTTCGGAAGCGCAAGATTAATATTTTCTGGCATACGCTCAAGTTTTGCACGTTCGCCATTTGGTAGTTATCCGTAGGTATCGTAGTGGCATCAGGGTTCGACACAGTAAGCCCTAAGTTTGACACCTGTTTTCGTCGATAAAACTCTACTAGATTACTTACAGCTTCCGATCCGAACCCCTCGGAGAATCTAGTAGAGCACGGGGACACGCACTAGTGCGTGATGCCGTTCCCTCTAGAAAACCTCGGACGGTGATTCGTTTCACACGGCTTGAGGAACCTTTTAAGTTTCTCGCCGCCCCCAAAAAAGCCCGGTGAAACCGAAAATGCCCAGTGACAATCAGTGAACTTTAAATAAAAAGATTTCAGCTATAAAGCAGGTGATATGAATGCAACTGTTGCTAAAAAAATTAGTTGCAGGCTAGTTATTGTATCAGTTAGGTGTAGTAACATGCCGCAGTAAAATTACTAACAATATTAACATACAATAATAATATAGGAAGGACAAGGTCAGCAAGTACCTTGACTTGGCTCACGAGGTAACCGCCATGTGGGATATTGACTCGACAATCATTGTGCCGATACTCGTGTCTGCGAACGGTCTGGTAGCGAAGAGTCTCGACCAACACCTTAAGAAACTCTCGCTCAATGGTTGGATCAAGGGTCAGATACAGAAGGCGGTACTCTTGGACACGGCGCGGATAGTCCGAAGGTTCCTGTCTCTGCAGCCCTAACCACCGGCAGCTTGAGCCCTGCCCCGTTGCCGGCGGTACCCTAGGCTAGGTTTTTTATAATATTTTTATGTTTTGTATGTGCTTTTGTAATTTACTTTTATATTAATATTATCACAAACCTAGAAGCTAAGAAAATAAAGAAATCATAATAATAACCACTGATAGCTTGGGTCTATCACCGCTGCCGGTGGCAACCTAGGTTAAGTTTTTTATAATATTTTATATTGTAAATATGCTTTTATATAAAATATTGTAAAAAAAAATCTTAAGATATATATTTAATAAAGAGAATAAGAATAATTACATTCTATAATAATAATATTAAAATACAATTTACTATAATAATTCTAAATGCATTGTAAAAGTATTGTAACATTTAAGCTTTGCTATACCCTAATGGGTGTCTCTGCACTACTTTGTTATAATAACCACCTGTAACTTACTGTACATTAATGCAATAAACAACTTTGAACTTTGAACCTATTTTTACTGATTACTTATAGGAAAAAAAAAATATCGATCATTGGTTCTTGTCGAAACCCGATCTTAGCTTTTTTTATACATCTACCGAAAAGAGCCTAACATTAAATACGATAATTATTCCATTAAAAAACATGTAAAACATAATTATATTGATCGTTTGCAGTTTATTAAAAAAGTACTTACTGGAACATCCACATGGAGAAGTCTTGAAGCTACCATAGACAATAACACGGCCATGAATCCAGAATTGTTTTCTGAAAAGAAGAAAAAGTATATTTAACAATATTATCTTTTTCATTTATATAACTCTTATCAACGATTTTATTTAAAAACTTCTTAAGTAATCTACGAGTAGTATCAGGTTTTGCTAGATATATAGAAAAATATAACATAATAAAAACATAACGTCGATGTAGAATATAACCTCGTATGTCCAGATATCAAAACTTACAGGAAACGAAAAGAAATGGCTCACTTGGTCAATGTTTAAAATATTGTTATGTGCTTTTGTCTCATGTTTTGATTTTTTTTCTCTTTTTTTTTTCATGGTACACTGTTTTGCGGTATTATAAAATACGTGGTTTTCATTCGATTTTTACAAAAATTAAAAAAAAAAAATTTTTTTGACATAAAAGGTTATCATTTTACAGCGACGATAATAGCTTTAGAAAGCCAGTGCCTCATTAGTTGAGGATTCCGGGTGAGGTGCGCTTCCATCTGCAGCCTTATCATAACTACACACCAGGTGAGATAAAGACCACGAGCTTACACATATATATTTTTTTTAGGTATAGTAACTACTTTGGTCTTTAATTTAGATTAGTACATGGTTACTACTAGTAGGTGTGAACAAGAGTTTGTTTATGGTTTTCATAAATATCATTGCTGGATTCCAGACCGGCGCGCATTTACAAAGTATTACGGCCTTGAAGGTATAAAGCCTTCATGATTAGGGCGGCAAAACCATTTTTTTAATGGCGGTCGGTGGATCTTTATTGGCTTCATCCATGGATAATCATCAGAACTCCAAAAGGCCCATATACAATCTTTTTCTTGGCTAAAATATCCAATACACAAATGTTGAAAAAATTTCCACGAGCAGGATTTGAACCCGCACCCTTCTGACATACCGGGTCAGGTGCTCTTCCAATTGAGTTATCGTGGTTTTAACCAGCCCGCCGAAATTATTCAGCACTATTTACTTTTTACTTTTTTTTCAACATTTGTGTTTTGTAATTTGTTCGCAACAAAATTTGCGTTAAAAATTATAAACATTTTAAAATATCCAATCTTTATTTTCTCAATGCTACCCAATATAACCAGCAAATGAATTGAGATTTTAGGTCCTCAAGACTTCCCACATGGTCCGAAAGTGAGAAAGCTAAATACCTATATGAAAGAGCCATAAACTCGCACACCGACCGATCTGTGTTAGTGGGTGTTAACGACTGGTATCTTACGACAATAGCCAGGGCCATTAACTTAACATGCATTCCGTACAGAGCTTGACATAGATACTTGGTCACCCATCTCTTAGGCTGTCATAAAGAAGTTTGGTTATTTAAAAATAGTAGTTTTTTTTACAAATGCAATTGTAAAAATATTTTATATAAAAAAAATTATACTTACTTACAAATTAATTTTGAACATAAATATTTTATTGTTTTCTAAAGATTACCTGTTAGTAAAGTTAACAAAGATTGTATTTAATTATTTATGTATATTAGAATGGATAGATTTAGACCTTACATTTCATTATCGTTTTACAACAAAAATATTTGTATTTTGTAAAATTAACAGACTAATAAAATTGTAGTGTTGTGTTGTATTTTTGACCATATTCTTGCAAATTATTGAAAAGATAACAAGCATTCCTACTTTTTTAAGTTGCTTTTTCCTATACGGTTTCTGTATAGGTTCTAGATTACCTATAGATTTTTGTAAATATCTTTATATATATAAATATGTTTGTCTCGCTAAATTTCGAGAATGGCTGGACCGATTTGTCTAATTTTGATTTTGAAATATTTGTGGAAGTTCAGGGAACGTTTAAACGGTGAGAAACATGAATATAAGTAACGGAAAACACTAAAAACGACAATTTAATTTTCCAATACAAAATGATTTGTTTGTTTTGTTGTCATGGAAACTGTCAACGCGGTACGAAGTCCGCCGGGTCAGCTAGTGCTAAATAAAGATAAGGTCAAAGGTATAACACTTAACCCGGATGCCTCAGCTAATGAGGGACTGGCTATCCTACCTCGTAATTGAAGAGCCTTGTAGTACGAAATAGAAGCCTGCAGAAAGGAAGCTTAAGACACAGGTACCGCCCTCTAGCAACGCACGCATAGTCTACCTGAAGGACACGAAAGGTCGCAACAGCTTCGTTCGGACTGTTCCGAGCTGGTTCGGTCTATGTATGCATATACTATTTTGTTTTTGAGAGATTGCTGATTGCCTCAAACGGCATTTTCAGCGTCACCGGGCTTTTTTGAGGGCGGCGAGGTACGTAAAGGGTACCTCAAGCCGTGTGAAACGAATCACCTTCGGAGGTTTTCTAGAGGGAACGGCATCACACACTTAAAAGTGCGTGTCCCTGTGTCCTACAGATTCTCCGGAGGGTTCGGATCGGATCGGATATTGTTTTGTGTCGAAGCAAGCGGACTTATAGCGCATACAGTGATACAAACGAACAACTCTTACTATTGGACTAGCTCCCTAACTCGAAAATAAAATTCAGCTGTTCCATTACATTTTGGTCGAATGAATATTGTGTGGTGCCGGGGATAAAGAATTGCACCACCCCATCTCAACCCGTGGGTGTCGTAAAAGGCGACTAAGGGACCATCCCAGAGGATGGGCAGCAGCATCTCTCTGAGGTTACCCTCAACCTACTGCGATCGCCAACCCGCCTGCCAAGCGTGGCGATTACGGCAAATATGCAGATATGCCATGATATGCAGATCCTTGGGGGAGGCTTTTGTCCAGCAGTGGACGTCTTTTGGCTGAGATGATGATGATGATGATGAATATTGATGTTTTGTATGGAACAGCTGAATTTTATTTTCGAGTTAGGGTGTTGGTCCAATAGTAAGAGTTGCTCATTTGTATCACGGGAGTCATCTCAGAAGGTTTGGACGGTGTTATATAGGTGACGCTGTATCTATTTTGAAGTAGCGATTTGAAACTTTAAGTAACTATTCGAGATGCAGGTTTAGTATGTGTACGTGTAGGTACCTATTATCGATATGACATGCTGAGGTACCCGAGTGGCAAAATGCTCGATCCGATATCCGGAGGTCTTGGGTTCAAATTTCAGGTCCGGCAAAATGTTTCGGATTTTTCGATGGATAGCCCGGGTTTGTGAGCACCATCACGCATTTGGCAAGCGATTTAGCCAATACCCATCAATTGTAGCGATGACTTGATACCAATGATGGAGGCGTTCGCCCAGCAGTGGGATTTTCATACTAATTAAACATTGTATTTTTTGCTGTTAGAAATTTCGCTATGAACTGAAATGAAACGTTTTTAGTCATAAAATTAGTGTACGGATTAATGTTCGGGTTGAATGCGAGAAATCGCGGTTCAATCTTTTTGATTAATTAATTCTGGCTAGTAACTTTTTTCACAATTTTCTTTTATATTTATCATAATAAAAATATACAGAATAACAATTATTAATACTCTTAAAAATAAAATTATTAAATACAAAGGTACACATTACTAAATGCGAAAGCATCTGAGGAAGTCTAGATAAGTTATTAATTTGCGATAGGATGTATCAAGTATTTAAAAAGTGTACTAGAAGAGAAAGTGTATAAAATGCGAATAAATCGTAAAGAACAGGGTAACAACATTTACGAAAGATTTTTTTAGTTACTTTAAAAGTAAGCGTATATTTCTACGTTTACTCAAGAATGAAAATATCCAAAACTATCTCGAACAGCGTAACGACAGACAACACCCAAGTTCTATAAAGCGCATAAACTGCTCACTCCCCGTTTAAAATGGTTAAAATAAATAAACCTGGTGCGCTCTTTGATCCAGTGATCTTGCGCAGACGCGGCGAAAATAGCACAGTTTACGATAAAGACTAATTATAACTGAGAGAAGACGTACACAGCTTTTTTTATTGGATTCTCTTTGGGCTTTCGATCACCTTAACAGCGTTGCCAAAATTTACTGAAGCAATTATAACTTTTTTAAATTCATGGTCACATTATTTATATATTATTTGTAGGTTTTATTTTTAACGCTAACTATCGACAATAAATAAATAATTATTCATTTATTTATCATTATTATTAATTACGGGATTATTACCAACCACTTTTTTGTTGTGTGTGAGTATCGTATATTTCAGCACAATTGTATGCGCCATAATCAATCAATAATGTAGGTAAAAAATCTAATATTTTTTTTATTAAGTAGATTTGTTTTTTACAAGTATTTTTTTAGCGCCAAATCTAAGCCATGAATTCGTAAATCCTACGGTGGAGACCTTGTACCGAGAAGAAGCCGCAAGAAAGCCGCAAGGTATTCTGAGTAATTCGAAATGAAATGAAATGAATCTTTATTCAATTAAACTTCTTAAAAAAACGCTTTCGTCGTCTTAAAGTATATTGCTTACCATCGTTTATTTAGTAAATAGAAATTCTTTGATCGTTAACGAAAATTTATGAAAATTAACGTCTCTGAATGGGGCAGTTATTTATTACATACATATTACGCACGTTTGTTACACGTAGACCAAAAGCTTTTTAACATTAATAGAGTAAAAAATATGCTTAACTTTTTAACAGTTATTATTTTGAAAAATAGTAACTGTATGGCTATACTAGTTATACTTTGACATAAAAACAACTTTTTTCACTGATCTAACTACTCGCTTTTAATTTTTATATTACTGATTTTATCCGGACATTTCTAACCCTATTTCTTAGTTTCAAATCATTTCCTCATTCTAAACATCACTTATTATATAACTCACAAAAAAAGCCTATTATAAGGTCCATGACTATGTTGCAGACAAATGCGTATGTATAGTCGACAATGAAATTGGTTTACCACCTTAGAAGTGAATTTTGTTTGCATTAATAAAACAACAAGTTCTATTTTTGTTTAAAAGACCAAGTGACAGATACGTTGTCATTATTGACAATGTAGCGAAATTTTATTGTAATGGAAGTTTTTGTCAAAAGTGCTAAAGCAATTTCATGGTCGACTATACATAAGTCTGCTCTGCACTGCAAAATTGTACTAATTCTATTTCATAATTATAATGAATATGATTGTAAATTGGTTAAAAAGACGGAGGCAAATAACAAAAGTCTCCCGAGTTTTTTGCCAGCTCTTTGCGGTCGAAGGCTCTCCCAAAGTCTGAACTGGTGGTAGATTCAGTAAACTAAATTTTAATTTATTATTATTTAATTTTATACTTTGTTGTGACATCAATAAGTGCCTGTTACGATTTGACTTTTATACCTTCCAATCAGAATATAATTTACATACTTTTATACCTCTATACATATATATTTAAGCAACTTTCGCAAAGGCCGGTCATCGGATGGGTGACCAAAAATTTATCATCTCGAGCTCCTCCGTGCAAGGCACGTAAAGCCGTTGGTCCCGGCTGCATTAGCAGTCGTTAACAACCACCAATCCGCACTGGGCCCGCGTGGTAGTTTATGGCCCGTTCTCTCTATCCATCCATAGGGAAGGCTCGTGCCCCAGCAGTGGGGACATAAAATGAGCTGATGATGATACCTATATATTCACAAAGAAATCCTAACTGTGTAATGAGTATTCTTCATTACAATAGTGTATGACAGGGCCCGGATGGCGGGACTACTAATCCAATTCAATTTGGCTTCCATTCAGGCGGCACACGAAATCAGTGAACAGTATTCGTAAAAGAAAAATATAATGTCGACCATACATCGTGCGAGATAAAGCAAGCTCACTGTACTTTGACAACATAAATAAAAACATATATAGTGGCATCAGTTTTCGTCATAAACTGGTGATCGACAGCTTTTTTCCTTTAATCGGGCGTGGATCACAACGGAGTGGACCCCACAAAATGCAAATGGCGACCTGGGGGGTAACCACGACCTCTTATAGCAGTAATAATGCAGTTGTGAAAACGAGACGCATGTAGCGGCGAATATACACGCGTCTCTTTTCCACAACTGCAATAATACTGCTACAAGAGCTCATAGTCAGGGGGCAGGTAGACCAAGACGAAGATGGCGGGACGACCTTGATAGGCTCATGAAGGAATGGTGTGATATTACAGGGGACCGGAAGGTGTGGAAAACCTGTGGGGAGGCCTTTGCCCAGGAGTGCGACAGCTATGGCTGATATAATAATAATAACTAGTGGTCGCCCAGTGGTTGAAATTCAACCGTAATTTTATTAAGGCTGCACGGATTGTATCCTAAGCAATGAAAAATTAAAAAGATAGAATGTGAGTTTGGATTGGTATTGACCTCAGAACAATAACTAAAGCTATAGAAGGAAGGCTAAAATAAAAAACGTGCAACTATGTTTAGTTCCGTTCTATCTTATGGCTAGAAAAGGAGATTAGAGTGAGTTCGACAAATGGTTGACACTTAGTTTTTATTATTTGTATTATTATGTCATTCGGTCGTCAGAAAAATAAAATCTCGTGTACTTATGCCCGGCCAAAAGAAGTAGGTACATTGATTTAAAAGCTGACAGTTCGTTTCACAAATCTGGTGACACCTTCGAAATAACGAAAGAAAAGGGACAATCGATCTCTTTCCAATACATCACCTAGGTTCATTAGTTAACCTTTTTACCGCCAACAACTTCTATACAAGTTCAAGATTTTCGTGCCGTCCACGCCAGCACTTCTATAGAAGTTCTTCTTTGTACCTACTTTATTAAAATACATACGTTGGCGTACAGCGGGACATCGCGTGCAGGATAGTTGGGCGGTGAAAAGGTTAAAATAGTGCGAAATGATGAATTTGTGTTGCTATTTTAGTCCGAGGTATTGAAAGATTTCGGCCGCTCCTCTTCCATTTTTGAAATTTTTGAAAAGAGTATTTAAGCCTTAGAAGGAAGGTTAAAATAAAAAACGTGCAACTATGTTTAGTTCCGTTCTATCTTATGGCTAGAAAAGGAGGTTGGAGTGCGACAAATGGTTGACACTTAGTATTTATTTTTTGTATTGTTATGTTATCGATCATCAGAAAAATAAAATCTTGAGTCCTTTTGCACGGCCAAGCCCCGGCCAAATTCAGAAGTACATTGATTTGCTGACAGTTCGTTTTAGATATATTTGACTTGTTCGCGTCATCGATTATGGTTCGCGTATTAATAGTATCGACTGTCAACTTATAGAAATGTCAATAACTTCGGACAATAACATTGTCTTAGTAGGTATCTCATAATTATTTGAGATTTTAATAAAATTTCTGTCTAGATTGCACGAATGGTTTGGGTTACTAGAAATAGTGAATGTGTTGTCTATGTGGCACTATTTATTTTGTAGTTAGGGGCTAGAGTCAAGCAACTTTCGCAAAGGCCAGTCATCAAAAAATTTATCATCTCGAGCTTCTCCGTGCTTCGGAAAGCACGTAAAGCCGTTGGTCCCGGCTGCATTAGCAGTCGTGGTTGTTAACACCACAAATCCGCACTGGGCCCGCGTGGTGGTTTATGGCCCGTTCTCCCTATCCATCCATAGGGAAGGCCCGTGCCCCAGCAGTGGGGACATAAAATAAGCTAGTGTGATGGTGTGATAACTGCCACAAAAACGAAGGCTTAACATATTAAAATTGGAATGGTAAAATTTTTACTTTCCTCATTAATTATTTTCTAAAGTTTCCACTTTGCACATTGACATGAAACTATTATTAACTTCGCTATAATAACCCAAACGCACAAGCCACTATGCCACTAAGCTTATCTACAGCTATAAAAGTATTATTCGATGTTGCAATCGTTCTACAAAGAGAACTCAAATCCGCTTGCCCTAGGGACAGCGACTTACAACAAGGGTGACCATTCCGAAATAAAGTGGTAAGTATCAAAAAGTAGGACTTTTAATAGAAAAAAAATTATAAAAGCAAAGCATATTATAAAATTATATTGGACATTGAGGACATCTTTTAATTATAGGTTTTTAATTTGTTATTTATTTTAAGTTAAGTTATATTACGTTTTGTTGTGTATAATAATATAAATAAATATTGGACATATTATACAATCTTTAACACTGCAGCCGAAATGATCGCCATTCAGCACATGCCATGTCATTGGCAATGCCATGGCGCTGGTATCCTGTGGAACCAATAAGAGGGAATGACAAACATTAAGTATATTAAAAAGAAGACAAAATGACAGTTGTTTTGCACTTTGTAAACATTTCACACAGTACTTACATTAATATTAAGTTACAATACAATATAGGTATGGTGTCACGTGGATGTAGAATTTAAATAGTTATTGATGAGACTGTGTTCTGTTCCAACTAACCAAGTAGGGTTCATGTGGGAAGACGTGAGCCCACTTAGTAACAAGAGTAACAAAAAGGTTAACATCTCTCGCATATGGAGAAACAAGGTGGCTATCACTCGAGTTACCTTGATACTACACGACCCCCGAGTTGGTAACGTAACGAAGGTGCAAGGTTTACAGATTGATGATTCATAATTATGTTATTTAATGTTGACTGATTTATTTATGTTGACAATGTGGTTGTACAACTGACATAGTTTATTAGATTTACCGGTATGACTTTAGTCTGAGTATTTCTTTTAACCAGCCTTTTTATACAATCAATGTTAGAAAGAGAGAGAAGATAGAAATTTGTGTTTACCAATAATTACTGCCTGGATAATTTTTTGTTGTTTATTTAAATCTATGATCTCAATATTGATAGTAAGTATCATTGAATATAAACCTAATCGGTTTCTAAGTGTTATACATCAAAGCTTTTGGAAGTTAGAAAATATCAAACATTATCAGGAAGTTCAAGTGGGACTCGAACCGGTCCAATGCTCTGACCACTGAGCTACCGTGAGAGGGGTTTTTAGACCCACTCGAGTTTCCTGAGACGATTGAAATTTTATCTTGTAATGGTAAATAAAGTTTCCAAAAATTTCCTGACAAAGCCGAAAGCGTGGGGTCCCTCATTAAACCGCCTCATATAGTGTTATATCCAGATAAATATTCAGCTCTCCCAGTCCAATAACGAGCGTTTGAAATTGATCGCGGGATTCGAACCTGATCCCTCGGGGCTTGGGCTGAGTGCGCACGATAGCTAAGGTACTCGGAGAAAAGGATACTTACCTATTTCTTGCCTATCGATTTCGATGGAAGTGTTAACAGGTTGAATAAATTTTACACAAATTTTGTGAGTTCCGAAAATTCGTTGAAGGGTTACTTTTGTGTCACATTTTGAATTAAAAAGTGTGTTTTTAACAAGATACGTGTTTTAACGATAGCTTAGTAGCTTAGATAGCAATTTAATTTAATATTTGTATGCTAACATGTTAGCTAAATGTGCGATTCTTAACCTCAAACTTACCATCACTATGTACCGCATTTAATACGAATAAATATTTTGATTTGAATATTTTTTTGATTTTAAAAACATCTTGGCATTTAATAAAAACAAACTTTACGATTTTTTGTGGTAGTGTTTTTGTCGAAATTTTATATTTAAGCAAAAATAGACTTAAACCCGCTCTCATTAAAACTTATTTTCCTTAAATCTGTCTGCTTCCAATAAATTTGTTATGCTGACTGTACCATGACGAAATCCCGTGATTCCGGTCCTGGCGTCAAAACAAAGCTCCCAGCTGTTGCCGAACATGAAGACTAGTCAAATATTATTACCTATTCAAATAAACTTATTTTCTAAGTAGTTATCAATATGTTTTTGAATTTATAACACCCTCTCTCACACTATAAAAAAATAAAATAAAAAATATTTTATTTCAGACTTTACATCAATAAAAATCAAATATTAGTGTGTTAGTAACAATTTTTCTTATAAAGTATATTAGTTGGTTAGTGTGACTAAATATTATTTTATTTGGCCAGTTATTATATCAAAAATAATTCTGTATTGTCCTATTTGTGTTTTTACATGGTGTATTATTTTTTATTTTCTTTTTTTATTCGCTAACCATCGTCGTATTTAATTTACTAGCTCTTCCCCGCGTAAATTTCGTATTTTTCCGTACAAAATTCAATACTTTGATTCCCAAATAAAAATAAAAAACATTATAGAACCTTTTTTATCAATATAGAATACAACCTACTCGTATGTTACCCGCAAGGAATGTAGCATTCTATCAGTAAAAGGGTTTTTGGAATTGAACCAGTAGTTCCAGAAACAAACTCACAAACTTTAGGAGTCTTACAAATAAACAAAGAGTAGGCTTCGAATAGTCATTCCGTGTTTTGTCTCTTACACTCTAATTTGAAATGTCGTTTACATGACAGGAACAAAATACGGAATAACTATTCGGAGCTTACTCTTTGTCTAATTTTGTCTAATTTGAAATGTCGTTTACATGACAGGAACAAATACGGAATAACTATTCGGAGCTTATTCCTTGTCTAATTTAGTATAATTTGAAATGTCGTTTACATGACAGGAACAAAATACGGAATAACTATTCGGAGCGTATTCTTTGTTTATTTGTAAGGCACTAACTCTTTATTAATAGTATAGATAAAGTGCGCATACAGCATACAGTACAGAAAACATATAGGTAGGTAGTATAAATTGCATTCTATTAACTACTCGGAATGCGCTGACGTTATAAAACCTGGAACATGCCAACCTATGCACCCATTGGATAAGCTTAAGCACTGATGTTAAGGCGAGGGTTTAAAAAAAACGGTGTTTTTAAATGAGTTTTATTCGAAATGTATAAGGATTTTAAATCCAAAAAACATGTATGTTATTCATTGGCCTTTTATCTAGTAATTTCGGCTGGTATTTTCACGATGTTTTACAATTTCTTGCATCGAATATAATGTCAAACACACGTCTTATTAATAAACTAAATATCATTTTATTCAGGCTATACACCGTTTCAGACAAAGAAAAATATACCAAACCAATTGCCTTTAAATATTTAATAGTTGTCGGCCATTATAATTTTAATAATAAGTAAACGTTCAATAAAATCCACATTATTGCCTAATTCGACGCTCGCGCTATCATTCAGTCCCGAGCGGAACGCCTTGGAAATCTCACAGTCGGAAACGCTCGCCTTAAGGATTTAAAGTAGATGGAGTGTGTACATAGTGTCTTCTATGTTTTTATATGTTACGGGGAAAGCACTTGGCCTCCAACTCACCTGATGTTAAATGATGATTATGCCGAAGGTGGAATCGCACTTCGCCCGGAATCCTCAACTACTGAGCCATTCTCCAATATTTGTGACGCTGCTAAAAGGGAATTGAAAAAGAAATGCCTTTTGCAATAATTCTGCGTGTAATATATCAGTAAATTCCTACGTTTTCACTGAAACTCAAGGGGTTTGGGGGAAATAACATTTATCATTTAACATCGATTATTATTAAACAATAAAAAACTATTAAATTGAAATATTTATATAATTTTTAACGCAAATTTTGTTGCGAACAAATTACAAAAACACAAATGTTCAAAAAATTTCAGCATTTGTGTTTTTGTAGTTAATGACGGTAGTTGTTGACATTGAGTAGGCGCCTTTGGCTTTCAAAGTAAAAAGTAAATAGTGTTGAATAATTTCGGCGGGCTGGTTAGAACCACGATAGCTCAATTGGGAGAGCATCTGACCCGGTATGTCAAATCCTGCTCGTGGAATTTTTTTCAACATTTGTGTTTTTGTATTTTTCAGTTTTTTTTGGTGGTTATCTTTGCCCAGCAGTAGGAAAGTATAAGCCCATTAAACTGGCATGGGCTTATATATGCCTTTCTTATGGATGGACACACCTCAAGGAAAACGGATCATAAATCACTACGGGGGCCCAGTGCGGACTGGTGGTTGTTAACGACTGCTAATGCAGCAGGGACCAACGGCTTTACGTGCCTTCCGAAGCACGGAGGAGCTTGAGATGACACATTTTTGGTCACCCATCCTTTGCAATACTTCATCAATCGCAGGCCGATCGCGTTAACCACTGCGCCATCGCCATAGCGCTCCTCGAGAGGAACAGTATCATCATCATCATCATCTCAGCCAAAAGACGTCCACTGCTGGACAAAGGCCTCCCCCAAGGATCTCTACAACGACCGGTTTTGCGCTGCTCGCATCCAGCGGCTTCCCGCGACCTTCGCCAGATCGTCGGTCCACCTTGTATATAGAAATTTTATTTACTAACTAGCGGCTGCTCGCGATTTCACACGCGTGGTTCCCGTTCCCGTGGGAATATCGGGATAAAAAGTATCCTATATTTTAATCCAGGTTATAAACTATCTGTATGCCGAATTTCATCCAAATCCATCCATTGGTTGCAGCGTGAAGAAGCAACAAATATACACACACAAACTTTCGCATTTATAACATTAGTGTGATTATTGTCTTTTCCTAACTTTGACATTAGCTAAAACGCAGACCGGACCAGGTCATTTAGTAATGTGAAATTGTGTTGCCAGCCCAACATCCAATATTGCCAATTATTTAGCTTAATTGCAACCCTATCGGGGGCGCTCGGATAGCTAATATTAATCAGGTTAATTACAAAGCTATTGCAAGCTGCTAATATAAGCCAGCAGTTTGAATGTATGCAGTGATTGTTTAAATATGCTGCTGGATAACGCCGGCCGTCCTGTATTTAAATGTATGCAAATAAGTTACTTGTATGCTCACAAACGTCGAGTCTAGTTAATTACCTATCAGGGGATCCTCATCTTAGTATGCTTACATACGTTACGATAGTTCGATATTTCGGTTTGAATGTTGAGTTTAGTTAGTACATAGCCTATGACTGTCCCACTGATGGGCAAAGGCCTCCATCATTGAAATAAAGTCATTTGACAAGACAATTGATGGGTTAGACTTAATCACCACGCTTGCCGAATTGCGGGTAGGTGATCACATACCCAGGCTATGCATCGTAAAATACGAAAAACACTTTGCCCGACCTGGGAATTGAACCCGGGACCTTCGGGTATCGGGCTGAGCGTTGTGCCACTCGGCCACCGAGGTGTTAAGTTTGAGAGTCTAGTTAAGTATGGAGATATTGAACATAGATACCTGCCCTTAATAGCGACAGGATTTTTCGAGATCAAGGCTTTAAGGGTGCGCCGACAAAAAAATGCCAAAAATGCAGTTACGGTTAAGTAGATATAATTGAAAATACTATCGTATTTAATGAACAAATTATATATTTAGTATCATAGGGAACGTGTTTACAATTTGTCAGAACCATAAATTCATAAAACGCTATAGTTTTTTCTACAACATCATTTAAAGGTGGGCAAAAATCATGAAAACGAGTGGCGGCGTTCAGTAGATTTCTTATAGTTTATCTAAATTATTGTACCTCTGATTTTGTCTAAACAATCATCAATGGATAAACTACAAATTGCTAGACTACATTTTTGATTCATCAAGTGGTTATTTAAATAATAATTTTTTATTAAGCACCTTAAATTCCCCATACAAAATTAGTATGGCCGCGCGGCATCAAATAAATATGGACGACGACATTTCAAATAAAACATATGACACTTGTCACTTACGGACGGCGCACCCTTAAGATTATTTTAAGATGATTAAGCCTGATTACGATGTAAATCTATTTACGATTAACAGTAGAGTCACCGTGACCTTGGCTGGTGCAAATTGGCCCAAAAGTCGGATACTTAAAACGGTACCTATTACTAAGGAGAGGTTGTGTTAAATCTTTAATTATCATTTTTGCCATAATAAGTTTTAATTCAAATTAAATAAATATATGTTTCGTCCCTGTGTGGTGCCGGGGATAAAGAATTGCACCACCCCTCTCCTCCCGTGGGTGTCGTAAAAGCCGACTAAGGGACCATTCCAGAGGATGGGCAGCAGCGTCTCTCTGAGGTAACCCTCAACCTACTGCGATCGCCAACCCGCCTGCCAAGCGTGGCGATTACGGCAAATACCCCTCATATCCTTGGGGGAGGCCTTTGTCCAGCAGTGGACGTCTTTTGGCTGAGATGATGATGATGATGATGATGAAATATATGTTTCCAACACTCACACCAATTATCTAGCCCCAAGAAAAGCTTCTTTAAGAAACTCGAGAAATGGTTAACTAGACAACGGATAAACATACTTAATATATTTAAATACATACTTATTATACATAGAAAACACCCAGACCCGAAACAATTCAGAAAAACAGGTATTTCTAAATTGATCCGACCGGGGATCGAACCCGGGACCTCAGAGATGGCGACACCATGAAAACCGATGAGATCGTCAAAATTGTAAAAACTGCAGGTTTTACTTACCATTGCCTTTTCCAATTGTAAATCACTTTTTTATATAAAATTAACACTAGATTCGTCTTCCACAAATCAAACTCTTTGAATATATCATATACTTTTTTTAATAGAGAAAACTATTTTTTATAATCCACTAGATAGATTTGAACCCGCACCTAAGATATGAGGGCCAGGCTACGGTTGCGGTCTTTTGGCTTACAAAGTAATCATTCGTTGATCTAACTTGCAGATACCGGAAACAACCAATATAGCATCTAGATAGTCCGCAGATTGCATAAATTCTTCCAAAAAAAATTCTGAGATTTAATTCATAGATTTTTTTAAATTAATTTGCAATTTAAATTGCACAATTTTAAAGTTATATTTATACTAGTTTTAATAGACTAATTTATGATAGGGTTTGTTACACCCCACCACATTCTCAATATAAACCTGGTTAGGTACCACCATCTACCAATCTATCTTGTTACATAAAACAACATATAAATATTTATAATTATTTTATGTATAAAAATTAAAATACCACAGGTTTCTAGATATGTATAGACTAGCTGTGCCCCGCAGTTTCACCCGCGTTAATTAGCTCTCAAAAAAAATATTTTTCCGTTCTTGCAACCACTCCTATCAGTTATTTATGACTGATAGGACTAGAGCGTGATGTAATATAGCCTATAGCCTTTCTCAATAAATGGACTGTTCAACACAAAAATAATTTTTCAATTTGGACCAGTAGTTCCTGAGATTAGCGCGTTCAACCAAACAAACAAACAAACTATTAGTATAGATGTCATAGCATTATGCTGAGTTGGTTGCCACTAATTGGTCGGCAGCTAGTTTAATTTTAATTCAATTTAAGTAATTTTTGTTTTAAAAATGCTTGGTCAAAAATATTTTTTCTTTCTTTCTTTTATTTATAACCACAGATAAACACACGTCACCAATCTGCGAGAACTATGGAATGAATGAATTCAACATTTTTTTTATTCGATTAATCTTCCCATAACATTTCGAGTCGTGGTGCAATATATATAAGCCATTTCAATTCCTAGAAATCGTGAGTAATGCATTAGGTATATGAATGGGTTTTACCCCTATGTAACGATAAAAATAAATGTTTATTTATAAATGTTCTACATTTCCATCTGATTTCCTTATATTGAGTAGAGTGCTCATGCAACTGATATAGCCATTACTATATTTTACGGGTGACATTTCTTATAACTGAGTTATGGAGCATTGGTTTCAGTGCGAACTTTTTTAAACCTTTTTTAACAAAGAATGAAGGAACATTTATTTGATTTTAATTCTAACTTAACGAAAAATTTTCCTCTTCAATAATACTACATTTACTTACTCTAATTGTCTCTACATTAATAACAACAAGAAATAATCAAAATATTCCCGCAAAACGTATTTTTTTTAGCCTGTTTTGTGTCCCACTGTTGCTCGGGGCAAACGTAAGTATATCGGAAGATTATGCCTGAAAAGCATGAATGAAGAAAATAATGAGAGTAGATAAAGCGAAATAATTATTTAAGAATCGTAGCAACATTTCTTTTTTAACCCTATTCTTGGCATAGTGGATTATTTAAGACCCTTAACTCATAAAAAATTTCGAGTAGTGAAAAAAGAACACATTTTAAACATAAAATATAAATAAATCCACAAAAAAAAACGTTGCAACGTGTCGAATGCGATATTGGAATAACTGACTTTTGTATTTTTTTTATTATCAAGGCTGGATTGCACCAAAACTCCGATTAAATGTTACTGTTAAAGATAGCTTTAACAGCTCGATGGCGCATTGGTTAACGCACCCGGTCTGCGAGTGCTGAGGTTAAGCAACTTTCGCAAAGGCCGATCATCGGATGGGTGACCAAAAATGTATCATCTCGAGCTACTCCGTGCTTCGGAAGGTACGTAAAGCCGTTGCTCCCGGCTGCATTAGCAGTCGTTAACAACCACCAATCCACTGGGCACTGGGCCCGCGTGGTGGTTTACGGCCGTCCTCCCTATCCATCCATAGGGAAGGCTCGTACCCCCGCAGTGGGGACATAAAATGAGCTCTGCTGATAACGATGACGACTAACAGAGGCATTCTAGTACAATGCGATGCATTATACAATAGTCAAATGAGATACATTTGTTCCCCAAAGCAAGGAAAGGTTTTTTTTCATGGACCTTTGTCCGTTAGATAAGATTCTTTTATAGCTACGCAATAATAGCAATTTGGTTATAAATAAAAATTACTGACATTTGACTGCTACTTTGACATTAGCATTAGATTTAACTAGCCAAAATTGAGCAGTATGGTTAACGTTTAAATATGACGTATTGACGTCATTTTAAAGAGTGTTACATGGTGGAAGAAATTTTTCACTAACCGATAATTGGCGGACGATTTGACGATAACGCTGGATAGTGCAACTAAGGAACTTCCTTGAGTTTTTTAAAAAACTCTATAGATATCTCTATATTAAAAAGTACGTGAATAAAAAAACTTTGTACCCTTTATTTAAGCACATTGCATGCACGGAAGAGTGTAATATTTGACATGTTAGACTTTATATCTTGGAGAATGAGTTGCGAATGATAAAATAAATTTATAACAATATGTATTACAAAATTCAAACAACTACTCGTTCACCCAAATTTTCATTCAATTCATCATGCGAATTTAATTAGGTTCTAACCTAATAAACTAAGATGTTTTTTTTCTTCATTTTTACGTTATTAGTTAAGTTCCGATTACGAAGACGTTAAGCAGTGATTTAATTTAATAAATATTAACAATTAAAATACTAAGGATAATAATAATAAATCGAAACAAAATACATTTAAATTAAAATAACCCCTGTTGGAGACCAACAGACCATTTTTTTAAAGTTTTTACCTTTTTGATAATTTTGTGTTTTTTAATTTTAAAAATGTACCTCTTTCAATATTTGACACAGTTCAATAAAAACTAGAAGAAGCGCAATAGTTTTTCTTCCATTTGGTGTCAGAAGGGGGATAATGTAGGTATTTGAATATTAGACACAGTTCAATAAAAACTACAAGAAGCGCAATAGTTTTTCTTCCATTTGGTGTCAGAAGGGGGATAATGTAGGTATTTGAATATTAGACACAGTTCAATAAAAACTACAAGAAGCGCAATAGTTTTTCTTCCATTTGGTGTCAGAAGGGGGAAAATGTAGGTATTTGAATATTAGACACAGTTCAATAAAAACTACAAGAAGCGCAATAGTTTTTCTTCCATTTGGTGTCAGAAGGGGGATAATGTAGGTATTTGAATATTAGACACAGTTCAATAAAAACTACAAGAAGCGCAATAGTTTTTCTTACAACCCCTATAGGGAACGCTCTACAGTTACGATTACGAAGTGACAAACAAAAAAACTAACGAATTTGATTTCGAAATGTACTGAGAGAAAGTAATTTATTTTCAGAATTTCGCTCCATACTTTTATAATCCGACTTGAACGGATGCCCATTCAAAAATGAGTCGCGATGAGAAAGCTTCGAGCAGTTAGAGGAAAACGTTTGCGCTAAACGGGAAAACAAATTAAGTTCCAAGTCTCCAAAGACTTCACTAGAACCGTTTTGTCTGTGACAAACGGCGGAAATCAAGCACCAACCGACTACGCCATACAATTCGCGGACAACGCAACAGGACCAATCAACGTGCAGCTTACAAAAAAGCATCCAAGCAAATCATCAATTTAAAACTGGACGAATTCAATTAAGCCGCGCCTAACTAGCGTCCCGAAAATGCAACGAGAAATTCGTTGAAACCAATACGTTAATTCCGATTCTAGGCTACCGCCCAATTAACAGGCGTAGGCGAGTTCGACACACTGTGACTCATCCACTTAACGCAACAAATTATCGCGTATTAACGCATCCGAGAACTTTGGTGCGCGGACCGTGACGCCCGCGCGCGTCAGCTTCACGTGACCAACTGAGAATTTACGCTAAATGTCACTTCTTTTAAGCCGGCCAAGGGGTTGCGCGCGCATAAACAATAAAAGCTAAATGCTAGCCCGCCCCATAAACTGGCCTCATTAGAAAAAGGGCGCGTCAGGGCTTGTACACACACCTTTATTGCAATGACGTACCTCATTTGGGCGATCATCTGTTTATTTTACTTTAAGGTCGTTCGTTGTCTTTATAGGTTGTTTTTGTGAGTTATTTGGACAGGTGGGTTTGCAGGGCCGTCTAATAAAGCGATAGTCGGGCGGATTGGGCGATTATGGGTAAGGTAATAGAGTTATATGGCGGCGCGCCTCGTTCTAAGCAAATGTCGAAGAAAATAGGTTCTTATCGTGGGGTGTGGTTCCACCCCACCCTGCCAGCGATACACTCTGATTTATCAAAGGAGAGAAATTAGACTCACAAATTGGTGAGGCGTTTAGGGTTATTTCGGTTTTTTTTAACGTAAAAGCGTTGAACCCTCTCAAATATTAAAGCGGTGACGACACGTCCGTTTTAGCTCATGGTTGCCGAAGTGAGATATGTAACACGTTAAAAAAGTCCGGGAAAGGCAGAGAAAGTGATGAAATAAAAAAGGTTTAAAAACAACAAATTTAAATGTTGCAGAAGTAGAAGGCAGCATCAACTTACAATTATTTAGTACTAGTGGACCCGGCGGACTTCGTACCGCTTTGACAGTTTCCATCAAGTGATTAAATTCTCTTTGGTTTCCATGACAACAAAACAAACAAATCATTTTGTATTGGAAAATTAAATTGTCGTTTTTAGTATTTTTATAGTGTGATTCCCGTAGGAATATCGGGATATAAACTATCCTTTGTGTTAATCCAGGTTATAAACTATCTGTATCGTGTCTGTATGCTGAATTTCATCCAAATCCATCCATCCGTTGCAGCGTGAAGAAGGAACAAATATACAAACATACACACAAACTTTCGCATTTATAATATTAGTGTGATTTTTTACATGAAAGTTAATAGAATTGTTTCTGAAATTCTATAAAACATGAACACTAAATTACCAACATACAATTTACTATTAAAGACGGAATAAACGCACACCAACCACAATAAATAATATAACCAATCAGTTTGAAACAATAATTCTTTTCACGCGTAGGTACTTATAACGGAGAATTGATGTAAAACATTTAAATGCACGTTTTATTTCACCAACCCAAAAGATGAAGCACAATAATAATTCTGTTCTCGCTTCATAATCGTACACGGAACGTTATTACTGGAACAATCGACGTTTATTATAACTAGTTTCGTGTGGTACAAGTCGAGAAACTTATGCGTTTTTACGTAGCTTAATTATTTAAAAAAACTAGCAATACATAGCAGCCTGTGTTAATTTGCCTTCATCCCCGTTTAAACTATTTGATAATAGTAATTTAATTCTACGTTGGTTGGTTGGTCGAGTTACAGCCACGGGATTAATAATTAACTTAAATTTCACATAAGTTAAGCATAATTTACATTTTTTGAAGAAGATAGAGTTATCGTATTTACTGTCGCGGTAATCTTGATAAATGACTGCAATCCGAAGTGGTAATGGAAGCACGACTATTTAAAAATTTTGTAAAAGTCTTAAATATAAAAAAAAAATACTTTATATTGTAACACTAATAAAAATCGTGTTTTAATATTAATTTCGGAAATGACAACCTAATAATTAATACAATATTCTTAAATACGTTAAATGTATAAATACCTTTATGCGTAGAAATCGCTACCGCTTATGGCGTACGCTGCAGCGCCAGCGCATTATTAGTTCAATAATATTGGGCGAGCCAATGACTCACGCGTAATTCCGGCGGCCCGAAATGTATGTGTAGCTAGTACTATGGCCGGCGTCATAGATTAAAATAAAGTTTATAATTTATGGAGAAGGGTAGCCATTGTTTTAGTACATGGTGCCTGTACGTGTTTCATTGGCCATTCAATCACGTAAACGAAAATTTACACATTGATTTTATTTTATTTTGTCTTGTCGTTTCGAACCCTTTGCAGGGTCCGTGGTCACAGAAAGACTAAGGGTGATGGAAAACGTTAATTTTCGAATTACCGTTAGCATACGAGTTACTGTTGGAACACAACAATGCTACTAAACATTAAAATGTTTAGTTTAGTTCTATAGACAAACTAAAATAAGACAATAGTAGCTAGCCAGACCAACTTGGACAAAAACTGTTATTTCTTAGAATAAAATAAAAATAAAAATAGAGGTATGTAACTTTATAATCGAGGGAAGTCTTCTGGTACAAGCATTTGTCACCTAGATCTAAGTTTTTATATCATAAAAGAAATAAACAGTAATGATTTAGTTTTTTTTTATTTTGACCCTACGCAAACTAGGTTCACGTGCTAAGTATGTTTTGTAGTAAGCCATACTGATATAACAAAACGCTAATAATATTACGTAAACCCATCATATTAGCGGAATAACATTGAATAAAGTAATAATTTAGATCAAAGCTTTCGACGGCCGTCCCAAGGGATACAACATCCATGTTAGTTCCATAATGTTACTTAAGTTATATTACATATTTATGGTGAATGTGGAAGCACATTAATAGTTTTATAGTATGCACTATTTTTAATTTACCATGTTGGATTTTACGTTTATACTATACATGGAACACCTTAAGTAACTTTCGCAAAGGACTGTCATCGGATGGGTGACCAAAAATGTATCTTCTCGTACTCCTCCGTGCTTCGGCAGGCACGTTAAGCCGTTGGTCCCGGCTGCATCAACAGTCGTTAACAATCACCAATCCACACTAGGCCCGCGTGGTGGTTTTGCCTGGTGTTTCCATATACGGGGAAGGCTTGTGTCCCAGCAGTGGACACATAAAATGAGTTTGCGATGATGACGGAGCACGTCGGTGGCCAAGGGCTTAGCGGTCGGCTTGTCTAACGTCCCAAACGTTTGTGAGAAACTATACTAAGAAGTTTTAGTTAGACCCCGTTAGTTCATTCATATTTATAATACGTAACGTGAATGTTCAAAAGCGTAACAATAAGTTTCGGCACAGTTTTGCCATTTATCGGTTGTACTAATTAATAATAGTAACAGTAATAGTAGTTTTTGGAGACCTGAAATTCAGGTTTATCCTATCCTAGGCTCCAGTCCTCCCAAATATTATATGTTTTTCCTATTCCAATTTTCTCTTTTACCTGTAAGAAACATTTACTTCGCTGTTTTACAAAACATGTAATATTCTGGTGGAAAATAAAGAAATTTTATTATTAGTAACATTGTATTTTAATGACTGTTATGTGCCAAACTAAATGGGTATAAAAATAAATTCTGTTAGGAGTTAAGGCGACGCATTGGAAATTTACGTGGCGGGGATCTTGATTTTTCCCAACAATTACAAAACATATGAAAGTGATATTTGATGACATGATTTTTCATTTAATTGACTTCATTTTGTTAGTTGCAGAAACACGATTTGTCAACTTTTAAACGGAGAAAAAAATATCAAAGTAACCTCTTTTAAAACATACTTAGATTTGCATTTTACAGGCTAACCAGACCGATTTAAGCCACTAAATTTTCTTAGTAGATTAGTCTTAACAAACACTTCAGGATTGTAGTTCATTTTTTTTAAATAATTTGTAGTTTTAATTTGACGGAAAAAGAAACAGTTTTTCTTATGGTACGGGGCGCAAACGCTCCGTATGACATTTATTGTTAAGCGGTGCGTCGCCTTAAATAAACTAACTAATGGTCTATTTTTAAATCTTTGTAAAGAATTCATCATCATCATCATCATCATCAGTACCAACTGCTGTTACTCTGACCATCTAACTGGTGATCTGCCTCAAGATCTAATTTAATTTGTTTTTAGGAAAATACAAAAGCCAGAGTAAAAAGTATAAATTGATTGCGACGGCAAATCATTAACATGTCCTTAGAAATAAGTTGTTAAGTATTTTAAAATCGGTTAAAAATAATCTGAAATCTGTCAACAATATAATTTATTTTAGGCTGAATGAAATAATTGTTTCATAATGTAACAACAATTACTTCTCAATGTCCTTCTAAATGGTGCATTGTGGTGTACAAAGCACCATTTTCAGGTTAAACATACGTTTTTGTGCCGTTTTAAATAACTAATGATTTCGTCATGCATTTCCCGTGAGAATTTAATTTAAATAGTTTTAAGGACTTCTGATTATTGGTTTTTGTTAATATTAATATAATGGAAGGGCGCTGATAAGAGAAGAAATAGTTAAGGCGCTGATAAGTTATTTTGTACACAAAAAACATAGGAAACAAAATAAGTTACTTACATTGAGGAAAAATACTAGGAAATCTATACATATAATTAAGCTAAAGAGGGTCGAAAGTCTGTACATGGAAGATATTCGAAAAAAAAGTTGGCTAGAGACACTTAGAATCGATAACAGAACACGTTCCAACAGTTTTTAGAATTTTTGTCTGTTTGTCTGCTTGTCTGTTTATTTAACCGCGCATCACGTGACAATGGCTGAACGGATTTGGATGAAACTTTGCACATAGACAGACCATGACCCGGAATAGGATATAGGATACTTTTTATCCCGGTAACAGGTTCCTGTGGGATAATATAGTCTTCGCGAACGAAGTCGCGGGCGACAACTAGTAAATAAATAAATGTATTGTTTTGTGAAGTCTACGCGAACACTACATCTTAAAATTAAAAACTTTTTGCGAATCTCCTTGCATTTCATTTGAATATATTTAAATATATTTTTAATTTATTGATCATTCCAATAGTTAATACAAAAAATAAACATGCGAAAAGTAATAATAATATAATAATTTAGTTTTTTATTGTCTCAAAATATTCATCATCATCATCATCTCAGCCAAAAGACGTCCACTGTTGGACAAAGGCCTCTCCCAAGGATCTCCACAACGACCGGTTTTGTACTGCTCGCATCCAGCGGCTTCCCGCGACCTTCACCAGGCGGTCGCCACTCCAGGACTATCCCGCCCCAGCGGCCATCAGTCCTGCGAGCAATGTGCCTTGCCCACTGCCATTTGAGCTTAGTAACTCTTCGGGCTATTTCGGTTACCTTTGTTTTTCTGCGAATCTCCTCATTTCTGATTCGATCACGCAGAGAAACCCCGAGCATAGCCCTCTCCATTGCTCCAAAATATTACAATAACTTAATTAAAAACCTCCTGTTAGGTACCTATTAGTTACTTGTTCCAGGAAGTCTCGCTCCTCCATAACAACTACTCTTAACTAGGGCAGTTCAATTAATTAACAAATTAAACAGTTTTGTGCATGCAATGTGTATGTGTGCAATGTGTGCATGTGTGTAAAAGTAAGAGTTATAAACCCTAAGTACCCTAATAATTATTTGTAAAACTTGTTGCATTTCAAATGAAATAATCTGCTTCTGTCAGAACAGAGAGCTATACTTGATTCGTTCAAGTTGTAGCTTTGGTGCACCCAATTCTGTTAAATATTTATATTATATTTTATTATATTTTATACTTAGTCTTGCTCACGTTTGCTTGTCGTGGCAGCCTGTAAGAGAATCTGCACTTATTTTAAATATAGTACATAAGATTAAACAATGTAAATAGTGTAAGATTTGTTGGTTGCCCTTAATCTATACTAATATTATAAAGCTGAAGAGTTTGTTTGTTTGTTTGTTTGTTTGTTTGTTTGTTTGAACGCGCTAATCTCAGGAACTACTGGTTCGAATTGAATAATTCTTTTTGTGTTGGATAGTCCATTTATCGAGGAAGGCTTTAGGCTATATAACATCACGCTGCGACCAATAGGAGCGAAGCATCAGTGAAAAATGTTGCAAAAACGGGAAAAGAGCCTAAAAAATTAAAAATGCTGCCGAAAGTCACTATTCCACGCGGACGAAGTCGCGAGCACAGCTAGTAAATAAATAAATAAACAGCGTCACCATAATACTGTGACGAACAAAAAAAATGTATAGGTACGAGTAAATACGTCACGATTACGAAGCAATCGTGACAGTAGGTTTAAGCTCACATTCATTATCTAGCACCAAACATGAGTCAGGTCCAAATGTTTGTTTCCATCATAAGGCCATTAGCTTCTATCCGAGTTCGATGTTGCGACTTTTAGTTAAACAAGCAAGCGACCTAACGGTTGGTGAATATTTATTGATGTAAGAGTTTTCGCAAGGTAAGCCATATCTTAATTTATCTATTTTAAAAAAAGTGTCGAAAAAATGTCCACGAGTGGGATTCGAACCCGCACCCCATGGCATACCGGGTCAGGTGCACTAAAAACTATGCTATCTAGGCTCTGTTCCACCCACCGAAATGAACCGACACTATCAACTCTTACTTTTTAAGTCTTAAACAAAAAAAAATTACGACTTTTTCAACAGCGTAAAATTATACCTAATGTAATAACCATAAGTTAATTATTTACCTTACCTTCAGCGATGATCATAAAATACTACACAATCGCTATTTTGAGATTCTGTAGGTTAATGCTGTAATGTTAATGATTCAAGTTTTCATCCATATTTCTTAACATTTCCGTAAGATAATTAGTAAAAAATCTAGAGATTATAAGGAAAAACTACTTAGGAGTACCTACATTTTATTCCGAAATGAGGTGTGACCTGTTTGTCACACATAAAAATGTATTCTTATTGTTCTTCGCCATCAAAACAAAGAAAATTATAAAGTGACATTAGTTTAGTTTTCTTTTAAGCTTAACAGTTAATAAGCCACCATAATCTTAAATTTTTAACACGACAAAACTTTTCACTTTCCCGCCAAAGTTAAGTTTTCCTTCGCCTCAAATCAAAAACGACAAAGGAAGCACGCGGCACAGCCAGCCAGCAAGCATAAACTCCGTTCGGAAACTGGTCCCGTTACGTACCTACTACGGAACGTTGACGCAACCTATGCAGACAACAAAGGGATTTGCATACGTTTCCGAACGCAACTGGGGCGTTCGTCGCACGTGTTCCATTTTCAAATTCGAATTTCGTTGTTCACATTTCGCGCACACGTCAATTTGGACTTTAACTGCGTTGTCATAAGAGTTTCGAATCAGCCATTGAAGCCATAATGTTCTTGTACGTGTACAATTTTATTACTACTGTGAACTCTTTGGGATTCATTGAAATGTGTCTCTTATTTGGTTGCAATAGAGCTTACAATTTAAATCCGCGGGTTAAAGTTAAATAAGGAGAACATCTCAAAGAATGGGTTCTTTATAATAAATGGGACTTTAGAGGTACAAATGAGCGCTATCTCGAGTAAAATGTGTTTGAATGGCTATCGATATTCAGTCTTTATGCTTGTATGTATAAAGATTGTTTTCGTTTAACTTGATATTGAATCAATGCAAGATCTGAGATTGATGTTGTGTGGCGTTGTGCGGACGTTCTCATCACAACTATAACGTTTGTCTGACCGTGACGCAAGTATTAGATGCAAATATATAATTATCTTTATTATTTAAGTAATGCCTTCCTGGCCAAGTGGCGAAGCGCTCGGCGCGATACCCGATGGCCCTAGATTCAGTTCCCAGGTCGGGTAAAATGTGTATTGGGTTTTTTTTTATTGGATTTTTCGAAGCGGTTATTCGTTTAAGATCATCAACCCGCACTTGGCATGACACTAATTCTATAATGTACAACTGTGCACAATATAATTTTTTACATATTAGATAGTAAAAATAGTTGGTATCAACAGTTTATTTATTTCGGACGTAGGTATATGCGTTAGGTTAGCCTAGGCCTAGGTGATTAGGCCAATACTTCAACTTCATGGAGTACCCGAACACCGGAACGAAAACCTGGTTAACCTTTTGAAGCAATGCTCGTCTGTGGTTGGCTCCATGGCCAAGCATGAAGATTTCGTCAGTTGTATAAGAGTTGCAAAGCTAAACAAGGAAAGCAAGCACCCTCGTACAATTATAGCCAAGTTCAGGAGCGTTGGATGTCGCGATGAATTTTATTCAGCTGTTTATAGATACAATAAAGCCAATCCAAGTGCTAAACTTAATACTGCACTGCTGGGACTGGCGGGTGACATGAGACCGGTCTACGTATCGGAGCACTTATCCCCAGCTAATAAATATTTGCATGCTGCGGCAAGGAAGAGAGTCAAAGAATTGAAGTATCAATTTATTTGGGTCCGCGGTGGCCGTATCTTTGTTAGGAAGAATTCAGATTCTCCACATATACACATAAAAAATGTCGATTGTTTAAATCTTATTTGTTAATGCTTAAGAGTTTTTTCTTGTAATACTGTGTTCGGATTATATTAGTTGTTTAAATGGCGATTTGCATGTATTACCAAAACATAAGAGGTATGAAAAGTAAAACTATTGACATATATAACTCTATTCTAAGTAATAAATACGATATCATATGTATTTGTGAAACATGGCTTGATGATGCTGTTCTGTCTTCGGAGTTGTTCGATGATCGATATTTAGTTGTTCGCAGAGATCGAGATGGTAAGTTTTTGAAAAGATTTAATAAACATCACGGTGGTGGTGTTTTGATAGCCATTTCTAAAAAACTTGATGTCACCGTCATGGTCGATTGGCAGTCTGATTACGTCGAAGACTTATGGGTAAAGATTATGATCAATAACAGCAGCATACTAAATTTGTGTACAGTGTATCTACCAGACTATTTACCTGTAAATGATTTCTTGGTTTTTACTAATAAATGTAGTAGTATTCTAACTTCACATCCGAACCAAACTACATGCATTATCGGTGATTTTAATTTGGGTGATTTGATTTGGTCTGATGAAACAAAAACTCCTCTTAATGGTTATTGCGATAAATCAGACGCTCTTTGTGATCTATTTTTTGCGAATAATATTTTTCAGTTAAATAATATACTCAATCATAAGAACAGAATATGAGATTTAGCCATTACTAATTGCCCTGATACATTATCGTTACATGCTACAGTTCCTATTAGTCGTCTCGATGCACACCATCCCCCGTTTGAGTTGGAATTTCACGGCCAAACTCCTTCCCTACGCCCCAACGGTCTTTTCGACAAACTATGCTTTCATAAAACTGACTTTGAAAGTTGCATCGCAAAACTTCACAAAGTCAATTGGTGTCATTATGCAAGCACGCTTGATTGTGATGATCTCGTTCAATTCTTCTATAATCAGTTGCACAAAATTATTAATGAACACACTCCTATAATTAAAGTCCGTAGTTCCAATTATCCGGCTTGGTTTTCCTTAGGCCTTAGAAAGGTTCTTAAGCTCAAGTTTAAATATCGTAACCGATATAAACGTTATAAAAATCCTAGAGACTTTGATGCCTTTTCAATGCTCAGATCACGTTCTAAGGTAATGTTAGAAAACTGTTTCAGAACTTACATCTCTAATATAGAAAAAGACTTAACCATAAATATAAAGTCATTCTGGCGATATACTAAAAGCAAAAGAGTGACCAATACCATTCCGAACCGAATGTATCTTCACGATCGTATAGCTACTACAGGAGCTGAAATTGTAAATCTGTTCGCTGAATTCTTCTCATCGGTATATGCCAAAAACGGAACTGCAACTTTTAATACTGAGCTACCCCCTCATAACTTCTCTTTAGGAAAGCTACAAATACAGAAGGATTCAGTATTGGCTGCTCTTAAAAACGTTGACTTATCAAAGGGCGCAGGACCGGATGGTATCCCACCTATATTTGTTCGTCTGTGCGCTTCAGCATTGGTTGATCCATTAAGTCTCATTTTTAACAAATCTCTTGCCGAGGGAGTTTTTCCATCTCTGTGGAAAATTGCTAAGATTACACCAATATATAAATCAGGAGACAAAAAGGATGTTAAAAACTACCGTCCTATTAGTATATTAAATTGGTTTGCAAGGGTATTTGAAAAGCTTCTTAATAAACATATTTATAACCACGTTAGACCCCTGCTTAGCCATAAGCAGCATGGTTTTATTGAAGGTAGGTCAACTAAATCCAATCTACTAATCTATGTAACCTTTTTGTGTGACTCTTTCGACGGCAGTAAGCAGGTGGATACCGTGTATATCGATTTTGCTAAAGCTTTCGATCGCGTTAGTCATTCGATACTGTTGGCTAAGGTATTTCACATGGGCATCCACGGTAGTCTGTTGCGCTGGCTTGATTGTTACCTCCTCAACCGTTCCCAATTGGTAGCATTAAGCGGTTATGACTCTGTGCCATTCATTCCAAGCTCTGGAGTCCCTCAGGGATCAATTTTGGGACCCCTTTTGTTTCTGATCTTTATTAATGATCTCATTAATAGCATTGAAAGTGACTGTCTTTGTTTTGCTGACGACATCAAAATTTTTAAATGTGTCACTAGTGTTGTGGACTCCAGGGCTTTACAGGAGAGCCTTGATAGAGTGTCTGAATGGTGCAATCTGAATGAGATGTCCCTTAATATTGATAAATGTCAGGTAATATCCTTTACTAAAAACAAAAACCCCATCCAGTTTGACTACAGTATATGTGGAAGTACTCTTGCCCGTGTTAATACAGGCCGTGATTTGGGTGTATATTTTGATTCGACTCTCACGTTTCGGCCACACTATGATTGCATTTGCAACAAAGCAAATCAAATGCTGGGCTTTGTGCTGCGGAATGCTAAACCGTTTAAGGATATAAAGTCTTGGATGATATTGTATGGGGCCTTGGTAAGAAGCATACTTGAATACTGTTCTTCAATATGGTCACCCATTTATAGTGTTCATGTTGATAGGGTTGAAGCTATTCAACGTAGATTCGTAAGAACGTTGTGCACGAAATATGGTTTGCGTAAAAAATACTAGACTATTCGGATCGGCTGAGTCACTTCAATATGGATTCTCTGGAGAGACGTAGATGGATGAGTGACTTGTGCACACTTTATCGGATTGCCAATGGATCATGTGATAGTGCATTACTAGCGTTGTTGTCATTTAAGGTGCCAACTCGGTCTGTGCGTAACCCTCAGTTGTTTAGCATACCCTTGTCTAAAAACAATGTATCTAAAAATAATCCCCTGAATAGAATGTGTACTTACTTTAATGAAATTTGCACTCTCAGTGATATTTTCAATTGTAGTGATCTTTATTTCAAGAGATCACTCATAGACATGCCACATATGAAGCAATAGGTATACTTTTATTATTTTTTATTAGAATTGTAAGTATCTAACTTTTAATTTAATTTAAAATTTAATTTTAACACTTTTTAATTTTAATTCCAAAATTTTCTTATTTTCTCTTTTTATTGTCAACCATTTTGGTAAATGTTGTGCTCAATTCTAATTGGGCACAGGCATGTACTTTTATTTTTTTTGTTTAATGTTATTATTGTGAGTTTTCTGTCTGACGTCCGTTATTGTGCCTATGTATAAATAAATAAATAAATAAATAAATACCCATCAATAAAACTAAATATTGTAGAGATGACTTGATTTTAATAATATGGAGGCCTTTCCCCTGAAGTGGGCCAGTAAACAGGCTAATGCTTTATTGATTATTAATTTAAACATATCATAGTGGGCACCAGCTAAGGTTGCCAGATGTCCGGGATTTCCGGGATTGTCCCAGAATTTTACGTATTGTCCCGTGTCCAGTAATTCGATCTATTGTCCCGAATTCCGAAAAAAAAAATAACAACTGTTCTCAATTTATTTATTTTTTTGTCTGGACTAATAAAAGTATACATTTGAAAAATAAAATATATTTTCCTAATAAATACAAATAAAATATTCCGTAATTCATAATTTTTTCTTTTACATATTCATAGCCACGGCCCGACATGGAATTGTCCCGGACTTGGTAAGTTCCGATCTGGCAACCTCCCCGTCATGACTTCAATCCTTTTTTTTTGAGAGAGATTGCTGATTGCCTCAAACGGCATTTTCAGCGTCACCGGGCTTTTTTGGGGGCGGCGAGGTACGTAAAGGGTACCTCAAGCCGTGTGAAACGAATCACCTTCGGAGGTTTTCTAGAGGGAACGGCATCGCACACTTAAAAGTGCGCGTCCCCGTGCCCTACTAGATTCTCCGAAGGGTTCGGATCGGTTTCCTCAATAATACGCTAACAAATACCAATCAACCAAAAAATAGTACTGCCTACTTAAATTGGCACTAACTACATTGCATGCACCCCAAATGTTATAGGCACAATTTGATTTACACGACTACTATAGTTAATACTATAGTGTATTTATTAGACAAGACGTAACACATGTTACCAAACGCATAAGTCAGTGTAGACACGAAAATTACCATTCACGGCCTAAATTTTAAAAAAAAATATGTCAACATTTGTCTCGCCTTCTCCACAGACAAAGAAAGAATAAATCAGAGCAGCACCAGCTTCACTTGGTACACCACCCTCCCCTCCCTCAATACTGTGTCACTCAAATTTGAGGAGGCACAAAGCCAGTTCAGAGATCGAGTTACATTGGTCTCCTATGTGTTCTACATCTGTTGCTACGGCAAAGAAATTTTTTTCCGCTACCCGTATTAGCATACATTTGAATTTGACTCTTAATGCGTCAATGATAAAAGCTAAACGTGTAGTAAATTTTGTTTCGTAGATACGTAATTATATTTGCATAGACCAAATAGTGAGTTCGTCAGATAAAGCTTTTGAAGCGCATTTATCGCATCTACGGTGTTAAGATACGTTCTAATTAGACAAGATTATGTGGTTGTAAAAAAGGTAGAAAGACAGCTAGCTAGTGTTATGGTAATTTGTCACAAGCTAGCAGCTTGTAGGTAACTAATAGATACCTATGTTACTAGCTAGCGCCCCGAAACGTCCCGTACAAAAAAATACCAATTTGTCCTTTTGGCTTCAACTTCAACCGCTTTCGAAGAAGTAGGTAGTTAGTTAGGTAGATAAGTAGGTAGTTAGGTAAATCCCGTTAAAATTTCTTTTCATTTTCTATTTATTTTCATTATTATTGCTTTGATTACTCTATTTATTTTACTTCATTTGACAATGTATTGAAAAATATTATTAGTGATATTAAAAAATTGTTTGCTGCCGCCATACTGCCGCTGCGTTCGAAATTCGAACAAGAAACTAGGTAGGTACCTACTAAGCTTTGACTATGACTTAAATCTATCCTACTAATATTATAAACGCGAAAGTTTGTGTGCATGTATGTTCGTATATTTGTTACTTCTTCACGCTGCAACGGATGGATGGATTTGGATGAAATTCGGCATACAGATAGTTTATAACCTGGAATAACACATAGGATATTAATAACACACTTTTTATCTAGATATTCCCACGGGAACGGGAACCACGCGGGTGAAACCGGGAGCGGCCGCTAGTAATCTATAATATTAATAAAGAGGTAAGTGACTTTGTTTGTTTGTTTGTTTGTTTGCGAAGGGTAATCTCTGGAACTACTGGTCCAATTTCAACAATCCTTTCTCTGATAGAATTCTACATTCCTTGCGGGTAACATAGGCTATTACGAGTATACAACGTTAGCCGGGACAGGAGTACTAAGCCGAAAGGAGGGTAAAGTAGGTAAGTATACATGATAGTGAATAGTACCCCCGTTCTGACTAATGTTGTACAGGCTATTTTTTTTAAAGAGTTTCTCCTTAAACCGGCAACGCATCTGTGATTCCTCTGGTTTTGCGGGTGTCCATGGGCGGTGGTGATTGCTTTCCATCAGGTGACCCGCCTGCTCGTTTGCCTCCTTCTAATATTAAAAAAAAAAAAATCTCAAATCCAGTGGACGAAGTCGCGAGTATAAAGTGTTAGTTTATAATAATAATAGAGTATAAAGTGATAGTCTATACTTCGAAACATTTTCTGCCGTTGTTTTGTATGCATATTATAACGTATCTACCGTTATAATATCATAGCTTGTCTTAGATCATCGAAGCTTGTCTCTGTAAATGTGTTCATTACGCTTTGCCTTTTCTGTGTTCTGTGTTCATTCAGCTGTTGTTTAGTTTTCCATTTTGTGACTTATATTATATCTGATATTTAATGTCTTCGGAGAAGCTCCCAACATTCACACGTGTGTGTTTTATGAGATTCTGAAACTCCCGTTAAAAAAGTGGGTAGAAAAAGCGTTAATGTCATCAATAAAATAGTTAATGGGTCGTCTATTTTTGTGTCAATAGTAAATTATTTGTATTTTGATGCTTACTCAAAGACAAATTTATTTTAAAATATTCATTACCTAAATATACAATTGCTTTTAGAAAAGATGGTAGTTAGCTAGGCAGAATATAAGCTCTATCGGAAGGAATCTATATAGGGTATCAAACCCGTGAGCTCTAGACCGTGGTCCTGACGACTAGACTACATAGGCGGTAAAAATAAACCTCAGCCTTACTAAACTTAATATTAATAAAAAAAAAATTAAACGTCACTCTGACATTTATAAGTACGTTCCTTTTGTTGTCATTTTATGACAGCGTAACCTTCCGTTTGGCATTTCGTAATAGGCCACAGAAATTGTGGTACGGTTTCTCGTTTTCGTGATCGATCGGTCTAATTTCTAGATAGAATTTTACTAGCTTTTATTGTATGAGTGAAATAATACAATATGTTGATGAAAACAATAATACCTCAGTGGTGAAAACCAGTTTGTTACATACGATTTTAAACTTTCGCGATTTTTTTCAAAAAAAATAATTCAAAAACGGATTCACTACTCCATTTCGAAAAACGCCTCATCGAATTACAAAACATCGATGACACCTCGTCGATAAAAACATGTTAGAATTTTTTTATTTTTTGTAAATGTGCGGTTTGCACATATAGCCAAAATACTAGTAAGTAATTAGAGATAGAAAATCAAATTATGCTCAACAAACTATTTAAATGAAGTAATTTAGCATTTTTACGTCACCTAATGAACATCTGACATGTTATGGTATAATTTCGGCGACCTGGTTAGAATCACGATAGCTCAATTGGAAGAGCACCTGACCCGGGTATGTCAGAAGGGTGCGGGTTCAAATCCTGCTCGTGGAAATTTTTTCAACATTTGTGTTTTTGTAATTTGTTCGCAACAAAATTTGCGTTAAAAATTATATAAACATTTTATGTTATGGTTTAGTTAAATACGGCGTTATAGTTAAAAGTGGGCGTTTTTAGCTGTAACGTCTTAATTTTAATTTGATTTTCTATCTCTAGTTAGGTACTAGATATGTTTTTTTCATTGGCGTCGCTAGTGTGCGTCGTAAACGCTCTTAACTAGTGTACCTAATTGATATCCTAGGCAATTCAGGCATATCTTTAAACCGCCACTATCATAGACCGTGAATGATTAAATACTCAAACTTTAAAAATAAGATCAAGGATGCATTGTCCTGCTAATACGTTTTACCATTAATGTTACACCATCTTAACATTGCTTGTTCCGTCTGTCAGTCCTACACAGCTAGTAAGCATATAGGTACCTGCTTATACCAATGCCTGTTCTAGGGATGGGTTCACGTCAATAGCCCTACCTAGACCTAGTCACGCATTCAACCGTAGCATCTATCCGTTCGACTGCAGATGCTTAAATCACACTAATATTATAAATGTGAAAGTTTGTGTGTATATTTGTTGCTTCTTCACGCTACAACCGATGGATGGATTTGAATGAAATTTGGCATACAGATAGTTTATAACCTGGATTAAAACATAGGATACTTTTTATCCCGATATTCCCTCGGGAACGGGAACCACGCGGGTGAAACCGCGAGCGGCCGCTAGTTCATTATACGACTTACTTGACTACATAACAATATAATCATGTAGGTACCAACTTCCGTATCACTGTGACTTTTTAAGGCATACCATAAACAAGAGAAATTAGTCCGCCGCTCGACGCTCTATGGTCGCTTGTTTGAACTTCATGTCAGCACGAAATAAAAAGACTGCAGAAGGTAAGTTCATTCAATAACGCACACATAAACAACCTCACACGGACACGAAATCTCGCAACAGCCGCGCTCGGGCTGTACCCCACATAAAATGTGTTCTTTTTTCACTACTCCAAATTTTTTGTAAGGTTAGTGTCTCAAATAATCCACTATGCCTTACGCCGCACACTAGCGCCGCCAATGAAAAAAAAACATATCTAGTAATTAGAGATAGAAAATCAAATTATGCTCAACAAACTATTTGAATGAAGTAATTTAGCATTTTTACGTCACCTAATGAACATCTGACATGTTATGGTTTAGTTAAATAAGGCGTTATAGTTAAAAGTGGCCGTGTAGTGAGCGGCGTAAACGCTCTTTAAGTAAACGACAAAACGATAGATAGTTTGTTCACGCGTGAGCGAATGAACGAAACTATACGAAGACGTTTGCTTAAGTGTGATTATTCATATTTCACTTGCAATATAACAATATAGACAATCCTAAGTCTAGTAAAGTACGAAGGAAAGTTAATTGAAAACGTTAACAGTAGCTTACAACTCAAACCTAACAACATAAAATGTTAATATTCATACAGTTCGACGACAGACGTTGTCGAAATAGATAGTAGTCAAAAGTAGATAGTTTTAATAACGTTATTTAAAAACGAATAACGTTTTCGTTTGGTGATTTCAAAAAACGATAACGACACATCGCTAGTGCGTTGCTCGCTCGCGGTATGATAAGCTTACCTTCTGTCTCATAATTTTTTGATATCATGGAGGGTAAACATGGCGTCATAATCTAAGCATCATCTTGGATATATGACCAGGATTAACGCAAAGAGTTGGGCAAGCCGCCTTTATCTACATCTCATGGTGAGGCGTGACGGATTTTATCTCACAAATTGTTAATGAATAAATTAGATTAACTATAGTCACATTATGTGAGATGATAAACGGACACCCTGAAAGTTGTAAAGTAGATTTTATTTTTATGTGTAGGGTTATAATTAAGTACGTGATTTTTTTTTAAAGTAAGGTAACTTACCAAATTGGTAGAGAACTGATGGATATTGGTAATATCTGTAAAAAGAAAAAGTAAGACATTAGACAAACATTTAAATTTTATACCTAATTTAATCTTAAAAAATACATGATTAAGATATTAATTATTATATTTATAGCTACTTGTGCGTTTGTGTATTCACAGAAATAACTCAAAAATTGTTGATGGACGCCTGGCATTCCGTGATGTTTCCGTAGCCTAATGCTTTGTTTATTTAATGAATGAAAATTTTTGGCGTAACACAGGAGATAAGAAAACATTCCTAATAAATCCGAATTAGGTCATTCAATGTTGAAGATTACTCTGCACCTACGTGCAAAGTAATAAATCTTTATAATCTCCTGTGCGTGACGAATGATTTTGTTTGTTTTGTTGTCATGGAAACTGTCAACGTTTTGTTTGCTTTGTTGTCATGGAAACTATCAAAGCGGTACGAAGTCCGCCGGTCAACTAGTATCATATGTTATGAATGTAGATAAGTAATTATCCACTCACATAAAAACATAAATTATTACATTCACATTTAAACTCGCTTTTCTAATCAAAAGTATTATTTTTGATTCTCATTTAGTGCATTTTTGTTTCATGGGTATGTTGCTTCAACTAACGGCAAGTTTAAAAAGAATTTACCTAAATTCATATTATACTTGTAGGTACGCTTCTGTTACACTTTATATTTATTTAAAAAAATATATGTATTGTTTTATAAAGTTTACGCGAACACTACACATTGAAATAAAACAACTTTTACGGTACTACTCGCGTTTACGCGCGGAACGTAATGTGTAAAATAAACACGATTAGATCCTACCCGGCCCAGCCAGGAATCGAACCTGGGTCTTCCGCAATCCGGGCGGCTGCACTGACCGCTATGCTACCGGGAAGGCTGACGTAAGCGCCGAGAATTTAGTAGGGCACGGGGACACGCACTAGTGCGTGATGCCGTTCCCTCTAGAAAACCTCCGAAAGTGATTCGTTCCACACGGCTTGAGGAACCCTTTAAGTTTCTCGCTGACCCCAAATAAGCACGGTGAAGCTGAAACGCCCAAATACAACCTGCAAACTCTAAAACAAAGGCCTCCCCTAAAGATAAGATATTTGACGACCTCCTTGGTCGAGTGGTTTGTACACCGGTTTTCATGGTGTCGCCATCTCTGAGGTCCCGGGTTCGATCTCCGGTCGGGTCAATTTAGAAATTATTGTTTTTCTAAATTGTCTCGGGTGTTTTCTATGTATAATACCTAAGTATGTATTTAAGTATTTTAAGTATGTTTATCCGTTGTCTAGTAACCATTTAACGAGTTTCATAACGAAGCTTCGCTTGGGACATATAATTGGTGTGAGTGTAGGAAAGTTTATTTATTTATTTATTTATTTAATTAAAGATTTTTTATAAGCTTCGGGCGCATGCGTTATTTTATGTAATTTTTGATTGATTAAGTCAATCGTCTAAGTAACTAAAAGTGTGTTTTCGTCTTTAAGGAGCAATAATGCAAATGGATTTTAATATCAGAGTCGTTATGACCTTATTAAAGTAAAATGGTTAATGGGGTTTTATGGCAAACTCCTTATACATATGTATTAAATGAAATAGTTTTCACCTTTATTGCTAAGGCGATTGATATATGTAAGTTTAATATAAGTTCAAACATGCTACTTAGTTCTACAATTATCAATATTAGCTGTCAACTTTTTTTATAAAAATAAATTTAAATAATAATAATAAATTTTCCTACACCCACACCAACTATCTAGCTTCGTTATGATACTCGTTATATGGTTACTAGACAACGGATAATCACACTTAAAATACCGTAAATATACTTACATATAAATATATTTAAAAATTCGAAAATTTTGAAAAAAATTTGATTTGTAAAAGTGTCGAAAAAATTTCCACGAGTGATATTCAAACCCGCACCTCATGAAATATCGGGTTGGGTGCGCTACCAACTATGCTATCATGGCTTAGTCCAACCCGCCGAAATTCCATATGTTACTACGTTTCGAACCCTTTGCAGGGTCCGTGGTCACAGGGAGACTTTGGTCGTCGTCTCATTTAGTTAGTAGCTTTTACACCCTCATTTTTTTTTTTTATTTTATTTAGCATTTGCTCCCCGCTAATTGGCAGGCCTTTGTTTACTTTATATCTTTCTTTTTTTCTTTTCTATGGGGTTTATAATTCGGAGCTTGAAGATCTCTACTCTTTTATGTTTATTTTCTTTTCTTTTTACTTTTTTTTCTTTTTTTTTAATATACTTTCTTTTGTCTTTCTTTTCTTTTCTTTTCTTTTTTACAATATGTCTTATTTCTATTACATTATTCTTCTTCTTTTGTTTACATTTTTTCTTACATACTATTACATTATTTTCTTAACTAATGTTTCTTATATTTAAAATTACATTTTTCTCTTTACTTTTTATTTATATTTCTTATTCTATTTACATTTTCTTTATTACATTTCATATTGAATATATGTTTCGTATTTACTAGATCTAGTACATTCATTTTATTATATTTCTTACTTTGTTTGTAGATCCTTATAATAATATATATTATATTACTATTTTTATTAACATTAGTTTTATAATTATTATGTCTTTTTGTTTACATTTATGCGTAGTATTCTTCGCCATATTGTTTATACAATTTTTATTTTTCCCCAATAAATATCCTGCCGCGTATTTGGTCTTGCTTATTGTGTTTTTGTGTTTCGATGTGTCCCTAGCTTGTGTGCATGTTCCGTGTGTCTTTTGTGTGATAATATTTGTGTACTCTAATACGCGTATATTGGCCGTATCGCTCTTATGATTCGGGACTCTCATGGGGTCGAACGAGACCACCGCTTGCAGAGGTACAGCCTCCACGTATGGAGGGTTGCAAAGGTCATCTTTGTTTCCCTCCTTCGTTTCGGCTGCCCTTCTTCTCGCTTCTGTGTGGTCCTCGTTCTCTCCATCACCGGGAATCTCCATATAAAGTTTTCCGGCCAATATACGCGTCGACTCATTTATGCTACCGTTTTTACTATCTCTATTTGAGCACTGATTAATTTTATTTGCCGTGGGAGCTGACGCTAAATTGCCTTTAGCACTTGTACGCTACCTTATCTCGAGCCAGCCTGTCCCATTTGGCCCTTATCGGGCACACTTCGTTAAAGGTGTTATGGGCTTTGTCCTCCAGGCCGGCTCTCTCGCAGTTAAGGCAGTGGGGGGACTTGCTTTCTCCGTACACGCGGCGTAGAGGTGGTTACCCCCACAGTGGCTGCAGCTGTCCAGCCGCTCCTGGCAGACCCGCTTGATGTGGCCGTAGCCCAAGCAGCGGGAGCACTGGATTAATGGGGACTGATCCTCTACCTTGGAGATTCCCCATTGTAGCTGAAGAGTCCCCGCCTCTGTCAGCTGCTGCCATATAGCTGGGGCCACCTTGACCACCACATGTGCCACGTGCGGATTCCTAGTTTGCTTCTCAAACATCACTTCTATATCTTCTTTCCCATCTTTGTTTTCCTTGATTCCAACCTTCCTCCTTATCGCTTGCTCTACCTGCTCTTTCTTCTTGTCCCCCCTTATATATCTTACTATTACTAGTGGATTCTTGTTTTTGGCCCTTTCTATCTTGAGTGTTCTCTCCTTTTCAAGTCTCTTGCTTAACAGCTCAACATCTCTCTCCGTACCACACCCGATTATGACCTTTTGGTCTTTCGCTTTCCGAACTCTTTGGACCTGTATCCACTCCCCATCAGGATCGGTGTCCGCCGTCTTCCTGACCGTTTCCATAACCTGGTCACTGGTCAGGGTTACGTCGGTCACACCCTCATTTAAGTTTATTCAGGTGCGTTCCGTTTTACGCAGAAAGAGCTTACAATATCATTTGGTCTGGCAGTATGGTGTTGGGGCTGGGATTTAATATTTTGTATTGTTTGTTGTGTGCGAGTAGATCCGTAAAAGTTGTTTCATTTCATTGTGTAGTGTTCGCGTAAACTTTAGAAAACAATATACAGGTATTAACCAAACAACCTGTATATTATAGGGTATTTTTTGTTAATGACTGTGTCACGAAAACCTTAAAACGATTAATAACCCTTTAAACTTTAAATCATATTTTAGGTATTTAATAATATTATTGTAATTTTAAGTTTGGTAAAATTTGTTAGATTAGTTTTTATAACTATTAGTTCACATCGCATGCCGTATGGCTGTCTGTAATTGAAAACTGTACTTAGAATAAGTTCGGCATTTACCCTATGACTACTGTTTGTTTGGTGGTACATGTTTTTGTTGACTACCCAATAAATAAATAAATAATAAAGTTCATCATCAACATCATCATCAGCTCATTTTATGTCCCCACTGCTGGGGCACCAGCCTTCCCTATGGATGGATAGCAAGAACGGGCATTAACCACCACGCGCGCCAGTGCGGATTAGTGGTTGTAAACGACTGCTAATGCAGCCGGGACCAACGGCTTTACGTGTTTTCCGAAGCACGGAGGAGCTCGAGATGATACATTTTTGATTTTTGTTGGACCAAAAATTTATCATCTCGATCATCCGGCCCGTCATCGGACCGGACCGGCCTTTGCGATAGTTGCTTAACCGCGTTAACCACGACGCCATTGAGCTACTTATAGTAACATTTATACATAATATTATATGAAACGTTGTGTCGCCATGATAACCCCAAGCCCTCTCACAATAACCAGTGTTTCCGGTGCATAATTAGCAGGTCCTTTGTCGATACCGTCGCTAATTGCTATCCGACCGCGTTTACCGCAAACTGAATGGCTAATGAACACTATGAAGAGTGTTAGTGTTGCCCTTAAAATAATATAAATACCCCACTTCTGAAAATATATAGTAAGTATATTATTTTATCTTAGTGGAGACATTCCTTCATTTTTATAACAATAAATGAATTATTTTAGTTAATTTTAAATTTATTTTAGATTTAACGGAATTAACACTACGTCATATTATTTTAATAACACTTTTGTGTACCATGGATTTCCGTAAAGTAACGCCGGATTCCACTAATTATCTTCGTTCATTTGGTAAACTTTGGTAATCTAGTTTATTGATCCCCAGGGGTCCACGGTAGACTCGACGGGGGCTTACGATGGCGTGACAAAAAAATGGGGGTCACAATTCGTAAGCGGGGGGTTCACGAAAATTTATCTCGTTTCGATAGTGAAGAACTAAAATTTTGGCTTGACTTCACCTATCAATGTAGGCAGATAATATTTTAAGAGCGTTTACGCCGCTCACTAGCGCCGCCAATGAAAAAAAAACATATGTAGTAATTAGAGATAGAAATCAAATTATGCTCAACCAACTATCTAAATGAAGTAATTTAGCATTTTTACGTCACCTAATGAACACCTGATATGTTATGGTTTAGTTAAATATGGCGTTATAGTTAAAAGTGGCCGTAACGTCTTATTTAACTAAACCATAACATGTGAGGTGTTCATTAGGTGACGTAAAAATGCTAAATTACTTCATTCAAATAGTTTGTTGAGCATAATTTGATTTTCTATCTCTAATTACTAGATATGCTTATTTTGATTAGTGGCGCTAGTGTGCGGCGTAAACGCTTTTAAGAAGCTCAGAAACTGTTACCTACCTGTAGAAACTTGCATATTCCATATAGCGTTTTCCTCGTCATATCTTGTCGAACAAAGTTTTAGTGTCGTTACGAACCTTTTAACAAAAAAAAGGAGCAGATTGAATTTGATGATTGATCATAGAGCGGGGAGATTTGCGGTTATTCCTAACAAAATTGAAGCCAAATATTGATAATTTGCTTTCAATCCATCAAGTACAACATCCCTCCCATTAAAATTATGACTATTTTGTGATTGTCATTGTAGAAGTTACGTTACGTTATTATTGTTCAATTTTAATTATAATACATTATTATTATTACCCTCAACCTACTGCGATCGCCAACCCGCCTGCCAAGCGTGGCGATTACGGCAAATACCCCTCATATCCTTGGGGGAGGCCTTTGTCCAGCAGTGGACGTCTTTTGGCTGTAATGATGATGATGATGATATATTAGTGATGTGAATAAACACAACACAAGAAAATTTGTAAAAATATTATGATCGGAGTTGTTGACGTACACTAAATGGGCGCCTTTGGCTTTCTAAGTAAAAAAGTAAATAGTGTTGAATAATTTCGGCGGGCTGGTTAGAACCACGATAGCTCAATAGTGCACCTGACCCGGTATGTCAGAAGGGTGCATGTTCAAATCCTGCTCGTGAATTTATTTATTTTTTACATTTGTGTTTTTGTAATTTGTTCGCAACAAAATTTGCATTCAAAAATTATACAAACAAAAACATTTTATTTTATTTTATTTTACAAGAATACAAGACATTACATTTTACATTTACATTTTACAAGAATATTTACTATTTTTCTTCTTCTTTTTAATACTCCGAATGGGGAGCTTTTTAAATAAAATAATTGATAATTGGTTGGTTTATTTAATGCTCTTTATTGTGCTGTGAGTAGATGTCAAAAAAGTAAAGTTGGCTGGAATCACTTTTTTGATCGGCCAACTTTACTGTTTTGACTCACAGCATAACCAATTAACCAATCAATTCTCACATTTTTTTTCAAAGCTGTTAATTCGAGGTTGGAACTCGGCCGCAACGCAAACTTTCAAAGTTAGATCTACCAATCTATTTTCACCTTTTTTTCGAGTTTTGGCAAGCAACAGCAAAATTTTGAAAGTGGTCTATGAGAAAAAAGTCTGAGAACCTCTGATTATTTCAGTAATTTAGGAAAAATTTAAAGGCTTCTGTTGCTGTCTTAAAGACGTTTATACGCTTAGCATTCTTCATACAAACTTCAAATATATTTTTGCCAATTTAATGAAACTATCTATCATACACTCACGTCCTACTTAAAAAAAAGGGGTAATCACCAATTTCGAAACCAATCCGCACTGGGCCCGCGTGGTGGTTTAAGGCCCGTTCTTCTGTTCCGTTTGTGGATAGGAATCCATTCATAGGGAAGGCTCGTGCCCCAGCAGTGGGGACATAAAATGAGCTGGTGATGATGGTGATGAGCCAAATACACAAGTACCTACGCATCATCATCTTCATCTCAGCCAAAAGACGTCGATTGCTGGACAAAGGCCTCCCCCAAGGATCTCCACAACGACCGGTTTTGTGCTGCTCGCATCCAGCGGCTTCCCGCGATCTTCACCAGATCGTCGGTCCAATTTGTTGGAGGCCTGCCCACACTGCGCTTTCCGGTACGCGGTCGCCACTCAAGGACTATTCCGCCCCAGCGGCCATCAGTCCTGCAAGCAATGTGCCCTGCCCACTGCCACTTGAGCGTAGCAACTCTTCGGGCTATGTCGGTAACATTTGTTCTTATGTTTTGTTCAAGTACGCATGGAAGCAAAATCACTTCTTAAACGTAAGCTCTCAATAATCTAATGAAACACTTACATCAGCGTTATAGTCGTAAATAAAACATAGTGAATGAAAACATTACATGTAAAACGGTCATACTGAATAATACAGAGAAATATTACCCAACCAATGTTAGAGTTTGCACCAGTCCCATGATTCATCATTGAGTGATTTGCAAAAAGACTCGTACCTACCGAATAGGTAGTACAGTCACGAGCAATAACATGTATACACTTTTGACTAGTTTTGACTCTTATTCCATTGTACTAAGAGTTACATCCCGCCCGATCCTCAAAATTTTTATTTATTTATTTATTTATTAATCTTAGCTTAAATCTTTTACAGTACAATACCAATACGATAGAAAAGCACTAGGTAGGTACTAAGTACTACAATAACATATTATAAATAATGCAACTCTTGTAAATTCGTTCAAAGAACAAGAAAAAATGTCTGTTCTTAAAGCTATTTGGTTGATAGTGCGCAGCGTGCGCGTCAGCGGAGCACAGTGCAGGAGTTCGGTTCGCCCCCTACGAATGCCACTACATATTGACATGATACATTAAACGCCTCGGTGGCCTAGTGGCAGAGCGCTCGGCTCGAAACCCGAAGGTCCCGGGTTCAACTCCCAGGTCGGGCAAAATGTAATTCGGATTTTTCGATGCATAGCCCGGGTTTGTGGGCACCAACCCTGGCAAGCGTGGTGATTAAGCCATTACCCATCAATTATAGCGATGAATTGATTTCAATGATGGAGGCCTTTGCCCAGTAGTGGGAAAATTATAGGCTGTTTACTTACTTATTTACTACTTCAATATCTGTGGCGGTAGCCAAAGTAAGATTAAGAAAAGGAGGCTTTGGCCCAGTAGTGGTACAGTTATAGGCTATTTACTTACTAAACATTCACAGTGCACACTCGCATAGGCCCAAGACACCGTACTCGTAGAACAAGGGTACGACGACGATCCGGTTATCACGCGCTCTATACCAGGTACAGACACGTACCTACCTGGGCGCTTCTCCCCACCCCCACGACCCGGTCTAGCCAAGCCGAGGTCCTACCCAAGCCGAGGTCCTACCCTTTAGAGGCGCCCTCAGATTGTTCGGCCCCCGATGCGATCCCCTCGGAGAATCTAGTAGGGAACAGGGACACGCTTAGTGCGTAATTCCATTTCCTCTAGAAAACCTTTGACTGTGTCTCGTTTACACGGCTCGGAACCCTTTAAGTTTCTGGTCACCATCAATAAAGTCCAGTGCCGCTGAAACAGACATCTGAGGACATCAGTGGCGGTAGCCAAAGTAACATTAAGAAAACGATATCGAAGTTCGAAAAGAATAAAATGTATGGGATTGACATAAGATTCACCACGTGACTTAGCGCCGCTTATGTCAATCCCATAAATTTTATTCTTAAAGCTTAAGCCTACTGCTTAGTCTTAAAAGAAAAGAGTACATCGTTTACATGTTAATGCTTGTGACTGTACATAGTTCAGCAACTCGCGAACCAATTTTGTCAACACTAATTGGACGGCTTCTCCGAATTTACGGAGAGTACGAAGTTTTTTTTTGTGTTCATTGACCACGATTAGATTTTTCACGTATTACCTTGTTTTACGCCTCGGTGGCCTAGTGGCAAGCGCTCGGCCCGATACCCGACGGTCCCGGGTTCAATTCCCAGTTCGTGATCACCAACCCACACTTGGCAAGTTTGGTGATTAAGCCAATACCTATCGATTGTAGTGATGACTTGATTTCAATGATGGAGGCCTTTGCCCAGCTGTGGGACAGTATATAGGTAGGCTATTTACTTTACTTTACTTTACCTTGTTTTAGTATAATAATATGATATATTATAAATAATAATAGTATTAGACAACATCACATACATGGTTCTGATCCCAAGGTAAGTAGCTAAAGCACTGGTTTTATGGAAATCAGAAACAACGACGGTACCACAACCACCCAGACCCGACACAATATCGAAAAGATCGTTTTCAACATTGACCCGACCGGGAATCGAACCCGGGACCTCAGAGTTAGTGCCGCCCAAAGTCCGGCGTGCAAGCCACTCGGCCACGGAGGTAATGGTACGGAACCCTTCGTGCGCTAGTCCGACTCGCACTTGGCCGGTTTTTTGATCTCCGTCACAATGAATTGTATTGTTATGGAATAAATAAATTATGAACTACGAACTTAAAGTGTTAATCAGGACACAATTTCTCGCCCTAATGATTTGGAAGTATTAGACATTTTTCACATCAATGCAAGTAAATACAAGAAAAATGTCAAAGTTATTGGTCGTCAAGTGAACCCCCTTTAGTATCTTTAGTATTTATAGCACACTGTAATTAATATTTTATTTGATTTTAGATTAATTTAATTAGTTTTATTAATGATTTAATAAGTCCACAACGCATGCCGTGGCTGTCTTTAATTGAAAACTATGTATGAAATTCAAAATTCAAAATTCAAAATCATTTATTCAGTTTAGGCTACAAGTAGCTCTTGTGAATGTCACTATGCCATCGGTTCGTAAGTCTACTCTGGGTGGGAGATCTTGTACTGAGAAGAACCGGCAAGAAACTCAGCAAGTGTCCATATGCTTAAGATAAGGCTTATGTTTATAACAGTATCATTGTTATTGCTAGTATTATAAAACGCCTCTGTGGTCTAGTGGCTAAGACCACCGGTTTAGACCCAGAGAGTACTGTTATTTATTCTGTGCCCAGAGGTCCCGGGTTCGATTCCCAGCGGAGGTACATGTTTGTGTACTCAATTTGGTTGGTGGTAGGGCTTGTTTGTCTGCCTGGCTAGCTACCACCATCTTATCTAAATATATCGCCATAACATGTATGTTTGTAGCATTGTTGTGTTCCAGCAGCTAGAGATAAGATAGCCAGTGCCTCACTAGTTGAGGTTCCCGGGTGAAGTGCGCTTCCATCATTGGCCTTATCATCACTTTACATCAGGTGAGATCAAGATATTTAAAAAAGTATATGTTTTTGTTGACTGTTCAAATAATAACTAAATAAATCACTGATACAACAACCCTTTGTTGATCAACTAGGACACTCCCACTCGGATTTCTTATGAGAATTTTGAAAGTGACGTTGCACAGTTTTGTTTTATTTGTTAACACTCATGCACGTTTATAAACACTCAGGTATTCGTATTTTATACAAAAAAAAAAAACAGAAAATAAAACAAAACTGTTGACTAAATAGAAAGTGAAGAGTCGTTCACTTTCTTCAAGAGCTCCCATACAATACCTAAGCAACTTCGTTTTGACAGAGGCGTCAATAGAGAAAATGCTATTGACTAATCAGTCAAACACCTTATTATATTGTAACAAATCAATATTCAGTTCGCGTGCGACTGTGTGCATGACCCACATGCTCCTACGCACAACGCAACCGGTTAGCGCTCAAGTGTCTTGTATTAGTTTTTTTTTAGTGTTCAATCGATTTTTTATCTCCCTTTGTGTTATCGTGTACCGGTTTCTAAACTTTAGAACACTAAAAAAATCTCTTTTATTATACACCAAATGAAAACAAATGAAAAACATTGCAATTTAAAATGAGAGTAGGTAAAAAAACGGGGAAACCTTTCGTCTTCCTACGGAGCCCTATGGTGCTGCGGAACCCACTTACAATAATATACATAAGGAACCAGACCCGGTGAAATTGCCATCAGGACAGCGACTCCTAAAGTGGGTTCCGCAGCACCCAAGGGCTCCGTAGGAAGACGAAAGGTTTCCGCGTTATTTTACCTACTCTCATTTTAAATTGCAGTTGCTGTCCTGATGGCACTTTCACCGGGTCCGGTTCCTTATGTATATTATTGTAGTCTGGTTTGGTTGGCGCCGTGGTAGGGCTTGTTTTAACTTGGCCCGACGAGCCTGAACCACGAACATGAACAGGCCAAAAGCCATCCGTTGGCCCACTGCGGATTGGTGGTTGGTAACGACTGCTAATGCAGCCGGGACCAACGGCTTTACAACACGCCTTCCGAACCAAGAAGGAGCTCAAAAATGTTTGGTTACCTATCCGATGACCGCCCATTACGATAGTTGCTTAACTTCAGTAATCGAAGATTGAGCGCGTGTGCCACTGCTTGGCTGCGCCATCGAGTTAAAAGGAGGATCTATTCCCATCGAATACCAAAATCTAATATATTTTTTTTCGAGAGAGATTGCTGATTACCTCAATCGGCATTTTCAGTGTCACCAGGCTTTTTTAGGGGCGGCGAGGTACGTAAAGGGTACCTCAAGCCGTGTGAAACGAATCACCTTCGGAGGTTTTCTAGAGGGAACGGCATCACACACTTAATTAAGTGTGTGTCCCCTTGCCCTACTAGATTCTCCGAATGGTTCGGATCGGATCGGGCAATCTAATACCATTGGTATTTTTTTTTATTCGTTTAATTAAATCTTAAATCTTTAAATTGTTTTTGCTAAATAACAAAACACATGGTCACCATACAATTACGAGTAGGTATGTCAAGCTCTTATGGACTGACGCGAAGGGGGGTTGATTATCAGTGGAGTGATAACGTCCCCCCTCCCCACCACCCACCACTTATCGACCGGGCCCGCATAATAAGTGCGTGATGCGTTTAATGATCTAACAATAAAGCTCTTTGTCAAACTTTTCGAATAAAACAAACACGACGACAGAAGTTCGGTGCTTCCGTATTATGTATAACTTATTAATTTATTTGCCAATGTGAGTGTATCAGTGTGTAGTGTGAGTTCGATTTGACATGCAAACACATTAAGAGCGTTTACGCCGCTCACTAGCGCCACTAATGAAAAAAAAAACATATCTAGTAATTAGAGATAGAAAATCAAATTATGCTCAACAAACTATTTGAATGAAGTAATTTAGCATTTTTACGGCACCTAATGAACACCTCACATGTTATGGTTTAGTTAAATAAGACGTTACGGCCACTTTTAACTATAACGCCATATTTAACTAAACCATAACATGTGAGGTGTTCATGTGACGTAAAAATGCTAAATTACTTCATTCAGATAGTTTGTTGAGCATAATTTGATTTTCCATCTCTAATTACTAGATATGTTTTTTTTTCATTGGCGGCGCTAGTGTGCGGCGTAAACGCTCTTAACGAACACCTACGTATCGTACTTAGTAGAAACAGTGTTCGACGCTTCGCCAAAAAACAATACGGTAGGCTTAGCCAAAGTAACATTAAGAAAATAGAATAGATAGCGAAGTTCGAAAGTTATTCAATGATCTATTTAATTGTAAGCCTGTAATGCTATATAAGAAACGAATTAGAGATTTGTTATACACAGCTATCGACTAGCCTTTTGTTTTAGTTTTTAACAGTTTTTAATGTATTTTGTAAGTTTTTTTTTCTTTTACATTTTATAATATTGTGCATGTTATTGATACGTTTGTAATTGTTTTTTGTGGAAACTCTGCTGATTTGTGTTCTATGTATTTGTATATTTGTTTCCCAAATAATTAATAAAGAAAAAAAAATGTATGGGATTGACATAAACCGCGCTAAATCACGGTCAATCTTATGTCAATCCCATACATTTTATTCTTTTCGAACTTCGCTATCGTTTTCTTAATGTTACTTTGGCTACTGACACTGAATTCATTGAAGTTTACTGGATCGTCATCATCATCATCATCATATCAGCCAAAAGACGTCCACTTCTGGACAAAGGCCTCCCACTAAGGATCTCCATAACGGCCGGTTTTGTGCTGCTCACATCCAGCGGCCCCGCGACCCGCGACCTTCACCTTGTTGGTGGTCTGCATTTAATTAGAAATCGATATATAAATAATCTTTATTAAACATTAAAACTTACATACTATTTGACCAGTAAATAACATAATGGGTTTACAAGAAAACAATGCCATACATGCCAAAAGAATAAAGTTGCCAGCGGTTTCAACACTAAGCCGAGCCTTACTAATTGTCACTAATGTTGTAACAAATCAGTTGCTGACATGACGCCTATTTCTAATGGTTAGTGGGAAAACATGTCGATTACTGGTGCTTGTCAAACTTTGATGCCACTATATCTCAATGTATTTTACCTGTAAACTTGACATTTTTATTCAAATATGTTTTTTTTTGTTATTTATATTGGCACGTCACAGTGACTACATCCTGCCTGATGGTAAGCAGCCGATGCAGTCCAAAATAATGAGAGCGCTCCCCACCGAGGAACAAGCACGGTAACAAGCCCACCCATTCATGACGGCCTGCATAAATGCCGTTTCACGCCCCGCTCAAAAGACCCGGGACTATAGGAACTGGGAAACACATGCGCCGGCAAAGAATTCCAAAGCCGAATAGTCTTACAGAAGAACGACTTGCCAAATTTTTTGGTACGAGTACTGATTGTTACTACAGTATGAATACAATCACCACTCTTTTCTATCGGGGACTGTACCTCCGTGATTGAAATTTATCGAGTTCATAAATTCATGGGTGCCGAATTGGGAAGGTGCCGAAACGGAACTAACCCCCTGCCATAGCGAAATTGCAACTCTTTTCGTTTTCCACCATGAGGCGTTGCTTAAATGCCGTAAAAATTTTCTCGTTATTCTCGTTAACGTGATCGTTTGGCGAATGAAACGCACACCAACCTACCGGCAACCTACTCAGGTTAAGTATGAGTTTTGTTTACTATCCGTATTCATTCGATTACGTTTACGAAAACGAAAATTAGTATGGCATTGAAACAGCGCCTCCTGGCGACATACGAAAGGAGTTAAAATGCCATACAAATTCTCGTTTTCGTTAACGTAATCGTATGGCGAATAAAACTCGCACTAGGCAACCTGTATACGTTATCACTGATAAGTCCCATTACTTAAGTATAATAAATGGGTGCGAAATGTCAGCAAGAAATAATAATTAATCAAATTAAACGCGAGTAAATTAGTAAAGTGTTTCATTTAAGGTATAATGCTTCAAAAAGGGCGTGAAAAGATATTCTTAAGCTTGTTACGACTAGGCGCTTGGCATCATCTCACCTGATATTAAGTAACTAGCTGTGCCCCGCGGTTTCACCCGCGATCTATTAGTCATAGCGCGATGTAATATAGCCTATAGCCTTCCTCAGTAAAAGGACTATTCAACACAAAAATAATTTGTCAATTCGAACCAGTAGTTCCTGAGATTAGCGCGTTCAACCAAACAAACTCTTCAGCTTTATAATATTAAGTACCTATAGATATTAAGGTGGAGACGCCCTTTACCCGGAGTCCTCCACTACTGAGGCACTGGCTATCTTATCTCTAACCACTCAAGCGTCCAGTTACACTACCTGTCAATGCAAGCATACGTCACACGGCGGAAGTGTCAGATTTCGCGCTCGAAATTAATTTTTATTAATTTATCTCTTCCGATAAAAAAAATTGTCAAAAAATAATTATATGAACTTGATCAAAACTAAAAATATCACTGCGTAGCCTATTAGATACATAATATAATTATTTTAAAGTAGGTATATGCTTTAAACCCAGATGTAAATACTCTAAATAAATTAAGAATTTTAAAAAGTATTGTTGCTATACTATTTATGGTATTGTAAGATCTGTACCATACCAACATGATGCAATAAATAATTATGACTATGACTAATTGTCGGAACACAAACGCTACAAACATATTGATGTTATGGCGACTTATTGAAATGAGATGGTGGTAGCTAGCCATGCGGACATAAATCAATTCCTAATACCAACCAAACCGAGTACAAACATGTACAGTCAACAGCAAAAGTAACTGATGATTGGTCAAGTGTCAAAATATGAAATCAGTACCTATGAAAATCTAAACTTTTTAAACGCATATCGAAAAAGGTTCGAGTATCTACCAGTACCTGCAGGCTTTGACTGTAGTTTAAAAGTTAATACCGCCTTACACTATCGAAACTTAATTTTGAAATCTAGTCAACTACATCTACTTTTGCTGTTGACTGTACTCCCGTTAGGAACCCAACCCGGTTCTGAGACCGATGGTGGTCACAGCGGTGGACATGGGTTTTTTTTAATTATTATTTTTATACTAGCACTTTTCTCGCGACTGCGTCCATGTGATTTCGTATTTTTAGGTGCAAAAATTAATACTTTGATTACCAAATTAAAAAATACATTACATTATAGCACCTATTTTATCAAAATAAAAAAGACTATGTTACCTGCAAGGAATTTAGCGTTCTATCAGTGTAATATTTTTGGAATTGGACCAGAAGTTCCAAAGATTACCCTTCTCAAACAAACAAACTTTGCCACTTTATTAATACTAGTGGTCGCCCAGTGTTCGAAATTCGACCGTAATTTTATTAAGGCTGCACGGATTGTATCCTAAGCAATGAAAAATTAAAAAAGATAGAATGTGAGTTTGGATTGGCATTGACAGATTTCGGCTGCTCCTCTTCCATTTTTGAAATTACTAAAATTTTTTAAAAGAGTATATATGCGTGTGTGTCAAATACATATGCGTGTGTGTCACGTATTAATATATATATATTTTATATTTAATGTCACTTTTAATTACGAGATTACCGGTGAGATTTGAAAGTAGCTCCCTTGGTGGGTACAAACGTCCACAGGATACGGTAAACGTTTACCATCAGCCATATACCAGATTGCTACCTTAGTGGTATAAAATAATTAAAAACTATATCTTCTATCCATCATATCAGCAACATCTACAGCTACTCGTAGCAGTCGGAAGTAGTATGCTAATCAACATATTAACATATAATGGTTTGTTCTGCGATGGGAATGCGAAGAAACAGTTAGGTATACAAAGATTTCTATCGTGATTTAATTAATTATGTACTAATTGGTTATTGTTGTCATAAAACTTTGCCTAAAGGATAGTAAAACAATTCAAAACCTCTATTTAAAAAAAAAACAATTAGTTTATTTATTATTTTGTTATTGTCTTTGTTAGTAAATAAATTCTTTTAACATATTAGGTATATAATTATTATTAAAAAAAATTAAGATATAAATTATGTAAGTCCTGGAACTTTAGTAGTAGTTAACAATAAATAAATAAATTAATAACAAATATTTTTTATTGTTTTTTCCAAAACACTATTGTGGCACCAATGTTCGTCACTTTAAACCCAATGTTCGACACTTTAAACCCAATGTTCGTCACTTTAAACCCAATGTTCGTCACTTTAAACCCAATGTTCGTCACTTTAAACCCAATGTTCGTCACTTTAAACCCAATGTTCGTCACTTTAAACCCAATGTTCGTCACTTTAAACCCAATGTTCGTCACTTTAAACCCAATGTTCGACACTTTAAACCCAATGTTCGTCACTTTAAACCCAATGTTCGACACTTTAAACCCAATGTTCGTCACTTTAAACCCAATGTTCGTCACTTTAAACCCAATGTTCGACACTTTAAACCCAGTGTTTGACGTAGATTTTATCGCCAAAATTATTCTTTTTTGGCGAAGTTCTCTAACACTAGTATCTCTATCCTTATTTCGTGCTGGTACTATTTCAATATCGCCTCGGTGGCCGAGTGGCAGAGCGCTCGGCCCGTACCCGAAGGCCCCGGGTTCAATTCCCAGGTCGGGCAAAATGTAGTTCGAATTTTTCGATGCACAGCCCGGGTTTGTGATCACCAACCCGCATTTGGCAAGCGTGGTGATTAAGCCATTACCCATCAATTGTAGAGATGACTTGATTTCAATTATGGAGGCCTTTGCCCAGCAGTGGGACAATTATAGACTGTTTACTTACTTATTTACTACTTCAATATCTGTGGCGGTAGCCAAGTAACATTAAGAAAACGATAGCGAAGTTCGAAAAGAATAAAATGTATGGGATTGACATAAGATTCACCACGTCTTAAGTATGTCAATCCCATACATTTTACTCTTTTCGTACTTCGCTATCGTTTTCTCAATGTTACTTTGGCTACGCCTACTGTATACATCAAAATGAATATGTTTTGTTGGACTAACTACACCACTTCACTCTAGGAAACCTACGAAAGTGATTCGTTTCACACGGCTTGAGGAACCCTTTAAGTTTCTCGGTGAAGCTGAAAATGCTGTCTTAAGCAATCAGCAAACTCTCTCTAAAAAAAACAAAATTACAGCATTCATCCGATTGCGATGAAACTTTTTTCCGAGTTGGTGAAACATCAAGGGAATCGCGCGTCAAGGGGGTCGCGTGTAATTAGTTGCTAACAGGTCGCTAGTGATAAATGGAACGGCTAGTTAAGCCTATTTTCCCAACCTAGGCAAAGGATGAATCAGCCGCTAACCCCACGGAACCCCACGCGAGAGATGTGCATTATCAACGCTGAGTCATGCTCAGGCGCACGTACTCTCGGTCACGAAAGTGTTACAGCTGTTTTTTTGTTTTTGTTTTGCTAGCGACCACCCGCGACTTCATTCGCGTAAACTTTAGAAACTCTTGATCCCGAGCAAATTTTGGACAGTTCCTTATTTTTTCCGGGCTACGTCATAAAGGGACCTTCTTTATTCAATAGAGAAAAACGATTTACTCACTGTTCGTATCTGTACTTATAATGGTTTGAGTATGTTTTGTGTAATTATTTGCAAGTTTAAAAAAATATTGAATTTAAAACTAACTGAATAAAAAATATTTTTGTAATTATATCTAATGCAATTTGTTACCTTGGATTAACTTTCAATTAACATGGTAGCCCTAGCATTTCCCGTTAGCGTCGGCTTGACCTATAACTGACCTTACGGAACCCCACGCTTGAATTGTAACATCAGTGCTGACTCACTGCGCGGGCGCACATGCAGCTGCTCACAAAAGTGGTATTTTGAAGAAAGGTTCTTCTTTATTCTCATTAAGATTTGCAACAATTCGCATAAGAGAACATAATTCAAATTCAAAAATCATTTATTCAGTTTAGGCTACAAGTAGCTCTTGTGAATGTCGCTATGCCATCGGTTCGTAAGTCTACTCTGGGCGGGAGATCTTGTACTGAGAAGAACCGGCAAGAAACTCAGCAAGTGTCCAGCTCTTTTTTCCCTTACAGTTAAAAAATATATATTGGAAAATGCCCTATCATCATCTAATATATAGGTAAATAAAGAATATTGGATAAGCGCAGAAGTTGGGGATAGAGAAATAAAAATATAGAGAAACAGTCACGGGCGTTTAGCTTAGAAGTCGTAGTTTATTTAAAAACGATAACGCTCTCTGATAATAATAGTAGTTATTAATTCCATAATATATTAAGCAATTATTTGTTACTGACTTCGAACATTCATAATCCTATTAATCATGATTTCTCAACATACTAAGAACATTATCAAGTATCTAACAGATAGAGGAATGTAATTAACACAAATAATATCATGTGATCGGAACGAACGCGTTAAACCCATATCGCACAACCAACGCGGAAGCCCAATTGAACCAACCCTACGGAACTAATAAAAAGTGGCGTCCGCGCATGTACAGACGATCACAGAAGTGTTTGTTTATTTATTAAACGGCGATAAGTGGTACGGGCCGATTCGTGCATTCCCTATCTATTAACGTTCGTTAGAAATGCTCTGTTTATAAAGGCGCGGAAATATTTTAATGGAATTATCGAGAATTTCGTTAGGATCGGTCGTTAAAAATTCTGTGGAAATTCTGTTTTATTTTGTTGTCACATTTTTCTTTGAAGTACGGTTTTAAAGTAACACTTGTTGTTTGATTTATGTACCTATAGTTACTTCTTTCTAACATTAGAAAAATATAGGTGTGGTAGTAATCTATTAAATCTATCTATCTAAAGTGGACTGGACTTAGTTATCGCCAATTAAAACAAGCTATATGGGATCGCAGTAAATTTTGTATACTGATCTCCAAACTTCAGTATGAATATGGCACTAAATGATGATGATCTACATCTGGCAAAGTTTTTGCCTTTGCAACAGCTAAAATTATTAACGGTGTTTATCGTAAGCCTTTTTATGTATCTACCGGACACTTCCCTATACCTAGGATACAATTAGCGTGATTTTGCGTTAAATCGTTCAATATTTAATATACAAATATAACAATAAATTTTCAAAAAAATATAGCACCTTTTCAAAGAAGTTTCTGAAATCTAACAACACTGAATTCTAAAATGTGATCATCATTTCATAAGTGCACGAGAACGTGCTTCATCAGCATCACAATTTGCAGATAATGTATCAATAAAGATAGATACTTTCTTCGGCTTAAATGTAATCGTATTATAGTGTCCTTGACAGAAGGCAGTGAACCGACGAAGTTGTGTGGGCCGCCTCAAGGCTCCAAGGATCGATGACCCAAGGGAAGACGGGTGGGTATTACTACAGCTAGACTATTTCAATTTTATTAATAAAATATCGCCATCCAATATTGGGTACCGTTATAAAAATGATACTCTTACGTGCAACCTCTGTACGCCTTTTTACAGCTAAGGGTGGTTAATCAGTCAGATAAGAGTGGTAAAAGTTTTATTTACAATAACGAAAATGACAATTAGTATGCTCAAAGTGCAAAATCTAAATTTTTCAAAAGAGGCTCTCAAAGTTTAGATAGAGCACAAGCATTACAGAGCCTCTTTTGATTTTGTACTTTGGCCTTTATTTATTTTATTTTTGTGAACAATAACATGAGGCATATGACCTATCGATAAGTTGTGTTGTATATGTCATTCGCCAAGGATTGATGAGTTAGCTCTGAATTTATTATTTTTTTATTTGACAAGAAACACAATGTCAAGACTGGACATATCCCAATTCGATAAAGTGGTCTCTACTGCCACTATGCAATGATATTCTTGCAAATTCACTAGAAAATCACAAAAAAAATCTGTTATGCGGGCAACTTCGTTGAGTGTGTGTGTGTTCTTGTTTTGATCCATTTTCTTCTATGGTAAAGCTGGATTACGATCAGTGATTTAGATTAGATTTTAGACATTGAGTATCTATGCTTTAACACATAGTTTTTTTTATAAATACTGATCTTACTACATTGTATTACATTGAAATTTTACTAGATGACAGTTAGGAAGAAAGTATGTATTCAATTATTGCTCAAAGTCAAACATCTGTAGCTGACCGCTAGTACAGTCAACAGCAAAAGTAGATGATGTTTACTAGATTTCAAAATTAAGTTTCGATAGTGTAAGTCGGTATTTTCTTTATAACTACAGTCAAAGTCTGCAGGTACTAGTAGAGTCGAAGGTTTTTCGATATGCGTTTAAAAAGTTTTGATTTTCATACTGATTGCATGAAACCTTGACCAATCATCAGTTACCTTTGCTGTTGACTGTACTATAGATTAAAGGTAAAAATGTCGATCCATTAGAAATGAGACTGATTGTTTGCTTCTACTAATCACGCAATAAATATAATATACTACTCTACTTTACTATGCGTAAAGTACAGGAAGAAAGGAAATGTAAAATAAAAAAACGATTATCTATAAAAACGGCAAAAAAATCACGTTTGTTGTATGTGAGCCCCTTAAATATTTGTTTAATTCCGTTTTTTAGTTTTTGTTATAGCGGCAACAGAAATACATCATCTGTGAAAATTTCAACTGTCTAACTATCACGGTTATAGAGATATCGAGATACAGTCTGGTGACAGACGGACAGATGGACGGACGGACAGATAGCGGAGTTTTAGTAATAGGGTTCTCGTACCCTAAAAAGCTACTCAACTAAAAAAAAAAGTTTTTTAAAAAAGTTCAGTTTAAGGTAAAGTTACCTCAAAGTGGCCGACATCACAGTTCACAGTACGATGGCGTAGAAACAACGCCAACCATTTCCGGGTACTAATCTACACTTCAAACTAGATAAGACAGGAGTCGACAACTGTTTCATAAAAATAAAAATAAAATTTTTCGAAATTTCACTGTACGTTTAATCCGTGTGCCTTACTTCCCGTGCATGTCGTGAGAGCCGACTAAGGGCCAAGGGTTCCAAGATGCTCGCACACCAGGCGATCGGCTAGCAACCCATCACTGATGGTCTGTGATCTGTTCCTCGGAGCCCTACTTTGATTAGGCCAAATGTGGCGTCGACGTCACTAACGGCGATTTTACTCAAAACGGGCGATTTTAATGCTCTGTTTACCTCTTATTAGAAGAAGGACGTAAGAGTATGTATTTAGGTCCTTACCTATGAAATTGGCGTTTTGTATGAAGATTTTTAATAAAATTATATTTTTCATACCAACGTTTTTTAATTTTCTTAGCATCTATTTATGTTAACACTATAAAAATTTTAGAGTAGTCTGTTTGTTTCAATAGCTAAATATAGCAGACATTAAAAAGAAAAAACCAACTCCCTTCAAAGCTACAATGAAACAAAAAGACAATTCCGCGAACATAAAAAGTAGTCAATTTAAAAAAAATATTGAGCGATATAGACACAAAATTAATAATCATTGTTATTACTGAAGCCTAAGTAACATAGTCCTAATTAAAGATGTATAATAAATAATATTAACAACCGGTATTGACTTTTAGAACTTTTTAGAAATAAGTGAGAAAAAAACGTCAATTTCATAGGTAAGGACCTAATATGTGTAGACCGTTATTAATGTCCACATCGTAACTTGATGCCTAAGGGTACCTTCAATTTAGTTAACGATCGATTTATCGGTTTTATAAGCTACGAACAGCCGCGAGAGTATAATCGTTACCTCAATTCATCAAGACTCTAACGTGTCTGAGATTTTCATTCGCCATTCGATCATGTTAACGAAAATAAGACAGTATGGCTAAATTTTACCTCTCCTCGTTTTCCACCAGGTGGCGCTGCTTCAATCTTCATCATCATCAGCCTACACTAGTCCACTGCTGGACATAGGCCTCCCCAAGTGCATGCTACTGGGTGCCTATGAGTTTTGTCATTCGATCACGTTAATGAAAACGAAAATTAGTATGGCAACGAAGCAGCGCCTGCTGGCGACATACAAGAAGAGTTAAAATTTTGTTATACAGTTTTTCTTTTTCGTAAACGTAATCGAACGGCGAATGATACTCGCACTTTGCACCCTGAGCGCCTTATCCAAATTTTGGTTTTCGTTAAAGGTGCGCCGACCAAAAAATGACAAAAATGCAGTCACGGTTAACTTGATATAATTGAAAATACTATCGTAATAAATAAACAAAATATATATTTAGTATCAAAGGGAACGTTTTTACAATTAGTCCAGTCGATCCTTGACTTATTCGTCAACTGGCATGTGGAAGTGGCGAGTGCGTGCGAGTTGGCACGTTCCGATTTTACGTATACTTTTGTCGTCAACTCGCTCGTTCGTGAAAATCACACACTATAGGTTTTTCTACAATATCATTTAAAGTTGGGCAAAAATCATGAAAACGAGTGGCGGCGTTTAGTTGATATCTTATTGTTTATCTAAATTATTGTACTTGTGATTTTGTCTAAAGAATCACCAATGTCTATCTACAAATCGTCTGTCTCACATTTTCGATTTATCGAGCGGTTATTTCAATTATTATTTTTCAAATTAACACGTTAAATTCCCCATACAAAATTACTAGGGCCGCGCGGCATCAAATAAATATGGACGACAACATTTCAAATAAAATATATGACACTTGTCACTTACGGATGCCGCACCCTTAACGTGATCGAATGAAACTTGGACTAGGCACCCTTGCCATAGTGACTCTACAGTAGCATCGTAACTATGGCATAGCAGTTCATACGTTTTCCAGTAAACGTGGCTGTGTAATTCTTTTGTAAAGGACGTTTTGTATGCATGGCAATTAGAGATAATCGTTATCTCTATCAGAAAACAAATACAGGCTCAAGGTTTTGCAAACATTAAAATTCCTTATGGCTTTTACATTAAATGCTAGTAACACTTGTGAAGCAAAAAAATGACATAATTAGTATCTTAATTGATATATATTGCAGCAAATTTATGTTATTTGTTACTTGTACAAGACGTTTCAGTCGACTTGGTCACAGGATGGCTAAGAGTCTTAAAAAAGTACACCTAAAGTGTACAAATAAGTAAAGAGTTTAGTTTTTTTTTTTTATGTTAAACATTTTAGTTGAAGCAAAAGCGCTATATATCATCTTCATCCTCTCCATCATTCATCGTGCGATTGATTTGGGTCCCAAGCCATATGGGAATCCACGGCAACGAGATGGCGGATGCACTTGCCAGGGAGGGCTCAGAGACCCAGCTTATTGGTCCCGAGCACCAAGTACTATTAACAAGGCTTTAAAAGATTACATCGAAAACAGGCACGGCATCGAATGGAAAGAGCAGCCGGGTATGAAACACTCCAAATCCTTCATAGGCGATAGCGCTTTAGGACGGAGTAAGTTCATATGCGGAGGCAGTGGAAGACAGGCCCGATTAACCATCGGTGCCTTGACAGGGCACTATGCCACAAAACAAATGCTTCACAGAATGCACCTTTCAACAAATAGTTTATGTAGGGCATGTGGAGAGGAAACTGAGTCAATGCAGCACCTACTGTGTGCCTGGGACTCTCCGGCTAGGAAAAGAATGGGACTCCTGGGGTCGGCCTATCCGAAACCGGAGGGCTTCAGGCTCTTCGCTCTTAAGGACGTTGCCAAACTTATGACCTCTATTTTTACAGAGGTGGAAGAGTGAAAGGATGGGGTTGCACAAAAGATCTCAATGGGTCGAAGTGTTACTGGGAGAGGGAAACCTCAGCAGGCCCCACAAAGATAAGATAATATTAAGTTTTAGTTTTAGTACCACTAAGATAAGATATATTAAGTTGAATATAATAAGACATATAAAATCTCAAGTCTGATCTTTTATAAACCTTCAATACTTTTTGGCCTACTAACTTATGCATATATGTCAACTCTATGGTATTCTAAAATTAACAGAGGAGTAGCCATTCAATCACAAATGCGAAACGGCGATTATGTTATTTCTAGGTTTCTCCCCGACTGTACCTCGCCCACTGAGGCCTCGGCGCCTGATCGTCCCAGCAATAATTAAACTATGTAGGTCGCTCGAACGCCCACAATACCGCCGTTGTACTCGGCTGTACGCCGGCCACACACCGAGACCCCTCGAGCCCCTCACTTAACAAGACCTTCAGTACAAACAGCGATGCTAGACAGCTCCAAATGTGGTGGTCCAAACTATAACCTCGCAGCACAAACGCTTTCTGTTGTTCTTTATTTCAATTCAAAAAGCGTCCCAGAATGTGTGCGGCCATGATAAATGCGATGTTCTAATATTGATATTTGAAATTCGAATGTGATTGCACGTAATCCTTTCGGATATTATATAAATTGACAATGCTCGCTTTGGATATTATGTAATACCAGTAGATTTAAAAAAAGGAGATGCGATCGATTCTCGATGAATAAATAAAATTCATTAATTTATCGTCTAATATTAAAACAAGTCTTATAATCATTAAAAATCCTACCTAAAACGTCAGATTAAAGATTTAACTTTTATTAATACTAAGATATTTTGTATATATGTTGATATTTTAATTTATTAGCCTAAGTTTTAAGCTAGGTATATTGTTTCGTCAGCCTTATATTTTCCGCCTCTAACTGAATTTTACATGCTTGTTTTTCTTGATTGATCGTCTCGAAAATAAGAAAAATATGCTATTCCATTTTGCTTTAAGATTTATCTTATCAACAAACCCGACAAGGGAGAAGATTAACAAGTAAAAAGCAGAATAATGTATTCCCTTCCATCAATCTCCGGAGGTACAGAACAATGGTTTGAAATCGCAGCATCTGTCAAATGAAATTGCGACAAAATAAGAGAGCGAGCGAACTCTTTCTTGTCGCAATGACAAATGTTTCACTCGCTCGGCCGCCTGTCATTTGTCATATTTTGTGTTGAAAATTACTCATGTTTCGTCGGCTTGTTAACTTTTTTTTGTCTCTTCTCGTTAGGTACATTGACTATTTCTTTGACGTAATGCAACCTTTTTTTGCAATAATTTGTTTGTTTTTTTTGTTATTTCGTGCAATACATACCTACATATGACACACTACACAAAAACAGTTTTGTTTAGTTATAAAACAAAAAAGCAGATGTCATAGGTCTTTTTATTGCCTTAAAATTACAATCAAAGATTTTCATTTCATTTTCATTTTCTGGAGTATGTATGTAAGTAACAATTTATGCGATATGAATAAAAAACAATAAAATTCCGCTCAAAACCGCAACAATCTTATTCAACGTGAGCTTCAATGATTTACGATTTTATTCCGTTACCGCAAAAGACAATAAGTCGTAAAGCGTATTTTTGTTTTATGGTCGCAAACAGAACATCAAAGCGAGGGGATTCCTTTTTACACAGTTATTTGTCAGAGTTACAAATTCATTACGAAATAATTAAAAAAATCTTTACGCAGCGTTACCGACCCGTCCATCCGTCACCGAAATTCGATGGACGAGCGATGGAAAAAGGCGAAAACTTTACGTCTTAGCCACTACAAAAAAGGTCGAAAGCTCACAATCGATCACTGTACCGAGCTTAGAAAAAGTAAACTTACTAGAATTTTCCCTCCTCGCAATTCCAGGCCAACCAAAAAGGATTGAACGAAAAAAAATATACAGTTAAAAAAACAAATAAAAATTTTAAAAAAAGAACACTGAACCAAAAAGCACTAATCCGTTCGTTCAGAAACCATGTTCGTCTGTGCGTCGGCCGGGCGCACCGTCCTGCCGCGCCGCGTACAAGCCACTGAACGTGATCTAATTTCCAGACGTACGACTGTGAAAGTGACGTAATGGCGCGGCCATATTGCCCCGCGCCCCGCCCCGCCCCGCTTCCGCACAGAAAAATGCAGCATTTAATCAATTTCAGAAGTTTAGTAGCGGAATTCGCGACTTCGCGAGCTTATGCGTCCGTTGCGTGATATTGTTAAGTTCATCGCACATGTCGGGTGAATGGGCGAACTTTGCGAGAGGAATTTTCGAATCTAACTTTAGTTTTTTTTCCAATATTATAGTTCGACATAGGGTGGCACCAGTGCTTGAAAGGAACCTGTAGCCTTAGAATAAAATGTATGGGATTGACATAAGATTGACCACGTGCTTTAGCGCGGCTTATGTCAATCCCATACATTTTATTCTTTTCGAACATCACTATCGTTTTCTTAATGTTACTTTGGCTCCGCCACAGGGATGTTTTTCCTTTCTTCTTCCTCTTCTTAGCCATTATCAACCAACATGTTGATGTAGGCCTCCTTCAGCTGCCGCCATTCGTCTCGGTTTTGTGCAACCCGCATCCAGTTCAATCCCGCCACCTTGACGTCATCCTCGTTATTCCTTCAATCATTAGAAATAGGGGTTAGCAACAACTGATTTTTGACTTTACCAACATTTATTACAGACCACACTGTCACAGAAGAGATATAGCCTGTTTCCTTGCTGTCATTTAGTAAAAGGAGATGTTCGTTTTTGGGCCCTTATTTTATTACAGTTTTGAAGTGATGCTTTTCTGATAGATCTGCCTTCTGAGATGATGTTTCCAAAAAGAAAAAAAATATAAAACCTCCAAACATACTTTAAAAAATATTTAAAAACTTGAAATCTTGTTTTCTTTATCAAGCTTTTTTTATTATTTTTGGGTTCTAATGAAAGTTTTAAGTGTTTATTATATATTGCTAAACTTATTTATACATACTAAACGGTATTTTAAGGTTTCAATGCAATTTCCTGAAAATAAAACCAAGCGGTTGCTGGCTGTAATGGATAGTACCTTTGCATTACTAATTTAAAAAATAAGTTATATTTTTTAAATACATACATTTACATTAGAAAAGCGAAGTTTGGCAACTTAGGTAGAAAAAGTTTAGGGTTGCTATTTTATGAATTTTTATTATTGACCTGACCTTTTTTATTAAATAATACAATGTTTGGGTATTTAAAAAAAATATATTAATACATGGAAAAGTTCCTTATTATTTGCTCTTTTCATAAAATATAATTTCATCACTGTAAGAATTAGGGGGCCCAGTTTCCATACAAAAATGGAACATCTCCTTTCAATGAAATTGTATGTAATTTTTTGGCTATGAGAACTGATGTAGAGTACCTACTGGGTTACTGTGTCGGTCACTGGTGGCTTTACCCGGTAATATTCTGCCTTATTTCAAAAGCTTTCTAGGGGTAAAATGTGGCCAACGAAACAGGCCTTGGTACATTATCCTTTATTCTCAATTTTCTTTTCCTTTTACTTAAGTGTATTGTTTAATTATATTATATTAGAGTATAATTGTTATTTTTGTTATTTTTGGTTTCGCATTCTTGTCATATTTAACATAATTTGTATTAATCAGCAGAGATAACTGATAGCTATTGTTTTGTTTCTCTGTCATTTATTTCTATGTATATATTTTATAAGCTGTATGTTTTCTTAATAAAAAAAATAAAACAAGCCAAATTATTAACATTCCAGAGATTATTTGAGAAGGGTAAAAGAATAAAAATAAAAATAAAAATGTATCTACCTAGATTTTTATTTTTATTTTATTAAAACCACTACAAGCGGATTAAGAGTCTAACTGCCACATAAGAGGTACGTAATAGTATACTTTGATACTGCATGGAGGTTGCAATCGGCGTATTCGGGTTGCAATCGGGTTGTAAATTTCGCAATTCCGTGTTTTTTTTTTTTTATGGTAAAAGAAGGCAAACGAGCAGGCGGGTCACCTGATGGAAAGCAATCACCGCCGCCCATGGACACCCGCAAAACCAAAGTTATCGCAGATGCGTTGCCAACCTGCGGAGTTGGATCTTGAGGAGGGAGTAAGAATTGGGAGGGGGGAGGGGTGAGAGATGGGCCTCCGTTACTTTCACTCACCGGACGAAACACAACAGCAACGAGGGCCGTTGTTTCACGTCGATATTCTGTGAGAGGGTGGTATTACGCCGGGCGAGCCGGCCCATTTCGTGCTGCAACGCAGCGTGGCTCTACCACTCAGACAGTGTTACTCATTTAGCACCGCCCAGGGGTCACGTGTAGGGTCTCAAGGGTAAACCTACGGACGCGAGTAACTTTAACCCCCAAAAACCCCCGTGTCATCGAATGGATCGCAAAATTCAAATGTCTTCAGCTACCGAACACTTCGTTAACGCTTTCGTTAGCGGTAGTACTTTGGGTAGTGGCAGACAGGAACCAATGATGATGATGAGAATATGAGGTTTTACTTTAGTAATAACTAGCTGTGCCCCGCGGTTTCACCCGCGTTCTATTAGTCATAGCGTGACGTAATATAGCCTATAGCCTTCCTCAATAAATGGATTATTCAACACAAAAATAATTTTTCAGTTCGAACCAGTAGTTCCTGAGATTAGCGCGTTCAAACAAACAAACAAATAAACTCTTCAGCTTTGTAATATTAGTATATACAACGTGTAACAGAGAGGTGTGGTCAAAATGAAAAGATCCAAGATAAGATAAGATAAGATAACTTTTATTGCCATAAAATTGAGTAAATACATAGCAGGTGTTAAGCATATTATAATTGGGAACAAACAATTTACCCTAGTCGGGCATGCAATTTTTAGTAGGTAGGTACATGTTACATAGAAACAGCCACTATGCTGTTTTTGTACCGAAATATTTAATCAAACTGTAGAACGCCTTATCTATAAGCCATCTCTTTAATTTAATTTTAAAACAGCTTAAATTTACTGAGGCTTTTTGATCAGTGGGCAGATGATTAAATATTTGGATACCAGTTACATAGGCACTCTTGTGATAAAGGGCATTATTAATATTTGGTAAATATATGTCATATACATATCTCTTCCGCAAATTAAATTTTTTTGTGCTTTTACTTTTAAAATACTGAATATTGCTTTTTATAAAAACAGCCATCTCCAACACATAAATACCCGTCAGTGTCAAATAACCCTTTTCTCTGAAAACATTTCTCAGAGTCTCATCAGAGTACATACTGTAAATAGTTCTCAAGCATTTCTTTTGTAGTATAAAGGTAGATTTTACATTAACAGAGTTTCCCCAGAAAATAACTCCATATGTAAAAACTCCAAAGTGTGTCCGATCTATATCTTGTATGTGTTGTTACTGAGACATAATTATTAACTTTAGTTGTCATGTAATTGTAAACTAAATACTTATATTATTGAAGTCATGCGCGTCAGGCGCGCATAGCAAGCAGCAGTGATCATAAATGTAAGTACACAGAGGTTACTAAGCCACTAGGGCTGAGACTTGTTTATTTTGATTGTGACGTCACAATTGAAATATTTAATCAAAAATTGCATAGCAAATGTGTTTAATAATAACTTTTTAGGTTGCAGTAATTCATGCTTCATCATCTCAGCCAAAAGACGTCCACTGCTGGACAAAGGCCTCCCCCAAGGATATGAGGGGTAATTGCCGTAAACGCCACGCTTGGCAGGCGGGTTGGCGATCGCAGTAGGTTGAGGGTAACCTCAGAGAGATGCTGCTGCCCATCCTCTGGAATAGTCCCTTAGTCGGCTTTTACGACACCCACGGGAAGAGATGGGGTAGGATAAAAAATAGGTTAATGTTTAGGTTTAAGTTTAAAGATCTTTATTCTTATACGAAATTACATTTCACTTATAATCACTACATAGTATAAAACAAAGTCGCTTCCCGCTGTCTCTATGTATGTATGTATGTTTGTATGCTTAGATCTTTAAAACTACGCAACGGATTTTGATGCGATTTTTTTAATAGATAGAGTGATTCAAGAGGAAGGTTTATATGTATAAATACATGCATAATATAGTAGAGAAACACTGATACTTTTAGAGGTATCCCATTTTTTTGCGCTTACATTGCAAATGCTGGCTGAACCCTACGAGATAGATCAAAATAATGTACTACAGTATTGTACACCTTAAAATGGTCTGCAAAAAAGTCCGCGATGGTATATGTCTATCTCTTAGGGATAACCCACAATAATCATTTTTTATCTACAGCATTAATCCTTATCCAATTAAGTACCATAAATACATTGTGCTTTTAATATAGATCAATATATAGTTCTACAGTTTGACTGAATATTTCGGTACAAAAACAGCATAGTGGCTGTTTCTATGTAACATGTACACCTACTAAAAATTGCATGCCCGACTAGGGTAAATTGTTTGTTCCCAATTATAATATGCTTAACACCTGCTATGTACTTACACAATTTTATGGCAATAAAAGTTATCTTATCTTATCTTATCTTATCAATATGGCCCTATACAGCATGTAATTTAAATGAGTATTTTCGAAGATATTACAGATTTAAAATGCAGGGACATAGCGGTTGCGTGTATCAGCATTGCACCCGTGCGATGCCGGGGCGGGTCGCTAGTGAGATATCAATAATACATAAATTATGCTCGTAGTACAATTTGTCACTGTGTGGCGTGTGTAGCACTTGTTGCGATTAAGATTTTAATGTCTATTTTTTTTTTCTTTTTTTTTTATTTATTTAGGAACAAACAGTTACACATTATTTATAGATATATACTAAAATTGATTATATAAAAAAACTTATAGTTCCCTAAATTATCATTTAAAATTTAAACAAGATACATACAAAGTCTTGGTATGTTTTATTTTGTATTAATTATAATTGTACGTCTTACTTTGCCTCTACAGTCCACCTTTTCCCTTGCGCCTCTTTCCGTTACATTTTGGCTCCGTTTTATTTTGAAATATGTTTTAAGAATAAGAATAAGAATAAGAAACATTTATTGACCTGCACAAAAACAAATACAATTTTTCTTTGTTTTTTTTTTAAAGAACTGATACGTGATTTCATTAATACGTTTAATGATATTGAACTAGTAATTGTTGGTGTCAGCATCCCTAGTGTATCACTTGCGTTCTAACTGTCATCTAGTAAAATTTCAATTAAATTCTATATTATTTTTTAGTGATGAAAGCTGCTGTCTCTACGATATCCTTCATCATCATCAGCACATTTTATGTCCCCACTGCTGGGGCACGAGCCTTCCCTATAGATGGATTGGGAGAACGGGCCGTAAACCACCACGCGGGCCCAGTGCGGATTGGTGGTTGTTAACGAGTACTAATGCAGCCGGGACCAACGGCTTTACGTGCCTTTTGAAGCACGGAGGAGCTCGAGATGTAAAATTTTTGGTCACCCATCCGATGACTGGCCTTTGCGAAAGTTGCTTAACCTCAGTACTCGCAGACCGGGCGCGTTAACCACTGCGCCATCGAGGTCCTCACTGCGCCATCGAGCTCCATCCATCATCTCATAGAACCATCTTATGTAAGTCCTTCCTCTTCCTCCTATCTTCAATAAAAATTATGACTATTTAATAGATTCAACAATAAATTCTAAAGGTTTTTCGCTTTACATAATGGACACCCTATTAATACGTAGCGGAAAGAGGATTATGACGTAAGCGATGACGTCACCACATAGACACGTCCTACCGTACATAATCTAATCAATTCGGATACCTAGGTATCATAAAAGTTACATCACCGAGTGGCAATGTGCGTAGTCCTAAACTCAGTGTTTTGGTTTTTTCAATGGACATGTTTTTTTGAGAGTTTGCTAATTGCCTGAGACGGCATTTTCAGCTTCACCGGGCTTGTTTGGGGCGGCGAGAAACTTAAAGGGTTCCTCAAGCCGTGTGAACCTTCGGAGGATTTCTAGAGGGAACGGCATCACGCACTAGTGCGTGTCCTCGTGCCTAATAGATTCTACGAGGGGTTCGGATCGGATCTGGATTCGATGCTCAGGGTTTGTGATCAGCAACCCGCATTCAGCAAGGGTGTCGATAAACCTATTAAAGCATTTGATGCCAATGCCAACAAGTTACTTGATCTCAATAGCTACTCGGAATCGTCTGCTTGGTGAGAAGTCGAGAGGTCATATGACAGCATCCTCATTACCGGCGTCCTTCCTACGGGATCTGTCCAGTTGACATTACCACGTCGTAATGAATGGCGGTCTGTGAAATGGGCAATTGCGTAAAATGGGGTTACTTTAAAGTCAAGGGCAACATATGCGGTGCAGTGATGGGTTAAAGGTTCAAGTATTCAAAATTCAAAATTCAAAATCATTTCTTCAGTTTAGGCTACAAGTAGCTCTTGTGAATGTCACTATGCCATCGGTTCGTAAGTCTACTCTGGGCGGGAGATCTTGTACTGAGAAGAACCGGCAAGAAACTCAGCAAGTGTCCAGCTCTTTTCTCCCTTACAGCGTCAAAAATATTGGAAAATGCCCTATCATAGCAGGACACTTTCCATTACAAATAAACACAAAAAATATATATAAGACAACCACAACATGTAAAAAAAAAACAAAATAAAAAATGTAAGTTAACAAATTTACATTAGATAATTATGTAAAAGTTTCAATTTCCACAATGTCATACAGCACCACTACAGTACTCTAGTAAAAGTCAAAAATTGTTTAGGTAAAACAAAGTCAAACTATAATTAATAATACTAAAAATAAGATAGGTATGCAAGAGCAGACCAGCCTCCACAGGCGGCACCCGTTCACGAGCATGACATATGAATCAGCCATCGCTTCGCTCAACCATATTTTAGGGAACGTAACGACGACCCGACGCACACGCCACCACCGCAGAGACAATTAAGAGAGCATGACACACTCAAGATACTCTAAATAAAAACTTAATGATCTATTTAACGCAACGCTGTTTGTTATCTGTAGGACAATGCTGTTAAAATAAAAAATGTAAGTTAACAAATTTACATCAGATAATCATGTAAAAGTTTCAATTTCCACAATGTCATACAGCACCACTACAGTACTCTAGTAAAAGTCAAAAATTGTTTAGGTAAAACAAAGTCAAACTATAATTATATTATCTGGTGAATGTTCTTTTTTAATTAATAAAACCATATAGTTGTCCGAATTGTGATTTGTTCGTTTCTTTTAAGATTTTTATACATATCTAGCGGCCCGTCCTGGCTTCGCACGGGTGGATTTTTTTTTAATAAAGCCTATGTTACTTAGCTCGAAAATTCTAAAAATTCGAATTTTTAAAATCGGTCCAGTAGTTTTTGAATTTATTCGTTGCAAACATACATACAAAAATATAAAGCTTTCCTCTTTATAATATTAGTATAGATTAATTACATTATAATATGTTTCAGTGTTTTAGATAGTAGTATAAAATAGTATAAACTTGAAGAAAATCGAAGCGTGAAAAAGGAACTAGTGCCTACAGCCAGGTTTGCGAGAAGTAATAATAATGCGCTTGGAGTCAACTTATTTTTGTATAAATACTTTAATTTCAAAATAAACTGTAGCCTGTCACATCATAACACTCGCGCTATCACACGTAAACTTCTTCTCAGTACAAAGTCTTCAACGCTGTATAAGTACTAGTTCCTAGTGTCTTGTCTGACCTGGCTTAGATTTTACCAAAGCCAGTCCATTTGCACTTGGAGAGGCCTATATCCAGCAATGGACTAGTGTACACTGGTGGTGATGATGACGATAGATTTTGACGTTAAAAATAGTATGCATAAAGTTTTTTAACCCAGAGGAACTCTTTAAGAGTACCTGACCTTCAGGGCCTGATGGTTATGTGGGAGTCGCCCGTCCGCCTTTCCGCAACCCACCAACTATCTGGAGACGCCATTGTCTCCAGTCAGCTGTCAAGGGAGAAGCCCAAGACCGGGAAGGGTGAGACGGAGGGGGATATCCACTGAAACTCTGGGGGACCAAACTCCGATACAGTGAAGACCGCGGGGTTATTTTCCTTACCTAAGGGTTTGAGTTCATTACTTGAAGATTTTAATTTATTGCTTTAAATATACTTTGTATGTCACTTTCATATATTGCTTTAAATATGTGAACAAACTTAGTGATCATAATTTTGAAGCTGGCAAAAAGTTCTGGCAGCGCGAAGCCTTAAAAAAGGAAGAACCAAAAAGAAAGAAACATTTAAAAGGAATGGCGACTTCTTGACGGGAACGTAAAGAGTCATGTCTGCGGTTTTGTTTTGTTTTCTTTGTGTTATGTCGAATGTTAATGTGGAATAATGGTGGATTATTAACCGTTAAGTATTCGTGAGTGTGCATGAGTGTTGGCAAATGAAACAAAACAGTGCAACGTCACTTTTCAAATTCTCTCAAGAAGTCCGCCCGAGGACTTAGTAAAGCCCCACATCTTTACTGAGATACTCGAGATTGGAGGGTTATCATTTCTCATTTCTCATTTCTATTATCATTCATCATCATCTACACAAGAAGGAAATATTGTATATTTATATATTACTTGTAAAAAAAAATACTTTGACACTGGCTTAATGTGCTAATCGCACAAAGCCATCAACTAAAGGAAAAAAAAGAAATGGCGACTCTTTGTAGTGTATCGTTAACCATCGAGCGTTGGTTGCGATCCAAATATCTGTTTATGGGGCCGACGCACTAATGGAAATAGTTTTTTTATGTATTTTCCAGGAACTGGCGTGAGCTTTGACGCTGCTTAGGTATTTCCGTAAGGGAAGGGAATGCGATAAACAGGTTAGAGGTAGGATATAGGTAGGCAGTTCGTAAAGAGGTTGCACATATAAAAGTCAGTAACTTTTTTTAAATTACCATTTAAATAGGTGACTCACAAATAAAACCTTTATTTACCTATTAACTGAGTTATAGGATATTTTACAAATCTATAAAAAAATAAAGTAAAAGAAACAAACTAGGTTGTTTAACTAAGAAAGATTAGCAAAAAAAAATAGATTTTTAATTAATTTTTATTAAAACTAACATAGATAATATAGTATACACAAAATTCATTTGATAATACCTATATAAAAAAAAAATATTGAGTTTTTTATTAATTTTAAAATATAGGCACCACGTTTTCAAACTAGCACCAATTTCAGTAGGAAAACATAAACGCCAGATGTTGCCAAGCCTCAGCATATAATAATATAACGACAAACGAACTTGTGACTATGATTCATTTGAAACATAAAGATTGTAATGAAATAAAAGTATGATGTATGGTTACGAGTCCATATATCTAGAAATAACACTATAGAGAAACGACTTTTCGTGCCCGATTTATTGGTAACGGTTAGTGCAGCTAACTTTGTACGAGTAGGTATGTGTGGTTTATCTTATTTTGTTTAATTTGAAACTCTACAATCAGTTTTTTGTTGTTAAGTTTAAATGTAACAAAGTTTTAAAACCGGGGTTTTAATAAAAATATATAATTTGGTATTTATAACACACACTGTCATCATCATCATCATCATCATCAGCTCATTTCATGTCCCCACTGCTGGGGCACGACCTTCCCTATGGATGGATAGGGAGAACGGGCCATAAACCACCACGCGGGCCCAGTGCGGTACGGTGCTAATACAGCCGGGACCAACGGCTTTGCCTGCCTTCCGGATGAGCTCTTTGTATTCATAACTTTTATAAAAAGTTATGTAGTATTATCACCTACTCTAGGTTTGGAACGTGTAGGCAATTGTCAGGTTTTGCTTTATCTATATATTATTACGTGAAGCAAAAACTTTGGACCCCTTTTTTACGAAAATTGCGCAGACAGAGGAGTATGAAATTTCGCACACTAATAGTTTATAAAAAAAAATAAAAAACATTAAATCAATAAAACAAACATTACACACACTGCCATGTATTTGACACACATGCATTATGTATTTGACACACACGTACTAAACTGTTTTCAAAAATTTCAAAAAGGGAAGAGGAGCGACCGAAATCTGTCAATGCCAATTCAAACTCACATTCTATCTTTTTTAATTTTTCATTGCTTAGGATACAATCCGTGCAGCCTTAATAAAATTACGATCGAATTTCGAACACTGGGCGACCACTAGTTTTTTTAAATTATTACACTTTGAATAATGTCGTCATATTTAAAACAATAAAACAACTTATAAGGATCTACTCGCGTTTATTATTCAAATTCAAATTCAAATTCAAAAATCATTTATTCAGTTTAGGCTACAAGTAGCTCTTATGAATGTCGCTATGCCATCGGTTCGTAAGTCTTCTCTGGGCGGGAGATCTTGCACTGAGAAGAACCGGCAAGAAACTCAGCAAGTGTCCAGCTCTTTTCTCCCTTACAGCGTCAAAAAAAATAAAAATTGGAAAATGCCCTATCATAGCAGGACACTTTCCATTACAAATAAACACAAAAAATGTAGAAGACAACTACAACATGTAAAAAAACAAAACAAATAAAGAAATCTAATATATCAAATTTACATCTGGTATAAGTTAAATTTCCACAATGTCATACAGTACCACTACAGTACTCTAATAAAAGTCAAAAATTGTTTAAGAAAAACAAAGTCAAACTATAGTAATTAATACTAACAATGAGATAAGTATGCAAGAGCAGACCAGCCTCCACAGGCGGCACCCGTTCACGAGTATGACATATGAATCAGCCATCGCTTCGCTCAACCATATTTTATCATTAAAAAACATTGTAAGAATACCGTTCAAAATACGAAAATAGTTTAAGAAATTATATTTGTACTAGATACGTTTCGTTTCGCCATTCCATTTTCCCATCGCAAAAAACCAAGTAAATGAAAATATGCATCGGGCCAGCTTGACAAAGGGTACACAAATTAATTTGGCGAAAAAAAACGCGCCGAGGAAAGGGACGATAAATTAGCTGTTAACTGGATTTACGTTATTGCTCGCAGGGCCACACATTACGCAGGGCAGCCAGGGTTTCTTGTATAAAAAAAGGATAGCCAGAATTCAAAATTCAAAATCATTTATTCAGTTTAGGCTGCAAATAGCTCTTAAGAACGTTTTTATGCCATCGTTTAAAGAAATAGAAGGCTGCGTAATATAAGACCAGTGCTATTTAATAGTAGATTGTGTGACAAGGGAGCAAAACAGTATTTTTACGGCGTGGGCGCTACTTTGAACCACGAGCGAAGCGAAGGATTTAACGTAGAATCCTGAGCGCAGCGAGGCATTCAAAGTACATCGCCCGAGGGAAAAATAATTTGCTCTTGAGTCATATACTTACTCTACTTTTCATCCCCTTTCTATGAGAAAATAAAAAAGACGGTGTTATGTAATTAATGAATATATTTAATAAAATAAAAGACATGTGAATATAAGTAATACTTATTGTTTCAGGAGTTAATGCATTGCCACTTTCATAACTCGACGTAGAACTCATTATTTTTGCAAAATACAATAAAATAAGTGTACTGATTACAAGAACAGAGACGTAATTCGCGCGCTTTTGTTTTCTTTTTAGTAAGCGCGGGTCCCCGCGCCGTGCAGCCAACACGTACCAGCCAGTAATCCATACAATTTACGTTCGATTTCTATGAATGATATATAAGTTATGTTCCAAATTCAAATCTCATTTCCGCCCGCTAAAAAGTTCCCGGAAAAGAGTTATTTTGCTCCCTCTTATAGAGGAACAAAGCGACACTTTTCAAAAGAAGGGATCAAAAAATGTGTTTATCACAATGCAGTTAAAACCATGAAGTGACATGTAAAATATCAATTCATAATCGTCATCACCAGCTCATTTGATGTCCCCACTGCTGGGGCACGAGCCTTCCCTATGGGTGGATAGGGAGAACGGGCCTTGAACCACCACGCGGGCCCAGTGCGGATTGGCGGTTGCTAACGACTGCTATGCTAATGCAGCCGAGACCAACGGCTTCGCATGCCATCCGAAGCACGAAGCAGTTAATAATAATAATAATAATAATAATAAAAACATTTATTCGGCTTTTCAAACATTAAAGACATGAAAAAAAAAAAAAAAGTAACACAAAAGTTATAAAAAAAACTTAAAATTAAAAAAAAGAGAGTTACATTTTACAATTTATCAATAACAAAAATAAACAGAAACAAACAGAAATAAACAAATACACTAAAAGCCGAATGGGCTGACCAGCTCAGCTTAATGTTGTGGCAAATGCCTCAACGTTGGTATTCTGCTGGACCCATGACAATGAAGGAGCTCAAAATAACAAAGAAATGAAAATAGTTTGTTGTGTAGAAATACGTATGTGTGTGTATGTGTGTGTGTATGTGAAGATACAATAGGTATATATGGTAGTGAAGTGGATACAAAAAATATATAATAGTTATACATATAAACGCAGTTAAATGGCAATGTAAATATATGCAAATACAAAGATACTCATAAAAAATAATAATAATAATGATAGCCTCAGATGTAACCAGGGATCTACAAGAGGTAGCCTGTTCGAGATGATACATATTTGGTCACCCATCCGGTGACCGGCCTTTGCGAAAGTTGCTTAACTTCTGCACTCACAGACCGGGCGCGTTAATCAATACGACATCGATCTCCTCAAGTTCATTGGAGACCAACAACCAATAAACATATTAAATATCTTTTTAGGGTTCCGTACCTCAAAAGGAAAAAACGGAACCCTTATAGGATCACTTTGTTGTCCGTCTGTCCTTCTGTCCGCCTGTCCGTCTGTCCGTCTGTCCGTCTCTCCGTCTCTCCGTCTCTCCGTCCGTCTGTCTGTCTGTCAAGCCCCTTTATCTCGAGAACGCGTGAAGGTATTGAGTTGAAATTAAAACTATATACTCAAGTCTGCGGTCCCTTGAAGCTGTGAAAAAATCAAACTTCTACACGGTAAAAACAGATTATTTAAAACAAGACACATTTATTCCAGTGAAAGCAAGTTTATTAAATTCAACAAAATGATTCACTCATATATACTGAAAATAATATTTTCTCAAATATAAATTTAACATAATCTTGGTTATATTACTTTAGAATGAGTTTAGTTTTGTTTGTTTCGATTAAATATTTTATTCTCTATTCAAATTATTATTTTCTTGAATCCACATATTTACTTTCTTTAATTGAATCCTTGCTTTTGTTGACACAATAGGTGGAAGTATTATTCCAAGATTAGATGCAATTTATAATAAGTTAATAATAATTTGGAATAAGTAAATATATTCTTGGAATGAAAAAATGGTTTTTCTTTATTTAATTCTATAAATTCTCAAACTAAATTAATGTTGTTTTTTATTAAAGAAAATGTGTTTTTCTTTTAACTACAATAACGCCTTCTCTCAATAACTGTTGTAATTTAAATCAAATCAACTCTATTTCTTGTTTTAAAACAATACAACTGTTTTCTCTGAAGACGTTAATGTTTTGAATTAACATGATAAATTCTTCGGTCAAATAGAGAGATGTTGTTCATTCAAAACGTTTTATTTTTGGAAGTTTAGGATGTTCCCGCACCTTCTATTCTTTTTTACATAGCATGGCTAGAGTGACATTATCAGTATCATAGAATAAGATTCTTAAACACTGTTTAAGATTGCATTGCTATGGCACTGGCAAGTAATGTCATACTACCCATGGTATATTAAAAAGACTGAAGGTGCAGGAACACCCTAATTTTCCATATAAATAAATGTGTTACTTACAAATTTGATAAAAATCGATAAAAACCTCTTTATACAAAGCTATAATACGTTTTAAATGGAAAACTTACAAATACATAGAATAATTGAAAGTCATTATTACAAATTTACTGTTTATTTATAATTTTACTTATACTTAAATTAATTGCGTTTTGAACTTTTCATGTCATGTAATTAATAAAAAATATCTATTGATATCTCCGGGAACATTATCTGCTGGTTTTTCAAACTTTTCAATGAAGCCTTTACTTTCTGTAGGTATGGCAATCATGTTGTCAACGTCACCAGCAATCTGTAAATATTTACGTTTATTATTCACTAGCTAATTTGATTAAGATATATTAGCACGCACTAGTTTTGCCTATGAACTCAGTAGATAATTGTAATAATGTAAAATATAATAATACAATACACACCTTAGCAGTTTAGCACTGACAAAATATGCTATCGATAGTTTTTTTGTTGAGAATTTAACTTTCTTCGTGAGCCTTCCTGGTACTTGATGTCCCAACTTCCAATACATTTGTGAGGATCATTACTGAAATAAAAAGATGACCTTCATTTATACCAAATTAACTACGGCAATATTATTAAAGAGTTGATTTTATAAAAAATAATAAACCAAAGATTTGCTAAACTAGCTGTGAAGCGAGGCATGTGTACATGATATCAACCAATAGGATCGTTTGATTTTATGCTATGCTATGAGAATAATAAAATATACTTACAAACGTCACTTCTTTGAAAGAGTGTCATAGTCAGTCTTCGTTCTTAAAACAAAGCTCTCCATTTTTGTCCACTTCCTCCCATGGCTCTGTATTGTTTTGCAACCATAACTGCTTGATTGCTTTCTGCAAAATAGATATTTTTATTATAAAAAATAAAGAGTATAAATATACATAGATAGGCGCAGCACCAGCTACGAATCCGACTTTTCCGCAAGGGTGACGGGTTCTATTCCTGCATCAGAAAAAAGGTGCCTTTTATTTAAACATGCATTTGTTTCAAGTCGGGGTGGATGTGGTGCCTTCGTAGATTCTAATTTTGATAGCACAAGCGCTTTAGCTACTTACTTTAGATCAGAGCAATGTATTTGATGTTGTCTTACATCTATATTAATTTAAAATTACATCCTTTACAATACTTTGAATGACTGAAGGACATTAATTTAAACAGTCTTTTGCATTACATAATAAAATTAGTTTAGATTACTTCCGTCATTAAAAAACAGCACTAACATTGGCTTAAACCTTGGCATAGGTACAACACACAACAATAAAGGCATATAAACAGCGCATAATCTGATGGATGGATACGAACTGAAATATCAGTAAATATTTTTGTTTTAAATACTAGGTTTTGGAAAACAAATTAGGTAGGTACTTACCTATGAAAGTTTTAACAATTTCATCGGGAACTAGTCGCGACTCACAATCGTAGCAGCTCCGTAAGTTCGTTCATTCTAACGTCCTTAGGTAGGTAAGGTACAAACTACCAATGTAGTACTGACTGACACACACTTTACACTCGGTGAGTGCATGCGCACAGCGCGCGCGTCGAAAAGCGGCCGGACTGAATGTAAAAGCCTCATAACAATAATAAATAACTAAAGGTAAAAACTAACAGCGCATCAGTGACCAACCAAACCCAGAAAGCTCAAGACAGTGAATAGCGACTCGTGGAACCAGTTCAAAGCATTTTAATCTTAACTACAGGCTAATGTTATTTCGTTCTAGTATTGTATAATTTAAGTCAAAAACATGCTTTATTATATCAAGAGACATATGTTTTGTTTATTTAAGATTTCTATTGTATCAAATCGAATTGATATCCTCTAGGTTTAAATAAATATATGTTAATTGCAATAGTCTGATCTTTTTGTAATCACAAATAAGATGTTGAATTGAAATAACAGGTTAATTCGATTTAACAAAACCATTTTTGTGGATTAAGATATTTTCTTTATTTGAGGCAAAAAAATATATTCTTGCAGTCCAGAAAGCTTGAGCGAAAGCAATATTTAGTTGATCCAATAAAATTACTATTTAGATTCAAGAAAAGAGTTTTTTCAGATTGAATTAAATATTTTTATTTGATTTCAGTATAATAGTTCTGAATGCAAGTAACTTATTTCTTGGTTTTAAAAAGTATTCTTTACTTTGACGAAATTTCTGGTTTTGGTTTAAAAAAATCGATCACACTTCAATCAAATAAACAAGCAACTCAAATTAAATATATTTGTTTTAAATTTAGAAAATCAAACAAGAAAATATGGGTTTTTGTTTCAAAATATTCAGATTTTTGATATGATGCAAATATGCTCGAATTGAGCTAATATTACTAAGAAAATCACATTTCTTGACCAGAGAAATCGTTTTTACCCGTGTAAGTTAACCGTGTCATGTGGGGTATTGTATAAAAGGGCTACATTTTCACAAGCTTAAACAGGTTTTTAATTATTTTTACGGTGTATAGTTTTTGATTTATGACGAAGAATGAAAAAAGAAATACCTTGGAAACTGAATTTCGGGAAAAGTTCAAGACTCGATTCCTGAATTACTATATAATATGTACACACGGCGGCAGATCAACCTACCCAAAACTGTCAAATTTCTACAATCAATTTTGAACTTTACTGTTTGGTTATAAGGATCAATATTCATTGGAGAAATTTGACAGATTTGGGTAGGTTGATCTGCCGCCGACTGTACCCATAAATTTATACGGAACCCTCGGTGGGCGAGTGCGACTCGCACTTGTCCGGTTTTTTTAAATAAATAAAACACCAGAATACCATATAGGTAACGATTTGAGCGTGAATCCCTTAGTGCCGCAAATAATTTTCGCAAAGGCTGGTCATCGGATGGTTCACCAAAAATGTATCATCTCAAGCTCCTCCGTTCTTCGAGGGTAAATAAAGCCGTTGAACCCGGAAAAAAAAGGCATAATTTTTTATTCTAATAAATTTGATAAAAGTGCTTGTGAATCGTCCAAACATTTTTCACCTACTTACTACCCATCCAGGACGTCTATTTTTGGACGCAAGAAATGATAAAGATTAGTGCCTATACAATCGATATCGATGATTGCTTTATTACTGGCAGCACCATATTTATACATTAGTTCGCACTAGGTTACGTAAATTAATCAAGGAATTCTGTGCCAAAACTTACTTGTTTATGTTAAGTGTTCGCAGCGATCCATGAGTCGCGATGAGACAATATTTGTATCTATTCGGTACGAATACTATTTACCGATGTGCGACGAACTGTAGGAGTTGAGTAAGGCTTCAAAGGTTGCTAATCTTTGGCGTTTCTGTTCCTATTTATTTATTTTAATAATTATACAGGATTATTCCCAATTACATAAATCTAAATTCAAAATCATGACATTAATGAAATCGTTCTATCATTATAATTTAGACATTTTATCTATGAAAGCATGACATAGGTACGTATTATAAAAACTAACCCCTTACAAATAAACAAAGAATAAGTAAGATAATATGTATTTGGTTTTTTTCTTTTACTTCCGCATTGTTGTTCAACAAGCCGTTATTTTTGTACAAGTTAGCAGTGGAAACTTTAAAGGCTACTGTATTATATTTTTTTAATTGTTTATATGTATGATATAAAGCTGTTTGTTTCCTTATTAAAATAAAATAAAATATAAAATAAAAATAAGGTCCCAATAGTTATTCCGTGTTTTGTCTCTTTTTCTCTAATTTGAAATGACGTGTACATGACAGGAACAAAACACGGAATAACTATTCGGACCTTATTCTTTGTTTATTTGTAAGGCGGTTAGTAAATTGACAGTAGTACCAGTTTTGACGCATTTTTTTTTTCATTCTACAACGGGGATATACTGATTGTTACCTTAAGTGATATGATAATAAGGCCGAAAGTGAAATTGCACTTCATACGGAATCGTCAAAGGCATTGCTAAGGTTAAGCAAAATTTAAGAAGCCGGTCATCTGATGGGTGACCAACATGTATCATCTCAAGCTACTCCTTGCTTCATTCAGTCATTAACTACCACTAATCCGCACTGGGCCCGAGTGGTGTTTTAAGGCCCGTTCTCCCTATCCATCCATAGGGCAGGCTCATGGCCCAGCAGTGGGGACATAAGAATGAGCTGGTGATAGGTACTAGGAAATGCATCTGACCGATATGTAAGACATTGAAAGGTCAAATCACTCATCTATTCTTATAAAGAAGACACAATTTGCGAAGGGCAAGTATGTACTCTCATATTAAGAATAACGTATATAGAGCCAAAGCCACCCTTCCATGTGTGATCTCACATCTTTTCGGAACACCCTCATTTTCCAATCAAGTGGCTCGCGAGTTTCCATTTTAAAAGTCTCAGATTCCTGTGCGTTCGCCCGGCGCACAATACAGGCCTGCGGGGGGGTGGGGGGTAGGGGGAAAGGGGATTGAACAACTCTTAACTACTACAAATAACAATGAGCTCGCTCAAGTAACGCGCGGATGGACTTTTCCGCGCCTTTTTGTACAGTGACGAGCAAAAGAAGTGGTTCAGGAATACTCTTTTATTTTTTTTTTCATGGCGTTTGTTTTTCTACTTTACCATGTAATAACCTTTTTATGTCATCATTGTCATCATCATAAGCATACAAAATCCTAGTACTGGGTTTAGGACTTTCCACATGTGTACAGAAGTAAATTTGGTCAACGCATAACCCCAATCGTTCTGTGTATTTTGACGACTGCTATTTTGCGACAACAACGAGAATCCATGGCTTTACGTGCCTTTCGAAGCACGGAGGAATTCAGATATTTTAGTTTGGTCACCCATCTGATGACCGGGCACTGCAAAAGTTTATCAAACAACTGACAAAGGACAATTTATAAGTCTTTAACATTTTTCGATTCTAGATGTTTCGATTAAAGTTAGAATCGGAAATAATTATGTTTTTATTTGCAAAAAGAGTTTAGTCAAACCAGTGCTAAATAAACCATCAAAGCTGTGTCACGCCCATGATAGGCTGTGTCAATTGTTTATACATTAATAAACAAAAAAAAATCTTTGTAACAACACCATCATTCAGCACGCTTAGTGAACATATTAAATAAATACCAGATTATTTTCAAAATGTTTCGATATTTTTAACTTAAATAATTAAGTTGCGGAATCGTTGCAATAGAAAGCGAAATGCTAAAAGAGAGCTCACAGCGTGCGTCCTTCAGGGTGGCGTTCTATCTTCTTTACTTTTTTATTTTCATCAATGCTATAACTTCTCAACTGTCTTCTCACTACCATTTATATGCTGACGACCTGCAACTTTATACACACTTCCATGTACAAGATGCTGAAATAGCGATTAGGCATATGAACAGTAATATCGATCGGATTTGTAGGTGGGCAAAATCCTATGGATTGCTTGTTAATCCTAAGAAGTAACCGACTATAATAATTGGAAGTAGGTACATGCACAATTGTGCGTGTGTAAGGGGCCTGCCGTCTGTAGTAACCTTGGTGTCCACTTTGATTGCAATCTTTCGTGGAGCTGTCATATTAATCAGCTCGGCCGAAAAGTTTTTGCTGTCTATCACTCCCTGAAATATTCACAGAGCTTTCTCCCTCTTCAAACTAAAATCACTCTTGCTCAATCTCTGATGCTTCCGATCCTTGATTATGCTGATAGCTGCTATCTCGATGCAACCGAGGAACTACTGAACAAGCTTGAGCGCTTTCAAAACGTATGCATTCGCTTCATATTTGGCCTTTGTAAGTATGATCTTATATCCGAATACAGACAACGGTCACAATGGCTTCCGATACGAATGCGCCGTAATTATCATATACTGGTTCTTCTCTATAATATTCTTTTTAACCCATCTTCTCCTCATTACCTCAAGGAGCGTTTCTCGTACCTTTCGACATCTGGACGCGCTCATCGCTCAACCTACTATCTCCACTTAAATCTTCCTCCTTGCAGCACTAACATGTACGGCGATTCTTTTACTGTCCAAGCAGCAAAACTTTGGAATAAGTTACCAAAACCTCTACGAGAATGTCGCACTGTGGGTACTTTTAAAAAACAACTAAAAATTTATCTACTATTGGTTACTTGAGTGGCACTGAATCACGTTATGTTTTTAGAATATATATTATATTTAGTAGTATATTCATATTTTTGTGTACATATGTAGTTTAATGTGAGTTTGTCTTCCAACTAGATAGTTAGATAGACAAACCGCGCTACTTAAAGTAGCTACTTTCATATTATCCTGCCACCATGCTCTGCTGGAAGAAATCTCTTTTAGAGATAAGTTTACCTCTACTATTGCGATTAAAAATGTTAAACATTGTGAATATGTATTTGTGTACGAACTAATAAATAAATAATATTATAAAAATAGGTTATTTATCTTGCTCGCCAGTGTAACCTTAACAAAAGACATGGAGACGGTATTATTGGCCCTCGCCAAAAGCCAACTCTGTGCGAAGCGAGCAGGGCTGCGTAATCTCTAACACCAAAAGTCTTTTAACCTCTGTGGTGTACTGGTTAAACCATCGGCCTCAGACCCGGATAGCCCAGCTTCGATTCCTGGAAAGGGTACACATGTGAACCTTAAACAGCCATAGTAAACAGCCTATATAATTGTCCCACTGCTGGGCAAAAGCCTCCACATCATTGAAATCAAGTCATCGCTACAATGGATGGGTAATGGCCATTGTTACGGAGTAAATACCTACTTTTTTATATTGATACTTTTTCTTCTTTTTTAAGTGTCATTTTCTTTTGTCTTCATTTTGCCTTTGATTGTCATATCCATAATAAGTCTGTGATTGTCATAGTGGTTGCCTCAGAACAATAACTTATTATTCTGAGGTGGTTGCTGACTTGGTATTATGCCTCCTATTCCTAAATACAGTCCACCTTTTCCTTTCGGCCTCCTTCCGTTACAGCCATTGTGATATTTTCCCCTCTTAACGTCTTAGTACCTGTATGACCGAGTTTTGCTCGGTATTGTTTTTTTGGTAATTTTCTAAAATGAAACCTAGCTAGATCGATTTATCGCCTCCGAAACCCCTTGCATACTAAATTTCATGAAAATCGTTTGAGCCGTTTCCGAGATTCAGATTATATATATATACATAATTATACAAGAACTGCTCGTTTACAGGTATTAGATAGATACAGCTAGATACAGCTAGGTTGTAGACTTTACTTTTATGACACCAATAGTTGTACACGAGGCCAACATCTCTTTTACAGCCCTTGTACAGGTATAAGCCGAGACCCGATCCGTCCCGATTCCCTCGGAGAATAAATAAATAAATAAAATAAATAAATAAATAAACTTTCTTACACTCACACCAATTATCTAGCCCAAGAGAAGCTTCGTTAGGAAACTCGTTAAAATAGTTACTAGACGACGGATAAACATACTTAAAATAAAATGTTTGTGTTATGTTTAATTGTAATTTTTAACGCAAATTTTGTTGCAAACCAAAATTACTGCTCGTGGAAATTTTTTCAACATTTGTTTTTGTTATACTTAAAATACTTAAATACATACTTATTATACATAGAAAACACCCAGACCCGAGACAATTTAGAAAAACAATAATTTCTAAATTGACCCGACCGAGGATCGAACCTGGGATATCAGAGATGGCGACACCATGAAAACCGGTGTACAAACCACTCGACCAAGGAGGTCGTCAAATCGTCGTAGGTCGAATCTAGTAGGGCACGGGAACAGGCACTAGTGCTTGATGCATTTCCCTCTAGAAAACCTCCGAAGTTGCTTCGTTTCACACGGCTTGAGGAACCCTTTGAGTTTCTCGCTGCCCCTAAAGCCCGGTGAAGCTGAAATGCCGTATGAAGCAATCAGCTAACTCTCTCCAAAAAAAAATGGGGCAACTTTACTCGCTTTTACAGCTCTTATACAGCCCCTATACAGCGCTTATACAGCACTTATACAGACCTTATACAGCCCTTATAAAGCCCTTATATAGGTATTTATTTCAGCTTCACGATCATATGTGCTATGTTTTCAAATGTTTGAAGTTCATTTTTACACCAAACGTGAACCATTATTGAGAACTAAATGCTACTACTCGGTAAGCTACGAAATATCTTCTCGTCCGATATACCGCAGTGTCTCAAGACGAAAGTCTTTGACCAGTGTGTGATGACATACGGGACTGCGACGTGGTCGCTCACTATGGGCCTCATAAAAAGGCTCAAGGTCACTCAAAGAGCAATGGAGAGGGCTATGCTCGGGGTTTCTCTGCGTGATCGAATAAGAAATGAGGAGATCCTTAGAAGAACATAGGTAACCGACATAGCCCGAAGAGTTGCTAAGCTCAAGTGGCAGTGGGCAGGGCACATTGCTCGCAGGACTGATGGCCGCTGGGGCGGGATAGTCCTGTAGTGGCGACCGCGTACCAGAAAGCGCAGTGTGGGCAGGCCTCCATCAAGGTGGATCGACGATCTGGTGAAGGTCACGGGAAGCCGCTGGATGCGAGCAGTACAAAACCGGTCGTTGTGGAGATCCTTGGGGCAGGCCTTTGTCCAGCAGTGGACGTCTTTTGGCTGAGATGATGATGATGATGATGAAATGCTACTTGGGATTTATTCACCTTGGTTTGGATTGTAGTATGTAGAGATTCGATTCCCAGTGGGGGGTACATAATTGTGTGCTCGATTTGTTTCGTAGCAAGGCTTGCTTTAATCCCTCAGGCTAGCAACCACCATCTTGTTCTAAGTATGTCCCTATAACTCGACGACCTCCTTGGTCGAGTGGTTTGTACATCGGTTTTCATGGAGTCGCCATCTCTGAGGTCCCGGGTTCGATCCCCGGTCGGGTCAATTTAGAAGTTATTGTTTTTCTAAATTGTCTCGGGTCTGGGTCATTTTAAGTGTGTTTATCCGTTGTCTAGTAACCATTTAACGAATTTCATAACGAAGCTTCTCTTGGGCTAGCTAGATAATTGGTGTAAGTGTAGGAAAGTTTATAACAAAATTCAAAATTCAAAATTCAAAATCATTTATTCAGTTTAGGCTACAAGTAGCTCTTGTGAATGTCACTATGCCATCGTTTCGTAAGTCTACTCTGGGCGGGAGATCTTGTACTGAGAAGATCGGCAAGAAAGTCAGCAAGTGTCCAGCTCTTTTCTCCCTTACAGCGTCAAAAATATTGGAAAATGCCCTATCATAGCAGAACACTTTCCATTACAAATAAACACAAAAAATATATATAAGACAACCACAACATGTAAAAAAAACAAAATAAAAAATGTAAGTTAACAAATTTACATCAGATAATTATGTAAAGGTTTCAATTTCCACAATGTCATACAGCACCTATAACTATAGTGCTAGTAGAGTTTTTGTGATTCCAGTTAGAGATAAGATAGCCAGTGCCTCAGTAGTTGAGGATTCCAGGTGATGTGAGCTTCCATCTTCGGTCTTATCATCTCTTAACATCGGGTGAGATAAAAGCGAAGTACTTACCCGTAAGTTTCATTTGTTCATTTTTATCTCCCATCCGATAGTATGGCGGAGGTTGCTTAATTTTAACGATCGCGACCACGGCAAGCGCACAGTAATCCAATACAAGAGAAAGTCAGCTTTTAACTCTACAAACTTTAACTGCACATAAAACTAAATACAATAAAGCCTAGACGAGCAAAAAATGAAACCATTTCAAAAATATATGTATATGTCACCGTAAAATTGTACGAACCGTTAGTTTATAATTAATCTAGTGAGATTATAAACTGTCGATAGATTGTAAACGAACACTGAAATTTACAATCTAACGCTTAAATTTTCGTAAGTTTATAAACTGACCATGTCTAGCTGTCAGTTTATAATTTTACTATATTTAAACCGTCAGATTACAAACAAATGAACCAATCACTGCACCGTCTTACAATTTATCGCCCGCGAAATTGTGAATCGTCTTCTGATTGGTCGGCGTTATAGGTGATAAATGTTTGTGTCTATAGAGTAAAGAACAAAATGAATGGTCAGGCAAAGAATTCATTTTCATTCCAAATTTGATTTCTTTTTTAAATGGGTTATCGAAAAACTAATAAATTAAGAAAAATATTAACATTAAATAAAAATAATGTGTAAAATAAACGCAAGTAGATCCGTTAAAAGTACTAACCTTTATATAGGTAAAGTTTGTTAATTTATTACCCCCTTAGACATAAAAACCATTTAAGAATTATTTAGATAGTCATTGTTTTGTCTCTTTTTCTCAAATTAAAAATGTCAAAATCAAATCACACTTTTTACTATTTTGCTTATGCCCACTGTAGTATTTTTGTAGATCTATGGTAAATTGTTGTTGGTCAACATAATTGTGATTATTTTCAACTGCTACTTTACTTATATGTTCATCCACAGGCTCTAATTCACTCATTGTTAGTAAATAATAATGTTGTTTATTAAATCATACTGTTAAAACTGGTTTTAATAACTTTAAATTGAATAAAACACGCACAGAATCGACTCGTTTATGCCAGTAAGTGCGGGGGAGCGGGTGAAAGACAAGTGATTCGTTCAGCCAATCAGCGTGCGCTTTGCGTTTTGTCAAACGCAAAATCACAATTTGACGGCTGGACATGGTCAGTTTATAAACTTACGAAAATTTAAGCGTTAGATTGTAAATTTTAGTGTTCGTTCACAATCTATCGATAGTTTATAATCTCACTAGATTAATTATAAACTAACGGTTCGTACAATTTTACGGTGACATATACATATATTTGACGACAAGCTGAGTTGAGGCTGTCAGGCGCAGCCGAGATGTCATCAGATCTAACAAAATATATTAAATGTTTTTTCTAAGATCCTAATCTGAACTTTATATGGTCGGGTTAAAGTTGGTGTTGTGTTGAGCTGAAAACCTTAAGGGGATCACACACTACGAGCTACGAACAAGAACCAAAGAATGAAATATTATATTATATTTTTTTAGGGCATGAAAGGGTTTGCTATTCTATGTCTTTGATTATACTCTTGAGAATATGTGCACAAAACTTCATGATGATCGGTTGAATAGTTTACGTGTTTTTTTATTATATTGGCACCTCATAGTGACTACATACTGCCTGATGGTAAGCAGCTGATGGCGGATGCAGTCCAAAATAATGAGAGCGCTCGCCACCGTGGAACAAGCACGGTAACAAGCGCACTTGTGGCGGCTCCACCTACCGCATACGCCGCACATTAATTGACACGAAGCAAAACACCTCAACCGTGTCAACAGATGGCGCCACAAACGCATACCAACGACGTCGCCATACTTCGACGATGAAATAGTATGGGAAGCCTGCATCGCGGTAGCGAAGTGTCACCATCTCCTTCGCTATGTATAGCACCTCCAAATAACATCCGTTGGACCTCGGTCCCCGAGCTATACCACCCAGCTCGGAGGAAAATCTTCCCTTTGCCTTCCTCAGTGTGGCATTCGACCTGCCATCAGCTCCCTACAGTGGTGACCCCTACGGAGCACAGAAGCACCTTCAACATCGTCGCAGCAGCGCCCATCCATCACTCCACATCCATCATCTACCTTCGCCAGCAGTCACAGCAAGCCAGCAATCAAGCCACAAGGTTCCACCGCAGCATCTTGGACAACGCTTCCTGGACCTCCGGCACATTCGACGGCATCATCCCGACCTGGTCTTCGCAGCCCACGACCGGTGCATCAATGTCGGCCGCATCACTCCGGCGTGGCAGCCCTGCACACCAGCAGCTCGGACCCACCGTCATCATCACCTGTCTCGACTCACCGCAGACAGGAACAGCACACTGCATCACTGGCAACGCGCCTTCACCCCACCCGTCTCGACTCACCGTAGACTGGGGCATCCTGCAGCAGCACTCTCCACTGGCACTTGCAAGCTCTGACGCACTGACTGCTGAGCACACTCACTGATATCGACCTCCGGTCTCGGGGGGGAGTGATGTGGCGGCTCCACCTACCGCATACGCCGCACATTAATTGACACGAAGCAAAACACCTCAACCGTGTCAACAAATGGCGCCACAAACGCATACCAACGACGACGCCATACTTCGACGATGAAATAGTATGGGAAGCCTGCATCGCGGTAGCGAAGTGTCACCATCTCCTTCGCTATGTATACGCCATCTCTGAGGTCCCGGCTTCGATCCCCGGTCGGGTCAATTTAGAAATTATTGTTTTTCTAAATTATCTCGGGTCTGGGTGTTTTCTATGTATTTAAGTATTTTAAGTATGTTTATCCGTTGTCTAATGACCATTTAACGAGTTTCTTATCGAAGCTTCTCTTGGGCTAGATAATTGGTGTGAGTGTAGGAAAGTTTATTTATTTATAATACTTTTTAGAAAAAAGCTAATTGTTTTATTTTTTTCTAAATTTTAAATAAAAAGCGTTTTTCGAATTTCCTGATTTGTATACAATGGATCACGCACTATTAGCATCCATTAGCTTGTATGCAGGATCGACAGAGAGCGTTAAATTACATTTTTAAGTGTTTAATCCTTTTAAAATAATTTAGTGATATAATGTGTTCTTAGTTTTAATTTTTCTATCCATAGGTGGAGACTTGTTGTTAGCATCGCCATATTTATTGTGTATTATTTAGTTACTAGACTATTTTGCTGTAAGACTCCCGAACACAAATAAATAAATAAATAAATTTGTCAGCGCCATCGATTTGCTCCGTGTGCACACCAAACTTTATCTAATCCATTGTGGCCGGGAAGGTTTCATTAAACTCCCCTGTCACACTATCTGATAGTTAAAAACAGATGGGAGTCCAACAACTGTCGCGTCAGGCTTATGGAAATGTCGCAGTTACGACTTTTTTCAGCGCTACGACAAAACGCTTTATTTCGTAGCTTGGCCAGTGTAGCCACTCGTGTTACGTCATTCGTGTTACGACTTAAGAGCTTTGAGAACTGATTTGTTTTTTAATCCAAGCAGTGTTAATGTTTGATGACCAGTTTTTAATTCTTTACGGCTTACTAGGCCTTTATATCGATGGAAAAGCTCGATGACGCATGGTTTACGCGCCCTGTCTGCGATTGCTGACATTAAGCAACTTTCGCAAAGTCCGGTCATCGGATGGGTGACCAAAAATATAACATCTCGAGCTTCCCCGTGCTTCGGAAGGCACGTAAAGCCGTTGGTCCCGGCTGCAACAACCACCGCACCGCACCGGGCCCGCGTGGTGGTTTATGGCCCGTTCTCCCTGTCCATCCGTAGGGAAGGCTCGTGCCCCAGCAGTGGGGACATTATGAGCTGGTGATGAGGTCTTCACCTCACCTGATGTTAAGTGATGATAAGGCCGAAGGTGGAAGCGCACTTCACCCGGAATCCTCAACTACTGAGGCACTGGCTATCTTATCTCTAGCTGCTGGAAGAATGCTATAAACATTGATGTTATGGCGACATAATTTTGGATAAGACGGTGTAGCCAGCCAGTTGTACTACTTTCAAAGTATTTCTTTTGAAGTACTGTTACGGAAAAGCGTAGTTGTTAGTATTAGCCCTCAGCTAAACATAGTAATGTGAAAGTTTTCGTCACAATTTAAAATAACACACCCCTGTAGGCTTAGCCAAAGTCATTAGGAAAACGAACCACAATAGCTCAATTGGGAGAGCACCTGACCCGGTATGTCAGAAGGGTGCGGGTTCAAATCCTGCTCATGGAAATTTTTTCAACATATGTGTTTTTTTTTAAAATAAAGTATACTTAAAGGACGAGGTAATCCACTTTGAGCAAGGACAACAACAACTTGTATAAAAATGTAAAAAAATATTTATTTACGCTTGCGCATTAGGTACCAATTTCAATTTCCACAATGTATGTATGCAGTATGGGTAAAAGTCAAATCTGGTAAAAAAAAGCAAAATTTAAGTATACTTAATAATAAGAACACAAAATATGTCACAAAATAAGCTTAATAAAAAATACACAGAGAGCCGAAAACATATAACATCATTTTAATATTATTTAAAATAGAAACCATCAGTTTAAAATAAGTTTCGAAGGGGTGGTGGAATCGTGACCGGTGCCTCGAATGCAAAGTGTATCCGCCGTCGAGCATTAGCCGCACCCACGCCGCCGCCGGCCCGTCGGCGACCACACCTAGCTCTCTGTTAATTACCCTTTCATTACACAGTCAAATTAATACTGTATTATATTAAAAAAATCTTTATCTAGTCCTAACGTTTATAAAATAATGATTAGTAACTTTAAAAACTGATGACATTTTTTTTTGCAGAAGTTATTAAGTCGGAACGCGCAAGCGAGAGTCTTTCTTAATCATTATCTTAATTGTTTCGTTTTATATTTAAAATAACCTAAGTCTTGAGCAGTGTAAACCAAGTAGAACTAAGATACGGAACTGCGTATTCATTGCAAAAACCTAAAATCTAATTATTTGATAAAGAAATACATCGCACCGCACCGAAGCAAAATTCTGTCAAATTCCAACCGGGCGAATTCGCTCGTACTCGACCACGCGACTTAAATATCGTCTATTTAGAGCCTACTTTTGTATGAAGAAGTTTAGCTATAAACAAACTAGAATAAATTTGCTACACTCTAAACACCCAACAATTTTATTATCTGTGCGTTTTCCATTTTAAATTTTTCTTTTTAACTTTTTTTCGCCATTTTGCGATTTACGTCATCGGCGCGGGTGCTGTCATTAGTTCAGTCAAGTTGATTTATGTTTTTTAGGACAAAGTTTTTAGCGGACCTCACCGCAATCTATTTAGTATATGCATATATTAAGTAATAGTTATTACGTTATAGGTAACGGCTAGTGAGGCACAGTCCTACTCCCCAACCTATCTTCGCATCAAGACTACGCTTACGCTTTAATCAGGTAATTTATTTAAATTTAAAAAAAATTTACATACAACCTACCAAATTCTAAACATCTTTAGGTAGGACCGGGCGGTCCCGGGTCGATTCCCAGCGAGGGGTACAGTACATGCTGGTATTCGGTTGGTGGTAAGGTTTGTTTAAGTCGGCCTGGCTAGCTTGAGCTACCATCATCTTATCTAAATATGTCGCATGAATGTGTAACGTTGTCGTTGCAATTTACTCTACGTTACATTTTTATGTTATATGCATCTTATAGCCTCCTTGGTAGTTTTAAAAACTATCTGTCAAATTTATATGCACGGTTCTGACTTTGAATGTCATGTCGTTGTCATGGAATTTTATTGTATTTTTGATATGATCAGTCTTTGAAAATTCTTCAGTATAATAACATTGTTTTATAGTATCATCGATTCATCATCATCATCATCTCAGCCAAAAGACGTCCACTGCTGGACAAAGGCCTCCCCCAAGGATCTCCACAACGACCGGTTTTGTGCTGCTTGCATCCAGCGGCTTCCCGCGACCTTCACCAGATCATCATATCATCGATTGTGCAGTTATTATTGTTTAAAATGTGATTTGTAAAAAACCTGTATCTTTATACAGGTAATTTGAATCCTATAAGAAATATTTGTAAGTAACGTTCTATTGTTTTTCTCCTTTAAGGTTTTTCTGCTTAGTTTTAAATTTTTACTTGATTAAATACTTACTACCTGTGGATCTCCTGTGCTTTAATGGCATTTAAGCCACAAAGGCAATATTAATAGCATTGTTACGTCCTTAAAAACGTTCTCGTTTCTACCTTACCAAGTCTAAACGGCATCTTCACCAAACAAACTGTAACCCGAACTTAGACCCTCGCCCAAGTAAACGAATTGGACAACGAAGCCGTCATCACATGTGTCATCGATGGCCCAGCCGCCAATTAAGTGGTGACGGGCAGATTGGGTTTCGGCGGGGCTTCACACACAAAATAAGAAAGCCCAGAAGGAAAGCTTATACATACCGTACTCGAGCCACGCACACATCGACCCTCTCAAGGACACGGAATCTCGAAACAGCTCGGACTGCCGAGCGCAGCAGCCACCCTCTAAATCATCATCATCATCATGTCAACCAAAAGACGTTCACTGCTGGACAAAGGCCTCCCCCAAGGATCTCCACCACGACCGGTTTTGTGCTGCTCGCATCCAGCGGCTTCCTGCGACCTTCACCAGATCGTCGGTCTACCTTTGTTGGAGGCCTACCCACATTGCGCCTTACGGTACGCGGTCGCCACTCAAGGACTATTCCGCCCCAGCGGCCATCAGTCCTGCGAGCAATGTGCCGCCCACTGCCACTTGAGCTTAGCAACTCTTCGGGCTATGTCGCTTACCATTGTTCTTCTGCGGATCTCCTCATTTCTGATTCGATCACGCAGAGAAACCCCGAGCAAGGCCTCTCCGTTGCTCTTTGTGTGACCTTGAGCCTTCTGATAACGCCCATAGTCAGCGACCACGTCTCAATCCCGTATGTCATCACTGGCAACACACACTGGTCAAAGACTTTCGTCTTGCGGTATACCGGACGAGAAGAGATTTGGTAGCTTACCGAACGCTGCCTAGCTTAATTGGATTCGACGATTGACCCTCTAAATGCCACTACACATTTACAATACACTAAGTATGCACACTCGCTTAGGCACAAGGCACCGTTCTCGTATAAAAGTCAAAGTCAAAGTCAAAAGTCAAATGTTTTTATTCATGTAAATTTAAAAATAAGTACTTAGGAATCGTCCAAACATTTTTTACCTAAAATGTTATGGTTTTGATTTACCTATATAATTTTTTACGCAAATTTTCAAATCCTGCTCGTGGAAATTTTTTCAACATTTATGTTTTTGTAATTTATTCGCAACAAAATTTGCGTTAAAAATTATCTAAACAAAACAAAAACAATTTATAAATAGCTTGCCTACATCTTAACTGATCTTTAGTATTTGTAAAAATATTATGATCGGATGTTAATGACGGTAGGTGTTGATATTGAATGGGCGTCTTGGCAATGCAAGGGCAATGGCTTTCAAAGTAAAAAAGTAAATAATTTCGGCGGGCTGGTTAAAACTACGATGGCTCAATTAGGAGAGCATCTGACCCGGTATGTCAGAAGGGTGCAGGTTCAAATCCTGCTCGTGGAAATTTTTTCAACATTTGTGTTTTGTAATTTTTTACCTACTGCAATGGTACGCCGAGCCGGTTCACACGCACTCTATACCAGGTACAGACATATAGGTGAGCGCTTTCACACCACTACCTGGTCAATCCGTTTCGTCCACCAGGATCCCCTATCCGAGCAGAGGTCCTCGCTTTTGGAGGCGCCCTCGGGTTGTTCCGCTGCCTACCTGATCCGAACCCCTTGGAGAGTCTTGTAGGCACGGGGCATCCTCTAGTGCGTGATGCCGTTCCCTCTAGAAAACCTCTGATGATGTTTCGTTTCACACGGCTTGAGGAACCCTTAAAGTTTCTCGCCGTCCCTAAAAAAGTTCGGTAACAATCAAAAAATTCTCTCCAAATAAAAAATAAAAAAACCAGCGAGCCTTACAGTAGTCGCATATGATATGTCGCATAAGATTATATATTTTAGTGAGTGGACCTTTTGACACTGGACGTTTTAGGACATGACGTTGTGAAACACTAGACTTTTTAGTAAGTGGACCTTTTGATACTGGACGTTTTAGGACACTGAGCATTGCGAGACTGGACGTAGTACGACACTGGATTCTTTAGCATATTGGACTTTGTAGGAGACTAGACATTGTCAGCCAGAGCGTATTTTTTACAAATCATGAAGAGAATGCAGTAAATACTCATGAGAAGACATTTGACATATCAAAATAACCTTTGATAGTCAAATGACACAATATGTTACGTATAATAATAATATGCCATGTTCCTATTATCGATTAGTGAATTTACAAAATGGCGCGCGCTTACGCGTTTCCCCGACTTCCTGTTACACTGTTACACATACTTCCGTCCCATTTCACGAAATCACTCCCACAAGTTGCTATAGAAAGCGAGCGGAAAAATGTGACACATCAAAAATAAATAAATAAGATTTTGTCTATTAGTGCGTTGTTCGATGAAGGTAGACTTCTGCAGTCTCCTTACTTTGTATAAGGGTGGCGCCCGCACAATCAACCGGCGATTATTACTCTTTTATTATTGGGTAGTGTAGGTTCATTTATACATTAGCTCGGTTATGTAAGTGCAATTATTGTGAAAGGGATTGTTATCATGTATTTGTATGGCGTTGACATTGAAGCAGCGCTCCTAGTAAATATTTAAAATTCAAAATACAAAATCGTTTATTCAGTTTAGGCTACAGGTAGCTCTTGTGAATGTCACTATGTCATCGGTTCGTAAGTCTACTCTGGACGGTAGTAATAGTAGTATCTTGTACTGAGAAGAACTGGCAAGAAACTCAGCAAGTGTCCAGCTCTTTTCTCCCTTACAGCGTCAAAAATATTGGAAAATGCCCTACCATAGCAGGACACTTTCCATTACAAATAAACACAATAAATATAGAAGACAACCACAACATATAAAAAAAAAAACAAAATAAAAATCTAAGTTAACAAATTGCATGAGGTAAAAGTTTCAATTTCCACAATGTCATACAGTGCCACTACAGTACTCTAGTAAAAATCAAAATTGTTTTAGAAAAGAAAATGAATTGTGAATAATACTAAAAATAAGATAAGTATGCAAGAGCAGACCAGCCTCCACAGGCGGCACCCGTTCACGAGTATGACATATGAATCAGCCATCGCTTTACTCAACCACGTTACGACCCGACGCACACGCCACCACCGCAGAGACAATAAAGAGAGCATGACACACTCAAGATACACTACATATGTTACTATACAAGTTTTTATCAATAAAATAAATACAATAAAACTTGAAGATGGTTGGAATCTACCACCAGCCTGGGATCCCATCATACAAAATATTAAATCCCATCCCCAATACCATACTGCCAGACCAAAAGATACTGTAAGCTCTTTTTGCGTAAAACGGAGCGCACCTAATTAAATTTAGATGAGGCTATACGAGCTACTAACTAATTATGAGATGACCTTAGTCTCCCTGTGACCTTAGTCTCCCTATGACCACGGACCCTGCAAAGGGTTCGAAACGTCAGGATAAACATTAATTAAAAGTACCTAAAGTGTAAAATAAACGCGAGTAGATCCGTAAAAGTTGTTGCATTTCAATGAGTAGTGCTCGCGTAAACTTTACAAAACAATAAAATAATATCATCATCATTATCAGTCTATAAACGTCCCACAACAGAGCCCAGGCCGTCCCACATAAAACATCAGATCATCGTCATCGTCATTAAGTCCCACTGCTGGGGCACGAGCCTTTCCCTGTTGGATGGTAACATCACAGGTAGAATGGGCCAGACGTAAACCACCACGCGGGTAATGCGGCGAGAAAATATGACATGCCAAATTATCGGGGTTTAAACCCCCACAGGCAGATTTTATAAGGACTCTCTCTCTGGGGTCTGCTCCTCATGTCTGAGGATCGTGGTCAGCATCAGGGTTGCATCAGGAGCGGATGATCTGCCTCCACCGATTTCTGTCCAGCGCGTCTCTTACGACCGTGTAGAATTTGGAGGACGACGAGTCTTTCACTTGATCCATCCATCTTGTTGGTGAACGACCGCGCGATCTTTTGCCTTCGGTGATCCCAACCACAATCAGTTTTTCCAGACTTTCGTTGCCTCTGCGCACTGTGTGGCCGAAACATGCCACTCGCTTGTCCATCATATGGTGGACAAGCGAGATTTAATTTGGAGCTGAGTAAGGATCGAAGCATTGGTGCGTTTCGCAGTCCATAATGTTTATGAGGACAGGTGGGTATTAAAGAATGTCATGATTCGACACCAACAGAACCAACGCTTTGAAGTGCCTTATAAAGATCGCAAGAGTTTGGGATACTTCTATTTTTATAGTTACTTCGGTAAACTACTCCACTCCGCCGGACGTTAAGTAGAAATGAAGTCCAAACGTGAAGACAACTGGTGCAGCGTAAAAAACAACGCAGCATCAGTCATTCTCACACTGCCGGCCCACAAGGTGCCTCTTCACCCTTCGTTTGAAGGACCCCATGTCAAAGAAGGAGGGATATCCGTGGGATATCCCATCAAAAACATAAATGTGAAATGAGAGCCAAGTTCAATATTATGATAGATATATGCCTTGGTTGTTACAACGGCAAAAGAAGTGAGATATAAATGGGTGCCAAGTTCAAAGCCTTATATGACTGACTTTGCTAGTTTCTTTTAGACGAATTATTATTAAGTAACTACTAAAATAGTCATGGAAGAGCCCCGTGTTCGATGGCTAGTTTCTAACCTCCAGCCAAATTTCCGAAAGAATAAAATACGAAGAAAAATAAGAAGATTACAGCTTTAGAACTTGCGAAGGCTATAATATAATTCGTTAGCCAAGTCAGACCTTAGGCTTTGAACTTGGCACCCATTTATATCTCACTTCTTTTGTAGTTGAAGTCAACAACCAAGGCATATATCATAATATTGAACTTGGCTCTCATTTCACATGTATTTATTAGTAGGTATTAATACTAAATCCCAGTTAATAATAACGTAATAAATACGAAAGTCGTCTATACTCTTAGTTATAAGTAGTGATAAGTACGTAACTACTAAAACTGATATGTTTGGATTAAAAAAAATTAAGAGTGGTATTCCACTCGTTATATATTCAAGTAAAGACCTTAAAACCCACATATAAGACCGGCTGTTCTGTTGGTACGGTACAGATCTTATAATATTATAAATAAATACGTTAATTAGATCACCCATCCGATGACCTGACACCGCAAAGTCGCTTAGCTTTCACAATCACCACCGGAACGTCTTCCCCCACCGTTATACAATGCAAAGTGCTTCCGCCGCTGTTTCCGGACAATCCTACGTGGCTCGAGCCACACCTTGGGAAGCCAGTGGAAACCAAATCAATACTTTTTTATGGCCTTTAGTAGGTTCTACTTACAGTCTGGGATAATAATATGCACGGACTTGGAAAGCTTTATAATCTTTGTGAGTCTCAAAAGAAGTTTCAAAGTCGATTATACCTACATAGGTACTTTGCATACATATACAAAGTAGACAAAATCAACGTTTCGTAGTCCCCCGACTTCTTCTCCAAAACTGGACCGATTTAATTGCTTTTTTCATTAAAAATTAAAGAAAGGCTTTGGCTTTGTCCATATGTTTTGGTTTTTTTTATATATATATAATCTCGTCAAATTTGGTAACCACAGCGGAAAATATGGCCAATTTTTAAGGTTTTTAAAGGTTTATAATCTTTTTTAATAATCAATTTATGAAAAAAGAAAACATAGGGACACAGCTAAAGCCTTTCTGTAATTTTTAATAAAAAGTAATTAAATCGGTCTAGTTTTAGAGGAGGAATCGGGGGACTACGAAACGTTGATATTGTCTACTATTCATACATATTTTTCAATTCAGTCGACCTTAGTGTTTCCTCTTAAGGCACTGTGCTTACCCGCAAAATATTTAAAAAACCCTTATCTAGGACCGCCGGAAACAAGGGAACTAGGGAACTTGGGAACTTCATATTAACTACTAAAGTACTGACTATCTTACCTCTAACTGTCGGAGCACAACGACCCAAAAAAGTCCACAGATAGCCAATCTTTTGGAGCGGAAACCTTTCCTTATTGTTTTTTATCGCTCAAATGAATCTGTCACATACCCTTTTTGGGATAGAAAAAATGAAGTTTATTTGTCCGTGTTTATCTCTATATTTCCGGATGTGTATTTGCTGAGAAAGCAAGATTTTTAAAAGTTATAGTTAACTTAGTAGGAAACTTAAACCTATAACGATCGGAATTAATTGTAGTGCGCTGTGCGCATAATAATGTTTAACAATAGCAATAATAAAAACAAACACGTTTTTATAAGTTTCACCGAATTGTTGCATTTATTTTGTGGTTTTCAGTAAAACTTTTAAGGGTTTTTAAAAGAATACTTGTAAATATGTACATTAATAATAAGGAGTTTAATGGCACAGTGGTTAACGCAGCCAGTCTGCGATTGTTAAGGTTAAGCAACTTTCGCAAAGGCCGGTCATCGGATGGGTGACCAAAATGTATCATCTCGAGCTCCTCCGTGCTTCGGAAGGTACGTAAAGCCGTTGGTCCCGGCTGCATTAGCATTCGTTAACAACTACGGCACCGCACTGGGCCCGCGTGGTGGTTTATGGCCCGTTCTCCCTATCCATCCATAGGGAAGGCTCGTGCCCAGCAGTGGGGACATAAAATGAGTTGATGATGGTGATAAATAAATAAAGAAGAGCTTAAGGCGACACATTGAAAAAATACATCAAATTAATTACAAAAAATACAACAACGGATCTGATATTTTAATATAGATAACTTCATGCCTTTGTCTTTAAAACCTGTCACTGTCACTGTCACTGTTATACGTAGCGCCTGCGACAATTGAGACCGCAAATTGAGCAGAATCTAAAAAATATTTTTATAAAATTACTGTTTTTATTTATCAAAATATGCAGCAACTAAATTACGAATATTGATGTTACCAATATATTTGAGTGATTTCAAAACATATAGATTAAGTAAAAAATTTAACATTAATGAAAGAATGATGAAGAATGAAATTAATGAAAGTTGATGTATTTTCAAAGGGTCGCCTTAAACTCCTTACATTGTTAATAAGTAAATTAAATAAAAAAATATAATTTCATCCTGACTTTTCTTAGCTTTCAAAATTGTATACCCAACACGCGAGTCACTAATACCATTAATATTATCTAATGAAGCATGCAAATTTGAAGCTTTTAAAAAACCCTTAATAACCTCTATTAATTACTTCTAACATATTACCAGAAGATGAGTTAGCAAAATAATGTGTCATAGGCTGGACGAACAAATTAATGGATAGATGACCTACTTTCATCGTGTGACCTAAATTAGTGCTAGAGTGGCCTGCCTACGATTTGACGGCATAACCGCCTCTTTAGTCTAGTTATTAAGACCAAAGGTCTAAGACCTGATGTCACGGATTCGATTCCCAGCGGGCGCATATCTTTGTGTGTTGGTTAACTACACATAAAAGAAAAATGACGAAGGTAGAAGCGCGGGGCTGGGTATCTTATCTCTCTTACTCTGTACACAACAATGCTATTGACATTGTTGTTATGGCGACTTATTTAGACAAAATGGTGGTAGCTAGCTAGGCTCAGAACAATAACTAAAGCTATAGAAGGATGGCTAAAATAAAAATCGTGCAACTATGTTTAGTTCCGTTCTATTTTATGGCTAGAAAAGGAGGTTGGAGTGCGACAAATGGTTGACACTAAGTTTTTATTTTTTTTATTGTTATGTCAAACGGTCATCAGATAATCGGTGATCAAAAAAATCTTTGAGTCCTTTATAAAGTCACTTACTACATTACCTCAAATATGACGTCACAAATCTTATGACACCTTCGAAATAACGAATGAAAAGGGACAATCGATCTCTTTCCAATACATCACTTAGGTTCATTAGTTAAAATAGTACGAACTGATGAATGAGTGTTGCTATTTTAGTCCGGTTTCTATAGCTTTAGTTATTATTCTGAGAGCTAGGCGCACCTAAATAAAACCTTACTACCAACCAAACAGCCAACCACAGAGCGGTCCAAAGTTGTTTTTTGAGCTCCTACCAACACACTGCACATAATGTATTTCTCATAGCAATAGACCGCAATCTAAAAGATGCTATATTTAATTATTTCGATCACCCATCCGTAACCCGGCCTTGACGAAAGCTGCTTAACATTCACGATCGTTGTATACATGTTGTAAACCTTTAAAACAACACTAAAATTACCCATAAAAGTTTGTAAACAGGCTCTGTCCACGTTGTAATGTAATTAAGTAAGAGACCCCAGCGACAAACATTGTGGGGGGTAAAGAGGGGAGAGAATTAATTATCTTCCAAGCGACGCGGGGGGAGGGAGACAGACGACACTGTATCTCTGTCATACATCTGGACACGTCTTATTAAAGGAGTTTTCTCACATTAACTTTGACTAAGATACACAGCCTGTAATTAAGTTATATCTAGGCTTTTTTTCGCGTTGCTTTGCCGGCAAACGAGCGTGCCTTTGCGCGCAAAGCTTTGCCACTCGAAAAACGAGGCGGATAAAACACACATTTACTAAAATAGAAGGTTCTAACATAAAATATGTACAAAATTGCATAAATGAGCGAACGGCGGGTGGATTGCGGTTCGGTTGCGAGCGGACTGTGAAAGAACTGCGGGTGGACTGTGAAAGAACTGCGGGTGGACTGTAGACGGTTTTCTAGTAGATTGCGAGCGAACTGTGGAAGGGCTGCGGGTAGACTGTGCGGACGGACTGCAGGCGGTCTGTGATGAACTACTTGGACTGTGCGGGACTGGTGACGGGTACTTTGTACTCCGGCGCGACGTACTCGACACACTCCCTTGCTGCACGCTCCTCCACGACACTCTACTAGATACGCTAGCAATAACGTTCTCACACGTATCGCCCACACGTATTAAATTAAATTAACTAAGTTTAATGTATTGGAACTACTTGGTATCTCTAAACATAGTTTTAAACAGCAAGTTGGTACAGCATATCAAGCAAATCGCTTGAGAAACGCATCTAACTATTTTTATAAGTTTAAAAAAATTTTAAGTCTTTTATTTTGTTATTTTTGTATAATATTCAAATTGTGCCGTAACCTACAAAATTTATATAACGTAGCTAACTTTTTTTTTCTATTTTCTACTCAGCTAAAAGATTAGTTTGCAAAGGTTTGTGAATTCGCTGATTACTTAATTTTACTTTATTTTATTTTTTCACTGTCTACGATCACAATAATACTAAAAATTGGTTGAAGGTATACCTATTATTAGCCTTACCATTAGTTATTACAATAAGAACTATTTTTAAGATTACGCTGTTGGTTTACTTAAAGAAATAAATAAATAAACTAAGGGTAGGCTGTTGGGTGTGCTATGGGCGGACTCTGGGCGAACTCTGGGTGAACTGTGGGCGGACTGCGAGTGGACTGTGGGTCGTTTACGGTTGAACTGTAGGTGAACTGTGTACGTGTCGAAGGGTGGAATGCGGGTGGTCTGTGGATGGACTGCTGGTGAACTGTAAGCGGATTAAAGGCGTATTGCTGCAGATTGCAGGCAGACTGCAGACTGACTGCTGGTGTACTGTGGATGGATGGTGAGTGGTCTGTAATTGGACTTCGGGCAGACTGCGGGTGGACTGAAGAGCGGGATGCAGACAGACTGCGGATGAAAAATTGTTTCAAAATTACACATATGGGATTTAAAAACATTATCAGCCTATTCTAGTCCACTGCTGGACATAGGCTTCTCCAAGTGCACGCCACCGAGCACGATCCACGGTTATAATCATTAAATTCATAGCCGATTATTAAAAAACAAAATGGTAAATAACATATTACATTGTTATCTTGACGACATAACTAAACGCAAGTAGGTCTAAATAAAGTATTGTCGTTACATAATTGTAAAGTCACTACCCCACTCGGCTAGGCCGATAGATCTATTATTAAACTGTAACTAATTATGTAAATCAAAAATGTTTACAGCAATATCACATAGCCAGGTGAAACAAGAGGAGCATAACTATATTTGGACGGACGACAAAAAACGTCCAAAAACTACAAAAGCCGACCATCCATCACTCGACACGACAAAACGAAGCGACGACGGAACACAACGACTCGTCATTAGTAGTAATTAAACAGGGGGACAACCAAAATTACACTTACAAACGTGTCACTGTGAAAATGGACCGTAATGCGAGGTGATAAAGGTGCGTAAACGAAATATAATTTTTGGTAGAACCCTCTAATGGGTTTTCAGAGAGGTGAATTCCAAAATTCTTGATACTTAAGACCCCGTGAAAATTTCGTTGGAAGTTTGCATTATATTATGTGGGCTGTAATGTTTATCAAAGTAAAGACTTTTATCAATAACGTTGACTTTTAAACTATGCACTCATATTCGTAAACTGACTTTTTTTGCATTTATATGGTAGACTGCGCCATCTATTGAATCACGAAAATTATAGATCTTTAAACCAAGTTGCCAGTTTATCGTTTGTAAATCACTGGGAGGTGAGTAAGCGAAACACAAATCCCCTACCTGCGGGTATGTAATTTTGCGTGCTTCTTGTTTGTGCTATCTAGAGAAGAGTCATAAAAGAAATAGACTTCGCCTCTGTTCGGTTCGTCATGTCATAGAGCAGGAAAAGACTTATAGTTATAAATAGTACAATTTGTAATTGTATTGATAACCATAAGTAAATTGTTGTTGTGTTGGGGGTTAAAGTTACTCGCGTCCGTAGGTTTACCCTTGAGACCCTACACGTGACCCCTGGGTGGTGCTAAATGAGTGACACTGTCTGAGTGGTAGAGCCACGCAGCGTTGCAGCACGAAATGGGCCGGCTCGCCCGGCGAAATACCACCCTCTCACAGAACATCACCGTGAAACAACGGCACACGTTGCTATTGTGTTTCGTCTGGTGAGTGAAAGTACCGGTGGCCTATCTCTCACCCCTCCCAATTCCTACTCCCTCCTCAAGATCCAACTCCTTCCTCAAGGTCGGCAACGCATCCGCGATTACTTTGGTTTTGCGGGTGTCCATGGGCGGCGGTGATTGCTTTCCATCAGGTGACCCGCCTGCTCGTTTGCCTACTTTTAACATAAAAAAATAAAAATGGTTCAATATATTTTAATTATTTCATACCTATCCGAAATCTGGCATTTAAACGGATACCATGTTTAGAAACATTAAAATTTTATTTTCATAGAACACACCGGTCTTTTGTACCCCACGCAATGAGAACAGTGTTATACAGTACCAACACCACAATGTGGTGCACGCTTAACAACAGGCCGACGACAGTTCGTTCGTCGCCTCTGATTGGCTGCGCATTCCCGCTAAGAAGTGACATTGACATGCCAATGACAGCTGTCAACGTCAACCATGATTTGTCGACGGGTAAAGACAAACCGCCCGTACCGCTAACGATTTGTTTGACGACATTAGTTGAATGATTTTGTTTGACACTCATTTCGGTCGAGTGTTTAAGTTAAACTTCTTTAAGCTATCATGCAACCAATCATTGCACACTGATTGACAAGATGAATGGTTTGTTGAAAAGAAAAAATCATGTGTTTGCTGTTCGCTGAATTATCTTAAGAGTTCTTTAGCCTCTATATCCTGGAATTTCACTGGTATTAGAATTCAACAAACTAGAACACAGCTATGCAAAACAATTATTGATTCGCGGCAAAGAACTGGGTAATTGTCACTTAATCAAATTCTAGGCAGGCCTTAAAAAAAAGTTATCAAATGAATATTGATAACTTTTTGATTACAAACTCAAGCAATGACAAAAGGGAATATTCCAAGATACTTTTACCCTTTACATTCCTTTTGAGCGAAAGTGTAAAATTAATTGATAAAGGTGCCTTAAACCGGCAGATTGTAATTTTGTAAACATCTGTTCGAAATACCTCAGGGTTGTCAAATATATAAAAAATATACATATTTTTATGCTCAACTACATTACCTTTTGGAACGTAATTATATGAGATAATGCTTAAAATATCAAAGCTCAGCTATACATAGCCAGTGAAGACAAAGAAGAAACAAAGACAACAGCCATCGACCTTTACTTTGATTCGATTCTGTCAGAACATGGCATGACGTGCTTAGAATAAATTTCATTATGTTTCTTTGTAATAATATACCAAGAATCCTGAGGATGCCCCGTGGAAGGGCGAAACTCGTGTCAGGTATTAGTTTATTTTGTATGTTTACTTGCATCCTCCTTCTGCATATGAATAATTTTGGGGGTGGGAAGGCCCTTGCATGCTCGGTAACAGTGATACCGTACATTAAGACAGTTATAGGGGTTGACTCGGCAACTACCTGATAATCAGTGCAAACAGTCTCCTTCCAGTCACAATAGGTTGTGAGCCAAACCGTATAGTGAATTTGGGCTAGTAAATTTCGAATTATCTATATATTATACTGAACTTTCGTACACTTATAGTTTATATGTAGAGAAGGAGTGCAGAATGTTAATATATTTTTTTAATTATGCATATAAAATACATTAAATCAATAAAACAAACATTACACACACTGCCATGTATTTGACACACACGCATAATATACTCTATTCAAAAATGGAAGAGGAGCGGCCGAAATCTGTCAATGCCAATGCAAACTCACATTCTATCTTTTTTAATTTTTAATTGTTTAGGATGGGTTCCCTCTATCTGGCAGAAATTTGTTGTTTCGAATTTTATTTGGCATAACACACTTGGCATAATTTTCTTTAAACGAATATGTTCAAGTATAATATAAGCTAATTATTATTTGGTCGAATGATTATATGTCCGAATTCCCAATGGCATACTTTTAAGATGGCAGATTTTCACTAGGCATAATTGCATTTAGCAAAATTTCATTATGCATAATTTCGTTTAGCATAACACTTATTTAGTGCGACGATTACTCAGTATAATTTAACTTGGCATACTACGATGATGGCAGATTTTCGTTTGGAATAATTTTATTTTTAATGAATTTTATGGTATCCCTTATGTTAATCTATCAAATGTTTTATTTTGAAAAATATTATATTCCAAGAAAACATTTGCTTATATTGTCATTTCACATACTTAGGTACCTGCCCTACTCCTGTACGTCACGTGATAGGTTAGAAATTTAAGACAATCGCGAAGCTCAGCGTAGCGATTGTCTTGAATTTCGAGGTTATTTTTTTTAAAATCTAGTTCCATACAAAATATTTTTTTGATAGGTGTAGTTGGGGGTCAAACAATAATTATGCCAAAAGAAGATTCTGAATATTGACTTTCTGCGATATGATGGTTCTGCCTCTTAATATCATGGATATCAAATTTGTGCATAAACATGATTCTGAATGTAAACTTTCTGAGAGATGATAGTTCTGGCCTCTTAATTATTATGGATATAATAAATATATGCCTAAAGATGATTCTGACTTATAAAATTATGGGTTTTGAATGTATGATTAATGAATGTGTGCCAAATGATTTTCTGCGAAATGAAGTTTATGCTTTCCGCTGTTATGCATAATAAAATTATGACATAAAAAGTACTGCGATAAAAGGTAGACCCGTTTAGGATACAACCCGTGCATCCTTAATAAAATTACGGTCGAATTTCGACCACTGGGCGACCACTAGTTATTTTTATTGCATTTTTATTTTAATATAACTTTTTGCCAACCCTTAGCCCTAAAGGTGATCACCGCCTCGCACTATTATATTAGTTCTAAGCGATCGGGGCACGCACCAATCCGGCGGAAGTGACGTGGCGACCACACTGCGAGTGAGAGCGGGACACAATTAGTTTCCAATGGAACTATTTGTCTTTTTATAGTTTTCAAAATCTATTAAGTATATTTTAAAATGCTTTTCATTATCTCAGCCAAAAGACGTCCACTGCTGGACAAAAGGCCTCCCCCAAGGTAGGGGGTATTTGCCATAATCGCCACGCTTGGCAGGCGGGTTGGCGATCGCAGTAGGTTGAAAGAACCCTCAGAGAGATGCTGCTGCCCATCCTCTGGAATGGTCCCTTAGTCGCCTTTTACGACACCCACGGGTTGAGATGGGGTGGTGCAATTCTTTATCCCCGGCACCACACAGGGACCTGTAAAATGCTTTTATGGTCTATATATAAAATATAGAAAATTAAAAAGTTTAACACGGCTTCAAGGTGCTTAATACAAAAACTCGTATGAGTTCGATTTTAACAGACAAGAGACATGAAAGAGCGGTTGTACAAACTAGATCCATTTAGATAGCCTAAAACGACTGCTATTTTTAAACTTCCACAACCCCGCTACACACGACTTTAAAGTTTATACTGATACCTTCCACTAACCGTAAGGTCATAACGCCAGATCAGGACGCGCCGAAGCGCACATCCGGAACTCTTAAGACTAGTGTCTCGAGCGAGTTGCCCCGTGGACACGTATAGTCCACTACCTAATATCCAGACAGGTTACCGGAACTGTAAGCTCGCTCACTTCTCGTTGCACTAAGAGTACAACTCGCAGTTTCCACTGCTCGGGTCGTCAACTCTAAAATCGACTACCAAATGTTTTAAACGTCTACAATCGTGATTGTACAGATAGTATTGTAGTGTAGATAATCTAATATCAACAGAATCGAGAACCAATTGGAGGCTCTTATTATCGGTGGCTCACTTTCCCAAGGCCTCCTAGCCCTTGTGTAGACTTACGAAACGATGGCATAGTGACATTCATAAGAGCTTATTTATTACCTAAACTGAATAAATGACTTAAAATTTTGAATTTTTGACTTTAGTCCGCTGACTTAGTCAGATTTTAAATTTTTTTTTTTAATACCCAGTTCGAGGATAAACTTTTGTTTCTACTTCCAAGATGGCCACCGCAGTCGCAGGCGGCACTAATCAAGAAGCCGACAATTCTGACGAATATTAATTCGTCAAAGTTTTCGAGTTGTGATTGCGTGTCTGATGATTGCACGGACATACCGATAACGCTTCACTATAGATAAACCGCTTGCAAACTGTTACAACCCTTAATTTGAAGCTATTAAGATTCGCTTTCGTTTGACTGAATCTTGTATAGCATCAAGCGGCACTTTGCTGGCTTAAAAGTGACTGACTTAAAAAGAGATAGAGTTGAAATCACTTTGATGCCGCAAAGTCGGTCGGTGTGTCAGTCTTTCCATTGTTCCGAGCAATTGGTTACCCTATTGTTTTGTTATAAAATTGGATTTATTAATACATTTTACGGTTCCGGTGTGAAGTGAATAAATGAATTCACGCGTTATGCTTTCTTTATAAGATCTTTATTGTAGAGTTGTACAATATAATTGGAATGCGTATCGGTGTTCTATTTTAGATGTGGTTGTTTGAAATTAAACGAATGTGTAGTAAAAATTACAGCAATTTATTAACTCATATTCGTAAAAAGAGTGTGACCTACAGAGTAAATATAATATCAAATTAGCCTTTTAGCCTAGTTTCTTCATTGTATTTGTATGTAAGCCTCTTTAGTCTGGATGAATATTTGAATCATCGAACATGTAAAATAAAAAGGTATGCAACGGTTTGGCACAGTCGTGGACTCCAGGAGCTAGACAGCCCGGCTAAGAGCCGAGGTGCTCTGAGATCGATTTAATCTGATGTAGTGTTTTTATTATAATAACACACAAAGTTAAGTGCAACTGTTATTCTCATTTTATATCCACATTACAGTACGAGGTATTAAATTGTTACACGAAGGCGACAATGTTTTCTTCAAAAACAGTCAATTGATTGATAGAAGGAAAGATAGATGCTTTAGTCTAGCCGACTAGGAAACAAGGGTTCCAAGATTCTCGCACATCATGTGATCGGCTAGCAACCCATCACCATATTCCACCTCGGAGTCCTACTTTGTTATTTTAAATGTGATGTCAGGTCACTAACGGCGAGTAGGATGTGAGAGCGTGTATGTATGTATGTATGTATGTATGTATGTATGTATGTATGTATGTATGTATGTATGTATGTATGTATGTATGTATGTATGTATGTATGTATGTATGTATGTATGTATGTATGTATGTATGTATGTATGTGTGTGTATGTCTGTATGTATGTAGGAAGTAAACATTTTAGTAGTTGCAAAGTATACAAAAGGCTGATTTTTCAATCGTCAGTTAAAGTTTATATATTGATTGATGATTGAATAATTTGACATAATAACAGATTCTTTTTAGAAAATATATCACAATGACAATCTTATTATTTAGATAAGACTTATCTGATGATTGAAAAATAGGCCTATATGTAATTATACTTCTATTTCATATGTGTACAAATATAATTACTGACCTGCAGTTATTCGTAAGTTAATAGGAACAGTCTCAAAGAGCCCAGCTAGCACACACTAATAATGTACTCATCCAACGTATTGTTTTTAATTAATTATTAGATTATACGGAAACTACAAAAAGCAAAGTCTAAAATTAGCTTGCTAACACAACAGGTCCATATTGAGCACTATTTTTTGGAATCGAAATTATGTCCTTGTGATATTGATCTTCTTTTAATATTTTTTAAAACTATAATCGTTATTGAAGGCCAGAGAAGATTTGGCCAAGGGAAACTCAACAGCTAAAGAACCTGGTTTAAAAACACAAGTAAACAGTTCGAATGGAAAAAGAGGAGGATCAATAGGTACTTTGACTAGCAATTTGAGTACTACAAACCTTTTGTGAGCAGCAACACCACGGGCTCATATTACCATATACTAGCCGATTTCCGATGGGTCATGTCACAAGGAGACGAAAAAGAACATGAATGTTTTGCCCCGGCAGATGAGCATCCCATAGGTGGGATCACCTGATGGAAAGTGACCTACCAAAAACTGTCAAATTTCCTCAATAGACTTTGAACCTTATTACTAAGTAATATGGTTGAAAATGTATTAAAGAAATTTGACAGATTTGGATAGGTTAAAGTGCAGATGACTCGATGCCCTGGTATTTCTCTGTTTCTAATATCCTTCAAACTAGAACACAGTTACTTATACAAAACAATACTGCTTAGCGGCAGAAATAGGTTAGGTTCGACATCCAGTCGGATTCTTGGCCGAACAAGACTACAGAGTTCTGTTCATTACAGTTTCCTGAAGCTTTTGTAGAAACAACAAAAAGCCAAGTCAATGCGCAATGGATTTGAAAGCTTGCCACAAGCGAAAATCTAAGATAGGAAATGTCACCGCATTCGTGCGTTTTCTCATTGCATAATTTTTTTTATGTATGGATAGGGAGAATGGGCCATAAACCACCACGCGGGCCCAGTGCGGATGTTAACGACTGCTAATGCAGCCGGGACCAAGCAACGGCTTGACGTGCCTTCCGTAGCACAGAAGAGTTCGAGATGAAACTTTTTTGGTCACCCATCCGATGACCGGCCTTTGCGAAAGTTGCTTAACCTCAGCACTCGCAGACCGGGCGCGTTAACCACTACGCCATCGAGCTCCTCAGGATGATGACGAGGATGGCTAGTGCAGCATAATCCTGCTTAACTATCCATCTTCGATCTGAGGGCTTAGTGTGAGTTATTTTTGACATTCGATCACGGTAACGAAAATGAGTATTTGTATGGCAAAAATGCCATAGTAATTTTTTTTTTCGTCAACATAATCGAATGAATACGGATAGTAAACAAAACTCACACTAGGCTAGGCACCCAGATCCGATTCAATTTCTATTATCCTCAGCATGCGTTTTTATCCCGTACGACTGCTCATTCGAGTTCTTAATACGGTTTCCCCTTAGTCCGCTCCTGTGCTTCATAAAAATAGAGCTCGCAAACGGAATTGCATTCGAAACATTGTTATACGCCAATTACTGTGGGAGCACGCCGCAGCTGCCACAGAATATAATTATATTTCATTTATCCCAGATAACGTGATTATAAAGGCCCTGGGCTTTTAGTGACTTTATTTTAAAAATGGTGTTTCAGACAAAGTTAGAGTATTTTCCTTCATACACTATAGGCTGAGGAGCTCGATGGCAACTTCCGCAAAGGCTGGTCATCGGGTGGGTGATCAAAAATTATCAACAAGAACTCCTCCGAGCTTCAGAAGGCACGTAAAGTGGTTGGTCCCGGCTGCAATAGCAGTGCACTGGGCCCGCGTGGTTGTTTATGGTCCGTTCTGTTTATCCATCCATCCAAGGCTCGTGCCCCAGCTGTGGGGACATAAAATGACCTGATGATGATGATGACTATAGACTTATTATGATAAATATATCTATGTTACGTTATAGTAGCAAATTTTGCCGCAGTGTCTCAAGACGATAGTCTTTGTTTGACCAGTGTGTGTTGCCAGTGATGACATACGGGACTGAGACGTGGTCGCTCACTATGGGCCTCATAAAAATGCTCAAGGTCACTCAAAGAGCAATGGAGAGGGCTATGCTCGGGGTTTCTTTGCGTGATCGAATCAGAAATGAGGAGATCCGCAGAAGAACCGACATAGCCCGAAGAGTTGCTAAGCTCAAGTGGCAGTGGTCAGGGCACATTGCTCGCAGGACTGATGGCCGCTGGGGCGTGATGGTCCTGGAGTGGCGACCGCGTGCCGGAAAGCGCAGTGTGGGCAGGCCTCCAACAAGGAGAACCGACGATCTGGTGAAGGTCGCGGGAAGCCGCTGGATGCGAGCAGCACAAAACCGGTCGTTGTGGAGAACCTTGGGGGAACCTTTGTCTAGCAGTGGACGTATTTTGGCTGAGATGATGATGAAACGCAAATTATGAAAGTAGTTTGTTAACAATCGGCTACTAGATTATTAAAGAAGCCTTGTAGCTTTGACTTACTTTACGTTTGATATTTTATTGACGGATCGACGACAGACCTTTTCTTTTCTCTCCTTTTCCGCCCTTCTTCTGAAAGCGGTGACAGCTGGGTCATAAAATAGAGGACCCAAAAGATAATACTTAAAACTTTGTACGAAGGTTTCCTTCTGCAGTCCCCTTGCTTTGTGGCTGAGTACTCTTTCAAAGTAGAAAGCAAATTACAAGAGAAAAAAAAATTACAACTTTTTCGAGTAACCCTTATTACCTACCTGTCTGTTGAAATGAAACAATTTTACGAATTTTACACGTTATTAATTTTACATGATCATTATTTCGAACCCTTTTTACAGGGTCCGTGGTCACAGAGAGAGAGAAACTGACGTGTTAGACGTTAGACGTAACTAAATTAATTTATAAACAGAATACCTCAGAACAATAACTAAAGCTACAGAATACCGTCAATATTTTTTTCGGGTTCGTCCGTTTCACGCAAAATGAGATTACAGTATTTTTTCTGCCAGACGCCAATGTGGATTATACATCAATTTTGTCCCACCGGACTCGTAGCCCTACCAAGTTAAGGTTCGTGGTCCCACTACAAGTCCCACTGAGGGTGGCATTTAAGATTTCATTGCAACAACTGCTGAGTGGAGTCCCTTTAGAGTTAAGGGCCCATTTTTCAATTGTATATATTTGTGTTTTGTTCTACATAGGTTTGTACAGATTGTTTTATCTTTCATTTCATTTAATCTCATTAAAAATAACCTATAAACAGTCATCTATTCCCAGCAGAGGGGTACCACAGGAATACCTGTGCCCACGGACTCTGCAAAGGCTTCCAGATTTATCCAAACGTCAGGATAATATGATATTCTAGACGCGAGTGAAATTTGTAAAAAGTGCTTCGTTTAGATAGATACTTAGTAGTTAAAGTTTACGCGAAGTTAAAGATAAAGTAAAATAATTTTATTAAACAACTACTTATGTAACAAGTGACGCCTCGGTGGAGTTTGTGTTTGGGTTTGTGATCGATACCAACCCGCATTCGGCAAGCTTGGTGATTAAGCCATTACCCATCAATTGTAGCGATGACTTGATTTCAATGATGGAGGCCTTTGCCCAGCAGTGGGACAGTTATAGGCTGTTTACTTCTACTACTTACTACTCTATGTAATATTTTGGATGCAAATAAATTGAAATTGAAATACCTAGGGCAATGACACCTATGTTCGACACTCGAAGCCGATTCGACAGATTTTGCAAAGCCAAAAAATAACATAGGTTTTCAATGAAATATTACGGAATGACAGCAAGGAAGTTGGTGGGCCGTATTCAATTGTTGATAAAGACTAAACTCAGTTGGTTGCCTCTATTTTAAAGGATTAAAGGACACAAATTTCGATAACTGATTCCTGTCGAGCTTATGAAGTGTTCGCGTAATCTTTAGAAAACAAACTATCTATCTATCAATATTATAAAAAACATAGTTCTCCACAATCCTTCAGACCTCTCTGACGGCAGCAGTGCAGAATATCTTTTACATAGGGCGGAGTGAAAGGGACAGGCTTAGACATCTGTCTTTAAAAAGAAAGGGACGGGAGAAGGAAAACTACCGATGCACTTACGTAGTTCACACAAAGGGCGGGCTGTTTGTGAAGGTCGGTGTCGTGTGATACCGCTGCTATTTTAACTAAACTTCACTGGAAATTCGTATTTCTAAATTATTGTGTTGTCTGTCTGTTTTGCTTTCTAATTCGCTTTTTTTTTTTTTTTTTTTATTGTGACACGCCGTAATGGCTTCACCCTGCCTGATGAAAAGCAGCCAGTGAAGCCCAAGAAGTGAAAGCGTTCATCACAGCGCTACCACGCTATGCCGAACGCTCACACTATGGCGGCCTGCATAACTGCTTTTTCACGCCCCGCTTAAATAACCCGGGAGAGAAGGAGGAGGGAAACACGTGTGCGGGAAGCGCATTCCACATACGGGCAGTTCGGCAAAGGAACGATTGTCCAAACTTTTTGGTACGTGTCTTGATGGTCAGCACGGTATGAGGGTGGCTTCTCAGACCTGCACGCGTCGATCTGGAAAGGAATGGAGAGGGAGGAATGAGGTTAAAGAGCTCCTCAGAGCATTCACCGTGATAAAGGCGGTAGAAAGCACTAAGGGAAGCAATGTCCCTACGTAGCTGTAACGGCTCCAGACTGGTTGTAACGTCATCGTTACCGATAATACGGACAGCACGTCTCTGCAACCTGTCAAGAGCTTCGAGCAAGTACTTGGCGGATTCGTCCCAAAGATGAGAGCAATACTCCACGCAGGAGCGCACCTGAGTCTTATACAAAAGACAACGTTGCTCAGGCGTGAAGAACCGCTTCACTTTGTTCAGGATTCCGAGTTTACGTGAGGCTGTGGTTATGATGCTCTCAATATAGCTCTTCGGGTTGAGGTCACTGTGTATGTCCACACCTAAGAGACTGAGACCAGTCTGGATGGGTAATAGGTTGCTCTGGAAGGAGGGTTGGGGGAGAAATGCGGACTTTTTGGCAGTGACAGCGCAGACCTGTGTCTTTTTGGCATTGAACTGGACGAGGTTATCAGAGCCCCATTTATAAATGCGGTCTAATTCCTCGTCCAGCTCAATGACAATTTTACGTCTTGACTCCACTATATCGGCTTGCTTTGCCGCAGGGTGACCCAAATAACGCCGATGAACTGTACTGTCGTCTGCATAGCAATGAATGTTACCCAAGGATAACATGTCATTGATATGCAGAAGGAACAGCGTGGGCGATATTATAGAACCCTGCGGCACTCCGGCGTTCACCTGCAGAAACTGTGAGGCACTGCTTTCGCAGAGTACGCGAATGCTGCGCTCATGCAGGAACCCGGCGACCCAATCGCATAGGCGAGGTGGCAAGCCGTATGCCGAAAGCTTGCAGAGAAGCGAACGATGCCAAACTCGATCGAAAGCCTTGGAGATGTCCAGGCTAACAGCCAGTGCTTCTCCGTGCTTGTCCATTGCTTCACCCCACAGGTGTGTTATGAACGCTAGGAGATCGCCCGTTGATCGTTTCGGTCTGAACCCGTATTGTCGATCATGAATCAGGGAATGATCTTCTAGGTAGCGAATGAGTTGCCTGTTTATGATTCGCTCAAAAACTTTACAAAGGACAGAGGTGACAGCAATAGGTCGATAGTTGGCTGGGTCGGACCTATCCCCTTTTTTGGGGACCGGCTGGATGTTCGCTTTTCTCCAAGCTTCCGGCACAATCCCAGTAGAGTACGAGAGGTAGTATAGGCGTGTCAATACTGGAGACAACTCGGGAGCACATTTTTTTAGAACGACTGCCGGTATACCGTCAGGACCGCTAGCCTTCCGCACATCAAGTGACTGCAGCACAGCACGGACGTCACGTTGCCTGATTTGGACGTCAGGCATTGAGGAGCCACAGTGAGGGATGGTAGGTGGTTCCGCGCCGCAGTCATCGACGCGCGAATTCGCCGCAAAGAGCTTCGCTAAGAGGTTAGCCTTGTCTAGCGGCTGATGGGCCAACGAGCCATCAGGGTACCGCAGTGGGGGCAGAGAAGGCGCGCAAAAGTTGGCTTGCACCGCTTTGGCCAGTCGCCAATAACTTCGGCTACCCGTTGGGTGCGACAACAACTCTTGGCCAACGCGAGCAACGCGCTGGGCATTCGCTCTTGAGAGAGCACTCCTGCAGACTTTGGTGGCCTTGTTGAAGACTACCTTGAGTGAAGGGGTGTTACGATCGTTGAGCGTGCGAGCCTTGGTCCAAGCGCGATACGCCGACTGTTTAAGTTCAACAGCTTTGGCGCATTCGCGATTGAACCAAGGGCGCGCCTTACTTCCGCTGACGACATCAGTGTAAGGAATGTAATATTCCATCCCCAACATGATCTCGTCAGCAACAGCAGAGGCACTCTCCGACGGGTCCCTTCCCACAAAGCAGCGCTGGCCCCACGGGATGGACGCAAAATAGTCGCGCATACCATCCCAATCTGCCGACGAGTAGTGCCACAAACGCCGTTTAGACTCCACTGAGGGAGAGCTTTTACGGCGCAGTACGGTGGCACCAACCAGACAATGGTCAGAAGTGCCCAACGGAGCACTTATCGACACTCTGTACCCGGCTGGTCGACTCGTCAGCAGTAAGTCTAGCAAGGAGGGCGCTTGACCTGATATATCCGGAATCCTGGTGGGCTGGAGAACCAGTTGAATTAGATCATGCGTGAGTGCGAATGCGTGGGCAGTTCGGCCTGCGTGGTCTGTTTTGGAAGAACCCAACCAGGTCTCATGGTGGGCATTAAAATCTCCCAAAAGCACCACATCGGCAGACGGAAACCGCTCCTGTACGTCGTCAACTGCTTGGCTCAGGTAGTCGAATAGCCGAGTTGTCTCGAGGTCTCCGGAGTGGGAACGGTACAGGCAAGCGTAGACATGGCTCTCGGAACCAAGATCTACGTGTACCCATAGGATAGAGAAGGAGGGGTCTTCCAAGCAGCGCAAACGTCGACAACAAACGTCCGTCCTGACGAAAAGGCATACTCCGGCTTTCGCGAGGAAGCATTCCTCAAGCACGTAGCCGGGGTAGTGCAGATATGCAATGTCGGCAGGACGGCGGATCTGTGTCTCCGTCAGAAAGAGCAATGCAGGCCGGGCCGTCTCTAGGTGTTGGTGGACGGCGTTGAGGTTTGAATGGAGTCCACGGATGTTAGTGAACTCCACCTCAAAAAGCGACTTGGTGGTGGGGAAGTGGGATGCCGCTGTCTGACCTGCATTGTTATTAGACACTGACATGGTGGTTGGATGGGGGCGTGAGTAAAAGGAGATGCTGTGGCGGCAAGGAGGAAAAGACAAGGTGTGGGAAACTTTCATGAACTAGTGCATGTAGTTGTTCGGTAAGACGTTGATCGACGAGATCGAGATCGAGATCGAGAAGAAAGGACAATTCCGCGAACAAAAAAATTAGTCAATTTAAAAAAAAATTGGGCGATTAAGACACAAAATAATTAATCATTGTTATTACTGAAGCCTAGGTAACATAGTCCTAATTAAAGCTGTATAATAATATTAACAACCGGTATTGACTTTTAAAAATAATGCACTTATTAATAAGTGAGAAAAAAACGTCACTTTCATAGGACCAATACGAATATACATGTACATCGTCCTTCTCCCAAAAAACGGGTAGGCAGATCATCAAAATAAGGCGACGCATTGGAATTTTACGTGGCGGGATCTTGATTTTTCCCAACAATTACAAAACATATGAAAGTGATATTTGATGACATGATTTTTCATTTAATTGACTTCATTTTGCTAGTTGCAGAAACACGATTTGTCAACTTTTATAACAGAGAAAAAAATATCAAAGTAACCTCTTTTAAAACATAGATTTGCATTTTGCAGGCTAACCAGACCGATTTAAGCATCTAAATTTTCTTAATAGATTAGTCTTAACACACATTTAAAAATTGTAGTTCATTTTTTTAAATAATTTGTAGTTTAATTTGAAGGAAAAAAACAAACAAACACTTGTATCAAAACGTATGAGATTTATTGTTCAGCGGTGCGTCGCCTTAAGTGAACTCGCCGTTAATGACCTCGACGACTCACATTTGGCATAATCAAGGTAGAGCTCCGAGGTGGAAAAGATACCATCAGCGATGGGTTGCAGCCGACCGCCTGGTGTGCGACCATCTTGGAACCCTTGTCCCATAGTCGGCTCTTACGACATGCACGTGTTAAACAGCTGATGTATTACTTTCTCGTTCCAGACCAGCGTGGGGTTCTTTAATTATCGGGTGTGTACAATATAACAACATGACAAAAATATGATCAAAACATATACAATCAGGCGGGCAAACAAGCCCTACCACCAACCAAACCGAGTACACCAACATGTACACACGGCGGCAGATCAACCTACCCAAACCTGTCAAATTTCTTCAATGAATTTTGATCCTTATAACCAAAAGATAAAGTTCAAAATCGACTGTAGAAATTTGACAGGTTTGGGTAGGTTGATCTGCCGCCGTGTGTACCCCCGCTGGGAATCGGACCCGGGACCTCTAGGTCTAAACCGGTGGTCTAAGCCTCAGACCACTCAGACCACAGAGGCGGAATCCGGGCGAAGTGCGCTTTTTTTGCTTTTAACGTGATAAAGCCACGTGCTTACCCGTAAGATATAAAAAAGTAAAAAAAATGTGTAAATGGTAATAATAATTATAAAATATAGTGAATAAAATTAAATGCCTACCCGAACCTGCTGCACTGGAGCTGAATTATTTAATTCAGCATAGTAGCACCTAAAAATTTAAAAATAAAAAATAATATGGTAGTAATATTTTTTTACTCTGCTGTTTGTCTCTCTCCACGCAGTTATACACACATTTTGTCAACAAAGATAATACAATAGCCACATAAATCTTGTTATCATACCCTTCCCTTGTCGCAAGTGCCTTTGAGAGCTGCCGTTCGTTATATTTATTGCGCTGGCAACACCTTAACTAGTTTACATTAGTATTGTGGCAACACTGAAGTGCTCTAAATTCCTCCCGTCGTTTTGTATCTGCTAACACTAAGGAGTATTGATAATGCTAATAAATAAAATAATACGAACTCTACAGGAATTAATCTAACGCAAAGTTCACATTCAAAAAAGCTTTTATTTGCTGTAAATAAAATGATGAATAAATTTAATAACTGATGCTACGTTTTTTCACGCTGCACCACTCTTGTCTTCGCGTCTGGATTCCATTTCCACTTAACATCATGTGAAGTGGAGTCATTTGCCATGGTAACTATTAAAAAAATGAAATAAATAAGTACTTACGATTATTTATGTGGGTGTTATTACTAATAGAGAAATTCTTTTCGCTATCAGCTTCGGGGCCTAGTGGAAAAGAGCTCGGCTCTATATCCAGAGGTCTTGAGTTCAATTCTCAGGTCGGGTAAACTGGGTTTCAGATTGATCCACGCTTATTCCGAGTTTGTGATCACAAAGCCGCACTTAAAACAAATCCTACCAATTCTACCAATCATAATATATCGGTTCAATTCATGCCATTGCGAAAATACAGATCGTGATCTGTACAAGTTTATTTTATTTATATTTATTTTTTATTCTATTTATTTTTCCCTTCTTTTATTTTTTATTTTTTTTATTTCTTATTGTCCATGTCGCTATAAAAGTCAACTTAACGTAAGAGAACTACCCCAGCTAAGTATCGAACCTCAAAGTGTAGGACTGATATCACCATTTTTACTAAAAGACCACAGAATACAAACCAGTGCAGCGCTAGGAACGTAAAATAATGACTTACTTAAATAAATAAATCAAATACTGATTTTATCTTGTAGCATTCCCATTGTCGTAGTACAGTCACGCGGATATAATCGAGTTTATTCTACAGATAGACAGACAGATAAATTCTATGGGTTATTCTAACATTACACCAAGAAAATGTCTCAAATAGTAGAGTTATACAGGTTGACTCTCAGAATAATAACTAAAGCTATAGAAACCCAACTTAAATAGCAACACTCATTCATCAGTTCGTACTATTTTAACTAATGAACCTAGTTGATGTATTGGAAAGAGATCGATTGTCCCTTTTCTTTCGTTATTTCGAAGGTGTCACCAGATTTGTGACGTCAAATTTGAGGTAATGTAGTGAATGACTTTATAAAGGACTCGTCGCACTCCAACCTCCTTTTCTAGCCATAAGATAGAACGGAACTAAACATAGTTGCACGATTTTTATTTTAGCCATCCTTCTATAGCTTTAGTTATTGTTCTGAGGGTTGACTTGAAGAAAATCGCTTTAAAGCGATAAGACTGCCGAATTGTGACTTTGTAAATAATTTGTTTTTTTTTGTTCATGTTAATGTATTACTAGCGGCCGCTCGCGGTTTCACCCGCGTGGTTCCCGTTCCCGTGGGAATATCGGGATAAAAAGTATCCTATGTTTTAATCCAGGTTATAAACTATCTGTATGCCGAATTTCATCCAAATCCATTCATCCGTTGCAGCGTGAAGAAGCAACAAATATACACACATACATACACACTTTTCGCATTTATAATATAAGTGTGATAGTGTTGCAATAAAAGTATTATCTATCATCTAATTATAGAAATAGAAAATAAAAATCATTAATTTTATAAATAATGTTTCTTCATTATTTCACTTCATGACAATACAAAATATTAGGAAGGTTTTATCTTAAAAGTACTCCTGTGAAGTACGATGCAACATTAAATAAATAATAGGTATTTAACAAAATAATAATTTGTAACGCCACTGCCACGGTGGCCGAGTGGCAAAGCACTCGCTCCGACACCCGAAGGTCCCGGGTTCAAAGCTCATGTCGGGCAAAATGTGTTTTGGATTTTTCGATGCATAGTCCGGTTTTGTGATTGATATCCAACCCGCATTTGGCAAGCGTGCTGATTAAGCCATTACCCATCAATTGTAGCGATGACTTGATTTTAATGATGGAGGCTTTTGTCCAGCAAAGGGGCAGTTATTTATTAATTTATTTATTAGGTACACAGAACAGATAGAAATTAAAAATAACAAAAAAGCATGCTAAATTGTATAACAGCTAAATTCCTATCTAAAACATGTGTACACAACACGATTAATAATAAGCGTCCACGTTAAAGTTTACCTAATCTAAAACTATATCCAATTAAAAACTAATTATATACATAGAATGGTGAAAAATAAAAATTATAACAAATTGAAAACTTATTCTAGGTTAATATTGACAACTTTATGAAGTTTTCTTAACAAGTGAGAGATGCAGCCGAGAATTCCCCGGACATTTTTTTTAAATTCATGTAGTTTCATGGAAAATACATAAATTTAAAATGTATAGGCTGTTTACTAATAATTTGTTATAACAATTCCTTGGAGTAGTCTGAGAATTAATGTATAGCTTTCTTATCTTTTCTGAACAAAATAGTGGTGTACGTTGGGAATAACCCAAATATTAAAATTTATTGGTTAATGGTCTTAATGCCGAACACTAATTCAATTAAACGAACGGACAGACAAAAAGGCTACTTGTGGTGCTACTGCTTTTCATTGTTGGAATTAAGAATTATTACCGTTGTATTGGTTGTTCAAATTTATTTAAAATTAACTATATAAATTCCGGTCAGCTATGCGGATATACCTATATTTTATTGATTTCGCTGTGGAAGTAATATGTAGATACGTACCGCACGAAGCCATCAAATTAGGAAAAAAACACATAACCAGCACAATTTTAGGTTTATCCCTATGAATGGAAGCAACTACAAAAAACTACCTACATTATATAATTCAAATTCAATTCAATCTTCTATATAAATATATATATATATAATCAACCTTTCACGGTAAATGTTTTACGAGAATTGTCGAGAATTTTTTTACGAGAAATGTCGGCGGCGAGGCTCGTTTGTATAGTAGGACGGTAGAGCAAATTGGGATTCATCGATAACACAGTTCTTCTTGGATCTTCAAAATAAAGACGCAGTCGTATTCCTTACAGTCACTCTAATGTTATTTTAATATCACAATTACAAAATTTAGTAACAGTTGCCCGATGAAAATGGATTTTAGAAATATATATATATAATTCTCGTGTCACAATGTGAGTTGCCATACTCCTCCAAAACGGCTCAATCGATTTTTATGAAATTTTATATATTCGGTAGGTCTGTGAGAAATCGGTCGTGATCTATTTTTCATATTCCAAAGTCCACCTCAAACAATTTTTTTATTGTATTATAAGGCAAAACAACGTTTGCCGGGTCAGCTACTTTTTTTATAATATCTACAACCTTCTAGGGAGAATAATACTTAACTCACATAAAGAATAATACGTAATATTACTTTTTTATTATTCTCTAAGTAACATTACGATACCTTTTTTAACATAATAAATGATCCATGTAAAGTTGATCAAAATAAATACTTTTATTTATTATGTTACCAATAACACGCATAAGGCCAACGTGGGTGGTCTACTTATTTTTTTTTCTTGCGGCAAAACACTTGGCCTTTACCGCACTTGATCTGTGATGATAATGCCGAAGGAAGCATTTCATCCGGAATCCTTAGCAACTGAGGCACTGGCTATCTTATCTTTAACTGTCGGAACACAACATTGATACCAACATTGATGTTACGCTGGGAATCGAATCTGGGTCCTCTGGGTCGAGACCATTTATCTTAACCACTAGACCAGAGAGGCGGTTAAAATGTGTATGTTACGTTTAAAGCCTGATGAATGATATGGTTACCCGAAACCGGTATTACTAACGAAATAGGTCCCTAAATAAATGTGTAATTCTAGGATCTTTCGCAAACTGACGAAACTTGCTTGATGTACGAGTAGGGTGACAAACCATTTGTTTTATGATATTTTTTGTAGGATTTTTCTTTTTCCTGTCTACTCAGCTGTGTATCTCAGACACTAACTCGATACAGGTAACTGAGCCAGGGTGTTGATGGACGGCCGGAGCTTGTTGGCTCTGCTAAGATACTACAAAAACTCAAAAATCAATTTTAGAAAGTTATTTACAGGTTTATTTGGCATATCTTCTTTTTCTTATTCTTAAAACTACTGATCTTTAAAATGAAAAAGTTATTTTTAAAGTTAGAAGTCTTAGCTAAGGTGGTTTCTAAGCATCTTTTTTACCATTATATTAATAAAAACCATTATATTAAACTGTGCAAAATCAGACTGTATTGAGACCACCCTAGCACCAATTTATTTATGCTGTAACATTTTTATTATTGCTGTGTTCGTAGACTACTAGATCCAGAGAAATTACTTACTTACTTATTTACTTAGTTCCCCAAGCGTCCATTGGTTACTATGGCCGATTTCTTTTTCTTAGTTTATTATGATGAAGATGAAGATGATTGTTCCAACCTATTTTTGTAATGGCAACCACTTCGACTCCTAGTCAATACGACGCCTAGCGCCCGAAGATGGCTAGAATACCTGACCCCCTTAGGAAACTAGCGTATTAATCTAGTAAACTAGTTAATAAGTTATTACGTAACGTGCACCCTTTAATATGGCCACCCCAACTAGCAAACATCGCTTAGAATATTCCTGGCCATCAATCAAAAGCAGTCCACGGGAAATGTACGTAAATGCCTTCCTTCCTAGTTGCCAGTCACCGATCGGTGTTGCCAGTCACACCATCAAACTGTAGTTAGGTGTTGCCACGCTCCGGTTATTTCCATGGTGTTTCCTGGAAGGTGAATCTAATTTGCCGAGTGTTGGAGGTGGGGCGAATTTTTTTTTTTCGTACATTTCTGTAGTTATTAGTCAAAGAACAATCTCTTGAACTCAATTCACAAACTTTATTGGTATTGGCTCCCAGTAGGTACTACCAATCTCAAAAGGCCATCACCCTCTACCAACTATGACGTGGTCATGTATATCACCCGATTAGAACCCGACAGACATTCTTCATCCGGTACTCATAAGACTAGGTGTCTCAAAAGAGTATGGAGACCCATTAACTATACATGTCTATGGTGCAAAGTGTAATCGTATACGTATAGTTCACTAGGAAGTGATTTTTTAGAAAGGTAACCGTAGGTGTCAAGCAAGCATATAAAATAAATAAATAAAATATTTTTTCAAATTCAAATTCAAACATATTTATTTTCTCATCACAAGGTATAGGTATATAAATACGTAGGTGTAACGGTATAAAGGTAGGCACAGAGATGAAAATTACACATATCAGTAAATGGAACCCATAAGTATACCTTGTGAGAGACTGGTGCTTGCGATAGGTTTTGAAAAAACCCGTAGGCTACAGTAAAATAAAATAAAAGTCTTTTATTCCTTGCAACTTATTTACAGGATTTTTTTTTGTTAATTATCTTATATTAGTTGTTAGTTTTTGTTAAATTATTTATGTAAGAACCCCAGATTTGTGGGCTTCCTCCTAAGATACCCATTTGTCACCGTCTTGTGCTATTTGGCCCCCGTTGAGCCGGCTGTTTTTTTGATGTCGTCTTACCATAGTGTCAGTGGTCTCCCTCTACCTCTTTTGCCTTATGGGCCTTTCCACTGTGTTACTTTAACGGTCCATCTCTCGTCTGTAAGCCTCGCCACATGACCTGCCCATTTCCATTTTAGTATTTGTGCATGTCTCAAGGCATTCGTTGCTTTTGTTATTACTCTTATTCTCGCAAATAAAATAGACCAATTAAAACAAATTTACATATTTACTTGCAAAGAAGGAAAAGGGAAGTTTTTAAAGACAGAATCATACTATACTGTGCAATAGATTGGTACATGCATTGCTATATTTTTATTGCATCGTGCTCAGTGGCTCGCACTTGGCGATGCCTATGTCCAGCAGTGGACTAATACAGAACAATGGTGATAATGATGCAGAAAGAGAAGTCAGAGAAATAAGGCGATAGCAAACCTAGTCAGACTAACTGTTAAATGTCAAACCCAATGAACCCAATGAAGTCGACAAATGGTCCTCTTAAAAGCGTCCTAACTAGATCGGTCGTTGGTCCCGGCGGTAATTACAATTGACCGCGTTGACCTTGCGGGGCGGCGCTAGCACGTACCTAATTGGGTTACGTAATCACCGGGAACTACGTCGATGGGTATATAGCAGGTAGAAGAATTAGCTGGTGACGATGAAAGACTTTGTCGCAGGCAATAGGAAACGGCCTCGTAGCACCTACGTTGCATTGCTTGTTTGCAAGCTGGGTAACATTAAAATTGTAGAATAATTATAAATTTGTAAAGTACTACATAGGTGTCTTTGTAAACGTTTTGTTGCTAACTGTCTTTATAAACGTACGAATCAAGTTTTCGTTTTCTGCCGCTAGGCGCGCTGTTTTTCTCTCTGATATATAAAATGTCATATGTCGGTTGCGCTCAATAAATATATCGTGGTTATAAAGAATTATTATTGCTGTGTTCGTAGACTACTAGATCCAGAGAAATTACTTACTTACTTATTTACTTAGTTCCCCAAGCGTCCATTGGTTACTATGGCCGATTTCTTTTTCTTAGTTTATTATGATGAAGATGAAGATGATTGTTCCAACCTATTTTTGTAATGGCAACCACTTCGACTCCTAGTCAATACGACGCCTAGCGCCCGAAGATGGCTAGAATACCTGACCCCCTTAGGAAACTAGCGTATTAATCTAGTAAACTAGTTAATAAGTTATTACGTAACGTGCACCCTTTAATATGGCCACCCCAACTAGCAAACATCGCTTAGAATATTCCTGGCCATCAATCAAAAGCAGTCCACGGGAAATGTACGTAAATGCCTTCCTTCCTAGTTGCCAGTCACCGATCGGTGTTGCCAGTCACACCATCAAACTGTAGTTAGGTGTTGCCACGCTCCGGTTATTTCCATGGTGTTTCCTGGAAGGTGAATCTAATTTGCCGAGTGTTGGAGGTGGGGCGAATTTTTTTTTTTCGTACATTTCTGTAGTTATTAGTCAAAGAACAATCTCTTGAACTCAATTCACAAACTTTATTGGTATTGGCTCCCAGTAGGTACTACCAATCTCAAAAGGCCATCACCCTCTACCAACTATGACGTGGTCATGTATATCACCCGATTAGAACCCGACAGACATTCTTCATCCGGTACTCATAAGACTAGGTGTCTCAAAAGAGTATGGAGACCCATTAACTATACATGTCTATGGTGCAAAGTGTAATCGTATACGTATAGTTCACTAGGAAGTGATTTTTTAGAAAGGTAACCGTAGGTGTCAAGCAAGCATATAAAATAAATAAATAAAATATTTTTTCAAATTCAAATTCAAACATATTTATTTTCTCATCACAAGGTATAGGTATATAAATACGTAGGTGTAACGGTATAAAGGTAGGCACAGAGATGAAAATTACACATATCAGTAAATGGAACCCATAAGTATACCTTGTGAGAGACTGGTGCTTGCGATAGGTTTTGAAAAAACCCGTAGGCTACAGTAAAATAAAATAAAAGTCTTTTATTCCTTGCAACTTATTTACAGGATTTTTTTTTGTTAATTATCTTATATTAGTTGTTAGTTTTTGTTAAATTATTTATGTAAGAACCCCAGATTTGTGGGCTTCCTCCTAAGATACCCATTTGTCACCGTCTTGTGCTATTTGGCCCCCGTTGAGCCGGCTGTTTTTTTGATGTCGTCTTACCATAGTGTCAGTGGTCTCCCTCTACCTCTTTTGCCTTATGGGCCTTTCCACTGTGTTACTTTAACGGTCCATCTCTCGTCTGTAAGCCTCGCCACATGACCTGCCCATTTCCATTTTAGTATTTGTGCATGTCTCAAGGCATTCGTTGCTTTTGTTATTACTCTTATTCTCGCAAATAAAATAGACCAATTAAAACAAATTTACATATTTACTTGCAAAGAAGGAAAAGGGAAGTTTTTAAAGACAGAATCATACTATACTGTGCAATAGATTGGTACATGCATTGCTATATTTTTATTGCATCGTGCTCAGTGGCTCGCACTTGGCGATGCCTATGTCCAGCAGTGGACTAATACAGAACAATGGTGATAATGATGCAGAAAGAGAAGTCAGAGAAATAAGGCGATAGCAAACCTAGTCAGACTAACTGTTAAATGTCAAACCCAATGAACCCAATGAAGTCGACAAATGGTCCTCTTAAAAGCGTCCTAACTAGATCGGTCGTTGGTCCCGGCGGTAATTACAATTGACCGCGTTGACCTTGCGGGGCGGCGCTAGCACGTACCTAATTGGGTTACGTAATCACCGGGAACTACGTCGATGGGTATATAGCAGGTAGAAGAATTAGCTGGTGACGATGAAAGACTTTGTCGCAGGCAATAGGAAACGGCCTCGTAGCACCTACGTTGCATTGCTTGTTTGCAAGCTGGGTAACATTAAAATTGTAGAATAATTATAAATTTGTAAAGTACTACATAGGTGTCTTTGTAAACGTTTTGTTGCTAACTGTCTTTATAAACGTACGAATCAAGTTTTCGTTTTCTGCCGCTAGGCGCGCTGTTTTTCTCTCTGATATATAAAATGTCATATGTCGGTTGCGCTCAATAAATATATCGTGGTTATAAAGAATTATTATTGCTGTGTTCGTAGACTACTAGATCCAGAGAAATTACTTACTTACTTATTTACTTAGTTCCCCAAGCGTCCATTGGTTACTATGGCCGATTTCTTTTTCTTAGTTTATTATGATGAAGATGAAGATGATTGTTCCAACCTATTTTTGTAATGGCAACCACTTCGACTCCTAGTCAATACGACGCCTAGCGCCCGAAGATGGCTAGAATACCTGACCCCCTTAGGAAACTAGCGTATTAATCTAGTAAACTAGTTAATAAGTTATTACGTAACGTGCACCCTTTAATATGGCCACCCCAACTAGCAAACATCGCTTAGAATATTCCTGGCCATCAATCAAAAGCAGTCCACGGGAAATGTACGTAAATGCCTTCCTTCCTAGTTGCCAGTCACCGATCGGTGTTGCCAGTCACACCATCAAACTGTAGTTAGGTGTTGCCACGCTCCGGTTATTTCCATGGTGTTTCCTGGAAGGTGAATCTAATTTGCCGAGTGTTGGAGGTGGGGCGAATTTTTTTTTTTCGTACATTTCTGTAGTTATTAGTCAAAGAACAATCTCTTGAACTCAATTCACAAACTTTATTGGTATTGGCTCCCAGTAGGTACTACCAATCTCAAAAGGCCATCACCCTCTACCAACTATGACGTGGTCATGTATATCACCCGATTAGAACCCGACAGACATTCTTCATCCGGTACTCATAAGACTAGGTGTCTCAAAAGAGTATGGAGACCCATTAACTATACATGTCTATGGTGCAAAGTGTAATCGTATACGTATAGTTCACTAGGAAGTGATTTTTTAGAAAGGTAACCGTAGGTGTCAAGCAAGCATATAAAATAAATAAATAAAATATTTTTTCAAATTCAAATTCAAACATATTTATTTTCTCATCACAAGGTATAGGTATATAAATACGTAGGTGTAACGGTATAAAGGTAGGCACAGAGATGAAAATTACACATATCAGTAAATGGAACCCATAAGTATACCTTGTGAGAGACTGGTGCTTGCGATAGGTTTTGAAAAAACCCGTAGGCCACAGTAAAATAAAATAAAAGTCTTTTATTCCTTGCAACTTATTTACAGGATTTTTTTTTGTTAATTATCTTATATTAGTTGTTAGTTTTTGTTAAATTATTTATGTAAGAACCCCAGATTTGTGGGCTTCCTCCTAAGATACCCATTTGTCACCGTCTTGTGCTATTTGGCCCCCGTTGAGCCGGCTGTTTTTTTGATGTCGTCTTACCATAGTGTCAGTGGTCTCCCTCTACCTCTTTTGCCTTATGGGCCTTTCCACTGTGTTACTTTAACGGTCCATCTCTCGTCTGTAAGCCTCGCCACATGACCTGCCCATTTCCATTTTAGTATTTGTGCATGTCTCAAGGCATTCGTTGCTTTTGTTATTACTCTTATTCTCGCAAATAAAATAGACCAATTAAAACAAATTTACATATTTACTTGCAAAGAAGGAAAAGGGAAGTTTTTAAAGACAGAATCATACTATACTGTGCAATAGATTGGTACATGCATTGCTATATTTTTATTGCATCGTGCTCAGTGGCTCGCACTTGGCGATGCCTATGTCCAGCAGTGGACTAATACAGAACAATGGTGATAATGATGCAGAAAGAGAAGTCAGAGAAATAAGGCGATAGCAAACCTAGTCAGACTAACTGTTAAATGTCAAACCCAATGAACCCAATGAAGTCGACAAATGGTCCTCTTAAAAGCGTCCTAACTAGATCGGTCGTTGGTCCCGGCGGTAATTACAATTGACCGCGTTGACCTTGCGGGGCGGCGCTAGCACGTACCTAATTGGGTTACGTAATCACCGGGAACTACGTCGATGGGTATATAGCAGGTAGAAGAATTAGCTGGTGACGATGAAAGACTTTGTCGCAGGCAATAGGAAACGGCCTCGTAGCACCTACGTTGCATTGCTTGTTTGCAAGCTGGGTAACATTAAAATTGTAGAATAATTATAAATTTGTAAAGTACTACATAGGTGTCTTTGTAAACGTTTTGTTGCTAACTGTCTTTATAAACGTACGAATCAAGTTTTCGTTTTCTGCCGCTAGGCGCGCTGTTTTTCTCTCTGATATATAAAATGTCATATGTCGGTTGCGCTCAATAAATATATCGTGGTTATAAAGAATTCTAAATCAGAATTATCATCTCAGCCAAAAGACGTCCACTGCTGGACAAAGGCCTCCCCCAAGGATCTCCACACAACGACCGGTTTTGTGCTGCTCGCATCCAGCGGCTTCCCGCAACCTAATACTTAATATATTTTTATAATTAACTCATTTTGACAAAATGTGACTTACACCTTTTGTCACTAGAGGCACTGATATATTCTAAAAAAAGAAAACGCGTTCTTCTAACTACGGATAGGGTTACAATTTTGAAACTCAAAACAGCTTTTCAAGTAATACACTATTTCAATTTCAATGTAGCCCAAGCTTCGACACTCCCAAACATTTAGCACTCACATATTTGTTTCCATTTCCATTCGCAGCGGCAGTGGGACTCCATCAATCCCCCTTGCCCCCCTTTCTGGGGCACGCACACAGCTGTAGCCGGTTCGATAACGTCACTTGTTGCGTGGTCACACAGAGTAATGACGCAATGCAGAAACAACAACGGGTTATTAAACAACATCACATAGATTGTTCCGACCCCAAGGTAAGTAGCTAAAGCACTCGTTTTATGGAAATCAGAAACAACGACGGTACCACAAGCGAAACAATATCGAAAAGATCGTTTTCGACATTGACCTGAACGGGAATCGAACCCGGGACCTCTGAGTTAGCGGCGCCCAAAGTCCAGCGTGCAAGCTACTCTGCTACGAAAGTCGTCATATAGCTTTTTTTTGTTCTTTACTATATTACACCGAAGTTTGTTTGTATATTGTATTTGGTACATTAACAGGTTACATCTAAATATATATCTTGCTAGCGGCCCGTCCCGGCTTCGCACGGGTGGACATTTCTTTTTTAATATAGCCTATGTTACTCAGCGCTAATGTAGCATTCTAATGGTGAAAGAATTTTTTAAATCGGTCCAGTAGTTTTTGGGTTTATTCGTTACAAACAAAAATACAAAGCTTTCCTCTTTATAATATTAGTATGACAACAAAATACAATATATACTTAACTGTATGTATACTTATAGGCAGGTATTGGCCGCATATTCGCTTTATCTCGTTTTAGAGAGTAGTTAACTTTGTAACGGTACATGAAATCAAACCTGACACTTTCCATTTAATTTACTTAATAGTATAGCAACTTTCTACGTATTGTGCGCTTCAATTAAGAACTTATATCCATTATACATTAAATAAAATTGCAAATCTATAGTAAATAAGTGTCAGTTTACTCTTAGCTTGGTTGCCACAAAAAAGGCTTTTGAGGTCTGGGAAGGACCCAAAGCAGGCTAACATTTAATTTCCTGACCGTACAACGACAGTGATTATTATAAAGAAGCCTTAAAGAAATGTCTGAACAAATCTAGAAATTTTAATATTGAAAAATCTATTACTCAACCACCCTGTAAGATCTGTTATAACTACTAATAAGTAGTCTGTGCCACTTACCCCATTCCACCCGCGCAGCCAGACTGCACCGCCGGGGGGACGCCGAGTAATACAGACATTTCCAAGTTCGATTGGAGACCGAAATATGACCTAAGAGGGCTGCAGGCTCCACCAAATCCTAGATTTGTGACTACGCAAATACTAATGCCGAAATAACTGCCAAGAAAATTCTATGAAGATCGAGCTCCTCACTTAAGACGCGAAATGGCGCTAGAAGCGTAAGATGGGCGTTCGGATACCGATTTTGCAAGTTACGCCACTTTCGCAAAGCCTGTTTCCGGATGGGTAACCAGACTAATATATTTAAAGCTTCTTCGCGTTTCATAAGGCGTAGTGACATTCGTAAGAACTGAATTAGTGTAGCTTAAAATAACTAAATCATTTACCCCCTTATTCATAAAAACTATTTAAGCATTATTTAGTTAATCATTGTTTTGTCCCTTTTTCCCAAATTCAAAATGACGTTTTTGTGACGTTGACAAAACAAAATTTAACTTAATAAATAAAATAAATAAACTTTCCTACACTCACACCTCACACCAATTATAAAATAAATAAATAAATAATAATAAAAAAAATAAAAACTATTTAAATAATGCTTAAATAGTTTTTATGAATAAGGGGGTTAGTGCCTCACAACTAAAAAAAGAATAAGCTCTGAATAGTTATTCCGTGTTTTGTTCCTGTCATGTAAACGTCATTTCAAATTAGAGTAAAAGAGACAAAACACGGAATAACTAGCCGGACCTTATTCTTTGTTTATTTGTAAGGAACTTTTTTAACTTAATTTTTTTTACTTTGAATTAAATTAAAAACAATAAGAGTAAATATGAATAGTTACAATAAAAGATAGTTGTAGCTTAATAAAAATAATTTATAAAATGGTAGCGATCCTTAGCGATCTGTATTATTATAGTTGTGTAAATAACTTACAGTAGCGCATTGTTTCGTTGCCTGCATTATGAGATATTAGTTTCATTATTTCCTCGCAGACATAATTAAAAACATTTTTCTCACTTTTCCTGCACATTAATCTGCGCCACGACCTTTCACCTTGACCTTGCGTCTAGAGCTATACAGACTCCCCATACATTTCCCCATTGCCATCTCACCTGAACCCCTCTTACCTCCTTTATAGTAGAGATGCCACGAATAGTGATTTAGCCGAATACCGATTACCGAAAATTCGGTCATGCTCTCGGCCGAGACGCCGAACATTCAGCAAAATCTCATAAGTGTTTCCCCATTGCTAAAATACCTAGGGCAATACTTTTATTAAGAATGCGATCATAACTACAAGTTGAACATGAAAAAAACGGTTAAACTTAGATGAGAATCTTTTCCCTTCCCCCTTATGAGTTCACGTGCTGCTCTCCGGAGTCACCGCTTCACTGTCTCAAATATTCCATCGCGCACTAAGAAATTTAGTGACTAGTTTGCTAGCACACGTTTTCCCTCCTTTCTATGATATGCAGTCCTTCAAACGAGGCGTAAAGAGGCACCTTGTGGGCCGGTAGAGTGAGGGTAACTAATGCTGCATTGTTTCACGCTGCACCAGTTGTCGTTGCATCTGGATTCCATATTCACTTAACGTCAGTTGAAATGTAGTCATTTGCCGTGCTACGTATATAAAAAAGAATTAATATCTGGTTACTACTTTTCTTGAGATAATGATGTGCAGAAAAGTGCTATAATAAGATTGATTTTTATTTAAAAATGGTTCGACTAGACCGGATAGCAGACCTCTACAAGTAGTGGTCAGTTAACTCTAAACGGTATCCATGCCTGACAAAATTTGCTAAGATCTATCTGTCGTCTTTTCAGTTGCAGGTTATGTTATTTATTTATGAAGAAAAGCGCATTTGTTTGCTATAGTTAATTGCTTTTATTTATCACAAATTACCGATGATAGATTTATAATTATCAAAGTAAAAAAATTTCATGATTTCGTAGGTATTTGGTATACGGCCGAATAATACGCCGTATTTGGCCGAATACCGAATGCCAAAAAAAAGTGATAACTGATTTTATCTATTTCACCTATAGAGCCCTACCTTGATTTTTTTAAAGAGAGTTTGTTCATATCCTCTAACAGTATTTTCAGCTACACCGGGCTTTTTTGGGGGCAGCGAGAAACTTAAAGGGTTCCTCAAGCTGTGTGAAACGAAGCACCGTCCGTGATTTTTAGAGGGAACGGCATCACGCACTAGTGCGTGTCCCCGTGCCCTACTAGATTCTCCGAGGGGTTCGGATTTGATCGGACTTTGATTATGCTAAATGTGGCGTCGTGGTATCTAACAGCGAGTTTTCTACACTTTTGTTGATGTTGTGTTGTGATGTTCTATCTATTCCTTTTTGGGAGATGGAAGTAAAAGTGTGTGTATGCACACACTTTGTGGCCGTGGCCGTGGCCGTTTGTGACACAAAAAGTGGCCGAATAGTCCGAATAGGCCGAATACCGAATAGGTAGTAGCCGAATATTTGGGGCATCTCTATTTTATGGCGAACAATTTGGTGCAAAACCGCTGTAGAAATAGGTCTACATAAGCTGGTTATGTCGTCCAGACTAAGCTGCCCTTCGCTTCCTATCTACCTTTCGTATTAGTCCTTGAGATAGAGCATATCAGTAGTGGGTCTGCGTATGCTGGACAAATGTAAAATAAGAAATATCGCATAAAGTTGTATCTAATACGTAACACTTAAATTTGTTTTGAATCGATTCTGTATAATGTTAGTGTTCTTATCTGTGAATGGGATTAGTTATCTACTGAATACAGAGATACTGAATTTTCTCCAAGAAACTTATATAGGTTTAGTAAAATGACATACTTTTTTGAATATAGTCGCGTTTACATTTGCGTTTGCTGTTTTTTATATAATCTCGTCAAATTTCGGAAACACAACAGAAAAGCTGGCCAATTTTTAAGGTTTTTAAAGATTCATATCTTTTTGAATAATTAATTTATGAAAACAAGGAAAACTTAGTGACACAGCCAAAGCCTTTCTTGAATTTTTAATGAAAAAAGTAATTAAATCGGTCCAGTTTTGGAGGAGGAATCAGGGGACTACGAAACGTTGATTTTGTCTACTTTTCATACACATTTTTCAATTCAGTCGACCTTAGTGTTTCCTCTTAACTCCTTAGTTACAGGAGACTGATATTTGGAGTAATAACTTAAAATCAAAATTATAATTAAATTCAAATTCAAATCAAAACATAAATTAAAAATGTAGTTAATTATATTCAAATTCAATAAGGCACGTAGTGTCTAGGTATAACGCTACGCACTGCGTAGTATGCAGTATTTTACATTAGCAACTTCACTAGCTTTAACTAATTTAGTTGACACATCGTCTGCAAATAGGGTACACTCCGTACACTAGATCCTCTGAGAGGATGTCAAACTGTGAGGGAGGGCTCAGTCTTTATAGCGACAATATGGCACTAATGAGGGGAACCGGCGCCGCCCTGGCGACTGGGCGGCTCGAACGCCCAGGGACAGGGTCCACTAGATACATATACAGATGCCTTACGTTAGTACACAGAAAATACATAGTAATAAAGAAAATCTATTCAGCCTATTGCTATTAACAGAACAACAATTTGGAAAAGGTTGACAAATTTCTACGACCAGGGTTCAAACCCTGACCTAGCCAGGCGGACAGAAGCCCTACCACCAACGAAACTGAGTAAGTACCTAAACTTAAAAACATTTCAATGGCTGACCGCTAAAAAGATATATAAAACATTTATTTCCAATACCACAAACACACACACATTATAATATACATATAATATACAAAAGACAAGGGCTATAATAATATTAAATCATTATAGCCCTTGTCTTTTGCCGGGGTGTAATGTTGTACTGAATTTCATTATAACCCGCCGGGCAGTAATGTGATTCTCACTTCTCTTAGTTCTTATTGTTATGCATTTAAAGTCTAATTTCGTCAAAATCGCGCGGCGCGCGGCTGCTGCAGCTGCTGGTGGCCGACGGCGAGGAGGTGGACGGCGGCGCGCGCCGCGCCTCATTTATTTGAAAATCGAACTTATTCGAAAATCGAGCTGGCCACGCCACGCCAAGCCGAACGAAAAAAAAACAATACTTAAAACAAAAGCCGCGAGTATTTCAATACGGTGCAATCAGTATCAGACAAAACTGCAAAAGAAGATAGAATAAAACATTAAGAAAATGTCGAGTGACGAAAGTGATTTAACTCCGGAGTCCATTAAATTAGACGCCTTAGGTATTGTTAATAACCTACTACCAGATAAGTCGAAGGAAAAATACTTGAAAGCTTACGACGATTTCCACAAATGGAAAACTGCAAAAGGCGCAAAGTCTGTGTCGGAGTCAGTGCTTCTTGTTTATTTCGAGTATTTATCGTGTACAAAGAAGTCCAGCAGCCTGTGGTGTATCTATTCGATGCTCAGGTTAACAATAAGCATCAAACACGACATTAAGATAAATACATATAGCAAGTTATTGGCATTTTTAAAGAGGAAATCAGATGGTCATCGAGCAAAGAAGTCAAAAGTATTGACAGCGCAAGATGTGGAAACTTTTCTGAATGAGGCTCCTGATCACAGCTTTCTGGCCATGAAAGTAAGTATGAGTACTGCCTACTTTTTAGTTACGTTTCTAGTACCTACCTATAATAGCTCTATAAAATAGTTAATGAATAAAAGGGTATTTAAATGGCACACATTTAAAAAATACACATTCTAAGGTTTTGTCGCAAGCTTTTTTTATAATATAAAGGTCAAAAAATGTAGTAGTGTATCTATCTATTTACTCACAATCCTATTTTTTGTTACAGGTAGCCTTGATTTTTGGAGTGAATGGCGCATGTCGTGGAAATGAACTCGTAAACATAAAAGTCAATGATATCAAAAAACATGCAGATTTATTGCTGATTAACTTACCAGATACCAAAACAAATAGAGAACGTTCGTTCATAGTTCGTGAAGATTGTTGAAAAGTACCAAGCTCTGCGTCCCTCTAATATAAACACCAACAGTTTTTATATCGGTTACAGTAATGGCAAATGCACCAGGCAAGTCATTGGCAAGAATAAAATCAGCGCCATGCCAAAAGAAATTGCAAAATACCTCAAATTGCAAAATCCCGAGCTATATACGGGTCATTGTTTGAGGAGAACATCGGCAAGTCTGTTGGCAGATTCAGGAGCAGATATGGCCCAGATAAAACGTCATGGTGGCTGGAAATCCGATGCAGTAGCGGAGGGCTACATAGAGAATTCCATACAAAACAAAAACAAGATAAGCTGTCGTATTGGTGACAACATTCATCTGAAAACTACGTCCATTATTGATGATCCTTGGAAACCTTTGCCACCACAGCCATCTAGCTCAAAATATATCCCGTCAAGCCCACTGCCTCAAGCACCACCTTCCCCAACCTTTACTGTGCCAAACGACCCTCACACGCAAGGTTCTGATGTATTGGGTGCTGCTACTCAAATAAATTCCACCTCAACTAACATAAGCGTACCAAAAAATATAACATCAAACATCAATTTTAATTTTTAATTTACTTTTTATTGTTATTTACTGTGCCAATTATATATAATTAGTAATGAAAATAGTATTTTAATAAATAAAATACTTTTTCTAGCAGCCTTGGTTTTTATTGTCTCGCAAAAGGTGAGAAAAGTAGAGTATACTCCTCAGGGATAAAACTGATTTTGCCTTGGGCGCGCTTAAATCCTTCACTGCTCTCAGGACTCCATTTTAATTCCCTCGCTTCGCTCGGGAATCAACTCAAAACCCCCTCGCTACGCTCGGGAGTTAAATCTGGAGTCCTTCGTTACGCTCAGGATTCAAATATCGCGCCCGTGACATAATACAGTGCTTTATCCCCTTGGTGTACAATCTACTATTTCTAGTAGCCTTGGTTTTTATTGTCTCGCAAAAGGTGAGAAAAGTAGAGTATACTCCTCAGGGATAAAACTGATTTTGCCTTGGGCGCGCTTAAATCCTTCACTGCTCTCAGGACTCCATTTTAATTCCCTCGCTTCGCTCGGGAATCAACTCAAAACCCCGGAGTTAAATCTGGAGTCCTTCGTTACGCTCAGGATTCAAATATCACGCCCGTGACATAATACAGTGCTTTATCCCCTTGGTGTACAATCTACTATTGTTCACCTACTGGTAGTAACCATCATGTACTTATAAAATAAAACTGTTAGATGTACTCTGTTGAGCGTGTTGTACTGGAATACTATTGATGACTCTACCTTTGTATCACATTCATGAACAGCAATAAATACTTTGAACTTTGAACTTTGTTCATTAAAAACATCGGGCTGAATATATAGTACGCACCAAAACACTTCTATAGCGCGATTCAGAGAATAATACATAATTTTAGGCAATGCGCCATCTGTTGGTAAGAATACCCAAACAATTCAAATATTCGTACTTTTTTTTTCGTCCATATCGCATTATGGCCTTTACAGCTTTACACAGCTCTTGGACTAAAACTGAGCGCCCGCGCGGCGTCGGATAGGCGATAGTACCCTGAAACTTGCCGAGCGGAGCGTGAAGCTTAGATTATTCACTTAATACTTGTTGTGGACTAACACGATGATAATGTTTAATTGTTTTTTTTTCCTTTAGGTGATGGCTTCGTGCAACTAGCACATTTAGCCAGTGTCAAAGTAATTTTTCTTACAAGTAACATATAAATAAACAATATTTCCTTCTTGTATAGATGATGATGAATGATAATAGAAATGAGAAGTGAGAAATGATATACCCTCCAACCCCTCGAGTATCTCAGTAAAGATGTGGGGCTTTACTAAGTCCTCGGGCGGACTTCTTGAGAGAATTTGAAAATTACCGATGCACTGTTTTGTTTCATTTGCCAACACGCACTTACGAGCACTTAACGGTTAATAATCCACCATTATTTCACATTAATATTCGACATAACACAAATTTTAGAAAATAAAACAAAACCGCAGACATTACTCTTCACTTTCCCGCCAAGAACCGTTTAATTGTTTGCTGTGTTACAACAACAAACTGATTTCTAATCTGTGGTTTTTAATTTTTATTTCGTCCCTTTTGTAGACCTGTGGAACAGGCTCTCTACAGAGAGTGTTTCCGTGCGCTTTAACTTGAGGTTCTTCAAGAACCGTGTAAATATAGCGCTTAAAGTCGATAAAGTTACTTATTTATTTAGAAACAAACGGTCAAACAAACTTACGTTCCCTTTTAATATTTAAAGTATCTAATAAAAACACACAAAAAAAGAAGTTAAGTACTCACTGAATTTTTTAAACGTTTATTTTTCTTTAAAATTATACAAATTAATCTTATAGGTTTTTATAAGGATAAAATATATAAAGTACTTGAGGGATCATCACCAGTTCATTTTTATGTCCCCACTGCTGGGGCACGAGCCTTCCCTATGCTTGGATAGGGAGAACGGCCCATAAACCCTGTGCGAATTGGAGATTTCTAACGACTGCTAATGCAGCCGGAACCAACAGCTTTACGTGATTTTCGAAGCATGTAGGAGCTCGAGATGATTGGTCACCCATCCGATGACCGGCCTTATGCGTAAGTGACGAGGGGCGCGTTAATTTTCTGGAATTAAAATTATTGTTGTTGGTCAACTTTCATATTGTAAATAAGATCTTATCCACTCAGCATTCTAGTTTACTGGCAAATGTTTGTGTGATGGACATAAGGCATATGTACACGTGCTATGGATGTTTATTGTTTCTAGCTTAGGTATATTAACAGCAAGTCTAAAAAGGCCACGTAAGGGAATTTCACTGTTTTCTTTTTTTATATATCTTTGGTTACCCCAAAGTGCCTTAATCTGACCGGATGTTGAATGATGATAAGGCCAATGTTGGAAGCGCACTTCACCCGGGATCCTCAACCACTGACGCACTGTCAGTACCGGAACAATAATAACAACAATAACACAACAATATTGAAATGAAACAACTTTTACGGATCGACTCGCGTTTATTTTACACATTAAGTACTATTTAATGTTTATCCTGACGTTTCGAACCCTTTGCAGGGTCCGTGGTCACAGAGAGACTGACTCAGTCTCCCTGTGACCACGGACCCTGCAAAAGTTCTCCTAAAAAGTGCTCCGTAAAAGATGTTTCATTTCAATGTGTAGTGTTCGCGTAAACTTTAGAAAACAACGATATTTTTAAAACATTGTATACTTATTTATATGAAGCGTCAGTAGCAGAACGGTTAGATGCTCCGAGAAATCGTCCCCATAGTTCCGTTAGACTACCGAGACGTGAACCGATACCTTCCACAAGCATATTATTCTTAGCTTTTTACGGAAGTAACTATATGTATCTACAAAATGTTGATATTTCACCCGCTAAGTATGTAATTTAGTTTTGTGCCGAGACGAGTCTCTATGAAATGTTGTCCAACAGATGTCTAGCAAAATATGGAATAAGAATCATAATATGGCTTGCCATTGATTTTCTTATTCCTATATTTATGAATAATTTCTGCCATATTGTACCTTTACCTAAATAGCGAAACTAGCTTCAAACTAAGTGTCCTTTTATGATAAAGAGGGCATTTTCCAATATTTGAAGTTGCAAAAGAAAAAACATGCTGAGAAGTTTCTTGCCGGTACTACAAGGCATCCCGCCCTGCATACTAAGTAGTGACATTCGTGACAGCTTGTATTTCAATACTTGTCTAGCCTAGCCTAATTTCTTCATATTGACTAGTCCTTCCACTGCAACCGACTATATTACGATAGCAATCATAACAGGAGAATAACATCCAAAATGAACTTTTTAGTTCCACAGATCATCTTTTAAAAACACGTTCATACTTTTCTCAGTACAGGAGTGTTGTGAAATTAATATACATCATAAACCCACCAACAGGGTACGAGTATATTATTTATAGCAATATATATTATTATAAGTATTTCATAGAGCAGTGTATAAATATGGTTGCTCGGTTTTGCGCTATTTTTATAATTTTCCAGCCGCTTTCTACAACGTAAAGTGGCCAGCAAGCCTGTAGCGTAAGACATGTTAAGGGGAAGACACTCCATTTATGAATCACAATAATATTGCGACACATTGCGCTAATTAAGACGTTGCGCTCCTAAACAGAAATAACAGACTGACGTAGCTCAAAAAGCCGGTCGACTAAAGTGGAACTGGACCAGACACGTTTCCCGTATCATCATCATCATCATCTCAGCCAAAAGACGTCCACTGCTGGACAAAGGCCTCCCCCAAGGATATGAGGGGTATTTGCCGTAATCGCCACGCTTGGCAGGCGGGTTGGCGATCGCAGTAGGTTGATGGAACCACAGAGAGATGCTGCTGCCCATCCTCTTTCCCGTATGCCGGACGAATTTTGGGCAAAGATTGCCACATCATGCGTCTCAACAAACGGACGACGACAACGTGGAAGGAGATGGCGGGATGAGTTGGACTCCCACTAGCAGAATTGACACGAACTAGCTCAGGATCAGGATAGAGATAGGTGGAAGGAGGGAGGGGAGGCCTTTGCCTTGCAGTGGAAAGTCATCATCATTGTGGCGACAAGTCATACGTCTGCATAGTACCAGCTGCCAGCGACACAAATAGGTAAATAATGTTGTCTCTTTTTAATATTGCGAAATTATTTAATATATAAGGAGGTATGATTTTGGAATAAAAGCATTACATTTTGAAAACTCTTTCATTTAACATCGCCACAGCAATCAACCCTCACAATCATCATCATCATCATCATCATCAGCTTACACACGTCCACTGCTGGACATAGGCCTCTCCAAGTGCACGCCACTAAAAGTGGAAAGTACTGGCTGTTAATAAATATTACTACAAATACTTCGCTAGCTCAGTGACCTGTAGTTTTTTTTTGTAGTGAGATTGCTGATTGCCTCAAACGGCATTTTCAGCTTCATCGGGCTTTTTTGGGGGCGGCGAGATAGTCAAAGGGTTCCTCAAGCCCTGATGTAACGTCACACATTTTCCAATTTTATGCATGTATTTAAAAACAAGCTGTGCTCGCGACTTCGTCCGCGTGGAATAGTGACTTTCGGCAGCATTTTTATTTTTTTAGGCTCTTGTTCCCGTTTTTGCAACATTTTTCGCTGATGCTTCGCTCCTATTGGTTGCAGCGTAATGTTATGATAGCCTAAAGCCTTCCTCGATAAATTGACTATCCAACACAAAAATAATTTTTCAATTCGAACCAATAGTTCCTGAGATTAGCGCGTTCAAACAAACAAACTCTTCAGCTTTATAATATTAATATAGATAATCCAAAGAAAACAGTTATTTTCATTTTTATTTTCTTATATTTATTAAATAATCTTTAATAAAATCAACATTATACCTAACATGTTACCACGTCATATCAATGACGACCACAGCAACAAATAAGCATGTACGCCAGCAATTCATAAAATGTCACAGGAGGATCGCCTTATGAAGTTATTTCGAATTTTTCCATGGGCGGCGGTGATTGCTTTCCATCAGGTGACCCGCCTGCTCGTTTGCCTCCTTCTAATATAACAAAAAAAAAAAAAAAATTTAACATGTGACGTCACAAAGCTTTTGACCCCCCTCCTACCCCCATGGATGGCCCCAAAGTATGTAGCATTGTTGCGTTCCGGCAGCAGAGACAAGATAACCAGCGCCTCATAGTTGAGGATTCCGGGTGAAGTGCGGCGGGTGATCTTGGTCATATTATCACTTAACATCAGATGAGTTAAAGCCAAGTGCTTACCCATAAGCAATAATAAAAAATACAAAAAATGTAAAACTTCTCCACTACTTGACAGAAAAGTAACAGTTAAAAAAACATAAAGAGACTTACCCTTAACCGTTACCGAAATAGCACATCTTTTGATCGCCAGAAGCCGCTGCGCACGCGTCGATCGCGTATCGATCGATTGATTTACACATACTCCCGTCTCTTTCCCTCGCCGCGTCCTAACCACCATTGTGTAACAAATTTTAATTTGCACCTTATGGCTAAAAAAATAAAATTCAAAACTGAATGTTTTTTTTTCTGAAAAAACTAAAAAGGTTCTCTTTTATGGGAGCAAGTGATTTAGCTGTTAGGAAATTGGGACGAGCCACGTGTTCCAGACCTCACTCTAGACGCTTTACGTAATTGCACGATGGAAATAATCCGAGTACAGTCGACAGCTCGAACGGATTGACAGACAAGGGTGACAGCTTATCAACTAAAGCTTTGGCTTATTAAAAACGTGACATAATCACCAATGGTAGCATCACCAGCCCATTATTTATGTTCCCACAGCTGGGGCAGGAGCCTTCCCTATGGATGGACACACCACAAGAAGGATAGGCATTAAACTAACACGCGGGCCCATTTTTTTTTTGGAAGAGAGTTTGCACATTTCTTCAGACGGTATTTTCAGCTTCACTGAGCTTTTTTGGGGGCGGCGAGAAACTTTAAGGGTTCCAAGCCGTGTGAAACGAATCACCTTCGAAGGTTTTCTAGAGGGAACGGCATCACGCACTAGTGCGTGTCCCCGTGCCCTACTAGATTCTCCGAAGGGTTCGGATCGGAGCGGGCCCAGTGCGGATTGGTGGTTGTTAACGACTGCTAATGCAGCCGGGACCAACGGCTTTACGTGCCTTTCGAAGCACGGATAAGCTCGAGATGTTAAATTTTATGATGATAATTTTTTTTTTATTTAATGTACCTTTTGAAGCACGGAGATGCTGAAGATACTTAATAAAAAAAAGATTAATTTTGGTCCGATGACCGGCTTTTGGATGGACCGACGATCTGGTGAAGGTCGCGGGAAGCCGCTGGATGCGAGCAGCACAAAACCGGTCGTTGTGGAGATCCTTGGGGGAAGCCTTTGTCCAGCAGTGGACGTCTTTTGGCTGAGATGATGATGATGATGATGATAACCGGCTTTTACGAAAGTTGCTTAACCATAGAAATCGCAGACCGGGCGCGTTAACCACTGCGCTATCAAGTTCTCGCTGCACCATCGAAATATTGTAATGGTACCACAAACTTATACCCACTTGAAAAATATGCGTAAAATGCAAAAACACAAATGTTGAAAAAATTTCCACGAGCAAGATTTGAACCCGCACCATAAACATTTATAAATAGCTTGCCTACTTCTTAACTGATCTTTAGTATTTGTAAAAATATTATGATCAAATGTTAATGACGGTAGTTGTTGACATTGAATGGGCGCCTTTGGCTTTCAAAGTAAAAAGTAAATAGTGTTGAATAATTTCGGCGGGATGGTTAGAACCACGATAGCTCAATTGGGAGAGCACCTGACCCGGTATGTCAGAAGGGTGCGGGTTCAAATCCTGCTCGTGGAAATATTTTCAACATTTGTGTTTTTGTAATTTGTTCGCAACAAAATTTGCGTTAAAAATTATATAAACATTTTATGAGTAAAATGTACAAATAGTAGTAGATAGTAATAAGTCTATATAGCTACTGTCCCACCGCTGGGCACCGGCTTCCATCATTAAAATCACGTCATCACAAACACTATTGGCCTATTCACCATCCACCACCACCACCAGCTTATTTTATGTCCCCACTTCTGGAGCACAAGCCTTTCTTGTGAATGGATACTTAATTTATCTGAGTGTGTGACCGTTTGCAAATCGGACCAAAGGCGAATGGGACCAAATGCGAATGGGACCAAATGCGAATGGGACCTTTTCTGAAATCGTGACGAAATGCAAATGGGACAAACTGCGTCAAACCCCCGGGTGAACGGGCCATAAACCACCACGCGGGCCCAGTGCGGATTGGCAGTTGATAACGACTACTAATGCTCCCGGCGGCAAAGGCTCTACGTGCCTTCCGAAGCACGGAGTAGCTTGAGATGATACATTTTTGGTCACCCATCCGATGACCGACCAATGGAAAGTTACTTAACCTTAGATATCACTATACAATTGGTGGGTGTTGGCCTAATCACCAACAACCATCGCAAACCTAGTCTTCATCGAAAACTCCATAACACACTATGCCCTACCCGGGAATTGAATTTAGAACCTCCAGAAATCGAACGGAGAGCTTTGCCACTAAGCTACCGAGACGCGAAGATATTATTCTTTGAAGGAAGTTAACTCATTCATAAAAAAATATGAACATATATTATTAAAGTATCAGTTGAAAGGGATTTATTTCTCATGATTACGTAATACGTATACCTACAAACATAACTTCAGTCAATAATTACTCCAAAACTCTAATTCAGAGCAAAACCTATTCATCCATTCACTAGTGTGGGTAGCGTATATTCCGGTCTAGAAAGTGGAATGACCTAGTAAACTTGAATTAAGCCCTGAGTACCTACCTAGGCTACCTACTACATACCTAGATTGCTCCAAGCGGAATCAATACTTTATCCGACAAGCAATTTCAAACCTTATATCTCAGAAGATAAAATATATTTTTCTGTGTGTAATAGTATAGTAGTATAAGCCTCTTCTTCGAAAGGCTTTTAAAACGATTCGCGAACAAAAAAAGCTATTGGAATTTAAATCTTAATGCTCTTTAAATAGAAACTGGTTTGGGTGCCTTAATTTCTTTATTATGTGCCAAAAGGTCAGATCCTGCGATACGATTAAAGCTGTGCCTTAATTCGAGCGTGGTAAGGTTGGTTTTCGTGGTTATGTTGTGTTAGAAATATATCAGGATGGTTCAAGAGTTCGCTAGAGGTTCTTGACTTATTGAAAAAAAAAGTAATGATGTACTTCGCGATGACGTCACGAACTACGTTTGGTAGAGATAACGTATTTGGGTCACATATAATATAGGTAGAAATAGTATTTTAGTTTTTTTTTTTTTAGTTGTTAGCTTCGTGCGATTAGCACATTTAGCCAGTGTCAAAGTAATTTTTCTTACAAGTAATACATAAATAAACAATATTTCCTTATATGATGATGATGAATGATATTAGAAATGGGAAGTGAGAAATGATATACCCTCCAACCCCTCGAGTATCTCATTAGAGATGTGGGGCTTTACTAAGTCCTCACGCGAGCTTCTTGAGAGAATTTGAAAAGTAACGTTGCACTGTTTTTTTTCATTTGCCAACACTTATGCACACTCACGAACACTTAACGGTTAATAATCCACCATTATTTCACATTAATATTAGACATAACACAAATTTTGGAAAATAAAGCAAAACCGCAGACATGACGCTTCACTTTCCCGCCAAGAAGAAAGTATTTTAGTTCCTATGTAGTTCCAGATATATGTTTTTTAAATACATTCAGAGTATGAAATAGTATGTTCAGACCTATTTCTACAGGTCAATTTCTAAAAGCAAATCTATAAGTGAACTTGTAATTATAATTTTGAAGAGATTTTTAAAGTGATTCATTTTTAATTTGACCATGCTCGCCCCTCTGTCAAATAAATTTGTATATTATTAAAATTGTCCATACAATTTTAAAAGTTTTCATCGTCATCATCAGCCTACATTAGTCCACTGCTGGACATAGGCCTCTCCAAGTGCACACTGAGCACGATACGCAGCTTCTCTCATTCAGCTCTTGCCAGCCACCTTGAGATCGTCACTCCACTACAAACAAAATGTAATTCAAGACATCGCTACAAGTTGCCATAATTATGGCTTAATCACCACGCAAGCTAAATGCGGGCCAAATACGCCTTGACCGACCCTGGAATTAACCCAGGACCAACGTTTCGGTCTCTTAAACAACAAACAACTTTGGTAGATTCCAAATTCAAAGTCATTTTCAGTTTAAGCTACAAATGTAGCTCTTAGAATGTCACACTATGCCATCATCGGTTCCTAAGTCTACACGGGTCGGGCGGGAGATTTTGTACTGAGAAGAACCGGCAAGAAACTCAGCAAGGGTTAGAATTTATTTCCTTTTAAACAAAGTCTTTTTAAAAATATTTTGTTAATAACGCTTCGATGGCCAAAGCTCTCGATGCCATGAAGGGATACTTTCCATCGTGGACTTAAAATTCGCATAAATTCAGTAGCTGTCACCAGCTCTGTATTTACTTATTGGTTATTTCGACATATAAGTTTGAAAGAATCTCTAACTAATAGCTTTGATAAACGAAATGTGAAATAGCGCTTAATAAAGAAACAAGTAAAACACACGTTTACATAATTGAGGATAGATTGGCACCACGTTGGGAATCAGTTCGCCGTCCAATTGAACCAATACCACTTCCCCGAACGGGGTAATTCTCCCACCACCACCATCCATCGGCACGAACGCCGAAACTAATCGGTATAACCTACACCATTGTTTTAGCAAAATGGCCGGATTCGAATTAATAGAGCGCGGTGGTTCTCGGCTACAATAGGCCGGGTGTGACGGACGGACGGACGGGCACAGTGCACGGACGGCCGGTAGGTAACGTGGAACCGGGTTAAGACGCCACCTCGATTTGAGAATGTTCAAAAAGGCTGAACCTTACGGGCGCTGTCATAAGGTCGAAAACCTAGGTTTGTTATAATATTAATATAAAAGTAAAATACAAAAGCACATACAAAACATAAAAATATTATAAAAAACCTAGCCTAGGGTGCCGCCGGCAACGGGGCAGGGACGGGGTCCTTGATCCAACCATTGAGCGAGAGTTTCTTAAGGTGTTGGTCGAGACTCTTCGCTACCAGACCATTCGCAGACACGACTATCGGCACAATGATTATCGAGTCAATATCCCACATGGCGGTTACTTCGTGAGCCAAGTCAAGGTACTTGCTGGCCTTGTCCTTCTCGGCTTTTACAAGGTTCTCGTCATGTGGGATGGTGACGTCGACAACACTGCCCAGCGTTTTGATCGATCTATCAGCACGATATCAGGCCTGTTAGCTAGAATAGTCCTGTCCGTGATGACAGCTCGATCCTAATAGAGCGTGGCACGACCGTTTTCGAAAACCGGCGCAGGTGTGTTCCTGTAGTACGGCACTTCGAAGTCCACAAAACCGTATAGAAGAGCAAGTTGCTGGTGAATAATCCTAGCTACCAGGTTATGTCTGTGCAAATACTCGCCGTTAGCAAGATGAGAACAATCGGAGATAATGTGCCTGAGTGATTCCCCGGGACGGCGGGCGGCATGCCCGACAAATGTCGACCGTACCGTCCTTCAGGATATATCTCCGGTAGTTATTCTTCATGATAACTTCGTCCGCAATTGCACAGACAAAACCTTCGGTTTCTCCGAAGAGGTCCCCGAATCGTAGCCAGTTCACCGACGCGAGCAAATCTACATCAGGGCCCGTGAGCGCCTTGTAGAACCACCCGTGTAGCTCTTTGCTTCTCTATACCGCCTTGCGGTCCTCTGTGCTCAGTACCCCTGGTCTGCGCCAGTTCTCATTTGCCAAGGAGAACGGGGTTAGGCCCCTGTCCATTGCTACCACATCCCGATGCATCCCACACTCGTTGTTGAGGAAATAGTCCCAAAGATTGCACACCTCGCGGTTGTGGAGACTTTTGGCATTTAAAAAGCCGCGACCACCACACCTTCGCGAGATGTACTAATACATAACAGACGAGCGTGGGTGTAGCATCCGGTGTGGTGAGCAATGCACGGACCTTGCGATCCAGGGCATCCAGCTCAGTCTGGGTCCACCTTAGTATGCCAAAGGAGTATATGAGAAGAGGCATCACCCAGGCGTTGAAAGCACGTACCTTATTACCCCTGACAAAACGCTGTTGAGCACTTTCGTCAAGCGGCAGCAGAAGCACTCCTTCACCGTCTGTTTAATGCGCCCTTATTGTAATTATTATTAGTTTTTGCATTATTTAATCTTTTTTTTGTATTATTATTAGTTTTATGTATATTTAGGACCAGTTTATTTAGGGCCAGCATTCTTTATTGCTATACCTATTCAAACTATATTCAAAATGTCATGCTGTGTACACTTATTTTGGATTACCGTCTAGCTAATGAGGTTAACCAAATATTTACTGTACATGCATTGATTGTAATCTGTTTTGTACTTATAGAAATAAATAAATAAGTAATGTACTTTTTAGCTGGTATACCAACGTTGTATACTGCATGTTCGTTGAGTGCGGGGTCGACGGCCGGTCGCGGGGTCACGGCGTGCGGGGCCCACTATTGTTTTAGTCGTTTTTAATGTGATTACTCCAGTTTAGGGCAGAGTCGTGCGCTATGACCAGACAGCTTGCGCCGGCACGACGCCAGATATCACTCTTTTTAATACCAAGCATTTGCAAGACAAGACACTCTCCTTTTACTCCGGTGTTCTCATATAAGTAAACGATGCGTGATTTTACCGAATCTGTGGTAAGGATAAGACCACCGGTCGTAGACCCAGAGGCTCCGGGTTCGATTCCCAGCGGTCCGCTTGGTTAGCTACCACTATCTTTTCTAAATATGTGTCGCCATAATAGCAGTTGTGTTCCGGCAGCTAGAGATAAGATAACCAGTGCCTCAGTATTTGAAGATTCCGGATGAAATGCGCTGCAACCTTCGGCCAACCCGCATTTGGCAAGCGTGTTGATTAAGCCATTACCCATCAATTGTAGCGATGACTTGATCTCAATGATGGAGGCCTTTGCCCATCAGTGGGACAATTATAGGCTGTTTACTAAGGAGCACTTGTGTCGAACACTGTGCCATAACGATACACCTGATTGTTTTACTCAGTCCCTTTTATTGTATTTTATTTTATTTTGTTTGCGTGATTTTATGTTTATATGTGTGTGGTAAAGTAATAAAAACGTTATTTATAAACATCTCTCTATCTATCACAGCTACGAGTATATTTACACAGACGTCAGTCGTGAAGTTATTACATGCACCAGAGGCGAGAGTAACAGCGCAACGCACATACTAGTTATTCCTTAATTTCTTAAGCACAGGAAATCTCAAAATAGTACGCCAACCTATTTATATCACTGTTGTGAGCAGCGGGCCGATCGGCAGCGATTTCCATCATAATTTTATATTTGAAACCGGTCAGCTGCCAAAGCTTTGTTAATTTTGGCGCGCTTTGCGCTCTTGCATCGTAAATCCGCCATTTTGACGACGTCTTAAGATGGCTACGTGTAGTGATGGGAATATGAAATTGTAACTATAAGATAGTGACAATCCTGATCCGGAATCTGCGCAATTGACAATCCGGATAATCGTGTATCCACATAATTAAGGTCCGCATCACTTATTGTGATCCCACTGTATTATCATCATCTCATTCATCATCATCATCAGCCTATATTAATCCACTGCTACACATAGGCTTTAAGTGCACGCCACTAAGCAGGATCCGCGTCTACTCTCACCCAGCTCTTGCCAACCACCTTGCGAGATCATCGTTCCACCAAGTTTGAGGGCATTCTACATTCTACATTCTACGTTTTATTCTAATTTTGTTTAGTCTTTTTATTCATTCATTCCTTTATAATAATCGTGGATGTTAAGATTCCTTTGAGAGATTATAAAACTTGCAAAAAAAAAGTTTAAGGTAGCTTGGCCAACCACCGCTGAAGGCATGCTCTTGTAGGAAATGTCCTCTAACTCCACATCAGGGAAACTCTCTTTTCCCTAACTGAGTGATAAGCCTGATCATATGAAAAAGCCCAAAATCGTAACTACTGAAATAAAAGACCCGAAATATAAAATAAGATTGGTCACCTACATTGATTTTTTTAAATTATGTTTAGAAACTCTACTAAATTGAACATGCCCCGCAGGACATTGCTCACTTATCGGTAAAAATCATCGATAAAAATCGTCAAAAAACATCGACAAACACATCTCTAGCCAAACAACTTGAGACGTGAAAACAAAAGCCATGTAACATGTTTAAAGCCACTTAAGGCGTTTTATTCCTTACCAAAATAGGTCAGGGGTGTGGGCGGGCTAAAATGGGCCGTTATAGCCCACAACGACCCACAAATTGTATTTTTAGGTCATTCCTAAACCGGTTTATTACGGTAACACAATGGATTTTGGAAATAACTCGAGCTTGGTGGTCTCTTAAAGCTATAACATAAGCTAAATGTATATGTATGTTAGCCTGCCCGCAAGTCATCTATTAATAAAATCTCTGGATTCAACTGAGGAAATTAAAAAAGGTTTTTTTTTATTCAAATCTAAATGTTTCATTTAAAAATAAAACAATAGCGTTTTTCTAATAAAAATGAAAAATAAGTAAACTTTATTTCATTGACGTACTTTATTAAATGAAAAGGATAATCATGGAAATACCTAGATACTGTTTAGAGGTGACTTTGGACTTATTTTCTATCGAGAAAATTTCATAATTCTGCATTTTTAGAAATAATAAAATTGTTACAAATGTAGTCTATTAGAACATATTATATTTTTTTTGGCGTTGTATGTTGAATGCTTTTTATATGAACCATGCAACAGTGAAGCGTATTTCACAGTTAGCAGCGCCTAAAAACTAGAGCAACGCGCTCACTCCGTAACTCCAAATGACCTTTACGATTGAACTAAAGCAGAGTATAAAATAACCTTTTTTGACATTTCACCTCCCTAAGGTCCAACTGTCGATAACATCTTCCCCGAAAACTTACAAAATGGCGCTGGCTACGTCAACAGCACTTAAATATCAGAAGTAGGGTTAACCCTCAAATGTCAGACGAAATGTTACGCTATGACATTTGCTAACTGCGTTCCAGTCTGCTGGCCACCGTCGGATGGTTATCTGTCTTTTGTTTTGCAACTTCATTATTTCGCTTCTCGTGATATTTATTTTGTTTTGATGCGACCTTTTAAGATTGACCTATCATGGTTTTTGTATTAAACAATTTCACTAATAATAGCTAGGATTTAATTGTCGCTAAAGTCTCAAATAAGATGCTGACCCCATATTTCTAATGATTAATGAAAATCACTGGTTCACAAACCTTATTTTGTGACTAGTTCCTGTTGAGCACTGGTACAGAAGTACCAGTGCCAAAAAAAAATCATTTCGAAAATCCAAATAGGATAGAAACCCTATTTGGATTTTGGAAATGATTTTTTTTTTTTGCCATCGGCTGCTCAACCTTTATCAGATTTGGTCCAGGTTTTTAGGTTTTGGATCCACTGAACAGCACCGTGTTGTTAATAGAAACTAGTTAGTTTTTCTGGTCTAGTTTAAGTATTTGCCGTCTATTGAGGCGTGCTGCATTGTCCTGTAAAATTAAGAAGTTCTCAGATTATTATTTATTTAAAAACGACAGTTTTAATTTCTAAAGTTCTTAGCATCAGGCACAAAGGAAACGTAACATTAATGGGTACAAGTTAAGCAACTTTCGCTATACAGAAGTGCCTAGTGCTACTAGAATATAGAATATAGAATATAGAATATAGAAGATAGAATAAAGGACTTTACGGCAAGAAACTTTTTTTTTTTTTTATTTAAGTTTGTGGTTCGGTTTTATTTTCTAAAATTAGTGTTATAACGAGTATTAATGAAGATAGAACTAATGGTAGATTATTAACCGTTAAGTGCTCGTGAACGTGCATGAGTGCTGGAGAATAAATAAAAAACAGTGCAACGTCACTTTTCAAATTCTCTCAAGAAGTCCGCGTGGGGTCTAAGTAAAGCCCCCACATTTTTACTAAAATACTCAAGGGGTTGGGGGGTATATCATTTCTCACTTCTCATTTCTATTATCATTCATCATCGTCATCATCATCATCATCAGCTCATTTTTATGTCCCCACAGCTGGGGCACGAGCCTTCCCTATGGATGGATAGGGAATCATCATGTATGATAGGTATTGTTTATGTGTATGTATGTATAACTTATAAGAAAAATTACTTAGACACTGGCTAAATGCTAATCGCACGAAAGCATCAATTAAATAATAAAAAAAACAAATTTTTACTAACGTAATAAAATGCTAAACAAAACTCGCACTAAGCAACTTTTTTGAAATAAATCTGACTGTTTGCTAACAAAAAAAATTGGTGTATAATTAAGTAAAATAAATCACACATTTTGATAACATGGAAATCGAATGTATGATACATTTTTGGAACACAAGGATAAGCAGATACATTGTCCACTATAGTTAAAAGATTATCAAACAATTATTTGCAAATTGATCGATACTTTCCGAACATAATAACAGGCCTTTCTCCGAAATGGCATGTGAAAATAGACCTCCATACATGGACCGAACGATTTACATAATATTTAGGGGAACAGCATACATTTGCGAAAAAAACATGAATAAAACACGCATCCATAGTAATATCCTTTGTTCGATATAGGGCTGCCCAAATGTCGACATATCTTTTTAAAAAACGTGTATTTTAAAACAGACACCTTTTTTCACAAAAGATTGCATAGCATGTTGTTTCATCGTCATCATCATCAGCTCATTTTATGTCCCCCACTGCTGGGGCACGAGCCTTCCCTTGTTTAGCATGTTGTAATACAACATGCTTTCTGTTTTAAAATGTATAAAGAAAATGAAATGATAAATCCATAATTAACAGATACAATAATCAAATACGATGAAACTAAATTAAATTACATTACATTACCTACTTAATAAAAATTTAGGACTCTACAACAACAAAAAAATGATTAAACGCATGTTTTAGACGATTGTGTTCTGCTCTGTCTGAATAGAGATGTAAAATGACTGAATCTGACCAGTCACGATTGTCAAAAACCGTATTTGACCGGTCATTTTTTGTCAAATTCAATCAAATTGACTCAAATATATTAATATTTTTAACTGTTAAAGTGACCAAATACAACTAGTGACAACTATTAAATACGATCAATAGAATGTGTAGCACTTATAATGATTTGGTTAACGAGCCCAGGTTTGCGAACATAGACATAATTTTCGGATTTTTATTGTTATTTGTAAAATTCCATTTTATACGAAAATGGTTTACGTTTTATTTTTAGAACGTTATTTGGAATTTGTTTGGTTTTGTTTTTAGCTTCATATGTTTTTTGTAAATGCTGTGTATGCCTGTCATAAATGTCATACATATCTTATTACTACAAACATCTAATTTTAATCAAAACTGTGTGAACATTGTTGGTGTACCTTTCAAAATAAATAAATAAATAAATAAATAAATTTACATTACTGCCAATTCCGCCAACATCGCGACACGATTTCAGTTTATTTAAAAAAACAAAATTGTTATTCTGTGTTCATGGAGGAGTACGTTTCTATGATGTTTATGTCACGTTTCCAAAAAAGTAGTATATTTAAGTATTTATTAGCTAAAGAAAATTCAATTTACTCTTTGTTTACTCATACTGCGGTGGTGCAGGTCGTGAAAAGTATCAACTGCGCGTGACGCGGCGTTATAAAAAGAATTTGAAACCTAAATCTAGCTAAACGCTTTTTTTACATTTTTATTCAAAATAAATATTAAAAAACACTAAAGATCATATTGACCATAATATGACCCTTTTTGACAGTAAATTACCGTTTTTGACCAATTTGACCGTAATTGACAGTCAGTCAAATTCAGTCACTTTGGTCATTTTCATCTCTATGTCTGAAGTTACATCTATATTAATCTAACATCAGACATACAAAACTAGGTATTAATTTTAGTGCTTTATTTTTCAATATTCAACCCTACGTACTATTGGGTGACTTTGTGATGAGAAAAATCTGCTAGAGGACAAATCATTTTTTAAAAAACAAAAATAGACTTTCCCAGATAAAAAGTTATAGACTTAAAATGAGCTGATAATGAGATCCAGTGAAATTATAAGTCATTTTGATTGAGACATAAGAACTGGAGGTTCTGGGTCGGAAAATATTGCGCGATATAAAGCCGCTTTCCATCACGCTTGCTATATGCTAGTTAAGTAAGATTTTAAAAAGTTGTCAACCCTAAGCTAGTTCGGAATTGTACCTATTACCATAGACACAGAATACTGAATCACACTATCGACTCAGAATGAGGTCATAGTGTCTGTAAAGATATACAAGGTGTTTTTCATGAAATGCTTCCGTATAAATCTTATGGTATCAGTAGTGGAATCCCATTTAAAGATTAATTTAACTTTTGAGATTTTTTAAGTATTTTTTTGTTTAATCACTCTTGCTGTGTATTAACGTTGCGTTAAACTATATGAATAAATAAGTAAATTTAGTCGTTGCTTAACTAGGGAAGTAGTCTCATTTAAGAATATTTGATTAATATTCATATTCATTTATTCACTATAAATTAATAACAATAACAATAACTACACTAAAAATGGTTATAAGTCACTTAAATACATTATTTATTTTCTTATTTATCTAAAAGTTAGAAAGAATTATACTTTCATTGCGACTCTAAGAGACATAAACATGAACATTGGCGGCTTATATATCGCTTAGCGATTTCACCAGACGACCAGACAACCAGAAGGATGGAGAGGAGAAAGAGGAGAGTCATTATTATTATTATCTCTTTATTTATTTTTTTACATATTAATTTACATTTTTAAACATTTTCTAAAAACAAAACAAACATTTAAAAATATAAAAAATAGGGGTCCGCCGGCATCGGGACCAGGGTCCAAACTACCAGTGATTAGGGCTCCAGAGACAGGAACCTCCTCACAATGCGTGCCGTATCGAGGAGAACTGCCTTCTGAATCAGACCCTTGATCTAGCCGCCTAACGAGAGCCTCAAGAGATGTTGATCGAGGCTCTTGGCCATCAGGCCGTGGGCCGTAACAACAATCGGTACGATGACAGCCGAGTCCACATTCCACATGTCGACAACCTCATGTGCTAAGTCCAGATATTTGATTTGTTATTATTATTATTATTATCCGCCATTACTTTCCCGCCGTGCTTCGGAAGGCACGTAAAGCCGTTGGTCCCGGCTGCAGTCGTTAACAACCACCAACCAACTAGGTCCGCGTGGTGGTTTACGGCCCGTTCTCCCTATCCATCCATAGGAAAGGCTCGTGCCCCAGCAGTGGGGACATAGAATGAGCTGATGATGATTACTTTCCCACTGCAGGGCAAAGACCTTCCCCCTCTTCCATCTACCTCTATCCTGAACTAGTTCGTAACAACAAGAGGTGAGTTACAAAAAAAATTGAAAAAAAACAGCTTATTATTCTTGATTAGGTAGTAGTTCTAGTAATAACTTTCTAATTTTTAGGACAATGCTCAGTCATCATCATCATCATCATCATCACCATCAGCTCATTTAATGTCCCCACTGCTGGGGCACGAGCCTTCCCTATGGATGGGTAGGGCGAACGGGCCATACACCACAACGCGGGCCTAGTGCGGTGCCCATTTGGTTGATAACGACTGCTGATGCAGCCGGGACCAACGGCTCAGTCATATCACATTATTATCAATCTCAGTTGACATATAAGTAATATTTTGTAATTTCTTGACAAAGAAATATAAATCGAACACCATGTATTCAGTCTGTTTCAGCCTAGTCTAGTTTTGGAACAAAAGAATTGTTACACTTTGTTGTTGAGAACCATCGTGGAGCATAAAGAAAACTTCATAGATCACAAAGAGAAATGTCGCGGCCCGCTTGCTTAAAAATTGATTACAGCTTTGAATTTGAGTAACCCGTCATGTCAACTGGTAAAGCCTTCGCTACACTAAAAGCGAAGGTTTATGATAGGAGCGCCACATAACAATGACACTGCAGAAGGTAAACTTCATACCATACCTCATTTTAACCGCCTCTGTGGTCTAGTGGCTAAGACCACCGGGTTAGACTCAGAGGTCCGGGGTTCGATTCCCAGCGGGGGTACATGTTTGTGTACTCGGTTTGGTTGGTGGTAGAACTTGTTTGTCCGCCTGGCTAGCTACCACCATCTTATCTCAATATGTCGCCATTACATCAATGTTTGTAGCATTGTTGTGTTCCGGCAGCTAGAGAGAAGATAGCCAGTGCCTCAGTAGTTGACGATCCCGGGTGAAAATGGCTGAACGGATTTGGATGAAACTTTGCACATTGACAGACCATGACCCGAACTAGTATATATGATAGTTTTTATTCCGGTAACAGGTTCCTGTGGGATAGTGTAGTCTTCGCGAACGAAGTCGCGGGCGACAACTAGTTTGAAAAAAAAATCAGGATGATGACGATGACTGACAAAATTCTATCGTATATCGTAAGTTGTCTAAAGTCTTCTAACCTCAAAACTTTATAGTCTAAAGCTTATATTATTTAAAAATTATTAAGGAATATTATTATTATTATTATTTGTAATAAAGTTCACGTCCTTATAATTTATTTTCATACTTTTTACACATTATCTTCAGTTACATTGTACCAGATGGTCAGAGCTAAAAGCAATACCAACATTATTTTTAGAAATTATCAAGTTGTGTAGTTATTCTTACGCGCCGACTCATTGTGTTCCACGAATTTAGATCATGCTTTGATGTGAGCAGGACAGAGCCCATCATCATCACTAACAATTTTTTTTAAGTCCCCACTGCTGGGACACGAGCCTTCCTTATGTCTGTTCGATGACCTCCTTAGTCGAGTGGTTTGTACACCGGTTTTCATGGTGTCGCCATCTCTGAGGTCCCGGGTTCGATCCCCGCTCGGGTCAATTTAGAAATTATTGTTTTTCTAAATTGTCTCTGGTCTGGGTGTTTTCTATGTATAATAAGTATGTATTTTAGTAATTTAAGTATGTTTATCCGTTGTCTAGTAACCATTTAACGAGTTGCATAACGAAGCTTCTCTTGGGCTAGATAATTGGTGTGAGTGTAGGAAAGTTTATTTATTTATTTATTTAATAGGTCGAACGGTCCAAAAACTACGCGGGCCAAGTGCTGATTGGTGGTTGTTAACGACTGCTAACTAATGCAGCTGGGGACCAACGGCTTGGTGTGCCTTCCGAAACTTGGAGGAGCTGAAAATGATAAAAAGCTATGTTGCTTTTTGAACTACATTTTGGAATATTTCTACAAGTTAACAACTACCTACCTACCTATATACCCATCTTAAAATTCGCCTTACAAAACTTACTCAACTTACACAATCGTTAGAAGACACTCACCAACAAATTACATTATCCAAGAAAAAATTAAACTTAATTATTTATGCAAAGAAAATATTCTCCGAAGCGCCTACCTGTCAGCTAATAAAAATATACATAAATCTATGAATACAATCATGAATTTTAAAGTGCGTTTATTGTTTTGGACTAAATTATAATATCTCGACGCCCTTCGTGATTCGGAAGGCACGTTAAGACGTTAACTTGTTGTCGTAAGCTGGCACTCGTTAGAAGCCACCAATCCATACTGCGTCCGTGGTGTTTCCATCGGTGTCCCAACAGTGGGGACATAAAAATTTGCTGATGACGATGATAGTAACTTATCAATTTATTTAAAAAGCACTACCTATATAATAATCTAATTGAAATCAGGTGCCTCACTCCCCGTGCATGTCGTTAGAGCCGACTCCTCAGTCGACTCAGGCGGCTGATAAGATAAGATAAGATAAGATAATTTTTATTGCCATAAAATTGTGTAAATACATAGCAGGTGTTAAGCATATTATAATTGGGAACAAACAGTTTACCCTAGTCGGGCATGCAATTTTTAGTAGGTAGGTACATGTTACATAGAAACAGCCACTATGCTGTTTTTGTACCGAAATATTCAGTCAAACTGTAGAACGCCTTATCTATAAGCCATCTCTTTAATTTAATTTTAAAACAGCTTAAATTTACTGAGGCTTTTTGATCAGTGGGCAGATGATTAAATATTTGGATACCAGTTACATAGGCACTCTTGTGATAAAGGGCATTATTAATATTTGGTAAATATAAGTCATATGCATATCTCTTCCGCAAATTACAATTTTTTGTGCTTTTACATTTAAAATACTGAATATTGCTTTTTATAAAAACAGCCATCTCCAACACATAAATACCGGTCAGTGTCAAATAACCCTTTTCTCTGAAAACATTTCTTAGAGTCTCATCAGAGTACATACTGTAAATAGTTCTCAAGTGAGATGTGCGGAACATCTTGGAACCCTTGCTCCTCGGCACGCTCCGCACATCAGGCGATCAGCAAGCAACCTATCTTATCTATTCCACTTCAGAGCCCTACTTTAATTATATTTATGTAAGTATGTATGTAATTTTCTTGCCTTTAAATCAATGTAAATTAAAATATCCGAAGTTCTCATCCAAAGAATGTTTCCTACATCGCTCCCTCGGGATATACCGACTAAAAAAAGCGGAACGGCTCGATGAATGAGCGGCGCGTGCGCAGAGGGCCAGATGTCCGGGGTTCGACGCCCGGCGACTCACGGTGCCTCTTCAGGGCGAGCCGCCGTCCTACAGGATGTTGTCGAACTGTTTGTTTATTTTTCTATGTGCTTAGAGAGAATTAATTGTCTGTTCTTTAGTTCCGTTCCGACTAAACACGATATTTTCTTTTGTTTTTTGCTTAATTTGTCGAGTGGCAAGGCACTCGGGCCAATACCTCAAGGTCCCGGGTTCAGGGCAAAGTGTGTTTCAGATTGTTCGATGCATAGCCCGGGTTTGTGATCACAAACCCGTATTTGGCAAGCATGGTGATTAAGCTATTACCCATCAATTGTAGTGATGACTTGATTTTAATGATGATAGTCTTTGCCCAGCAGTGGGACAGTTATAGACTTCATTAATATTTGTTTCGGTTTTCAACAACAAGTTTTTTTTTAATAATTACACTATTTTTAAAATAGATGAGGTCCAAATAGAAACAGTGAAGTTGGGAGCTTTTAGTTATATCTACTATGTATAGTTAAATGGCATTTTTAGCTGTAACGTTTCTTCCTTACTGCGTTACGGCATAGTAATGTGGGGTAACAGCGTAGATTTCGAAAGAGCTTTTAAATCACAAAAAAAGTGTATTCGTGCCTTATGCGGGATAAAAAAGAAGAATCTTGTTCACCTTTATTTCAAAAACATAGAATATTACTTCTACCGTGCATGTATATACTGGAAATATTTCTGTTAGTAAGGAAACACCCAGAATACTTTCCAAAATGTAACACTAGTGTACGAGGTTCGAGAAAGAATAAATTGGCCATACCCAAATGTAAATTAAGTTTATTTCAAAAAAATGCTTACTATATGGCTATCAAAATATTTAATAAACTACCGTTGGACATTATTGATCAGCCACTAGACAAAAATGTATTTAAAAAAAAAGTTATTTCAATGGCTCTTACAGCACAACTTTTACTCCATTAATGAGTACATGAATAAAAAATTATAATTGTAGTCTATTTATTTCTAATTACTTCATTGCAATACTAATTTACAATTTAGTATCTACTTAGACTAATAATTTTTATTTCTATTGACATTTTATTATATAATTATTTAAGCTAAAAATTTGCATTTATGTAGTTATGTATATGTTTTATAACATTTTATACTGTATTGATATTTGCATGCCTACAAAATTAAGGCAGAATATTGTTGACCCTGCTCAACATTGTCGCTCATCTCAATGTACTGTACACAATATTGTGCAAATAAATGTTTGAATTTGAATTTGAATTTGAACGTCTTATTTAACTAAACCATAACATGTCAGATGTTCATTTGGTGACGTAAAAATGCTTGATTACTTCGTTCAAATAGTTTGTTGAGCATAATTTAATTTTCTATCTCTAATTGCTAGATATGTTTTTTTTTTCATTGGCGGCGCTAGTGTGCGGCGTAAACGCTTTTACGAAGAATATTTTTCTTTGCAAGTTGTCATGTCACTGTCACTAATCAATTGATGAATAACCGATCACTGTAGGTACATGTAATTTATGAATAACAAATATATTACAATGAATGTGAAGAAAAAAATAAATAAATAGCCTTTTATAAAGGTCGAAGACTCTCCCGAAATCCGATCTGGTGGTAGACTCAGTTGTTTAGTCTAAACTAATTTTTTAGATTTTGAAATTTATAGTTTTAAGAATAAATAAAATAAAATGCGTTTATTTCGACCAACTTAAGATCATAGAGGTACAGTATCAATAATTCAAATGAAATTTAAAAAAAAACAAAAAAATAATAAAAAAAAACGTTTTGACGTCAATAAGTGCCTGTGAAGGCTTATGTTGAATAAATGATTTGACTTTGACTTTGAAATAACCCTTGGACAAAGGGCTCCATCATTGAAATCAAGTCATCACTACAACTTACAGGTAATGGCTTAATCATCACGTTATAAACACTGAATGTAAATAATAAATATTTTTAAAACGGAATTTTGTTAAAATAAAAAGGAGCAGCCTGTATTGCATATTTTATTTTTAAATTGATCAAGGTTTATTCTTTTGTTTGAGACGAGGCCGCTTGCGCACCACATGGCCCGCGGGGTGGGATAACAGGCCGGCCCAGATGTGGCCTCAGGACGATGTGTTCCGTCCATATACTCATTACTCAGTACCTACTCAATTATTAATTACATTCTACAACAGTGAGAAGATGGTAGGTAAATTACATTACTTAATTTGGCTTCAGTGCAGCAATTAGCACTTGAAAATTAAAAGTAAAAATTAAACTAAACTACTGAACCCACCACTAGTGCGGATTTTGGGACAGCCTTCGATCGCGAAGAGCTGGTAAGAAACTCAGAACTTCACCCTATCCATCTTATGAACCCATCAACTGTAGTGATGACTTGTTTTCAATGATGGAGGCCTTTGCCCAGCAGTGGGGCAGATACAGGCTGTTTATTTTCCCTTCATCATCATCATCTCAGTTAAAAGACGTCCACTGCTGGACGTGTGCCTCCCCCAAGAATCTCCACAACGACCGGTTTCGTGCTGCTCGCATCCAGCGGCTTCCCGCGACCTTCACCAGATCGTCGGTCCACCTTGTTGGGGGCCTGCCCACACTGCGCTTTCCGGTACGCGGTTGCCACACCAGGACTATCCCAGGCAGGGCACATTGCTATTTTCCTTTGCTTTACATTAAAAAGAAGGTCACAACTGATTTTAGTTTTTAGTAACAATTTGAATAGAAACCACATGTTACCCAGTTGTCCTGTAAAATTTCAATGAAAATCTATGTTTTTATTAAATTTTGCCGATGAAAAGTGTTACAAAAACACAAATGTTGAAAAAATTTCCACGAGCAGGATTTGAACTCGCACCCTTCTGACATACCGGGTCAGGTGCTCTCCCAATTGAGCTATCGTGGTTCTAACCAGCCCGCCGAAAATTATTCAACACTATTTTCCTTTTTACTTTGAAAGCCAAAGCTTCTTAACTGATCTTTAGTATTTGTAAAAATATTATGATCAGATGTTAATGACGGTAGTTGTTGACATTGAATGGGCGCCTTTGGCTTTCAAAGTAAAAAGGAAATAGTGTTGAATAATTTCGGCGGGCTGGTTAGAACCACGATAGCTCAATTGAGAGAGCACCTGACCCGATATGTCAGAAGGGTGCGGGTTCAAATCCTGCTCGTGGAAATGTTTTCAACATTTGTGTTTTTGTAATTTGTTCGCAACAAAATTTGCGTTAAAAATTATATAAACATTTGATGAAAAGTGTGTTGAGCACTGGTGCCATTATTTCACTAAGTCACTGATTTCCTAATGTAAGCCTCCCCCTTTCCTCTTAAATAACCATGACTTCGATCATCACTAACTTATAAATTAAACTAGCGACCCGCCCCGGCTTCGCACGGGTGCAATGCTGATACACGCAACCGCTATGTCCCTGCATTTTTAATCTGTAATATCTTCGAAAATATTCATCTAAATTACATGCTGTAAAGGGCCATATTGACAAATAATAAATGCACAATGTATTTAAGGTAGTTAATTAGATAAGGATTAATGCTGTCTTATTGCATAAAATCGCTTCGTAAATAAGCCATTATTTCTCATAAAAAGGATAAAAAATGATTATTGTGGGTTATTCTTAAGAGAGTGACATATACCATACCGGACTTTTTTTAGACCTTTTTAAGGTGTACAATACTGTAGTACATTATTTTGATATATCTCGTAGGGTTCAGCCAGTGTTTGCAATGTAAGCGCAAAAAAATGTGAAACCTCTAAAAGTATCAGTGTTTCTCTACTATATTATGCATGTATTTGTACATAAAACCTTCCTCTTGAATCACTCTATCTAATAAAAAAAACCGCATCAAAATCCGTTGCGTAGTTTTAAAGATCTAAGCATACATACATACAGGGACAGCGGGAAGCGACTTTGTTTTATACTATGTAGTGATGTTAATTCTCATCTCTGAATAAGGCAGTAAAAATGTTAACGTTGAAAAAAAACTCCATAAAACTGTGCAAATAAATTAATATTTAAAACAGCTGACGAAATGCAAATGGCCCCCATTTGAATTTGGATGATTTGGACGCCAGCCTAGCGTCTCGCCATCCCGACGACCGGCCGGATAATCCAGCGAGAGGGTGACTTATTTAAAATTCTAACCGCCTCTAAGGTCTAGTGGATAATACCGCTGTCAGCACCCAGACCGGGTTCAGTTCCCAGCGAGGCGTGTGATTGTACTTGGTTTGGTTGGTGGTAGGGCTTGTTTGTCCGCCTGGGCAGCTACCACCATCCTATCCAAATATGTCGCCATGACATCAATGTTAGGAGCATTGTGTTCCGACAGTAAGAGATAGCCAGTTCCTCAGTCGAGGATCCGGGTAAAGTGGGCTCCCCCTCCAGCCTTATCACTCAGCATTAGGTGAGGTGAAGACCAAGAGAAACAAAAATGGAAATCGAACGCCGTTTGGTTGATACTTTTTTTGGCGACGAAAACTAAGCTACACTGCTAGCCACGAGTACGAGCGTTTTGCGACGCGGTGAACAGATTTCTAGTTCATTGCGTTATTTCTATAACAGTTGACTATGACTGCCGTTGTATAGCTCGCAATGAACTAGAAATCCGTTCGCCGCGTCGCAAGTCGCTCGTGTTCGTGGCAGAGGCCCTTGCTACGTACTTCCCGCCCCGCGTACCTACCGCAGGCGAGGACTCAGTTAAGCGGTTTTGCTATAGTATCGAACATTGGGTTTAAAGAATCGATCACTGGTGTGCCGCTACGTTACCACATTTACATTTATCACACAATTTAAATCACAGATAATACAATTATTCAAATTAAAATTAATTCAACCGTCGAAGGATCAACTTTATTTTTAACTAGCTGGTGCCCGCAACTTCGTTCGCGAGGACTATGTATCCCACAGGAACATAATATCGGAATTAATAATATCCTATGGCCTAGTCAGGGTTATCTTTTTTTTTGTGAGAGATTGCTGATTGCCTCAAACGGCATTTTCAGCGTCACCGGGCTTTTTTTTGGGGGCGGCGAGGTACGTAAAGGGTACCTCAAGCCGTGTGAAACGAATCACCTTCGAAGGTTTTCTAGAGGGAACGGCATCGCACACTTAAAAGTGCGCGTCCCCGTGCCCTACTAGATTCTCCGAAGGGTTCGGATCGGATCGGGGAGCGGAACCACCCGAGGCCGCCTCTAAAGGTTCGGACCTCGGCTCGGGTAGACCGGAAGGTTGAAGAGGAGAGAAGCGCCCAGGTACATTTCTGTACCTGGTATAGAGCGCGTGTGAACCGGTTCTACGTACCCTTGTTCTACGAGTACGGTGTCTTGGGCCTAAACTAGTGTGCATGTTTAGTGTATTCTGTAAATGTATACTGGCATTTAGAGGATTGGGCGGGGGGAACCCGGGTCATGATTTGTCCATCCCATTTCACGAAATCACTCCCACGTATTGCAAGAAAGCGAGAGGAAAGATGTTACACATCAATAATTAATAATAATATTAACTAATAATTAATAACATTAAGTCACTCCTAACTTAAGGCGACGCATTGGTAATTTACGTGGCGGGGATCTTGATTTTTCTCAACAATTACAAACATATGAAAATGATATTAGATGACATGATTTTTCATTTATTTGACTTCATTTTGTTAGTTGCAGAATCACGATTTTTCAACTTTTAGGTATAACACAGCAAAAAATATCAAAGTAACCTCTTTTAAAACATAGATTTACATTTTACAGGCTAACCAGACCGATTTAAGCATCAAAATTTTCTTAGTAGATTAGTTTTAACACAAACTTCAAAATTGTAGTTCATTTTTTTTAATAATTTGTAGTTTTAATTTGGAGGAAAAAAAAACAGTTTTTCTTATGGTACGGGGCGCAAACGCTCGTATCAAAACGTATGAGATTTATTGTTTAGCGATGCGTCGCCTTAACAATAAGTTAAGGATTTCGTCTGTGCTAAGACAAAAATTAAGTACCTAAATAATTTACTTAATCAATCCTTGTAAAGTGGAAACACAAAAACACACAAAACTAAAATGTCAATTTACAAAAGCCTTGAGCCTTGACATACGTTTTACTTATAAATATAGATGTAAAACTTAATACCTCCACAGACAGGACAGAGACGATTCAAATCACAATTAGTAATGAATTATTCAATCGTCAGGGCTGTAACGCACCGAAAGTTAGGACCTACGAGGGGGGAATTATTTTCGAACAGATTAATCTGAACGGGAATGTTAACGGTCTCCGAGTTAACTTTCGGTGGGATTTTGGTGGTTGCGTTTCCTAATTTAATATTTATCAGGATTTACGTGGCCATTAGGAGACACCTATACCGCAGTGCTTAAAAACGCGAGCTTTTAAGCAGTGCGTGCTGCCGGGTCTTCACCATATGGCGCAGAGACGTGGACACTAACAAAAAGCCTCGTCCATAGATTTTAAGTCACTCAGTGAGCTATGAAGAAGCACGTAGTCTTGAATAATTTATAATTAAGCAGAAAAAACCTGTTTACAGATACAGGTTTTCACACATCACATTAATAATTGCACTATCGGTGCTACTATAAAACAATGTTATTATACTGAAGAATTTTGAAAGACTGATCATATCAAAAATACAATAAAATTCCATGACAATGACATGACATTCAAAGTATTCTTTTTCAGAACCATGCATTTTGACAGATAGTTTTTAAAACTACCAAGGAGGCTATAAGATGGATAGCATAAAAAATATAACGTTGAGTAAATTGCAACGACAACGTTACAGTCTCTTTATTTAAGTTATAGTATCCGAAACGAAGTGACCTCCGACATAGTAGAAGGAATTAGGAAGCTGAAGTGGCAATGGGCGGGGCATATTTGTAGTAGATCATCGCAGTTAGGGCAGTCACGAGTGGACACTTCGCTCAAAGCATGGGCGTGGGCCGGCCACCTTCTCTCTACCAGATTTTCGTATTCGTCATCGTGGCGAATCAAACTCGACCTAGGCAACCTGACTTTAAACCGGAGTCCCCTGCGTGTATAGCTTGCCCAAGTTAAGTTGGCATTTTGTGTATCCTGTCAGTTGATAGTTAGAGAAGACAGAGAGAGAGATAGAAATCTAGATAAGACTACGGTAAACAAAATAGACATTTATTTATTTTTATTTTTATATTTTTTTTATATTAGAAGGAGGCAAACGAGCAGGCGGGTCACCTGATGGGAAGCAATCACCGCCGCCCATGGACACCCGCAAAACCAAAGGAATCACAGATGCTTCGCCGGCCTTTAAGGAAGGAATAGGCTCGTTTCTTGAAGATCCCTAAGTCGTATTGGTCCGGAAATACCGCCGCTGGGAGCTGGTTCCACAGCACTGTAGTATATTTATATATTGTATTTATTTATTTATTCTGGTGCACAAAACAGGTGACAGCCACCAAAAGGTAATGTGGCAGCCTGCGGTCGCCACATAATTTCTTATCCTCACGTATGGTTAAAGAGTTTGTAAAAGCATTCCTAATCGCGTGCAGATCTGATGATCAAGTAAAGGCTTATATCGCAGACTGCAGGCCGCCACAGATTACAAAACCACATGCGATATTAAAAACTTAAGACTAGGTTGAAACCCTTAATTATGTACATACTATTTAACATCTACTGAGCAGACAATAATGTTATATAAAACAATACGATTTTATATCTTTATTAATTCACTAAATTAATTGCATTATAAAGATATAAAATTAAAATACAATTATAATTATACCTATTTCATTTAACTAAAGGATAAAATTATAACTATTTGAGACAGTTCTTTAGTTTATTTATTTATTATTTATAATATCAGCAGCCACAGGCGAGTTCAATATATTGACGGCACATTCGGGTTACGGGATTAAAATAGGATGTATTATTAACATTAACGATAAATCTAAGTTGGAATATTAAGCGGATTGATGTTGATTTTATTTTATTTCGCATTATTAGTACTAATTCGCTTTAGTGAGTATTAACATTAAACTTGAAGGATTTGTCAATTCTACGGTTCAGCATGAATTACGTGTTATTTGTGATTAATGAACGTTTTAATATGTAACAGCGTAATCAGAGGAGATGGAACCTTATCAGCCTAGTAATAAGCAGTATATGGGTTACGTAACGCAGTGACCAGTGGGCAGAGCCGATGACTAACCGATGCATTGTTGTAAAGTACAGTCGGCAAAATAGTCAAGATTTCAATCTTCTGTATAAATAAAAATGAATCACTGAAATGTATGTACGCGCATAACTTCCGATCGAGTGCACAAAATTGGATGACTCTTTTTTTGTGTTTGTTATTGTCAAGACAAGGTTTGTACAGAAGAAAATTAAAAGAAAAAAGATATTTTTACTAAAAAACGACAATTTAATTTTCCAATACAAAATGGTCCTAGCTGTGATTGTGAAACATTAGATTGTCTTTGTTTTTTTTGTTGCCATAGATACTGTCAAAGCGGCACGAAATCCGTCAGGTCAACTAGTCTACAGGGTGTCCCAAAAATGGCACGCCAGGCTGACACTGGAGATAGCTTAGCTATAAACCTATCAGATAAAAAATAAAAAATAAAAATAAAAACGATCTAAAAGTGGAGTTTTTAGAAATAAAAAAGTGGCATTTTCTCCAAAACTATGAGACTTTTACTAGTCATGCTATTTTTATCTGATAGGTTTATAGCTATGCTATCTCCAGTGTCAGCCTGGCGTGCCATTTTTGGGACACCCTGTATAAACAATGTCGTTATTTTTAATTTATACGAAACCTGAAAACTGTTTGTTCAGAATCAGTAATAGAATCAATTTCAATATTTTTTTATACCACGTTACATTTTGACCAAATAATATGTATTTACAAAATCTCAATTATAGTATACCCTACTAAAAACACGCAACGGGACAGCACAAAAAGCTTGTAACTTCGTGAGTTTTCAAGATATTTTTTTTTTGTACTGATTCTTTAAATGAGAATATTTGACCCGTGTTTCGGTTTTCGTATAAACTAAAAATAAGGTTGTATATATAAATCTTCTGTGCATGTGTATGTTAATGAACTTCTAAACGGCTGGACCGATTTGGATGAAATTTTCTGTGTGTGTTCAAGCGGATTCGAGAATGGTTTAGATTTAAAATTGGCCCCGGTAGGTGGCGCTGCTATAGGGATCCATCATGGGATACGGGTGTTCTTAAGCGGACGAATGATTTGTTTGTTTTGTTGTCATGGAAACTGAAAACGTTTTGTTTGTTGTGTTGTCATGAAAACTGTTAAAGCCGTACGAAGCCCGCCGGTCAACTAGTTTAATATAAAATGTGTTTTTATCCACTTTGTCTGTGAAGAACAATGTAGAAGCTATTTGCACCTCCATACCACTGGCACTGGAATGCCCTTGCAAGGCGTCACTTAAATGACATAACATTTTTTAAGACCTAAATACTTGGGCTGTGTAACTTGTGACATGCATTAAATATTCTGATTCTGATTACCATTAATTCGGATTGTGGGAGAATCTGCTAAGCTAAGCAGAAAATGAACCAACAACTATAACCATTAGCATCAGCTCATTTTTTATCCTCACAGCTGGGGCACAAACCATCTTTAGAAGGAAACACCTCAGGGAGAAAAAACATAAACCACCACGCGAGCCCAGTGCGGATTAGTGGTTGTTAACGACTGCTAATGCAGCCGAGACCGTGTTACGTGCGTACCGAAGCTAACAAATGTATGGTCACCCATCCGATGAATGGCCTTTGCGAAAGTTGTTTTACCTAAGCAAAAGAAGAAGTAGTGAAGAAGTCCTACTCCCGTCACCGTCGCGTTCGGGATGGGCCTGGCAGTGTTTTGAAAAGGATATCGGAGAGGCTAGATGCCTGCTCCCTTTTTTGCCCATTTCACTGCTTTGCATTTTATTTATTTATTTATTTATTTTAAAACTTTTGCAACATATATATTACATGGCGGACTTAATGCCTGAGGCATTCTCTACCAGTCAACCATAGGGTGGTGCAGAAATAACAAGGTAGGTGCAATTGGGTGAAGACAACAATTTAGAAATAAAAATAATATATTATAAAACGCACAGTATATACCTACATATATACAATTTAAATAAATATACTTATATACACCAATATAATGTATATTATTACATAAACTACTTTTACAAAAATTTTAAATTTTTATTTTTTAAATTTTAATCAAGCAAAGCGGTGAAAAAAGTTTTTTTAATTTTTTTTTGTATTTTTTTTTTTTTTATTATTATTAACATAGAATTGTACTTACAATTCTTTGGTCTTTTTTTTAAACAAATCACGGCAAATGACTCCATACCACCTGATGTTAAGTGGAAATGGAGTCCAGACGCGAAGACAACTGGTGCAGCGTGAAAACAACGCAGCATCAGTCAACCTCACTCTGCCGGCCCACAAGGTGCTTCTTCACGCCTCGTTTGAAGGACCCCATGTCATAGGAGGGAGGGAAAACGTGTGCTGGTAGACTATTCCATCTTTTGGAGGTGCGACAAAGAAACGAGTCACCAAATTTCTTTATTGCGCGATGGGATATGTGTGACAGTGAGGCGATGACTTCGGAGAGCAGCTGAAAATAAACGAATTTCATTTTAATAAATTTTTTTAAGCAAACCGTGCGCGTTATCCGCGTTATGCGCGTTATGCGCGTGCGCTTTTATCAATCTCCTTCAACCTACAAATCAGCTAGCAAGTCACCCATGCGATAACTGACTTTTGCGAAAGTTACTTAACCTTACCTAACCGGGGCAGTTCACCACTGAGCCATTGAGCGTCTCCAACCAATAAATCAGCTTGCAATTCCTTTGCCAACCATTCTCTAATACGGCCACTTTATATTCACGTACGCACGTACTATGTCTACGAGTATCTATGCAGCACTACTAAATATGGAAGACAAAGAAGGTCGGCTTAATATTGGGTCTTTACCTATGAAATTGACGTTTTTTCGCACTCATTATTAAGTGTACCTATATACCTGAAACAAAACAACTTTTACGAATCTACTCGCGTTAATTGCTTATTTAATGTTTATCCTGACGTTTCGAACCCTTTGCAGGGTCCGTGGTCACAGGGAGACTGAGGTGTTGATCGTCTCATAATTAGTTGATAGCTTGTATACTGCCCCTTATTTAAATTTAATCAGGTGCGTTCCAATTTACGCAGAAAGAGCTTACAGTATCTCTTGGTCAGGCATGGTGTTAGGGCTGGGATTTAATATTTTGTATGATGGGATCCCAGGCTGGTGGTAGATTTCAACCATCTTCTCTATATAAATTAAGATGTTTTTTTCATTTCAATAGCCTCGCGTATCATCTTAGGGATGAATCGTTGTTCTCAAGCGAGTATTTGTCGTTTATCAAATCTGATGTAATGGTTTACTGCAGACTTATTTCCGCGCCTATGCTAAAAGTTGTTTCATTTCAATGTGTAGTTTTCGCGTAAACTTTAGAAAACAATATGTACCTATAACTTCTGAAACTCAATACCGGTTGTTAATATTATTATATACATTTAATTAAAACTACTTACGTTACTTAGGCTTCAGCAATAAAAAATGATTTTTAATTCTTTGTTTTTTGGCTCAAGTTTTTATTAAATTGACTTCTTTTTTTTATTCGCGGAATTGACCTTTTGTTTCATTGTAACTTAGAAGAGGCTTGTTTAGCTAGGCAGGCCTATGTCCAGCAGTGGACTAGTATAGGCTGATGATGATGATGATTATGATGATATTTAGCTAGAAAAACAAACACACTGCCCTACAATTTTTATAGTGTTAACATAAATAAATGTTAAAAAAATTGAAAAAACGTTAGGTATCAAAAATTTTATTTAAAAAAAATCTTCATACAAAACTTGAATTTCATAGATAAGGACCTAATAAACGCGCTCTAGCAACTCACACATAATCCCGTTGAAGAAACGAATCTGGGAACGGTCCACGCGTAGCTGGTGGCGAGGTTCTGTGCCCGTGGGAGGTTGTCTATATTTTACAGGTTAACACAGTGCCTTGATCTCACCTGATGTTGAATAATGATAAGGCCGAAGGTGGAAACGCACTTCACACAAAATCCTCAACTAATGAGGCACTGGCTATCTTATCTCTAACTGCCGGAACACAACAATGCTAGAAAAATTGATGTTATAGCGGCATATTTAGATAAGATGGTGGCAAAGGCAGGCAAACAAAAAAGTCTTATCACCAACCAAACCAAGTACACAAACTGTACACCCCGCTGGGAATCGAACCTGGGACCTTAGCTCTTAACCAGTAGACCTCATAAGCGGTTTAAAAGCGGTTGTGGGTTTATTTTTTTGGAGAGGTTGCTGATTGCCTCAAACGGTATTTTCAGCTTCACTGGGCTTTTCTGGGACGCCGAGAAACTTAAAAGGGTTCCTCAAGCAGTGTGAAACGAATCACCTTCGGAGGTTGTCTATAGGGTACAGCATCACGCACTAGTACGTGTCCCCGTGCCCTACAGATTCTCCGAAGGCTTCGGATCGGATTGGGAGCGGAACCCGAGGGCTCCTCTAAAGGCTCGGACCTCGGCTCGGGTTTACCGGGCCATGATGGTGGGGAGAAGCGCCCAGGCAGCCCTGGTAATACATGTCGGTACCTAGTATAGAGCGCGTGTGAACAGGCTCATCGTACCCTTGTTCTACGAGTACAGTGTCTTGGCCCTAAACTAGTGTGCATGTTTCGTGTATTCTGTAAATGTGTAGTGGCATTTAGAGGATCGGGCGGGGTTGTACGTTACTCGGGCGCCTTTGAATTAAGCTTGCGTCCTGCCTCCTTATTGTGTCAACACTATGACGTGCATTATCTATACACACACGTGCTGTGTACTGACCGACTGACAATGTAACGATTGTGCATCGGAAACATAACTGTTCTGCTCATATTCAAAGCTCCTCTGTTCATTAATGTTTATGGCAATGACGATACGACTTCAGTTTTAAAGAGCTATATACAGATACACGTTTTTAAACTGCAGCTATGAACTAGAAGTCATTCTAATGTGGTTCAAAAGATGGATAGGGTGAAGTCCTGAGTTTCTTACCAGCTCTTCGCGATCGAAGGATCTCCCAAAATCCGCACAGGTGGTGGATTCAGTAGTTTGGTTTAAACTAAAGTACCTAATTCAAAGTAATTAGACTGTACATGTAGTACTTTCCCGCTGCTGCGCAAAGGCCTACATTAGTGAAATCATTAAGGAGTGTATTGGCTTAATCACCATGCTCGCCAAATGGGGGTTGGTGATCACAAACCCGGGCAATTTATACTATAATTTATACTACACTATATTATATTATATTCATGTTTATTATTATTATTGTATATGTTCATCCCCTGTGCGGTGCCGGGGATAAAGAATTGCACCACCCCATCTCTTCCCGTGGGTGTCGTAAAAGCCGACTAAGGGACCATTCCAGAGGATGGGCAGCAGCATCTCTCTGAGGTTACCCTCAACCTACTGCGATCGCCAACCCGCCTGCCAAGCGTGGCGATTACGGCAAATACCCCCCATGATTATTTGGGGGAGGCCTTTGTCCAGCAGTGGACGTCTTTTGGCTGAGATGATGATGATTATATGTTCATATTTATGTAGTATTATTATGTATGTTTATGTAGTTTTTATATTGTAGTACATGTATTGTATATGTATTTTTATTTGAGATATTTTTGTTTGCACTTTTGTCGCTTCCTTTTAAACATGATGCTCATATTCCACCTTAGGTTGGCTGGAAGAGATCTCTTTTAGAGATAAGTCCACCTTTGCTCACCATTGTTTGTAATCTGTTCTCTGTATGTGTGTTTTTTGTGCAATAAAGAATATATATATTTATTGCAAATATCCAAGACACATTTTGATCGAACTGGGAATTGAACTCAGGACCTTAGGGTACTGGGCCGAGCACTTTGCCACTTCGCCATCGAGGCGTTAAACTACATTTAAGTTTATTTTTAGTGCTGCTCCACTAAGAAGAGTAGAATCAGAATTAAAATTATTTATTCGCGAGATGTCGATTTATCACAATTTTATGAAAATTGTCAATTTCGTTAGTTTCACTACTTTTATAAAATATGCTAGGTATCTATTTATATTTTTTGATCTTGATATTTGTGTTGCTAAAATTTAGAAATATAATTTCTAACAAAACAAAAAGAAACATTACTTACTTAACTTAACTTAAAAAAAACAGAAAAATAATTAGAAAATTAAAAACTAAAGACCTATAAATAAAAGATGTCCTCCAACTGTGGGCTCATGGGAACGGTCCCAAGAATGCTGGCAACATTGCTCCTTTGGATTGCCAAACTAATACCTACGCTGGCAGAGGTAGCTGCCAGCCTTCTTGTCACCGGAGGCCTCGATAAGGCGAGCACTTAACTCCTTTAACAAGCTGCTATGCCTCTTACTACTTTTAGGATGTAAAAATGTTTGGCAACTTTGCAATTTTTCATAGTTTTTGACGTCATTATCAGCCTGTGACTACTTTTATTGCACTTAAAAATCCAGCGCTTTATCGAAACTGGACTGTGTCTTACGCTCGTGCCCATGTGGTAATGTCGTTGACAGTACAATACAATTACGTTAAACGGACGCGTACTTGCATTATGTGTACAGTGTGTGGCGTACAGTCAACCACACATTTGACGTAACAGTATTAGTCACAGATAAAAACTCTTTCATCAGGCGCTACTTAGAATGAAATAGAAAGATATTTTTAAATTACTAGCAGCAACTCCATTTTTCACCCGCGTGATTCTCGTTCTCGTGGGAATATCGGGATAAAAAGTCTATCTCTATCTGTATGCCGAATTTCATCCAAATCCATCCATCCGTTGCAGCGTGAAAAAGCAACAAATATACACACATACACACAAACTTTTGCATTTATAATATTAGTGTGATAAATAGTAGATAGATAGATAGATAGATAATACTTTTATTGCAACACTATAAAACATAATCATGAACAGAAAAAAATAATAATACAAAGTTACAATTTGGCGGTCTTATCGTTTTTAAGCGATTTCTTCCAGACAACCAGTCATAGTATGCAACAACATAAAAAATACATTAAACATTCATTAAGAAATAACGAATAAAAAGTTATAATTAATCTCTTCCAGACAATCCGGGACCTCTGGGTTTAAGCAACCAAATGTTGAGGTTGAATAGATCATAAGTTATTTTCTTTGTGTAAATAATTCAACTATTCTAATTTAAAAAGTCATAATTATTTTTAAATAAACATAGTTGTAGCAGATTTTTTTTGTTTTTTTTTTTTACTTAAGAGCGTTTACGCCGCACACTAGCGCCGCCAATGAAAAAAAAACATATCTAGTAATTAGAGATAGATAATCAAATTATGCTCAACAAACTATTTGAATGAAGTAATTTAGCATTTTTACGTCACCTAATGAACACCTGACATGTTATGGTTTAGTTAAATAAGACGTTACGGCCACTTTTAACTTTAACGCCGTCTCCATTATGTGACGTAAAAATGCTAAATTACTTCATTCAAATAGTTTGTTGAGCATAATTTGATTTTCTATCTCTAATTAGTAGATATGTTTTTTTTTCATTAGTGGCGCTAGTGTGCGGCGTAAACGCTCTTAAGAATGTTATACGTTCTTATAAATAAATATCAGGATTGTCTACAGAACTTGGCACCCGTTTAGTTCTCAAGTCTTTTGTGGGTGAAGTCGACAACCGCAACATTTTACACACAAGATTTTCATAATATTGAACTTAGCTCCCATTTTCACGTTTATGTTTTTGATGGGATTGATTTAGTTAGCTATGTCTAACTATGTGGTTAGTCGTACTTAAAACAGATCCTGCTACCAAACGAACTACATTATTAGGAATTCTAGGAATCGAACTTGGGACCTCTGGAATGGTTAAACCAATAAATTAAAGAGGCGGTTTTTAAAAACTTTCTTTTCTTTTTTAAAACTCTCCTTTGGTTCGATCTCTGTGCCATCTCAATGCACTCCGTGATGCCAATGCTGATTTTGATTTCTCATTTGACAATTGATCAACTATTAAACAAGCATTACTGAGTTATTCTGAAAGTTTGTGGGACCAATGGAGTAATGTTTGTAACTCTGACGATGACGATGGAGAATGATGTATTTATTGACGACCTCCTTGGTCGAGTGGTTTGTACACCGGTTTTCATGGTGTCGCCATCTCTGAGGTCCCGGGTTCGATCCCCGGTCGGGTCAATTTAGAAATTATTCTTATTCTAAATTGTCTCGGGTCTGGGTGTTTTCTATGTATAATAAGTATGTATTTAAGTATTTTAAGTATGTTTATCCGTTGTCTAGTAACCATATAACGAGTTTCATAACGAAGCTTCTCTTGGGCTAGATAATTGGTGTGAGTGTAGGAAAAATTATTATTATTATTATTATTATTGTATTTTTGTTTGTATGTTTATGTTTTTATTTATTGTAACTAATGTATAATAAATTAATTTTTATTAATGTATAATTATATTCTGATGTCATTTTATAATAATTAATTTAATTTCGAATTGTATAATTGTGTGATAAATGTAATTGATTTATGTCGTTTTTGTCACAATAAATAAATAATAATAATAATAATAAAATGGAACTGTTCCTTTCATTGTGTTGTTAACTGTTCGTGAGACAATAGCAATATTATCCCAGACCTTGATTAAAACGACCTTGCTGTGACGAGCGTACTCTAGCATTGCGTTGGTATTCATTTAGCTACACCAAGCGACGATCGTAAAAGTGAGGCTTGTTACGTGTGGACAGTACTCAGATGGGCGACCGAAAACTTAGTCGTAATTTTTAGTTTTCTTTAGTGCTACGGAACAATGTGTACTTTGCAACGTTCGCAAAAGTAAAGCATGTGCAACGGGGTTTGTAAATGGATGGGTGACCAAAAACAGGTTCTGGTTCTGGTTAATCTTGCTCGAAATTGTTTGAAAAGTTATGTCGGGTAGAGGCACCCGCATTCGATACAATAAAATTTTCGTCAGAAAAAAAATACATATACAACGTGGAACAGAAATGTGTGGTCAAAATGAAATGATCCAAAGTGTATCCGATCTACATCTTGTATGCAGAGTTAATAAGACAACTTTTAACTATAATTTGTTATGCCATTTAATTCAATATTTCTATTATGAATTTCCTCTGTGTGGTGGCGGGGATAAAGAATTGCACCACCTCATCTCTTCCCGTGGGTGTCGTAAAAGCCGACTAAGGGATCATTCCAGAGGATGGGCAGCAGCATCTCTCTGAGGTTACCCTCAACCTACTGCGATCGCCAACCCGCCTGCCAAGCGTGGCGATTACGGCAAATACCCCTCATATCCTTGGGGGAGGCCTTTGCCAGCAGTGGACGTCTTTTGGCTGAGATGATGATGATGATTATGAATTTGTGACGTCACATCAACATAAACAAGTCACAGGCAGCCCTAGTGGCTTAGTAACCTCTGTGTACTAACTTTTATGACCACTGCTGCTTGACTGTGCGTGCCTGACGCGCATCACTTTACAAAAAAATTTTTTTTTTTTTTTGAGAGAGATTGCTGATTGCCTCGAACGGCATTTTTAGCGTCACCGGGGTTTTTGGGGGCGGCGAGGTACGTAAAGGGTACCTTAAGCCGTGTTGAAACGAATCACCTTCGGAGGATTTCTAGACGGAACGGCATCGCACACTTAAAAGTGCGCGTCCCCGTGCCCTACCAGAGTCTCCGGAGGGTTCGGTTCGGATCGGTCAAATATAAATATTTCATTAACCATTGCATGACAAATTAAAGTTAATAATTATGTCTTAATAACAACACATACAAGTTCTAGATGGGATTCACTTTGGATCTTTTCATTTTGACCACACCTTTTTGGTACACGTTGTATTTTACGAGATGTCAGTTAGGAAGCAGCTGGTGGTTTGTTATCATCATCATCATCAACATCATCAGCTCATTTTATGTCCCCACTGCTGAGGCACGAGCCTTCCCTATGGATGGATAGGGAGAACGGGCCATAAACCACCACGCAGGCCCAGTACGGATTGGTGGTTGTTAACGACTGCTAATGCGGCCGGGACCAACGGCTTTACGTGCCTTCCGAAGCACGGAGAAGCTCGAAATGATACATTTTTGGTCACCCATCCGATGACTGGCCTTTGCGAAAGTTGCTTAACCTCAGCACTCGCAGACCGGGCGCGTTAACCGCGGCGCCATCGAGCTCCTCAGTTTGTTATCAACTGTTTGCTAAAGACTGAAATCTAAGCTGACCCTTATTTTTGATGATTAAAAAAAGGTCGATCGTTCCTGTCGCGCATTGGTGCCACAACCATAAACCTGCTTTCAGTGCAGGGCTGCGTTCGTAAAGGTCGTCCGATGACGCCCGACGATGCAACACCCGTTGTAAAAGTGTCGGTGCGTTCGCTCGTCGATGATCTGTGGTCGTTCGAAAACATCGCTCGACGACGCACCGGTCGCCCTACGAGTTCTCGGGGTGAATGTCGCCCTGACGTTTAATTGAAAGAAATTTGACAGTTTATTGAATACAAACAAATTACTTTCATACTTTGTGAGGTTATGATTTTCTCGCGCGCTTTTTAGATTTCGACTAAATGATTTATAAATAGTTTGTCCAGCTGCACAGAAAATTAGTTTTTCCATTATAATAGCTTTCACACTAGATTGGTTTTATCCGTTTCTTGGAAATTGAAATCAATTGTTTATCAATGACAGCTTCAGCAGCGGGTGTCGTTCTAAAACGTAGGACGTTGAGTGTCGTCCGCCTTGGGGCGATCATAAAACAATAAAACATACTGACATTGGAAATTTTGTCGTATTGAAGAACAGTACAGTTCAATTTCAAATATCAGTATGTTTTGACTTGCACCAGTATTGTATTGGTAGTGCGATTGGAATTGCATTGGAATGCGCTTCCCGCACACGTGTTTCCCTCCTCTTTCTCTCCCGGGTTATTTAAGCGGGGCGTGAAAAAGCATTTATGCAGGCCGCCATAGTGTGAGCGTTCGGCATAGCGTGGTAGCGCTGTGATGAACGCTTTCACTTCTTGGGCTTCACTGGCTGCTTTTCATCAGGCAGGGTGAAGCCATTTTGGCGTGCCACAATAAAAATAAAAAATAAAAATATTAAGCTATGTATCTGTCTCGACCGTGTCTTCTTCCGTGCTTCGGAAGGCACGTAAAGCCGTTGGTCCCGGCTGCATAGCAGTCGTTAACAACCACCAACGCGCACTGGGCCTGCGTGGTGGTTTATGGCCCGTTCTCCCTATCTATCCATAGGGAAAGCTCATGTCCCACCAGTGGGGACATAAAATGAGCCGATGATGATGATGATGCCATGTATCTGTCTCGCCTGCACTACACCACTACCGTAAAGGAGATAGCAGATTACATTCAGACGAAGACCAACTTCCTTTTGAGAGTGGAGCCGCTGGAGTCGCGCCATAACACTAGCTTCAAAGCATTTGTGGTGCGAGTTCCATCAACTAAGCTGGACGTCTTCAAGAGAGAAGACTTCTGGCCGAAGGGAGTGGTGTTCAGACGAAATGGTTGAAATAATTACTAACATAGATTTAAGTTTTATATTACTTGCGGATTGCGGAAAATCAAGTTTCGATTCCTGGCTGGGTCGGGTAGGCATTTAATTTTTTCACTTAATTTTATAAATATTTAATTCAGCTTTAGTTCAGCAATTGGCACTTAAAAATAAAAAAAAGGAAAATTAATATTGCTAACAAAGATTGTATATGGGTATGTATATGTTAGTTTATAAGTCAATAGATTAGAAATAGTTTTTTAAGTTTGCTCCCTTTATTTATTTATTTACAAACAAAGACAAAAACAAGATAATAACTAAACTACTTAAAATTAAACTTACAAAAAAACTATAAACTATAACTAGGTACTAATAACTATAAATAAAAAATTTGCCCCAAATCATCCCCATCAGGCAGAGTGCCCAGTAAGCTAGCAGCATTGCCACGTTGGATAGCTATACTTATACGCTGGCCCAAGTAGCTGCTAGCTCTGGAGTCCCGGGTGGTTTCTACTAATTTTATAGAAATATCTTTAAAGAGTTTGTGAGCACCCGGGCCCCATGGACCTAAAGTCTCTACCCCAAACGGCTCAAATAGGAGATCCCCAGTCAGATTCTCATACTTTCGCCGTTTGAGCCCCATTTTTATGTTTTTTTAAAATGACGATGACGACGACCTCCTTGGTCGAGTGGTTTGTACACCGGTTTTCATGGTGTCACCATCTCTGAGGTCCCGGGTTCGATCCCCGGTCGGGTCAATTTAGAAATTATTGTTTTTCTAAATTGCCTCCGTTCTGGGTGTTTTCTATGTATATAAGTATGTATTTAAATATTTTAAGTATATTTATCTGTTGTCTAGTAACCATTTAACGAGTTTGATAACGAAGCTTCTCTTGGGCTAGATAATTGGTGTGAGTGTAGGAAAGTTTATTGTTTGTTTGTTATTGTTTTAAATTACGGTTTTGGATAAGAATGTAATGGTGTGAACACCTATATTTTAAATACATATAAAACCGGTCGTTGTGGAGATCCTTGGGGGAGGCCTTTGTCCAGCAGTGGACGTCTTTTGGCTGAGATGATGATGATGATGATGATGATAAGTATAACTGTTTCTCAAACTTTGTCTTCTGGGATTTATCATATGTATTTAGTTGGTAGGCCTTATTAATAAATAAATAAACGTTATTATTGTATTATTGGACTCGAATGTAATATGTACCAAAACTGCTATGTACTATCAACACAACACACTGAGTATACACACAATCTACACAATATAGCTAAGACTTCGCGTCACATTGATTGATGGGAAGTTTGGTGCCCGGCTTTGTTTACATTATCGTCAGGCCAGGGGGAGATCAGGGGAGGAGGGAGGGTGAAAACATTTCGCTAATTCCACGTCACTATGAGACATTGTAGCCATATTTTTAGATGTCAACACTTAAGCTGAGTTCCGCTCGCGGTTTCACTCGCGTGGTTTCCGTTCCCGTGGGAATATCTGGATAAAAAGTATCCTATGTGTTATTCCAGGTTATAAACTATCTGTATGCCGAATTTCATCCAAATCCATCCATCCGTTGCAGCGTGAAGAAGTAACAAATATACGAACATATACACACAAACTTTCGCATTTATAATGTAGGATTCGATCAACAAAAACATAATTATGTATGGAAAATTTCTATGACTCTCCTCTTTTGTCAGGAAACGCTGCTACAAAGAAAAAAACTCAGGAAAAATATATCGAAAGACTTTCGCATTTGAAGTCACATTATATAATCAACACAAGGCTATCGCACGCGCTGCCGATCCTAAAGCAAAAAAGTGACGTCATAGTTTTCATTTCCTAAAATTTCTATTAAAAAATTTTTTTTGACAAAAAGTTTCTCTATAAACATACAATTCTATAAATATACCTAGAAGAAAATTTACAAGTTAAACCAGGTAGGATAGTAAAGCCAAGTTTACGTTATGTAAGCCGACTACCAAATGAGTTTTTGAAGCTTCCATTTACGGGAGGTGGGGGGGGCGCATTCTTGACTGGGGCGGGAATCAACTATGGGGGGCAGGAGGTGACCATGGGGTTTGGGTAACAAAGATTCTTACGTATGATAGTTTGATTATCTTTAATTATTTACAGCAAACGTGAGGACTGAGGAGCTCGATGACGTCTGCGATTGCTGAGGTTAAGCAACTATCGTAATGACCGGTCATCGGATGGGTGACCAAATTTATCATCTCGAGCTATTTCTTGTTTCAGAAGGTACGTAAAGCCGTTGGTCCCGGCTGCATAGCAGTCGTTAACAACCACCGCACCGCACTGTGGCGGCGCCACCTACGCATACGCCGCACATTATTTGACACGAAGCAAACACCTTCTCAACCGTGTCAACAGATGGCGCCACAAACGCATACCAACATACCAACGACATCGCCATACTACGACTACAAAATAGTATGGGAAGCCTGCATCGCGATAGCGAAGTGTCACCATCTCCTTCGCTATATATGTATAGCACCTCCAACAAACATCCGTTGGACCTCGGTCCCCGAGGTCCTGTATACCATACAGCTCGGAGGAAGATCTTCCCTTTGGCCTTCCTCAATGTGGCATTCTACCTACCACTGGGGCCACCCTGCAGTAGTGACCCCGACGTGATACCTCTACCATCGGCTTCCTACAGCACCAAGCCTGCGTGGTGGCTGTGGTTGTGGTTTGTGGCCCGTTCTTCCTTATTGTGTTTCCATTCCTGGAACTCTCGTGCTCTAGCAGTGGGGCAATAAATGAGGGAAAATTAAAAAAGTAACTTTAATTTTAGGAAGTAAGGTGAGGTGAGAGGGTACTGCACGAGATGTTTTATCAGAAAACAGTTTATTTTATTTATTATTTTTACACAATCGAACTAAAAAATCAACCAGTCGAACCTACGACATTTGGTAACATAACCAAAGGAGAAAAGAATATTTTCAGTTACACATGTCTCTCAATTATTCAGAACAATGTCCGATATGGATGCCACGCTTACGACATCATATATACGGATATATATAACATAAATATAAGTTCGGTGTGGAACATGACAGCTGAAAAATAAATAATATAGATAAATAATACGTAAATATATCAGATCTGATCTGGTAAAGGTCGCGGGAAGCCGCTGGATGTGAGCAGCACAAAACCGTTCGTTGTGGATATCCTTGAAGGAGGCAGACATGAGATGCAAATAATTTGCGAAAAAAAGTGTTAAAAAGGCACGTCAAGCCGCTGGTACCGGTTCTTGTCAAATAACCTGATGAACCTTCCCTATGGATAGAAAGAAACACCATAGAGAAAAGAGCCATAAACCACCACGCGGGCCCAGTGCTGATTGGTGGTTGTTAACGACTGCTAATGCAGCCGGGACCAACGGCTTTACGTGCCTTCCGAAGCACGGAGGAGCTCGAGCTTATACATCTTTGGTCACCCATCCGATAACCGGCATTTGCCAAAGTTGTTTAACTTCAGTAATCGCAGACCAAGCGTTTTAACCACTGCGCCATCGAGCTGCTATTGTTTATTGGACGGGCTGAGCCCAGCACTGGGACGTTTACCGGCTGCTGCTGCTGCTGCTGCTTCTGCTGATGATGATGATGATGATGATGATTTCCCCATAAAATTTAATAATATTTAAATCTAACAACATTATACACAAATAATGATGATACTAGCACACCTGTTTCTTAAAATTAAATATGTATTTGGTTGTACCAGCCGCGTATTGATTACCAACTTGATTTGTGGCAAGGTTGCGGGTTCGATGCGTTACCATGGTGTCTTCCATACAAACTTACAACACATACATACTTTTCGCTTTTAGGTAGGTACATTTGTTGGGTACAGATCACGTGAAACTTGACCTGCATTTTTCTTTCGTTACAAAAAAGAATGCTACCTAAATTATATAGGTTTTGCATTTTTATGACACTTACGACTACTGGTATCACAAGCGTATCATTGACCCTACCTCTAGTTCTAAACCTGAAATTTCAATGGATCGTCAGCAGTTCAAATCAATGCTTGACGACCTCCTTGGTCGAGTGGTTTGTACACCGGTTTTCATGGTGTACCCATCTCTGAGGTCCCGGGTTCGATCCTCGGTCGGGTCAATTTAGAAATTATTGTTTTTCTAAATTGTCTCGGGTCTGGGTGTTTTCTATGTATGATAAGTATGTATTTAAGTATTTTAAGTATGTTTATCCGTTGTCTAGTAACCATTTAACGAGTTTCATAACAAAGCTTCTCTTCGGCTAGATAGATAATTGGTGTGAGTGTAGGAAAGTTTTATTTTTTTATTTATTTATTATTTTAATGCTGCTTGCCGGTAAAAATAGATATAAGTACTAAGCGAAGAGGAGTGAGAGTGTCAGGAGCTCGATGGCGCAGTGTTGAACGCGCCCGGTTTGCGAATGCTGAGGTTAAGCAATTTTTGCAAAGGCCGGTCATCAGATGGGTGACCAAAAATGTTTCATCTCGAGCTCCTCCGTGCTTCGGAAGGCATGCCTTGCCGTTGGTCCCGGCTGCATAAGCAGTCGTTAACAACCACCAATCCGCACTGGGCCCGCGTGGTGGTTTATGGCCCGTTCGCCCTCTATCCATGCATAGGGAAACTTTCGTGAACAAATCAATCAACTTGTTTTTATGGTTTTGTTTGACAAGGAAACCATAAATATGATTAAGACGTTCCATGTTACAAAAAGAATATGGAAAATATATTTTTATCATTGTTGATTTAGTTTTTCCAAGCAAAATATATTTTTGTTCCTAGTTTTTAAAGTCTGTAAACAAACGCCTAGCTAAAGTTTATAGCAAAATGTCTAATTGAAGCTTGTCAAGCCATTTTTTTTTTTTTTTTTTATTGGTTATAGGCAGGCATTTGACTACACCTCACCTGATGTTAAGTGACGGTGCGGTCGAGGATGGAACATGCCTGCCTAGAAATAGCCTATTCACTCTAGCCTTGAAGAGGTCCAGATTATACCTTTCAGGGAACACATTCGCAGGCAGCGCGTTCCATTCCCTAGCTGTACGCACTAAGAAAGTTGAACCGAATCGGCTCGTGCGACAAGGTGGCATATCTACAACATAGGGATGGAACTCGCGCCTCGCGCTCCGATAGCGGAAAGTGGATGGTGGGATTAGGTCGTGCAACTCCTTCGCGCACTCCCCGAAATGAATCCTGTAGAAGACCGACAGACGAGCCACCCTACGCCGATGTTCTAGATTTTGCAGCTTGGCGTCTATCAGGGCAGGGTCACCAATGAGTCTCTTAGCTCGTTTTTCAATCGAGTCCAAAGCAGCCAGATGGTATTTGGCTGATCCATCCCAAAGGTGGCAGCAGTACTCCATACATGATCGAACTTGTGCTTGATAAAGTTGGAGCAGCTGTTCTGGCGTGAAGTACCGCCTGACCTTAGAGAGAACCCCCAGTTTTTTAGCTGCAGTCTTTGCTTTGGACTCGATGTACTGCCCGAAGTTGAGGTTGGACGAGAGCTCAACACCTAAGAGCTGTAGGCTGTCAGTCATAGCTACAGTCGCATTCCGGAAAGTCGGAGCCAGGTGAAATGGGCTCCGCTTAGCTGAGAACAAACAAGCCTGTGTTTTGGCAGCGTTGAATGTGACTATTTACGAAATAGGAGTTTCTGTGACTTTATTTTCAGAATCGCAAAGATTTGAAAGTTCCTGAATCGTTTTACATATGAATTAACAATATTTAGCTATCCAGCATTACGTATACGTACTACTAGAAACGATGTTTATACATTTCAGGGCAGTCGTCCATACTGTATTCAGCCATATCCTTTATGTAAATTGCCTGAAAAGGGTAATTAAGTTCGCCACCTACATTTTACCTAGTATAAGATCATTATATACACTTAATATGCAATAAATATATTTGTATTTGTAATTTTTTGGCGACGAAAACTGTGTGATCCAACTAAAGTTTGGAACTTTGGTGACACTACTATGTTCTTATAATATAAACTATAGAATCCAATACATATAAACATATTTGTATGTATATAAAAGCTGGATAGCACGTATCTGTCCTGTGTCGAACTTTGGCGACACCACGTGTATGTTCGAATATTTGTTGCTTCTTCACGCTGCAACGGATGGATGAATTTGGATGAAATTCGGCATACAGATAGTTTATAACCTGGAATAACACATAGGATACTTTTTATCCCGTTATTCCCACGGGAACGGGAACCACGCGGGTGAAACCGCGAGCGGCGCTAGTATATACATATTTGTTTAGACATGTATATAAAAGCTGGAAAGCACGTATCTCTTCTGTAAGTTACCCGTGATTGATTTGTCCCTCGGCCGCACCTGTTGCGCGCAGGCTCGACCCAAGGAAGTGGGTCACGGGAGCGAGCGGCGGCGCCATTATACGCTTTACCTACTGTACTGGTGCATTATTGTTGGTAATGCAAATATAACCTAACACTAGCACTTGACCCGTCCGCGTGGATGTAAGATTTTAAATAGAAACTCTGTTTTTATCAATATTTAGGCGACACCTCGGTTCTTCTTTCTGTTGGCCTTCACACACTTTCATGTTTAATTATTATTAGACCGCTTAGAAATGAACAGAATCTTAAAATATATAAAAAATATATAGGTGTTAGTAATCAAAATATGCAGTTCCTAAATTGCGGTTACAATATTGATGATATCAATGTATTTAAGTGGTATAATACAACAAGCATATAAATTAAGGCGACGCATTGGAAATTTACGTGACGGGGATCTTGATTTTTCCCAACAATTACAAAACATGTGAAAGTGATATTTGATGACATGATTTTTCATGTAATTGACTTCATTTTGCTAGTTGCAGAGACACGATTTGTCAACATTTATAACAGAGAAACAATATCAAAGTAACCTTTTTTAAAACATAGATTTGCATTTTACAGGCTAACCAGACCGATTTAAGCGTCTTAATTTTCTTAGTACCTAGATTAGTCTTAACGTGTGTTAAGACCTACACCTTACCTACTGTACTGGTGCATTATTGTTGGTAATGCAAATATAACCTAACACTTGCACTTGACCCGTCCGTGTGGATGTAAAATTTTAAATAGAAGCTCCTTTTTTATCAATATTTAGACGACACCTCGGTTCTTCTTCCTAGTTGGCCTTCACACACTTTCATGTTTTCTTGTTGTTTAATTATTATTAGACCGGTTAGAAATAATAAATTATAATGAACTAATAATAAACTTTTCCTACACTCACACCAATTATTATCTATTCTAGCCCAAGAGAAGCTTCGTTATGAAACTCGTTAAATGGTTACTAGACAACGGATAAACATACTTAAAATACTTAAATACATACTTATTATACATAGAAAACACCCAGACCCGAGACAATTTAGAAAAACAACAATTTCTAAACTGACCCAACCGGGGATCGTACCCGGGACCTCAAAGATGGCGACACAATGAAAACCGGTGTACAAACCACTCGACCAAGGAGGTCGTCAAAAATAAAATAGAAATGAACAGAATCTTAAAATATAAAACAAAAATATAGGTGTTAGTAATCAAAATATGCAGTTACTAAATTGCGGTTACAATACTGATGATCTGACAGATCTGACATGTGATGAAAGTAGAAATAGCAACAACTTTGTAAAGGTTGCTGGCTGTAGCAAAAACAAACTTAAAAAATATATAAAAATTAATAAATATATTACAAAAACACAAAAGTTAGTTAAAAAACATAAATTTTTCATTAAAAATGTAAAATTGAATAGAGAAAGATTATACCTAATAGACAAATTATATACTTATTCATCACAGCTGCATAACAAAAAATTTGCAATATAAAAAAGACACACAACTTTTACAAAATAGTATAGAACAATTACAGGACTCTCTTCTTTCCATTACCAAAAAATATGAACTTTCACAAGGACAAATAAAAGAACACATGTTGGCTATGAATGAGCTGGTAGAAACGTGTAATGAAAACAATGATAGATTTAATTCATTTACTTGTAACCACACTTGTAAATGTAAGCAATTACCAGGTCGTTTATCGGTAACATGTGATTCTTCCTCTCCATTAAAATTAATTAATACTGATTTACCTAAAGGTTCCCTTAGCCAGTGTAAAATTATAAATACACCACACTTAGTAAAAAATATCAATCAAGAGGATTTAAATTTAGATAATAAGAGTGACACTGTTATATTTAGCGATGAATTTGGTAAAAACATGGGCCGCTTGTTATTTGACTTAGGACATTCAATTACCAATTACTGTATGCCTGGTGCTTCTTATCAAGATATTTTAACAAAAGCAATTGATTATAAATATAAACCTAATAGTACTGTATTAATTTTTGTTGGAAATAGGGGTAAATTGAACAAATCAAGTTTGATTAAGAGTTTAAATAAGTTAAATAATTTAAATGTAGGGAAAATTATACTGTTTACTTTACCGATTGTAATAGCTTGACACAGGAGGAAAATACTACTAGATATAAGCTTAATTTGACATTACATACATTTTGCAACAATGAAAATTTGCATTTAATTGACACTAACAATTATGTTAGTAATTTTTATTTGACAAAAGATAGTTATTATCTGCCAATTTATTTCAAGCGACAAATAGCTTCATCGCTATCATATTTTTTACACATCTCAGCCAAAAACTTGGCTAAACAAGTTGCTCCTATTGAGCAATGTTTAATAGACATAAATGTCAGTAGTGTTTCTACTGACATTCCAATCAATAATTTAAATTGAATCATAAGACAAAAGAGGAATTCTCTTGCAACATGTTTGGTAATATTTTAAATAAATGTAAAATTAATTCTAAGAAAAGCCCGTCCTAACATATAATTATTAAAAATGTTCACTCGATTAATATAGTTCACCAGAACATTCAAGGGATGACAGGCAAAGATCTGGAGATTGAATTGTTCATGAACGATAATAAAGTTGATATTTTATGTATTACTGAACACTGGCTTAAAGATCATCAGTTCATGTTCAATTTTAATAATCATTTGGTAGGTAGTTCGTTCAGTCGAGTAAATTCAATTCATGGTGGCTCCTTAATTATAGTTAATAAGAAATTAAAATTAAAGGAACGAAAAGACATAGTGAGCCTCTCGGTTGAGCGAACAATAGAAATAGCTTGTGTGGAGCTGGAGCGACTTGTTGTATTAAGTGTATACAGGCCTCCGTCAGCATTGTATGATTATTTTGAAAAAGTAATGGATGAAGCATTATATAAAATCCGCAATGTAGGTAAAAAGATAGTTATTTGCGGTGATTTTAATATTAATTTGTTAGAAAAGTCTACAGGTTCTATCAAAATTAAAAATTTATTTCAATCGTATAATTTAAATAATTTATTTATGGAGCCAACTAGAATAACTGCCACTTCGGCCACTTGTATTGATAACATATATACCGATCTAGTACCACTGTCTAAACTCATTATTAATAAACTGGACTCTGATCATTGTGGCCAAATGGTCAGCCTTTCACATCAGTGTAAGCAAGTGAAGAAACAGAATATCACTGTTGTACCAAAAACTGCAGGCCGTCTGGAACGGTTTAAAAACAATCTTTATGATAATATATGTTTTTTAAAGTATAATGATAACCCAAATGAATTTTATAATAATTTCTTTCATAAATATTGTACAGAATTTAATAAAACTTTTATTCCAAAAAGGATCTCGGTTAGTGGTACTGTTACTTTTAGTGAATGGGCTACAATTGGTATCCACAAAAGTAGAAAGCGACTTTATGAGCTATATGATGAACGCAGCTATAACACCAGTGAAGATTTTAAATTGTATGTCAAAAATTATTCTAAGTTATTTAAAATAGTATGTCGATTAGCAAAGGCAAAGTTCCTGAGTTCAAAGATTAAGCTAAGTGATAACAAAATAAAAATGACATGGAATATTATAAATAGTGAAACTGGAAATGTCAAAAGTCGTAACAATGAGTACAAATTGAGCTACGAAAATCAAACCTTAACTTCCGATGCTGATGTTGCTGCGGCATTTGAGAAGTTTTTTACTGATATTCCAGTTTTAACTACAAAGGCTTTAGACTCCTCCCCCACTGTAGCTGAAGCGGTTCTTAAGGAAAATGTCAAACCTAGTAAAAACTATTTTAGTTTTCAAAAAATTTATTTTAGAGATATAATTAAAACTTTTAATACTCTTAATAAAAAGAAGACTGCTGATCTGTGGGGTAATTCCGTCGACGTCACTAAATCCGTTATTGAGACAATAGCTCCAGTTTTAGCTTGCATATTTAATGAATGCATTGACTGTGGTGTTTTTCCTGACCTAATGAAGCACAGTAAAGTAATCCCATTATTCAAATCAGGTAGCACATGTGACCCCTCTAACTTTAGACCAATTTCTGTGTTACCCACATTTAGTAAAATATTTGAAAAGATAATTCTAGACCAAATTCAAGTTCATTTTTATAGAAATAAACTTTTACATTCTAGACAATATGGTTTCACTAGGGGGCGCTCGACTACTGACGCTGGTGTTGAGCTTATTCTTCAAATATTTAATGCCTGGGAGGATTCTCACGATGCCGTAGGGGTTTTTTGTGATTTATCCAAGGCCTTTGATTGTGTTTTACATGAAACCCTGGTCAGGAAGCTCTACCACTATGGAATTAGAGATGCATCACTGAATCTTCTTATCTCATATTTGAGTGATAGGGTTCAGAGGGTTGATGTTAACGGTAAAAGATCTCCGGGATCGGTGGTTACAATGGGTGTTCCACAGGGTTCAATTCTTGGTCCTTTCTTATTTTTAATTTATATTAACGACTTGCCTTACTTTGTAAAAGACAAACATGAGATAGTATTGTTTGCAGATGATACCTCACTTTTATTCAAAGTGAAACGACGACAGCCGATTGATGACGATGTGAACAATGCTGTCACAAAGATAGTTCATTGGTTTAGTGTTAACAATTTGCTATTAAATGAACAAAAAACCAAATGTATAAGATTTGTATTACCCAACGTTAAGGAGGTAAAAACCAGTGTAAAAATTAAAGATAAGAATGTGGACCTTGTGGACACCACAGTGTTTCTAGGCATTACGTTGGATGCAAAGCTACAGTGGGGCCCACATATAGATAAATTGTCGAGTAGACTGAGCTCTGCGGCTTATGCAGTAATGAAAATTCGTCAGATCACTGACATTGAAACAGCTAGACTTGTTTACTTTAGTTATTTCCATAGCGTAATGTCGTACGGCATTTTACTGTGGGGCAATGCTGCCGATATTCAAACTATCTTTGTGCTGCAGAAGCGGGCTATTCGAGCAATTTATAATCTAAAAGCTGGTAATTCTCTTAGGGAGAGATTTAAAGATATTAATATAATGACAGTTGCATCACAATATATTTACGAGAACCTAATGTATGTATATAAAAATATTGAAACTTTTTCTAAAAACAGTGATATTCACAATGTAAACACTAGAAATAAAAACAAACTAGCAGTACCTAATACTAGGCTCCACAAAGTAAATAATTCATTTAGAGGCCTGTGTGTACGTTTTTACAATAAAGTTCCAAGTAATATCCAAAAACTAGATATTAATAAATTTAAAATCGCTATTAAAGAAAAGCTTTATAAAAAAGCTTATTATAAAGTGTCTGATTACATTGAAGACAAAACAGCATGGGTTTAAAATGCTCCAATCTATTTCTAATCCAATATATTGTTAAGGTTTTTTAAACTTGTATAACTTGGTAACGTAACGGCATATAATTTTGTAAATGTCGTTACATAATGAATTAAAGCTGTGGAGTTTCTTGCGCCCATTCTTCTCCACAGCTAAAAATAGACGTCCTGAATGGGTAGTAGGTAAAAAAATTATGGACGATTCAAAAGCACTTTTCTAAAGTTTATTTGAATAAAGAATATTTGACTTTGACTTTGACTTTGATGTTATCAATGTGTTTGAGTGGTTTCCAAGTATAAAAATTAAGTAATTTCGTTGTGATTATCGACGAAAGTTGATGCATTATTGCAGTGTGTCGGCTTAAATACCCGCAAGGAATGTAGCACTGCATCAGTTAAATTTTTTTTGTGATTAGACCAGCGAGAAAGCCTTCTAAGCCACCGGTCACCGTAATTCACGTCCTCCGGGACGATTTGAGGCTCTGAAACTAAAGGAACCAGTAGTCCCTCGGCAAACAAATACCTCTTCATTAAAAGTATACAGGGTGACATTTTTATCACCGTCCAAACCTTCTGATATGACTCCCGTGACACAAACGAACAACTCTTACTATTGGACCAACTCCCTAACTAGAAAATAAAATTAGCTGTTCCATTCCATTCCATTCCATTTTGGTTGATTTAGTTGTCTTTTATATTATTAATTAAATTAAGTCTTTTAGATTATTTTCAATTTTATTGTATTGAATTTTTAATTTTATTGTATGCATGCTACCGTCACAATACCGTGGTTGGCTGAATGGGATGAGCGTAGAATTGTCACAACATCTCCCCATGTACCCTATTCATACGCAAATTAATTAATTTTATTTCATTTCATTTCATTTCATTTCATTTCATTTCATTCATTTCATTTCATTTCATTCGACTAAAATGTATGGAACAGCTGAATTTTATTTTTGAGTTAGGGAGTTGGTCCAATAGTAAGAGTTATTTGTTTGTATCACTGGAGTCATCTCAGAAGGTTTTGACGGTGAACTGTGATAAAAAAGTCACCGTGTATAGATCTATATCTAGGTAGGTGTACCAGTGATTGACTCAGCAAGTCCAGTGTGTGCCTTAGATGTTCAAATTTTCGATTATTTCGATAACGTGATTCGATTTAAGATGTTTTTTGGTGAAACGTGATTTGGGATTCCGTTCATTCAGCCTTCAGTGATTTTATTCGTGTTTTGGGATTCGATTTCACACTCGTTGGAAAACCCTAGTTTTCGTCGAGAACTCCATTGAAATTTTACTAGATGACAGTTTTGCAGGTCTTGAGCTCGACCCTCATATGACTGTTTTAGAGTTTTCATTCTTATATCTACAGCTTCATGGTTTCATTTGGTATGGCCATGAGCGCCGCCCTACACGAGAATCGATTTCTTCCATCAAACAAAGAAATTAACGTGATCTCTATAATACAGAAAATATTCCACGGTGAAGTAATACGAATGGCTGAACGGCAGTTTTCTGGAGTGCCTCCTAAGGTGATGACGTAACGCAATAGCTGAGCATTCCTCCTTGGTGATTACGTCAGAGTGACGTGACGTCACCGACGGAATGAACCCGTGAATTGGAGCGGGTGGATAGTGGCGGGGTGGGGCTGGTTACACTAACTGCTAAACTGATGAGTCTTTTTTTACCTATCGAAGCGGCACTGGTGATCGAACCCCCGCCCAATCCTCTAAATGCCACTACACATTTACAGAATACACTAAACATGCACACTATTTTAGGCCTAAGATACCGCACTCTTAGAACAAGGGTACGACGAGCCGGTTCACACGCGCTCTATACCAGGTACAGCATGTACCTGCGTTTATTACCACCACCACGGGCCGGTCAACGCGAGCCGAGGTCCGAGCCTTAAGAGGCGCCCTCGGGTTATTCCGCTCCCCGATCCGAACCGAATCCCTCGGAGAATCTAGTAGGGCACAGGGACACGCACTAGTGCGTGATGCCGTTCCTTCTAGAAAACCTCCAAAGGTGATTCGTTTCACGCGGCTTGAGGAACCCTATAAGTTTCTGCCGTCACTAAACAAGCCCGGTGAAGCTGAAAATGCCGACTGAGGCAATCAGCAAACTCTCTACAATAAAAGAGTATACACTTTTAATGACTCGCTAGTCATTGAAAGCCGCTGCACGTCCCAGCATCGCACTGGTGGACATTTCTTTTTCGATAATAGCCTATGTTACTCAGCGCTAATGTAGTATTCTAATGGTGAAATATTTTTTTTTTGTTACCTGTTTATTAATAGGTAAGGTAGTATTTAAATTAGAGGAAAAATCTGTCGAGCTATATTTTTTTTTTGTCGAGAATAGTTCCTTTCGAGCACTTACTGTACCACTTAGGTGAAAAATCTTTATGTCATGCGGCACGATGCCTCAAACAATCTGAGCACCGCAACGAGTATTTGTAACTGCCACTGTGGTCTAGTGGTTAAGACCAACGGTCTCAGACAAAGGTCCCGGGTTCAATTTCCAGAGGGGGTACATTTTTAAGTAGGTACTCGGTTTAATTTGTGTTAGGGCTTGTTTGTCCGCGTCGCTAGTACCACCATCTTTTATAACGTTTTTGTGTTCTGGCAGCTAGAGATAAGATAGCCAGTGCCTCAGTTGCTAAGGATTTCAACGACGCAAACGGAGGCAAACGAATTTCAACCTACTTTTAAATAGTAACTAATAAAGTCTACTCGTTTGCAAGTTATGAGCGAGTTCAATGTCGAGGTCGACGCTGTTTTGCTTAGAGAATAGCACTGCTGGTGAGATGCCGGCCAAGTGCTCGCCTGTTAGTAATAAGAAAGCAGCACAACCAGCTGTTGTTTAAGGGTGCGCCGACCAAAAAATGCCAAAAATGCAGTTACGGTTAAGTAAATATAATTGAAAATACTATCGTATTAAATGAACAAAATATATATTTAGTATCATAGGGAACGTGTTTACAATTTATCAGAACCATAATTTCATAACACGCTATAGTTTTTTCTACAATATCATTTAAAGTTGGGCAAAAATCATGAAAACGAGTGGCGGCGTTTAGTAGATTTCTTATAGTTTATCTAAATTATTGTACCTCTGATTTTGTCTAAACAATCATCAATGGATAAACTACAAATTGCTAGACTACATTTTTGATTCATCAAGTGGTTATTTAAATAATTATTTTTTATTAAGCACCTTAAATTCCCCATACAAAATTAGTATGGCCGCGCGGCATCAAATAAATATGGACGACGACATTTCAAATAAAACATAATATGACACTTGTCACTTACGGACGGCGCACCCTTAAGCGGGCGTTAGTGGAACCCGTCTTCGGAGCTTACGCCGAGCTCTCCCTGTGTGGGTAATCTCCCCGGCTCCACGTGAACTAGTATATAACTACGTGTGAGCGGATTGGAAATGAGATCGGCATCCGCGACGATATACGAATTGAAATGTAATCTTACCGGTTTGCCTTAGAAAATTTGTCAGGATCTTCATAATAATAATATGGGATTCGCGATCGTGTTCAATTTTATTTCAGGAATAGTGTCTGTCTGATCCTCTGACAAGTCGGGTCGGTTGCACTTCCAATTATTTATGCTATCGTGGCTGTTGTCCACTGAGCTGTCGGTCTGACCAACAATTAAAAGTTCGCTACACCATTTGCGTTAATGTGTAATAAGGTACTTAAGTATAGGTAGGGTGCAATCATTGTTTCAATTTTTTTTTCTTATTTTAGGGTAACTTACTGCTATTACAATAATATCAATTTTGCAAGTAGTTACATATTAGCAAATTCAAGTTTTTGTGTATGCAATCATTTATTACCAAAAGATAAAATGAAATAAATTATACGTGAGATAATTTTGGGTTGCGTGTAATTCTAGAGTCAAAAATATGTGACAACTTGAGACTATTGCCTTTGAGACCTCTGGCAAGTGACAACAAATAAATAAATCAGATATTTCAGCGAATGCCGGCGTGAATGCCGCATCACTAAAAATAGAGCCACTAAAATGGCAATGGCGAAACACACTGACAGAGAATACGAGACTTACCTATATTATTACTAGCTGTGCCCCGCGGTATCACCCGCGTTAATTAGCTCTCAAAAAAAATATGTTCCCGTTTTTGCAACATTTTTCATTGCTGCTCCACTCCCATTTAGTCATAGCCTATAGCCTTCCTCAATAAATGGACTATTCAACACAAAAATAATATTTCAATTCGAACCAGTAGTTTCTAAGATTAGCGCGTTCAACCAAACAAACAAACAAACTCTTCAGCTTTATAATCTGCGCGACGGATAATCCGTACGTAGCTCACTCATGCTGAGTGCAGACTCTGTTTGGCGACACTGTGCATGCAGCAACGTATGCATAACTAGAGAATGTACTGTTTTATTTTGATTTTTAAAACATTTTATTTTCTTTTTGTTAATCTTTTGTTTATGAATGTTGAGTGTACGTACACCCCGCTACACACGACTTTTAAGTTTATACTGACACCCCCCACCAACCTTACGGTTATAAAGTTAGGTGTCAGACACCCTTGCGCAAGCACAAGGGACCATCTGCGTCAGGTCATAACGCCAGATCAGGGCCCCGAGTCTGTATAATGACCAATATTTCTAGCCCATTTCCACTCCAGTCATATTCCATCGCCATTCTATTGAGCAATGTGTTAAAATTGGTTATTATGGAGCGGTGGACTGTAGAACGTGAGGATGATGAAAACACGGTATTTTCAAGCATAAGAGTATAATCCAGTTTTAGCAACAAGACCTAGCGACAATACAATGACAATAACAAACAAAAAAGCAGACAACGTCAAAACCATAAAAAGTATATAAAAAAAGGATATAAAAAAGGTTAGGTTTGGACCCGCAGCCAGTCGCTAACATACCGGGCCCCTAGTGGTACACTAATAACTGGTGGCGACTGGCTGGGGCTCCGGTTCTAACAGGATAAGCTTCCGGGTCGGCCGGCGCAGCGTGCCGCCCTTCGTCTAGATGTCCGCTACGCGGACCGCCCCGTCAGGTCCATTATACGTCTTTATGATTCTACCTAGAGGCCAAAGACCCCGAGGCAGAGTAGGGTCAGCAATGAGTACCACGTCACCCTCACTTAACATTGTTGCACTGCCAGGTAGTCCCCTTGGTCGCAGAGTAGGCATGTATTCTCGCAGCCATCTTGACCAAAAATGATCGGCGAGTCGCAGAGTCCTCTTCCAGTCGCACCTGCGCATTTAGTCTTGATCTGTGAGAGATGACGTCCATGGTGCTATCGATGATGTACCCAGGATAAAATGAAATGGAGTTAATGCCTCGGGAGTATCAGATGACGATGTGATGTAGGTGAGCGGTCGTGCGTTGATGATGGATTCTGCTTCTAGAAGAAGTGTCGTCAGGACATCCTCTTTAATGGTTCTGTTGTTTAGACAGGCTTTTAGGGCTGTCTTTACTGACCGCACGAGTCTCTCCCATGCACCACCCATGAAAGGAGAGGCGGGTGGAATGAAGCGCCATTGGATCTTGTGGTTTGTGGCGAACTCTTGGACAGATTCGTGATACAGTGTTCGTAGTTCTCGGGCAGCGCCGACAAAGTTGGTGCCGTTGTCAGAGAAAATAGATGATGGTGAGCCTCGACGAGCAATGAAGCGCCTTAAACTCATAATCGCGGCGTCTGAAGAAAGAGAGGCGACCAATTCGAGGTGTATGGCTCTCGTTACCAGACACGTATACAAAGCAACATAACGTTTCTCATTGCTTCGGCGTACTGTAATGGTTATTGGGCCGAAATAATCGAGACCTGTATGGGTGAATGGCCTTTTATGGTGGTCAAGTCTTTCTTGCAGTAAGTCTCCAGTCTGTGGTTGGGTTGGTTTAAGTTTCCATCTTCGGCATTGTAAACAAGCGTCAGCAACGCTGCGAATGGTGTTCCGTGCTCTGAGAATCCAATACTTTTGTCGAAGTTCGTTAAGAACGAGTTCGTTCAAACAATGTAATGATTGAATATGGTAATGCAGGATCAGAAGTCGAACAGTGTGGTGGCGGCCATCTAGGATCATTGGTGACTTTACGTCCTCACTCACTCCTGGGGCTGACTTAATGCGCGAATTTAGCCGGAGTATGAATTCTTCGTCGAGTACTGGTGCGAGTTTTGCAATGCGACTGTTCTTGTCTACAGACTGATTGGCTTGTAAAGCTTTTATTTCTGGAAGAAAGCTGTCCATCTGTACCCGCTGCAATAATAATGTCTCTGCTTGTATAATATCAGATGCACTCAGCAGCGAGGGTGATGTGGTGCCATTAGCGTCAAGTAATTTGGAATGTGTTGACCGAGAAATTTTTGATCTGAACAATCGTGCGCCCTGGATTACACGGGCGGTGGCGCGTAGTAAGCGCAGCCACGAGCTAAAGCGGGATGAATTTGGTACAGGGGGATTAGAAAACCCGGTAACTACTAAAAACCCCACAAGTTCCGACTTTAGTTCGATGTCACGTGAAATGTCAACGAGGTCAGTAGTCAGTTCGGTCGGCCAAGCATGCGGTGGTTCCAAGAGAAATGATGGGCCAGTAAACCATCTATGAGAGGGGGACAGATTTAATTTCTTAGGTTTAGTTGCATCGTCAGCAACGTTGAGCGATGTGGGAATCCACCTCCAATTGGACGGATTACTGGTCTCCAACATTTCTCCCAACCTATGGGCTACAAAGGGTTTGAAAACGCGAGCATCTGTCCGGATCCACTTAAGAACAGTGGTCGAATCCGTCCAAAACGTGACAGAAGAGGGTTTTAGACGATGGGCGTGTAATATGGTTTGTGCCAACCGTGTAGCGATAAGAGCAGCTTGAAGTTCTAACCTCGGGATGGAAAGTGGTTTTAGAGGCGCAACGCGTGCTTTGCTGCCTATGAGGGCTGTAGACACGGAGCTATCAGCGTAACTGAACCGCCAATATGCTACACAGGCATAGCCTTGTTATGTTAGCGACTGGCTGCGGGTCCAAACCTAACCTTTTTTATATCCTTTTTTTATATACTTTTTATGGTTTTTGACGTTGTCTGCTTTTTTGTTGGTTGTCATTGTATTGTCGCTAGGTCTTGTTGCTAAAACTGGATTATACTCTTATGCTTGAAAATACCGTGTTTTCATCATCCTCACGTGGACCAAATATTATGGAGCGGTGGACTGTAGAACGTGAGGATGATGAAAACACGGTATTTTCAAGCATAAGAGTATAATCCAGTTTTAGCAACAAGACCTAGCGACAATACAATGACAATAACAAACAAAAAAGCAGACAACGTCAAAACCATAAAAAGTATATAAAAAAAGGATATAAAAAAGGTTAGGTTTGGACCCGCAGCCAGTCGCTAACATAATTAAATCAAAATGACTATTTGTTCTCACCAGAACTGTTTCGATGTGTTTTACTAAAGCTGAGTGAACACACTCGAGCCCGTTTTACTGATTTTGCAACAAATCTCACACCTTTGGAACAAAACTCATCTAAATTGGATTCACTATCTAGATTTTTGCTTATCGAAGCCGATAAACAACTGAAATTCAACTTTATTTCTGATAATACAGTGAGGTCGCAAAATCCGTCACCTTTTTTTAAATTTATCCCGAAGAAAGAAACCATACATGCTACAATATCGCCCAGTAGTAGCAAAGTACAAGAGTGTACATATTGTAAACAAGGCACGCATAATATAAAAACTTGTAAGGTTTTCTTGTCTCTAGTACTGGACGATAGATGGCGTTGGGTGCGAGAGTCAAAGCTGTGCTACCGTTGCCTCAAATCGAATCCGCATACGTGGAACAACTGTAAGGCAAAGCGTTGTGGTGTTAACGGTTGCACAAGGCGGCATAACTCACTTCTACACGGCATAGAAGCTCCTAACGCTGGGGTAAGCGCAACGTCACAGGCTTGTAACACACAAACATCGCCTATGATTCCTATCGTTCAGGTTGTTAAAAGCGCTTTCAATAAAGAAAACGAGCCCTCTGTTACAACTACGAACACTTCTGACCTTCTCTTTATGACAGGAGCACCAACTTCTCAACCACGCGGTCTGTTGAAAGTGCTGCCGATCGTTATCGAGGGCCCTAATGGCAAGTATGAAACCACAGCACTTCTCGACGAAGGCAGCACCGCCACACTTATCGACGGCGAGGTAGCGGAACGCATCGGTATAAAGCCAACTCGACAGGAGAGTCTTCGAATCGAGGGCGTCGGTGGGATTTATATCAAGTTACAATATAAATGTATATAGTGATAGGTTTGCCCTGCTGGGATTAACTTTTAAAGTGGTTAATTAACATGTTACTTGTAAAAAGGTAGTAAAATGTAATACAGACCACACTATTCTATGACTGATTAAGTAAGGTGTAACAAGCATTTTGTTGTGCTACTCATTAGTAAATTGAGTTATAACAATCTGTCCAGACTTTAAATAGGTACATATGTTCTACATTATAGTTTAATTTTACAGAACAAATCATGATGATGGAATATGCTGGAAACAACCATACAAAATTGCTGGAAAATGAGTGGCTCATCGAATTATGCAAATACATTTTTAGTATGTGATTACCGGAGATGTTTATTTTAAGCGGTAAGTGTTTTATATCAAGTCACAATACTTACCTACTTATGTAATAAATTAATGGGGATGTCTTTGCCCTATCATGGAGATTAGAGAAACTTCAAAAAGTGGTTGTAAAATCTAACACAAATACGTTCCTTCCTCGTTGTTAAACTAAGTAGTCAAACTGATTTGACCATGAGGAATTTTAACATTCTTCGTGGACAAACTGTAACTATATAATCTCTTTGAACATACTGTATACGATGTAGTCTTATTGTACAGGGAAAATGAAAAATAAAATCACAATTGTATGTCTGTGTCACTTGTATTAACTACAGGCACAAACAATATTGTACATACATGTTGCACTAGATTTAATATTTCCAACATAAAGTACCAGGCTACTATACCTATGCAGGAGATTGCTTATTAATATAAAAGAATATTATTATAATCTTTGCTAATATGTATTTACAAGACTATATTATTCAGTGCAACATGTATGTAAAATATTGTGTTTGCCTGTGGTTTATACAAGTGACACAGACATACAAATGTGATTTTATGTACAATAAGACTACATTGTATATAGTATGTTGAAAGAGATTATATAGTTACAGTTTGTCCACGAAGAATGTTAAAATTCCTAGTGGTCAAATCAGTTTGACCACGAAGAAGGAAGAAGGAACACACAAATATACCATGCTATAAAGTCTTCATGAGTAAGGTATCATGAGCATGACGTTGTACATAGTTGTTGTTGTTATCATGCTACTTATTAGTAAATAGAGTTGTAACAATCTGAGCAGACTTTATATACATAATTAAGTAGATTCTTGTAATACATTTGGGAAAGCAATAAAAATATAAAGATAAAAATAAAGTTTGATATGAATGTTTTATTTTACAGACATCAAGAATTCAAGATGAAGCAATATGTGGACATGGTCATACAATATTGCAAGAAAATGTTCAAATGTGTCATCCAACTAGATGATTGGATATACCTAATAATATCCATATGGCTGCATCTCTTTAAGATAGTGAACTATGAAACAGTTATTACCCTATGACCGACAGTGACATCAATTGATGCATTTATTTATTGCACACCTATTTTGGCCACAACATCTATTATTATTATGTAAGTTACTAACGCATTGATGTTGCAGTCGGTCACAGGTTGATATTAAAACAATAATTGAAAATAAAGACAAATGTTAAAATTATAATGAGTTTTTATTTACCATAATACATAGGTATAAAGTGAATTGAGACCTTTGCCCAGCAGCAAGACAAAATAGGTTAACTTAATACAAAATATAATAATTACCACTGAAATTATTAGATTTGCTATTGAATTGATTATAGGCCAATTGCTAATAGGCTTTTATTTCATACTATGTAAATAAAAATTTAGTAAAGTAGGCACTCATTTATTAAAAGTCAGCAAATGATCACAAAACTTAAATCAATGCTGTAAGGTCTTACAAAATAAAGCAATAAAATAGTTTTCTCCTTTCGTATTGACTTTAACAAATGAATGCCTGTAATGTACTTCATTTTAACTTTTGTAAGAAAAAAAACAAGTAGTACAAATTGGCTCAAATTCTGTACAAACTACTTTTTCACAGAGCATGACTGCATATGATGTTACATGTCACATTGTAGGTAAGTAGTATAGTAGAATTAGTTTTATTTGCAAGAATTAAAGGTTTTAAAAATGTAGGTACCAGCTAAACAATAAATAGTTTTTATTTCTATAATAAGTACCTAACAGAAAATGTTACAATACAATACAATTCACCAACATTTGATTTTGCAAGATGATTTAAGTTTAAATTGACAATGTAATGAAATGTCACCAACCTCTTGGAATTATTACAATTATATTTTAGAATTAAGTATATACTTCCTTCAACTCTTATCCTCAATGTACCTAACTACGAGTAGGTCCTTCGGTAGAAAATTACTAGGTATAATTTATTGACACTTGTTTCTATAAGTTAAGACCTAACTCAATAGATGATAGACTTCATCATCATTTCATCAATAGATACCTAATTAACTTTGCACTGTCGGGTCACCACCGCGTTTCCGAGCGTCGAAAGGCACGTTTAGGGTTATGTTATGGCTCGTTCACTCCGTTTGCTTCTTCATCTCTCTTGGTTGGTGTGTCGTTGCCCGACCCAGAAGCCGGCTACGCGCACGGCAGCGTCTGTGGCCTTCATTAGGCCTACTCTTGTGCAGATGGTGGAGCACAAGGGGTAGGAGAGAAGGTGGGTCATGTCCTAAATCGGAGCACCACAGTAGCCAAGCCCCGCGGTATGCCGCGGGGCTTGGCTACTGTGGTAGTATAGTTTAAGCGACCTACGTCCGTATGAAGACGGTCGAGTTTTTGCCAAAAAGGCCACTGCAGTCCATTTCTTGGTGATGTTCTGTCGGTTGATCTTCATGAGGAAAGGTTTGATTTCAGTAATGGTTTTTGGTTACGTAAAACTCTCAATAGGCCTCCGAAGGCGATTTTCCGCATCAGTTTTGTGACTCAAAATTACTTTAACGGAGCGCAAAATTTATATAAGTTCTTATTTTGACAATTTTTTCAATAAAGATTGATCAAATACTGCCACTAGACGTATCTTTGCACAATGGAAATGGAATAGTGAAAACGCAATCCTGAGGCGATTGATAGAAACGTCAAACTCGCTTATAATGTTCCCGGACTACCGTTACTTCAACTATTGCGCTTCCATGCACACTCTTTTACAAGACGGACTACCAAATAGACCAATATTAATGGACTAGCAGTGGGATGGTCGGCCATTGGACCATAAGTCAGTCACGGACTACCAAATGTCAAAAATTATGTCATTGCCACTCTATTGCAAGTCTATTGGTACGCTAGAACACATACAGACTCGGGGCCCAGGACGCGCCGAAGCGCATCCTTCATCCGGTACTTTTAAGACTAGTGTTTCGAGCTAGTTGCCCCGTGGACACGTATAGTCCACTACCTAATATCCAGATAGGTTACCGGAGCTGTAAGCTCGCTCACTTCTCGTTGCACTAATTACGTTATAATATGACTTTTTTTTACTATTTCAACTTTTCAGTTTGTCGCCAGAGGTTCCGCTTGAATGTCGTACCAATTCTCGTTGTCGTTAACGTGATTAAATGGCAAATCAAACTCGCACTGAACACTCTGGTGATGTTAATTTGCTGTTGACCTTAGACGGCCTTTACAGCGAGCGTCGCCGGTGTGTTTTATGGGCGGCGAGAAACTTAAAGGGTGATCGAAACAACACCAGAGGGTATCTAGAGGAACTGGCATCACGCAATCATGTCCCTGTTACATTTTAGATTCTCCGAGGGTTTCGGATCGGATCGGGCGCGGAACAACCCGAGGGCGCCTAAAGGTTATAGGATTTCCACCAGGCTCGATCGGGTCGTGGGGGTGGGGAGAAGCGTCCAGGTACATTCTGTACATGGTATAGAGCGCGTATGAATACGGTTTTGTGCGCTTATTAGCTGCATGCTTAGTGTAGGTATTCGAATATGTAATGGCATTTTAAGGATCGGACGGGGTTATACGAAGTGAGTTGCAATTTTACCATACAAATTCTCGGTTTCGTTAACATGGATCAAATAGTACATCAAACGCGCACCCTGAATGACAAACGTTCCACGATTTCAGTGCACATGCCCAGCGGTGTGGCGACAAGCGCTCTCGCGCCTAATTGGTCCCATACAGTGTCTAGGAGGCTTGACATAGAAACCTTTGTGACCCGCGCAGGGAAGTAAAGTATGTAGAAATGCCTATTGTATTTGTGATGGATGATATCAATAGTTATGCTTGATGAACAGAAATACAAAATAAAATATTGTAAAAATATGCGGTAATTTTAACTTTTAACCTCTTTTCTTATTGTTGAGATATAAATTGATTGGCAAACTTACACTTATTAAAATGTTCTTGTACCTATTCAAGCAAAGCTAAAAATACATTTTAACAGACTTGGTTGTCACATTTACAATGATGTGTTTGGTACGTAAATTATTGTCTCACATTATTATACAGACTTTGGCGGTAAGCATAATTATTATTGATTATTTATGGATACTTACCTAATTTAAACTTGTGAGTACTTTTTTGAGTACTTTATGCTGCGATCAGCTTAAAGAACAAAGGACAACATAATGATTAAGGATTGCTAAAAAGGTACAGTCGGCAGCAGATCAACCTACCCAAATCTATCAAATTTCTCCAATGAATATTGATCCTTAAAACCAAACTATAAAGTTCAAAATTGATTGTAGAAATTTGACAGTTTTGGGTAGGTTGATCTGCCGCCGTGTGTACTTGCATATCATAGCATAGCAATGTTGTTCCGGCAGCGTGCCTTAGAAGGTGTGCGTCAGTTTATTACCTTTTGATCGACCTTTTGACTATGCCAGGAGTAAGTCGATAATTAGTCGAAATAAGTCGCCAAGTAACATAATTAGTCTGTCCCGCGATTTAAAGTTATAAGGGGTTTTTGTGGCACATTTTTTTAAGAGTTTGCTGACTGCCATTGTGCATTTACAACTTCACCGAGCTTTTTGGGGGCGGCGAGAAACTTCAAGGGTTCCTCAAGCCGTGTGAAACGGAGCAGCGTCAGAGGTTTTGTAGATGGAACGGCATTGCGCACTAGTGCGTGTCCCCGTGCCCTACTAGATTCTCCGAGGGGTTCGGATCAGATCAGGTTTTGTGGCACACAAATACAGGTGTGGCACAGCTGTACTAACGTCAGTACAGTTGTGCCACACCAGTAGGCTTAGCCAAAGTAACATTAAGAAAACGATAGCGAAGTTCGAAAAGAATAAAATGCATGGGATTGACATAAGCCGCGCTAAATCACGTGGTCAATCTTATGTCAATCCCATACAATTTATTCTTTTCGAACTTCGCTATCGTTTTCTTAGGCGATGCACAAACGTAGAAACTTTTGTCTTGTGTGGGATACAAGCTACCAGTGAATATGAAATCAGCCCTCCACAATTTTTGTGTCCAGTTACTTCCACCTGACACTGATACAGCAACTCAGTTTCCTTGTATGGTGTGCCGTGTCGGTAACAAAAAGTGTCTACGTTTGCGCAGCGCCTTAATGTTACTTTGGCTACCGCCACTGTATCTCCAGTATGGAACAACGACGTAGTATAGATCTGTTTGCATAGAGAATTAGTCGAAATTTGTCGCTAAGTAACAGAATTATTCGGTCTCGCGTTTTAGTTGAGGATCCCGGGTGAAGTGCGCTTCCACCTTTGGCCTTATCATCACTTAACACCAGGTCAGATGGAGGCCAAGTCTTTACCCGTTTTTTCTTTACCCGTAAATAATTAAAAAAAATAACATGAGGGTTAAAACAAAACACCACAATACTAAAATATTATTTATTGTCGTATCACATTCCGTGGTCGTAGACTGTTATTTATTACAATAGTATTAATGTAAATAACAATTTAAAAAAGTGATATGCATCAAAGGTAATTAGAATTTTATTACCTACTATTTTTGTTACACATTCGACCGTACATAAAGTGCAAGTAGCATCACAAACATCGCCTTTATTCCGTACGAGATAAGGTCGTTAATGAGAACTGCAATTACACGGTCAAATGTAATTGTGATTATAATTGCTGTAAAATACTGTATAAAACATCGAGACATTATTTTTGGTTAAAATGCAATAAAACGATATAATTGAATTTTAGTCAAAGTAATTTTAAATAAAAAAAAATTGTGTATTTAGTTAGAATAAGGTTAGTGGATATATCAAGTGTCTCAAATCCCCAACTTCTAAACCAAAAGTCACTTTACTAGAGTATTTCGTACATATAAAAATATACAAGTAAATATAATTGAGTCAAGTAAAAAAAATATATTAATTCCTAATTTTACAATTACTCATAAGAAGCTTATACATAATAATACAGCCTTACAAACTATTATATTTAAAATAAAAATGTTTATAAAACCTTTCGGTATATAATAAGGTACAGTCAAGCGAAATAACATGTTTACTCTTTAGGCCGTTTGTGACAATCCGCTCCAACAATGCACTGATCTGGGCTCAGAATAATAGCTAAAGCTATAGAAACCGGACTAAAATAACAACACAAATTCATCAGTTCGCACTATTTTAACTAATGAACCTAGGTGATGTATTGGAAAGAGATCGATTGTCCCTTTTCTTTCGTTATTTCGAAGGTGTCACCAGATTTGTGAAACGAACTGTCAGCTTTTAAATCAATGTACTTCTGATTTTGGCCGGGCAAAAGGACTCGAGATTTTATTTTTCTGATGACCGAATGACATAACAATACAAAAAATAAAAACTGAGTGTCAACCATTTGTCGCACTCCAACCTCCTTTTCTAGCCATAAGATAGAACGGAACTAAACATAGTTGCACGTTTTTTATTTTAACCATCCTTCTATAGCTTTAGTTATTATTCTGAGGATCTGGGTGCCTATTGTGGAGTTTTGTTTACTATCCGTATTCATTATAAACATTTACTAAAACGAAAATTAGTATGGCATTAAAGCAGCCTCCTGGCGACATACGAGAAGAGTTAACATTTAGCTATACAAATTCTCCATTTCGATAACGTGATCGAATGGCGAATGAAACTCACAGTAGGCACCCAGTGTCCTAAGCAATTTTAATTCTATTGCGTCTGTATTCACAGCAGATAGAATATTTTTGACGCTGTAAGGGAGAAAAGAGCTGGACACTTGCTGAGTTTCTTGCCGGTTCTTCTCAGTACAAGATCTCCCGCCCAGAGTAGACTTACGAACCGATGGCATACCAACATTCACAAGAGCTACTTGTAGCCTAAACTGAATAAATGATTTTTGAATTTGAATTTGAGATGACGGATAAAAGGCCAGTTTCTTCTCTTCCTTATAAGTGCCACATAAACTATACACAACTTTTATTTTACTAGCAACACGTTAATAGTATAAAAGAGACAAGGGTTTCAGATAATTCGTTATAGATTGATTGAAATTGACTTTTATCTGACACGTCTTTGGGAGTCAAGCGACCTAGCCTGTCAAAGTCATAGAGGTGGTCAAAGTATAGTATTGGATAATATTTAATCTTGATAGTTAATAAAATACAAAAAATGTTTTTAGCAGTTACAATTTTAAGATAAAGAATTTTAAAAATAATTTAGAATTAAATATCACCATGGTTATCAGTTAAAACCAAATTGATATACAATTAAAAAGGTCAAAATATGCCCTGCAGGGGTAGAAGTCAGCTGATGATGATGATGACGATGATGGTGATTTTAAGAATGAAAAAGATAAATTTTTTTTTTCAATGTTTTAGAAAATATTTTAATATTAGTATTTTTTTTTATGTTTCAACAAAACCTAATGGTTCTTATGACAGATTCCCTGTATCTATGTACTTCCTCATACTGTCCCAGTTAAAAATACGCTTTATATCAATACAGTTTCTCTAATTATTTGATTAATACTATGAAAAGATTCTCACACATAAATATCGATCTTACACGACTATTTAACTAGTCACATCTACTTCTATAACATAGTTATTAAAAGTAAATTTTTCGTCATTAGTAAATTATAGGATACTGGCGATATATTGGATATTATTATCCATGACATCAGGGTCGAAAATCAATTAAAACATTCAACATGCTATTCCATTATGATAAATTCGATATTTGAAACGCCTATTTTCTTTTAAACTAACATAGTCATAACATAAAAATAAATACATTAAATTTATACAGATGTACGTCAATGATTACAGCGCATGTGCCTGTGTCAAAATTGTTATAATCCGGATTAAATATTAATTTAAAAAGTCAATCAATAAAATGTTCTCTCAAATAAATTAATTACAAAAAATACCACTACAGTAAGGAAAATATTCGAACTGGAGTCAACCTAAACCTAGTTTTACATAGGTATATGCTGTATTTGTCTGTCCCTGCTACTAAAAATGAGACAACAAACATTTTAAGCCAGGCAGACTTTAGTCTACATGTCAATTCCTGACAGGTTTAGATAATAAACATGTTTATAAAGAAAGAAAAAATATTTTAAATCTCTAATTTTAGCTACACAATGAACGAAGAACAATCATGATGTTACACATTTGACCATACATTTGTGACTTGTATTGCAGAAAGAAAAGATTAACTCAGAATTACATCAAGTCAGTCAATGGCGCCAGTCGCAAGCCAAATCAGTGCTGACATCGCAAAGGTGAGCCGTTTACATTCGAAGTCATTGTTTCACTGACACCAGTAACTGACCTAAGTATATCAGCAGGCTATGAAGTGTCAAAAATGTACACAATATTACACAAGCTGTATTAACCCTATTCTTGGCATAGTGGATTATTTGAGACACTTAATTACAAAAAGTTTCGAGTAGTGAAAACAGAACACATCTTAGACAAAAAAAAAAACTCTGCCAAGTATAGGGTTAAAAATACCATTTTACAAAGTTTTACATCTTAACTTACTAATTCATAATGTCAATAAGCATAATATTTTAATAGTCATAAAATAGGATCGATTATCATGTTCCGTTTCTATAAAATAGATTTAATATAATTTACACCTTATTGCTAGGTAAATAAAAGTCAATTTTTATTAGTCATAATATTAGATAATGTCAATGCCATCAGCTCTTTGCATCATAGTGCAGTGGAGGTGACTGACTTCAATCCTCTGACGAGGATTGTGGGTGAGAGATCCTTCGTGAATTCATCTAAAATCTGTAAAAGAAAATAGTTTTTTTCATACATCACATTTCATCTCATTTTATGTTCCCACAGCTGGGGCACGAGTTTTCCCTATGGTAAAAAACACAGGGAGAACGGACCGAAAACCAGCACGCGGGCCCAGTGCGGGTTGGTGGTTGTTTACGACTGCTAATGCAGCCGGGACCGACGGCTTCACGTACCTTCCGAAGCACGGAGGAGCTAGAGATGATAAATCTTTGGTCATCCGATGACCGCCTTTGCGAAAGATGCTTACTTCAGCTTACGCAGACCGAGAGCGATTACCACTGTATCATCGAGCTCCGCCCTTTTCGGATATATTATTTGTATATTTAATAAGCAATGACATACATTCGAGCACTTTCGTAAAGAAAAGTAGTTAAATACAATCAATCTTAATTGTTAAGAGCGTTTACGCCACACACTAGCGCGCCAATAAAAAAAAAATTTTTCAAGTAATTAGAGATAGAAAATCGAATGATAATCATCAAAAATAAGAAGTTAAATAAGACTTTACAGCTAAAAACGGCCACTTTTAACTATAACGCCGTATTTAAGTAAACCATAACATGTCAGATGTTCATTAGGTGACGTAAAAATGCTAAATTACTTCATTCAAATAGTTTGTTGAGCATAATTTGATTTTCTATCTGTAATTACTAGATATGTTTTTTTTTCATTGGCGGCGCTAGTGTGCGGCGTAAACGCTCTTAAATTAAGAAACATTTTTTATGGAAAGGCAAGGATAAAAATTATTATTATTATTATTATTATTATTATTATTATTATTATAAATTATCAAATTATATTATATTATATTATTATTATTATTAAATTGTGTTAATTAATAAGGATGTATTATTGTTTTTTGTCTATACCTATGTGGAGGTTTGTCATTCGCTTTAGATGCTAACTACTTAGTTTTAAAATTACCTATATGGCTGTAAACCTTCCTATGAATAAAATGAAATAAAATAAAGTAAAGTTTGTGTGTTGTTGTAAATAAAACTCATAGAAAGTAGAAAGTATCATATTAGGGTACATCTATCTATACTAATATTATAAAGCTGAAGAGTTTGTTTGTTTGTTTGTTTGAACGCGCTAATCTCAGGAACTACTGGTTCGAATTGAATAATTCTTTTTGTGTTGGATAGTCCATTTATCGAGGAAGGCTTTAGGCTATATAACATCACGCTGCGACCAATAGGAGCGAAGCATCAGTGAAAAATGTTGCAAAAACGGGAAAAGAGCCTAAAAAATTAAAAATGCTGCCGAAAGTCACTATTCCACGCGGACGAAGTCGCGAGCACAGCTAGTTACCTATATGGCTGTAAACCTTCCTATGAATAAAATGAAATAAAATAAAGTAAAGTTTGTGTGTTGTTGTAAATAAAACTCATAGAAAGTAGAAAGTATCATATTAGGGTACATCTATTTAATAATATATATACACCTATGAAATTGCCATTTCGTATAAAGATTTTTTTAAATAATATTTTTCATACTAAAGTTTTTTTAAATATTCTTAGCATCTATTAATGTTAACACTATAAAAATTGAAGACCAGAGTGTTTGTTTCACTAGCTAAATATAGCAGACCTTAATTGAAAAAAAAATAAGTACCTTTAAAACTACAATGAAACAAAAGGTAGATTCCGCTTACAAAAAAATGAGGTTATTTAAAAATTATTTAAGCCATAAAGATACAAAATTAAAAATAATTGTTATTACTATTGTTGTTTCCTCAAACAACGAAACGTGTGTGAAACGAAGCACCGTCATAGGTTTTCTAGAGGGAACGGCATCACGCACTAGTGCGTGTCCCCGTGCCCTACTAGATTCTCCGAAGAGTTCGAATCGGATCGGGGAGCGGAACAACCCGAGGGCGCCTCTAAAAGCTCGGACCTCGGCTCGCGTTGACCGGCCCGTGGTGGTGGTGATAAACGCTCAGGTACATGTCTGTACCTGGTATAGAGCGCGTGTGACTGTTCACACGGGTTCGTTGTACCCTAGTTCTACGAGTGCGGTGTCTTGGGCCTAAACTATAGTTTGGTCAATATAGCTTGATACCTGTGACAGGAGTCATCAAAATCGAAGACGTGACTTTGTAAAAGCGTATGAATTTATTTGACTACATTTAAATAACATTATTTTTTATAATCCATCACCTAATACACTACAATTACTTTTGTGATTCTATTTTATACGTTAGATTAGGTTTGTCCAAATAAAATCTCGCATAACACACATTTATCACAATAGGGTATTTGACTACAATGAAAATATTGATCAAACTGTTGTTAACTTAATAGTAAACATGTTTTTAAACTAATTTAGCCAGCACAAAATTTTAAAATAAGTATGATTTTTTACAAAAAATCATTAATAACATGATAAAAATTTTATGATTGACCACGTGATCAAAAACGCACGGGATGACGCTGAATCTGGAGTGACGTCACCAGCTTCTTTACAGTAAATGACAATCAAAATTTTGTTTGTTTAATTTGACAGCTAAAAGTTTGCTTACAAGCAGGTGACGTCACGACATCACGTGACCTGCATTCAACGTTTTGGCGGCTATTTTATTAATTTGAATTTTAATGGCGATTTTCATAAAAAATAAAGAAATTCATAACGAATTAATCAAATTGCAAATATATTATGCTATAATGAACCATTAGACATATTTTTCTAAAACCTGTCAAATACCCCATTTTAAAACATTACAATAAAATAAACGTACTCCTTTACAAGGTCATTTCATTACAAATAAATACTAGTGTTGGGGATAGTAAACCGAGTGAAGCTCAATTGATATTCAATCACCAATCGATTAATTTAACTTCCCATTTTTTCATTATAACTTTATTAATTAATTTGTTACTGTTTATTTATTTTTCTTGATTATAAATATAACATTTATATAGAACTTCTAAATATTAGAAAAGAAAATCAATTGGCATATTAGATACGAACAGCACTTTATTACGATAATAATATTCAATGAATAACTTCAATTAACATTTGATGCAGTCACGTCAGTACTGTCTCAAACGTAGGCATGACAATTTGACATCGGTCACGGGTATCAAGCTATATTGAACATACTATATAGCGTGCATTGCATGTTGAGCGTATTCTGTGAATGTGTAGTGGCATTTAGAGGATCGGGCGGGGGGTGACATGTTACCTTCAAGTACTGTTCGCAGGCGGCGTCGGAGGCGGCGGCGGCGGGCGGCGGCGGCAGCTGCACGAACGTCACCGCGGTGCCGTCCGAGCAACGCTGCTTAATGATGTTGTTCACGCTGCATCGTACAACAAACGAATCGCTGACATTATCGTTAACTATACTAGTGGCTACCAACAGGTGATCCGTGTGATCCTTGATAAAAGTTTGCGCAGATTTAATCATTCACCATTCAATAATTCATTCAATCATTCATTCATTCATTCATTCATTCATTCATTTATTCATTCATGCATGCATCCATGCATTCATTCATTCATTTATGCACTCACTTTTTTTTTTTTTCTTGGAGAATAACCGACGTTATTTCAATATTTTTATACATAGTAATTTTTCGTTATGGCCGCCAAAAGCGTTATTTTTAGTTAGAAACAGTATTTTAAACTACAAAAAAATACTATTTTCTCTTAGCTTACTAATGTTAATATTTATAATCAAAATTATGGTGTTCAATTAATAGACGGATACAGGGTTTACTATACATACGTCTGTAAATAGCTGAGCGGCACCCGATGGTAGACGCTGTTGTCGACGGAGTCACCATCGCTTGACCATTTCGGTTCAGAAAGCGCTGGCCATTCAGTCACCTAGAAAATATACATTTATTTTAGCTCACACGCAAACACGCACGCATGCGTGCGTATGTATGTACACACACACGCATGTATGTACAATTTTTTTTTTTTTTGTATAATCATGAACATGAACACTGCGTTCTTATAAGGCACAGCTCACACTTGACCAAAAATTTGCAATGCTTATCATCATCAGCTCATTTATGTTCCCACTGCTGGGGCACGAGCCTGCTAATGCAGCCAGGACCAACGACTTTGCGTGCCTTCCGAAGCACGGAGGTGCTGGAGATGATACATTTTTGGTCACCCATCCGATGACCGGCCTTTGCGAAAGTTGCTTAACCTCAGCACTCGCAAACCGGGCGCGCTAACCACTGCGGCATCGAGCTCCTCCAATGCTTATGATTTGCATAAATCTTCTTACTCATATTATCCCATTGGGATTGCTCACCCTGTTTATAACTTACCGTGTACGTAGTGGCGTCTATTCTCAACAGCTTGAGCAGTTCGTCCAGCCTCTCCTGGGCGCACTTGCCTCGCGATAACTCGGCGGTCGTAGAATCGCCGGCTAACAACAGACAAATTATAAATATATTTTATAGCATTCATTATATATTTTACCCTATAGCAGCACCACATACCGGGTCCAATTATACATATATAAACCTTCCTCTTGAATCACGCTTTCTATTGCTGAAAACTGCATTAAAATCCGTTGCGTAGTAAGATAAGCGTACAGACAGCGAGAGCGGCTTTGTTATAAACCAGGGATGGGCAAACTTTTTTATTCGCGTGACTATATTTACTAAAAAATCTATGGCGGGCCAGGCTATTGAATTTTTTGCTGTATTTTTCAATAAATATTTTTTTGTGAGATAAAAATATTGATAGGTACGCATTTTCTGAAACACACACGCACTTGAATTTTTGTTTAATGGTCGCGGGCCGGACTTCGATCATCCCTGTCATCATCTAAAGATTCCTAACTAATTTTATTTAAGTGTTGTGTTTCTGTACTAAAAATTTGTTTATATATGGGCAATGGGCACATTCATACGAGTGGGAGCAACATAAAGGGTTCCTCAAGCTGTGTGATCGAAACACTGCCCGAGGATTTCCTGGTCAAAAATGGCTACTCACGGGGCGGGGCGAGGTGTGCTCGTAACCTCAGATGCTGCCAGCCGCGAGCGCTTCGCACTACAGCGGCCAGCTGTAGCGTAAACAGAGCGCGGACGGTGAACGCCTCTTCGCTGGACGGCGAAAGTGCTTCCACCAGCCACACGTCGATGTACTTCAAGTGGGGTGATTTTCTGGAACAATAGATACAAATACAACCTGGATCTTTTCAAGAAAAGCTTTTTTTTTAGACAAAAATGCTACATCTTAGGCCGCATCATCACTACCATCTGGTGAGATTGCGGTCAATATAGAAAGATAGATAGATATCTATCTTTCTATATTGACAAATATAGATAGATATATATCACCAGAGATCTCACCAGTGAGTATCTACTCACCTCTCACCTGGAGGTAGTATTCTGCCAAGACTCCGGCCAGTTAGCAGCCACCTGAATACACAACACAACACGCGCATAATATCCTTGGTGTCGCTAGCATCCATGAGCTGCAATGGCAGCTTCTTTCAGATGGGCTGTATGCTCGCTTGCTAGTTCAGCTCCATTATGAAGTACCCTAAAAGAGAGCATCTATTCATCTTTGTACAACTGTTGCCTATAAGAGACTCCTACTTAAGTTACACAGAATTAGTTTGAGGATCGGCTTCGTTATAGTTTTGGTATCGCGATCGTTTAAGGACTTCGGTGGCTGCTTTCCAACAGAAGACTTCTGCTCTAAAAGTAACCTAAGAACACCAAACCTCTCCATTCATCCTATAGATAGCTAAAACACAACCCCGCGGCACAGGCAGACGTTCTTGTCCACGCACAGGGAGGCGCGCGTTCGTCACGCAGCGTATAAGGAACACTACTGAGTCGTTGTCGAGTCAACTCTTTGCGATTCGCTTTATACTAGCTACTTGGTCATTGGTAAGATTCTGCCTAGAATCCGAATAGTTAGCGACCACCTTAGTGCCTATATTTAACGCCATGAAGCACCGTTTTAGATTGCTATTCCGATTTGAAGAGCCTATACCTACCTAAACCATCACCACCTACAAAAACAGTACATAAAGGTACAAGAGATTGGCAAAACGTCGTGATAATTTTGGTGTCGCTAGCATAGGTTGCAATGTTATCTTGTAGGCGGCCTACAGGCCGCAGGCTGCATGAAGCATACATGCTTGCTTGCCAGTTTAGCTCCAATATTAAGTATCCTAAAAAACAGAACCTATTTATATTTCCACAACTGCTCCGTCCGACCTATAAGACATTCCTTCCCTAGTTTCACAGAAATAGTTTGTCACAGAAAGAGTCCGTCACGCGGCGGATAGTGAACACCACTGATCCGTTATAGAGTTAACTGGACCGTAATAAGGGAGATACTACTTGCGTGTCGCTCTAATCTCGCTACTTACATTATGGTAAGTAGAAAGGAAGATAGTTAGATGCTGCCTAGAATCTGACTGGATAGCGACCACCTCAGTACTTATTTCTACCGACAACTAGCATTGTTTTACATTGCCATTCCGATTTGAAGATGTTAGGTATGCGGACGGGACAAGTGAAACAACCGATAGTTCTAAACGCACTGTTTAATCGACGTCAAGGACGCTGCACAATTGACAGGTGACAAGGTGGGGCGCGGAACGCAGCCGCGCCATGACGCATACACAACAATCCCTACCCCTAATACCTTATATACATTTTAAGGAGTTTTAACAATACCTCAATCAGAGTCAAAACAGGGACGTCTGTGTCTTTGAGTAATTCTCACCGTTTCCTCAATTTCTTGAGACTCATCCGCGCTCTCGTATTCTGGCGTTCTAGGCTCAATGATTTCCTCTCTCCTCCCTCTAACTTTTGCAATTGTGGAGGTCTCGACTGGCGCAAAGAGGTCTGAACCCTGCGAGTGTGTCGCGGAGCCAGGTAAGCTTTCTTGAATCGGTGAGGAGAGTGTCCTCGCCGACGGCGACGACGGCGACGACAGCGACGACGGCGACGGCAACGGCGACGGCAACGGCGACGGCAACGGCGACGGCAACGGCGACGGCAACGGCGACGGCAACGGCGACGGCAACGGCGACGGCAACGGCGACGGCAACGGCGACGGCAACGGCGACGGCAACGGCGACGGCAACGGCGACGGCGGCGGCGGCGGCGACGCAGAGCGTGGCGGTAGCAGGGAGCATGTCCCCACAGGTGAGTCATTGTTAGTATTAAGGTCGTTATATGTCCCTTTATATAACATCAATTGGTTTAGATGTCTTACGTGACATTGGAAATTAAAAATATCTTTTACTAAATATAATACTTTGCCTAGTCTCTTTATTATTATCCCTTTACACCACTTATAACTATTATTGTTTCTAAATTTTTTGTACAATATATTATCATTGTTATTAAACGTTTTTGTTTTATTTTTACCCTTAGTTTGCAAACACTGTTTATTTTTAATATGGTTAGTTACGGTCGGTGACAAAGGCGGCGACGACGCATTAAGATTTATTAAGTCTAATCTCGACCTTAATTTTCGCCCAAAAATCATCTCAGCAGGAGACAGACCGGTGGTGGTGTGAACCGAGTTGCGATAATCCTTAAGATACTTAAGCAACTTTAAAGTGGTATCTCTCCCAGTATAATTTGACATAAGACAAGATTTAATGCCTTTTTTTACAATTTTTACAAAACTCTCGGCTTGGCCATTACTGGCCGGGTGATATACCGGTGAAGTCATATGTGAAATACCATTTGCTGTACAAAAATTTTCAAAAACCCTAGAACAAAAAGATGTGCCATTGTCACTCACTATCGTCTTCGGAACTCCAAATCTCGATATAAAATCGCATAATTTATCTATTACCGCGTTAGTCGTGGTTGAGTGTTTCATATTGTAGACTTCCACCCATTTACTGTGTGCGTCGACTATGACTAAATATACGCAACCCTTAATGGGACCCAGAAAGTCTACGTGTATTCTTTCGAATGGCAACGAAGGAAATTCCCAGTGTGAGGGAGGGGCCTTAGGAGGTGACGGCCGCAGTTGGATACACACTTCACATTCACTTATCATTTTTTCCAAAGCTTGATCAATACCCGGAAACCAAAATCTAGACCGGGCTTCCGCTTTTGTCTTAACTATTCCCAAGTGTGAGGTGTGTAACTCTTTTAATATAACTTTATATAAACTCTCCGGTATGACTACTTTGTGCCCTCGCATAACACAACCACTCTCAATGGACAGCTGCGACCTACAAAGATGATATGGTTTCAGTCGAACATCACTAACTTTAGACGGCCAACCCTTAGAAACGTAAGACATAACACATCTGAGAGTAGCATCCTTATCTGTCTCCTCGCGCAATTTATTTAATGTGACTGGCATACTGTTGTCTACAACGAAACACATATAGGTTGCGCGATCGGGTGGCTCGGCGCTGGCGCCGTCACACTGCTCGGTGCGCGCGCGCTCGACGCTGTCCGCGGCGGAGTGACCGAGCGGCGTCGCGCCGCCGCGGCCGACGCCGTCCGCGGCGCGCCGGCACGCCCCGCCCACCCAGTCCGCCGCGGGAGGAAGGCTAGCGCGAGACAGATAATCCGCGCTGTTATCAGCGCTGCGGACATATTCGATTTTAAAATTGTAACCACTAAGAAATATCGCGTATCTTTGCAACCTATTAGCGGATACTTCAGGAACACCTTTGTATGGACCAAATATCGAGACCAGTGGCTTATGATCCGTACGTAGTATGAACGGTTCTGACCTACCGTATAGATATTGATGAAAACGTCGTACCCCATAAACGATTGCGGTCGCTTCCTTTTGAATTTGAGCGTATCGCTTTTCAGCAGCGTTCAAAGTTCGTGACGCAAACGATATGGGTCTTTCGACGCCGTTTGCATCAATCTGAGACAAAACGGCCCCCAACCCCATTGGTGAAGCATCCACCGTTAAAATTAGTTGAGACTTCGGATCAAAATGAGTTAACACTTGGTCTGAAGTTAATATTTTTTTTATCTGAGCAAAAGCTATATTATGTTCTTCAGTCCAATTCCACTTGCTACCTTTTTTTAACATATCGTATAACGGGCTAAGGACTGAAGAAGCGTTAGGCACAAAGTTACGGTAATAATTTACAAACCCTAAAAACGATTGCAATTGACTGATATTAGCCGGAATAGGGGCTTCAACCATGGCCTTGACCTTGTCCGGTGACTTTTGTAAACCATTTTTCGTAATTATATAACCTAAATAACTAATTTGGTCTTTGAAAAAATCACACTTTTCTTTTTGTACAGTTAACCCTGCATCTTGTAAACGCTTTAATACCACTCGTAGCTTATTTAAATGATCTACTTTGTCTTTACCGGTCACCAAAATGTCATCCAACAGACATAGAACTCCATCTAACCCTGATAGCACATTTTCCATAGCTCTTTGGAAAATTGCCGGTGCTGAGGCCAACCCGAACACCAAGCGCGTAAATTTAAACAAGCCGCGATGGGTGTTAATGCATGTGAGCCGTTGTGACTCCTCGTCTAGAACGCATTGATTGTATGCCATAGATAAATCCAGTTTACTAAACTGTTCTCCTCCGTGAAGTTTTGAAAACAATTCTTTAATGGTTGGGAGTGGATACTGTTCTACGACCAACTGTTTATTCAAACTTACGGAATAGTCCGCACACAATCTAATTGAGCCGTTGCGTTTTAACACCGGGACGACCGGCGACGCGTACTCTGAATGCTCAACGGGCTCAAGAATACCTAAACTAACTAATCTATTAATTTCGTTCTCGACCTTTTCTCGCAGAGCAAAAGCAATAGGGCGCGCTTTAAAAAAAATTGGTTTCGCATTATTATTTAACTGCAGTTTAATTTTATATTTATTAAAAGTTCCTAGTTTGTCCGAAAATAAACTAGAATACTCTCGTTGGATGGTTTCGAGCGAAAAGTCACTTTCATGACAATAATTTACTGCCGTCAAATGTAACTTGAACTTAGAAATAAAATCTCTGCCTAAAAGTGGCGGACCGCCCTCGCGGACCACGTAACAGTCAATGTCATGCGTTTTCCCCGCGTAAGACACTGTCACGTGACACATACCTTTACAACTAATATTTTTGCCGTTATAAGTTTTCAACTGTTTACATGGTGATGACAATGGCACATTTATAAAATGAGTTGTATAGTATTTCTCGGAAATAACCGAAACCGCGGAGCCGCTATCTATTTCGAATTTAAATGGCATTTCATTAATAAAAACGGTTTCCACCATCGGTTCGCCCCGAACTGAACGAATAAAAAAAACGTTACCGTCATCGTCGTCCCCGCCGTTGTCACCGCCGTCCACTTCCACGTAATTCACTTTCGTGCACATTCTACGTAAGTGGCCCTTAACGTGACACAGCCTACACACATAATTAGCAAACTTGCAATCGGCCTCTTTATGATTTGAGTACCCACAGATTTTGCACTTCACTTTCCCTACGGTTTTGGCGTTGCTCTTTTTCGAAATTTGATACACCTCGAACGATGATCCCGCTGGGGCGGGGCTGGTCGCGCTCGCCGCGGCCGCCGCTCGGGCGCCGCACAGGCTCTCCGCTAACTCCACAGCCTTTGCCAACGTCAAGTTACCCAGATCCTGGACATACAGTTTCTCCTTCTCATTGCCTGGTCGCATGCCCATGATGAACTTGTCTCGAAGCGCCTCTTCCAGGTTCAAAAATCCACAGTGAGCTGTCATTCCCCGCAATCTAGCTGCCCACTGCCTGTGCGACTCGCCGGCCTGTTGTGAGGCTGCGTAGAAATTATGTCGTTCGCCAAATCCGATATGTTTCGGCGTGAAGTGGTCGTCCAAATATGCAAGAATTTCTTCATAGGGTACTTCTCCAATCTCTTTAGGCAGCGCTAAGTCCTCTACTAGCTTGTATGTTTGTTCGGTGAGTGCGCTAAGAAGAATAGCTTTCCGTTTTCTACCCGTCGGATCCGCCTTCGCTTCAATGTCGTTCGCAACAAAATATTGCAACAAACGACTTTTATACGTATTCCACGTTTGAACATTGTGATCGAAACTATTTAATATTCCAAATAGCCCGGACATCGTATCAACTGAACTTAACTTTCAATGTTAAATAGCGTGGGTAGCAGTAACTCGTCGCCACTGTTAGGTATGCGGACGGGACAAGTGAAACAACCGATAGTTCTAAACGCACTGTTTAATCGACGTCAAGGACGCTGCACAATTGACAGGTGACAAGGTGGGGCGCGGAACGCAGCCGCGCCATGACGCATACACAACAGAAGACTTACTACACCTAGAAAAATAGTGCATAAAGACACAAGAGGCAAAACGCGCGTAATATCCTTGGTGTCGCTAGCATCCATGGGCTGCAACAGCATCTTTCAGACAAGCTTTATGCTGCTTGCTAGTTCAGCTCTAATATGAAGACAGTACCTACCTACCTAACCTATTCATATTTCCGCAACTGCTGCATCTGGCCCATAAGACACTCCTATTTAAGTTGCACAGAATTAGTTTCAGGATCGGCTACGTACCCTTACGCGTAGGTATCGCGGTCCTTTAAGGACTTCATCATCATCAGTCCATACACGTCCACTGCTGGACATAGGCCTCTCCAAGTGCACGCCACTGAGCACGATCCGCGGCTACTCTCATCCAGCTATTGCAGCCACCTTGCCAATTAAGGACTTCGGTGGCTGCTTTCTCATCAGATCAGAAGACTTCTGCTCCAAAAGTGACCTAAGAAGGCCAAACCTCTTGTTCATTCATCCTATAGATCTCTAAAGTGACACAACTGCCCACCTCTCCACGGCCGCCATGCCCAGATCAGTCATCCTTAGTGCCGTCTATCGACTGTGGTAGCTGCTTTCCAACCTATGGAATCTTATAGTCTTAAAGATAAAGCCTCCTCACCTCTCCACGACGGCCATGTCCAGCCGGTGGAAGCCGCATAGGCAGACGTTCTTGTCTACGCAAACGTACGCGGCGGATAGGGAACACTACCGAGCCGTTGTCCAGGTCCAACGGGTGCCGTAATAAAGGAGTTACTACTCGCATCTCGCTCTATACTCGCTACTTGTTCCGTGGTAAGATTCTGCCTAGAATCCGATTAATTAGCGACCACCTTAGTACCTATATCTACCGACAACCAGTATTGTTTTACATTGATATTCCGATTTGAAGAGTTACTACACCTAGAAAATTTGTACATAAAAACACAAAAGGTTGGTAACGCGGCGTAATATCCTTGGTGTCACAAGCGTCTATAGGCTGCACTAGTCGCTTTTCAGCTTATAAGACTCTTTTTCTCAAGTAACACAGAAGCATAAAATTTTAAGTATCAGGATCGGCATTCGGAAAGCGTTCAAGGGCTGCGGCAGCTGCTTTCCTACAGGAGACCTGTTTTAATATAAAGTTCCCCAGAAAGACAGAACCCTCCACCTCTCCACCGCCATGTCCATCCTATAAGAAGACACTAAAGTCCACCCTATATGAAGTCCTAGAAAGATATAGCCTCCTCACCTCTCCACGGCGGCCATGTCCAGCCGATGGAAGCCGCGGCACAGGCAGACGTTCTTGCCCACGCACAGCACGTCCCCCACCACGCGCACGTACGCGGCGGGCGGCAGGCGCGCGTCCGTCACGCGCCGGATGGGGAACACCACGGAGCCGTTGTCCAGGTCGAACTGGTCCGTCTTGTAGGGGGAGTTGATGCTGGTGGGGAGGAGATATAATAAAATTTATAATTTTTGAATCCTTTATATTTGCTTATTAAACTATTATGATCACTTGCAATAGAGTAATAACGGGATCTTTATCATAATATTCGGTAGCATCATGGCCATTCATGGCATATGCAACTATGCCGAAATATCGGATACTCAAAAATAATAAACATAGAAAGAATGCCGTTAATAATCACTCTAATTTCTGATGGGGTTGTTCTGACCAGGGGCCCGACCGCCTAACCGATCGCTTTGACTTCGTGTGTGGTTTATCACGTCATCTTGTCGTTTCGTGCCGCCTATGAAAGCAAGCTAAGCAAAGCTATAGCCTTTACCTTTTGATATTGCTTTCATAGGCGGTGCGAGGTGGCAAGATGACGTCATAAACTATACGCGTAGTCAAAGCGATCGGTTAGGCGGTCGGGGGGCAGATCGCAATGAAAATCTAGTTAGCTCTCGCCATATGATTTCTGATCACCTGTGACTCCGCGTAGACTGTGCGGTTTATCAATTTCGTTAGTGGCATTTTATTTTAGAAAATCCGTAAAAATATTTTAATCCTGGAGCTCGGGAGGTTGAACATTATTCCTGTAGTTTCTCAGACCATCTGAGGAGCTGGCAACCCTAATTCTGTACTAAAGAAAAAATTAAACATCGTATATTTTCAACACACACGAAACTACTCATTCGTCTACTACCTAGAAAACATTCGATCACATTTGTTTTCTTAAGTTTACTAAACCCTTTTTAAAAAGAATTTATTTCAATATATTGTCAAACAATGTTAAAGGAATAGCGTAATTTGAAGCAATATGAATGAAAATGACAGCTAATATTTTTAGTTGTTTGGCATTTTTCTACGAAAACTAAATTTAAAAATGGGATTTTGTAACCGAAACTGTCAACTCAGTTGACTGTCTCCTTCTTCGAGAGCGACTGAGACAAAAGGATAAAATCGCCATCTTTTGTTCGGAGTGTCATCAGGGCGCTATTAATGTTACTTCCCTTTTCACTTATACAATATTATTAATAATAATAATAAAATCTTTATTGAAATACGTTTACATCTCTTGTTAACAAAGAGCCTGACCTAATTAAACCCTGTATTTTAGTCGAATGTGGGCTTAATCTAAGTTTAATATAAAACGTTTACTATTGACTACACATAGCTAATCCATACTCACTCCCTGAAGAAATCATTGGGCGGCTCCTCGTCTCTGAACCCCAGTAGCACTGTGTCCGGTTTCATGGCGCCCAGGCCGGACAGCCGCGTCAAATGGGCCGCCCCACTCCGGACGGATTCCGCTAGGCAGAGCTCCACGAACGCTTTAACCTGGTTGCGAGAAAAGGGATTTTTTACAATCCAAGAAAAGTAATTAGGACCAGGGGCCTTACCATGACTCTAACTAAACCCTTTCTAAGGCAATGGCAGCTATGTTGCCATCCAATATTAAACTTTGTGCACTTAGAATAAGATTGAAAACCAATAAAAATCTAAAACTGTATTGTCCGTAAACCGTATTATTTCAGTTGTGAAAACAAGACGCGTGTTATATGTCGCCGTCAACTGGTTCAAATAGCCTTTTTATTGAACATCGCCATTCAATCACTACTAGTTGAATTGTTACAGTGTTTAAAACGCTCAACGGGTGAATCAAAAGCCGCTGAAACAGTTAGTTTTTTTTAAATTCATTATTTGACCGCAATCTCACCTGATGGTGAGTGATGATACGGCCTAGGATGTAGAATTCTTTAGTTAATTCAAATAAAAACAATTTTTTATTGCTAAGTGCCTTACAAATAAACAAAAATAAGGTCCAAATATGTGCCTTTTCGGACACGGCAATTTTATAAAAGCAAAGTATCGACAAAGGATTTAAGTGTTCTGCTTTCGTTGCTGACTTTATATTTATTTATTTACTTGTGTTCAGAAGTCTTACAGCAAAAAATAATTTTGTAAACATAAAAACAACAAATATAGCAAAACAATGTTAACAAACAAGTCTCCACCAACGCATAGAAAAAGGAAGAACGCAGAACTAAATAATATACAAAACGACACATATTCATCATCAGTGATACAATAATCGCAAGAAAATCCATCCCAAAAGTATTTAAAAAATCATTAAAAAGGATACCAAAGATACCACTTACTCTGAGAACCCTCCGTGCTTCGGAAGACACGTAAAGCCGTTGGTCTTGGCTGCATTAGCAGTCGTTAACAACCACCAATCCTTACCGCGTGGTGGTTAATGGCCCGTTCTCCCTGCGGCGTTTCCATCCATAGGAAAGGCTCTTGCCCCAGCAGTGGGGACATCCAATGAGCTGATGATGATGATGATAACTCACCTTGAGATGGTCGATCAGCTTGAGCCAGTACTTGTGCTCGGCGGCGAGCGGATCCCCGCTGCCGTCCAGCTGGCCCACTCGGACGTGACCCACCACGAACAGACCGCCCTGGAGACAAGATGATCACGATGAGTATGAACTCTTACACATTTATCTAGGCAGCCATAATTTAAAGTTTTTAAAATAATATACAGAACTTCATGTCCAAAGTTTCGACGAATAATTTGTGAAGTGACATTTTTGACGAACTACCCGCAACAAAATTATTCTTATTTCTTTTTATTGATTTTTTTATTATTATTTATTAAATTTGGACTACAAACGGGTTTACAATGGTTTATTCATAAAAAGGAATAAACATAATATGATATATTATTTATTGTAAGCCCAACATCGCTGGTCACAATTTATTATTAAGTAGATTATTTAAATGGAGCTAAAAAAATAGAAAAATATCTATTTATTAGTACGTTTTTTTTTTTTTTGGAGAGAGACTGCTGATTGCCGAGGGCATTTTCAGCTTCACCGGGCTTGTTTTAGGGGCGGCGAGGTACGTAAAGGGTACCTCAAGCCGTGTTGAAACGAATCACCTTCGGAGGGTTTCTAGAGGGTACGGCATCGCACACTTAAAAGTGCGCGTCCCCGTGCCCTCCCAGAGTCTCCGAAGGGTTCGGATCGGATCGGGGAGCGGAACCATCCGAGGGCGCCTCTAAAGGCACGGACCTCGGCTCGGGTAGACCGGGCCGTGGAGGAGGAGAGGAGCGCCCAGGCACATGACTGTGCCTGGCGTAGAGCGCGTGTGAACCGGTTCTTCGTACCCTTGTTCTACGAGTACGGTGTCTTGGGCCTAAAGTAGTGTGCATGTTTAGTGTATTCTGTAAATGTGTGCTGTCATTTGGAGGATCGGGCGGGGGGTATTAGTACGTGAAGCAAAAACTTTGTATCCCTTTTTACGAAAATTGCGCGGACGGAGGAGTTAGACATTTCGCACACTTATAGTTTATATAGAGAAGGAGTGCAGAATGCTAATATTTTTTTTAATTATGCATAAAAAATATATTACATTAAATAAACATTGATTCACACATTTTTCAATAATTTCAAAAATGGAAGGGGAGCGGCCGGAATCTGTCAATGCCAATCTAACCTCATATCCTATTTATTTAATTTTTCAATACTTAGGATACAATCCCTGCAGCCTAAATAACACTTTGTTTCAAAAATGGAATCAGAGGAAACGAAGTAATACGGCTTAATGACAAACATAATTAATTATAAAGTTTTTATTTAATGTTCGTATTGAAATCGCAGGCGTGAAGCTGTAGATGATCGCAGGTACTGCTTACGAATAATAATGACATCTATATTATAAAAATTACGGTAGTATATATAAATACATAATGCATTTATAATGATATGACAAATAGTGGACATAATGTCTGTATACAGCCAAGTGCATAAACGCTACTACAAACCATCTCAGCATCAGGTACAGTCAACCACATCAACATGCATACGCATTGTTGGGTCAGATGGTTTCCAATCCATAGCGACATCTTAATAAAATTTATATAAAGCATTGTGCATGTTGTTGTGTTGAGGAGCTCAATGGCGCAGTGGATAACGCGCCCGGTCTGCGAGTGCTTAGGTTAAGCAACTTTCGCAAAGGCTGCTCATCGGATGGGTGACCAAAAATTTATCATCTCAAACTCCTCCGTGCTTCGGAAGGCACGTAAAGCCGTTGGTCCCGGCTGCATTAACAGTCGTTAACAACCACCAATCCGCACTGGGTTCGCGTGGTGGTTTATGCCCGTTTTCCCTATCCATCCATAGGGAAGGCTCGCGCCCCAGCAGTGGGGACATAAAATGAGCTGATAATGATGATGATGATGATTGTGTATGTTTACTTGCATCCATTGATCCTTCTGTATATGCATATTTTTTTCAATCGTTAGTCGTTATAATTTTACCTGCCATCTTGTTACCATTGTAAAATGGAATCAATAATTACCGTAATAAAGTGGCAGGGTTAAATGGTAGATCCTACCTTTTTCTGGTCATTAACGAAGTCTATGAGCGGCGCCGATTGCCGGGGTGAAGCTATCAGCAGTAGCATCTGCGGCCTCCAAAACTTCACATGCTCTCGACGAGGGTCCAACAACAGGAGATATTTACGGACCTATAGGGAAAAAAATACTATTATTATTATGAAAAGTGCTGCCAGCATTACATTTATTTATTTTCTCAAACATGCTTGGAAAAGAGGTCATTATTTTGACAACCTTCTTCGGAATTAAATCGAAATTGCTGTAATGGTCAAATAAACGCGAGCAGCAGCCGGCTAAGTTAGTATGAAAATCTATATCGGTCGTGTTCAGCGGCCGGCAAAGTAAGTACTGTAACGACCAGACGGGCCTTTACTTAAATAGGGGAAAGTAGCAGGTTAGAGAAACACCTTAATCGATTGATATTATATTGGTATTTATAACATAACATGAATATAATCAAATAATAGATGTTGACACCGCCGCCGATGACGGGCGAATCGAAGCTCTTCTTTTTCTCTTCCCGCGTCTCCTCTTATTTACGTTCAAAGTCAGAACGCGACGGCTGCCAGTAGGCTCACCGCACAAAGCAGTCCCGATCACTACAGTACCTACATTTGTTTCTTTTTACTATAAACAGCGTCATATTTGATAGCCAGCTTGAAATTCAAATAAAATCTTTGGTAGGTAACCTTCTTGGTTGCCATGTTTCGAAGTCAAAAGTTTTTTCCATTTTTAAATAACACGTCAGAATGGATTTTTATACTTCCATTGCTAGCCGCTAAACGCGACAGAAATGGATTTCATACAAATACTGCTGGCCACTGCTCGCGTGTATGTGGTCAGTACAGCAATTCCGATTTATCTTGAAGAAGGTTATCAAAATAATAACCTCACTTCTAAGAATGTTTGAGAAAAATATCATGGTCACTTACATTAAAAAATATTATTTTTTTATTTATTAAGAGACAAACAGTTGTATCACAAAGAAAAAAATATATATAAAATTATTATTATTAACAGGATTATTTCACTTTTTTTTGTTGAGAGTATCAGTTATTTCGACACATGCAACTGTGCCAAAATATCGAATACTCATACACAACAAAAAACATGGTGATCCCGTTAATAATAATGATTCTAATGTGTGATAAAAGTGTTTTACCTGGTGGATCAGAACCTGGCTGGGGGTACTCCGCTTGGGGTCGGCGGCGTCGGGTAACAGTAGGTTTGCAGCTACCAGTAAGCTGCAGCAAAGAAGCTGGCTCTGACCTTTCTTACCTGGTGGAAGATCAGGGTCTTGCTGAGGCTGCCCCACTTGCGGTTGGTGGCGGCGGGCGATAGTAGGTACCACTAATCTACAGCAGAGAAGCTGGCTATGACTTTTGACCTATCTTACCTAACTTTTTTCTTTCTTCCTTTCTTACTTGGTGGAAGATCAGGACCTGGCTGAGGGTACTCCACTTGGGATCGGCGGCGGCGGGTAACAGTAGGGGTAGAGCTACCACTATGGTGCAGCAGATAAGCTGCCTATTGTCTTTCTTACCTGACTTTCTTTCTTTCTTACCTGGAAGATCAGGACCTGGCTGAGACTCCCCCGTTTGGGGTCGGCAGCGGCGAATGTCAGGTGGACCACACTAAATTGCAGCAAAGTAGCTGGTCTGACCTTTGACCTTTCTTACCTAACTTTCTTTTTTTCTTTCTTACCTGGTGGAAGATCAGGGCCTGGCTTAGACTCCCCCACTTGGGGTCGGCGGCGGCGGGCGACAGCAGATGTAGAGCTACCACTAAGCTGCAGCAAGCTAGAGCCGCCCCTAGTGCGTAGAGCGGCCGTAGAGCGAACATTAGCGCCGCGCAACCCACCAGACCGAGAAGAGAAGTCAGCCACGAGAAGTGTTTGAAGGTAGGCCTGGGGAGATAATCTATATTAATACGATTATTTAAATGGAGCTAAACTTGTACATTATACTAGATCTTAATTAAGTTTTAATATAAAAAATATCTATATATTAATACGTGAAACAAAAACTTTGTAAAAAAAAAATGAAATGAAATATATTTATTAGAACACAGTACAAACTTACACCTACGTACACCTTTTTACGAAAATTGCGCGGACGGAGGAGTATGAAATTTCGCACACTTATAGTTTATATATAGAAGGTTATCTGAATGTTATTTTTTTTTAATTATGCATAAAAATACATTAAATCAATAAAACAAACATTACACACACTACCATGTCTTTAACACACACATTAATACTCTTTTCAAAAATTTCAAAAATGGAAGTGGAGCGGCCGAAATCTGTCAATACCAATCCAAACTTACATTCTATCTTTTTTAATTTTTTATTGCTTAGGATACAATCCGTGCAGCCTTAATAAAATTACGGTCGAATTTTGACCACTGGGCGACCACTAGTCTATTTAACTCTTTACGGGGTATCGCACTTGGCCCCATATCACCTGATGTTAAGTGAATCCGCAACTATTGAGGCACTGGATACCTTATCTCTAGCTGCTGGGACACAACAATGCTACTAAAATTTATGTTATGGCTACTTAGATAAGATGGTAGTAGCTATATAGCCAGGCGGACGAATAAGCCCTACCACCAAACATTCCTTGCTGGGAATCGAACCCGGGATCTCTGGATTTGATACCGGTGGGCTTAAATATAGAGGCGGTTATAAAAAAATATTTGTTTTATTACAAAAACACAAATGTTGAAAAAATTACCACGAGCAGGATTTGAACCTGCACTTTCTGACATACCGGGCCAGGTGCTCTCCCAATTGAGCTATCGTGGTTCTAACCAGCTCGCCGAAATTATTCAACACTATTTACTTTTTACTTTGAAAGTCAAAGGCGCCCATTCAGTGTAAACACCTACCGTCATTAACATCCGATCATAATATTTTTACAAATACTAAAGATCAGTTAAGATGTAGGCAAGCTATTTATAAATTGTTTTTGTTTTGTTTATATAATTTTTAACGCTTTGACCCGGTATGTCAGAAGGGTGCAGGTTCAAATCCTGCTCGTGAAAATTTTTTCAACATTCTGTTTTTGTAATTTGTTCGCAACAAAATTTGCGTTAAAAATTATATAAACAAAACAAAAACATTTATTTTATTGCTTAGGGATAGTACACAGCTTATTTAAGGCGACGCATTGGAAATTTACGTTGCGGGGATCTTGATTTTTCCCAACAATTACAAAACATATGAAAGTGATATTTGATGAAATGATTTTTCATTTAATGAAGTCATTTTGCTAGTTGCCGAAGCACGATTTGTCAACTTTTATAACAGAGAAAAAAATATCAAAGTAACCTTTTTTAAAACATAGATTTGCATTTTACAGGCTAACCAGACCGACTTAAGCATCTAAATTTTCTTAGTAGATTAGTCTTAACACACTTCAAAATTATAGTTCATTGTTTTTAAAAAAATTGTAGTTTTCATTTGAAGGAAAAAAACAGTTTTTCTTATGGTATCGCAAACGCTCGTATCAAAACGTATGAGATTTATTGTTTAGCTGTGCGTCGTCGCCTTAACCTAATGATTCTGAAAGTTTGATATCTGTCCTTTGTTTACTATAATTTTGAAGGTTACCTTTTTGTATGGAGGATAAATTTTTAAATTTCTAAATTTCTATTAAATTTAATTTCTAAATTTGCATGCTACATTGTCAGCTGAGAAAGAGAAGAAAACTAGAATAAGACCAAAAATGTACCTTTCTCAAGCGCAAATTAAATATATTTCATTTCATAAAGTGAAATAAATTTTTATAAATTACTAGCTGACTCGGCGGACTTCATATGGCTTTGACAGTTTCTATATCAACAATAAAAACAAATCGTTTCGATGACAACAAAACAAACAAATCGTATGTTTCACAGCTAGGATCATTTTGTATTGGAAAATTAAACAAAAAATTGGGGTGGACCACCATTATCACTTATGGGTATAAAAACTAGTTATAAACATATTCTCAGACCTACCGAATATACATATAAAATTTCGTCAAAATCGGTCAAGCCGTTTCGGAAGAGTATTACCACTAACACTGTGACACGAGAATTTTACATATTAGATTATGTTATGTGATATGATACGCTCGTTGTTTTTACTTTGTAACGGATAAATACAACACTTTTGAAACAATAGTCTTTTTTTTATTACCTGATTGTTTTTATATTGTTTTCTAAAGTTTACGCGAACATCATCATCATCATCATCTCAACCAAAAGACGTCCACTGCTGGAAAAAGGCCTCCCCCAAGAGTATCATGGGGGGTATTTGCCGTAATCGCCACGCTTGGCAGGCGGGTTGGCGATCGCAGTAGTTTAAGGGTACCTAACCTCAGAAAGATGCTGCTGCCCATCCTCTGGAATGGTCCCTTAGTCGCCTTTTACGACACCCACGGGTTGAGATGGGGGGGAACTTACGCGAACACAACACATTTAAATAAAAAAGTGAGTATCAATATTTTTAACTATTATAATCGAATTTAAAAGATATTGTTAGTTACAAAATACCTGAAGTTAGGTGCGGACGCCAGATCCAGACCGAGACACGCCAGATTGATCGCGAAGTAGCTGGTCATGAACAGCACGGAGTTGACCTGCACAGAGAAACTGCATTCATTACCGTTCGAAGTACATCGTAGTCTCCCTAAAACGTCCCACCGCTGTAATAGTAGTAAGTAGATTTAGTAGTAGATATCCGTGCTTCGGAAGGCACGTAAAGCCGTTGGTCCGGCTGCATTAGCAGTCGTTAACAACCACCAGTCCGCACTGGGCCCGCGTGGTGGTTTACAGTCCGTTCTCTCTGTGGTGTAAACATCTACAGGATGACTTTTTTAACACCATCCAAACCTTCTGAGATGACTCCCGTGATACAAACGAACAACTCTTACTATTGGACCAACTCCCTAACTCGAAAATAAAATTCAGCTGTTCCATACAAAACATCAATATTCATTCGACCAAAATGTACGGAACAGCTGAATTTTATTTTCGAGTTAGGGAGTTGGTCCAATGGTAAGAGTTGTTCGTTTGTATCACGGGGGTCATCACAGAAGGTATGGACGGTGATTAGAAACCCTGTATAAGGAAGGCTCGTGCCCCAGCAGTGAGGACCTAAAAGGAGGTAGTGATGTGATGTGATGCATGTTACAGACGTAAACCTTCCGAACCAGCAGTAGAATCGCATTACATATACAACCTTATTTATAGTTTATACGAAAACCGAGACACGGGTCAAATATTTTTATTTAAAGAATCCGTACAAAAAAAATTAAAACAATATCTTGAAAACTCACGAAGTTACAAGCTTTTTGTGCTGCCCCATTGTGTGTTTTTAGTAGGGAAAAAAATATTTGAAATTTTGTAAATATTATTTGGTCAAAATGTAACATGGTATAAAAAATATTGAAATCGATTCTATTACTGATTCTGAACAAACAGTTTTCAGGTTTCGTATATAAACTAAGAAAATAACATTGTATAAGTCATCATCATCATCATCATCATCGGCCTATCTTAGTCCACTGCTACATATCTGTATTGTTTATTAAATTATATATTTTATGTATTATTGGCGTGGCGATTACGGCAAATACCCCACATATCCTTGGGGGAGGCCTTTGTCCAGCAGTGGACGTCTTTGGCTGAGATGATGATGATGATGATGTATTATTGTGTGTACTTACATTATTTTTTAATATATTTTTGTTTTTTATGTAACCACTTGACGTTCATAAGTGCAATTTATGCCTAAATTGAAAAAAAAAATGGTTGGTTTGTTCAGTCTTGTTATGCTGTGAGTCCCGATCCGATCCTAACCCCTCGGAGTATCTACTAGAGAACTGGACACGCTAGTTAGCGTGGTGCCATTCCCTCTAAAAACTTTCTGACGGTTTTTCGATTACACAACTTGAGGAACCCTTCAAGTTTCTCGCTACCCTCAAACAGGGCCGGTGACGCTTAAGAAGGAAGTTTGATGGTATAAGCAAACTTTCTCCATAAAAATATGTTGGGGGCCGTTTTTTGATAATGAAATAAATGAAATGAAAATACATTTATTGGCACACACTACAAAATTACACGATATTCACAATAACAATGACAAAAGACAAAGCGTGGCCAACTATAGGCCTCAGCTTCAGCACGTATATCGCAGTAATATCACCCGGTGATGTCGAAATAAAAGTAAAATGAGATATCAGTGTCCTTGAATAATTGAATAAGGAGCATTTGTTATTGATATCATAGCGTGATCACTAATCACCGATTCAAACATCGCCCTCTTATTGTTTTCTAAAGTTTACGCGAACACTACACATTGAAATGAAACAACTTTTACGGATCTACTCGCGTTTATTTTACACATTACTTATTTAATTTTTATCCTGACGTTTCGAACCGTTTGCAGGGTCCGTGGTCACAGGGAGACCGAGGTGTTGTTGTGTTGTTGATAGGCGCGAAAATAAGACTGCATTATATTTAGGACACATAGTTACGGACGACCTTAAGGACGACCTTGATATTGAGAGGGAGCGCAGAGCGTTAGCGGTGAGAAGCAACATGGTCGCCCGTAGGTTTGCTCGATGTTCAGTAGAAGTTAAGATAACGCTTTTTAAAGCTTATTGCCAATCATCTTACTCGAGCAGCCTATGGGTAAAGTATACGCAACGAGCTTATAACGCTCTGCGAGTCCAGTACAACAATGCGTTCAGGGTGCTGTTGGGGTTGCCGCGCTTTTGCAGTGCGTCGTCAATGTTCGCGGAGGCACGCACCGATGGGTTTCACGCCATCAGGCGGAAGAGAGCGGCGTCTCTCCTCAGCAGGGTGCGCTGTAGCACCAATAGCATCCTGAACGCCATTGCTGATAAGGTGGATTGCCACATCCAGAAATACTGGGTGGGATTAATCATAGGTTTACACCTATGATTGATCTCACCCAGTATTCCAAGTATTTTTATGTTATTTTTATTTTTATTTTTATCTAATTAAATGCTTTACTAACATAGCCTGTAAGAATGTATTAACTAACACATGTATGGATACTCACTGTCTGAAATAAAGTTTATATTATTATTATTATTATTATGCGAACGAGGAAAAGAGGGGCCCAACTATTACATCAGATTTGATAAACCACAAATACTCGCGAGAGAACAACGATTCATCCCTAGGATAATACGCAAGGCTATTGAAATTAAAAAACATCCTAATTTCAATAGAGAAGATGGTTGGAATCTACCACCTACCACCTGGGATCCCATCATACAAAATATTAAATCCCCAACACCATACTGCCAGACCAAAAGATACTGTAAGCTCTTTCTGCTTAAAACGGAACGCACCTGATTAAATTTAAATGAGGGTATACAAGCTACCAACTAATTATGAGACGACCAACACCTCAGTCTACCTGTGACCACGGACCCTGCAAAGGGTTAGCAGGATAAACATTAAATAAGTAATGTGTAAAAAAGAATCATCAAAATCGGTTCTTAAACGACGAAGTTATCCGCGAACACACATAAAAAAAATATATACGAGTCGAATTGAGTAACCTTCTCCTTTTTTGAAGTCGGTTAAAAATAAACGCGAGTAGATCCGTAAAAGTTGTTTCATTTCAATCGTCCCCATGTGTATGATTCCGTACCTGTGCTATGGCGTTGAGCGAGCCTGCCATAATACCGAGCTGTACCAACAACCAAGACATGATCACTGCTAGAACAGGATTGCCCGAGTGAGTCGCCATAGGACGTAGGAGGAAACCTTCAGGAGAAAAAAATTGGTGTTACTTCAACATTATAAACTTTCTAATAATCTGTATGTTTGTAATGGTGCAACCACACTGCAGTTACTTTTTGTGGAGCAACGTTTCCAAGTGGCAACATTCGATAACAAAAAGTAATATGTTGCCGTGTACATTGTCTAACTTTTGAAAACCATCAAACAAGTGGCAACAATCGATAACATTACGATGACGTCCGCTGCCTGCAGAAGTTACACTTTGTGTTATATTTTGTTTATTTCTGTTATTGACGATATGGATGGCACGCGATGGGCAACATTCATCAAATATATAGCAACAAGTGGTCGCAAAAGTTAAAGATGTTGCTCCACAAAAAATAACTGCGGTGTGGATGCACTAATCTAAAGCCTGTAAGTTTGTTATGTCTAAATTTACGTTACAGAACTTTTCTAATAACCTGACGCTGTAAAAAAATTACGGATTCAAATCCCAGTCGTAAAAAACAATTCATTACATCTCATCTATTTTTCTCATCTCTCTATTTTTTTTTTTAAATAACATTACTATCTTGTTTCGACTTACCAAAAATATTGTCTTTGGCCAGCGCTTCCAAAACTCTCGATGCTCCAATGAGATTTGACAGTCCAGCGGAGAAAGTCGCCATTAGCATACCTGATGAAAAAAAAACGAGCGAGCCTTACAGTAGCCGCATATGATGTGTAACATTTGGCATCTCACTTTAGTAATATGCAATTTTAACATTATATTCTGAAAAAAAATGGGTCAGTTATTATTTGAAATGATTTTTCATAACAAAGAATAATTATTTTTAATAAAAATCGTATTTTATTTAATTGACACTAAGAGTAATGCAATCGCTTCCCCGACATCCTGTTACACACTTCCGTCCCATTTCACGAAATCACTCCCACAAATTGCAAGGAAGCTAGAGGAAAGATGTTACACATCAAAAATTATTACGTCACAAATTTTCAACGATGTATTTGGATGTAACAGCTCAATTATACAGGCTGTTTGGCAACACCTGTATAATCCCGAATATGGCCAATAGGGTACCGTGCATAGAACCCCGAAAAAATATAAACATGCCTGAAAAGCACGAAAGGGCCAAGATACTAAGGTTGTTTGATACAAATAAAAATATCAAAGTCACAAAGGCTCAGCTGACACATAGTTCTTGGTCATCAACCACATGTTCCAAAAAAAACAGAAGTCAAAACACAGGGTCAAACAAAAATAATCTAAATCCCTTAAATGAAAATGTAAATCTACGTAGTTCGATTTTGCATATTATCATGGTGTTCTTTATACATGGTTGCACGGCTATGTTTCGGGATTATAAACACCAAACATCCTGTAATTAGCAAACAACGGATAATTTAACTTACTTTACTTGATACTTTAACTTGTCGATCAATCTCTTTTCGCTAAGATCTACGTTAAGTTGGTATTTATAAAAAGAAATAGTTGTGCACATAAGCTACACCAAATGTTCACGTGAAAGCTCTCCGTAGCGTACCTTCCGAAGCTCCGAGGAGCTCCAAACCTTTTTACATTGGTCACCTATCTCTCACGTCATTCTAATTAACTTACCCAGGACTATGAAGGGCGACAACTCCTTGGAAATGGGGATATCAGACTATAACCCACCACGATGGCCAAATACTAGTGAGTACATCTAACGACAGCAATCGGAACCAGTAGCTAAACATGCCGAAGACAGTCACAAAGAACCTCATGATATCCTAAAGGGTTTTTATTAAATTGTCTATGGTTTATTTATTTAATTATTTGTACAAATACTTATTTTACATAGACAATTTATGGAACACTGGCTCCCAAGCTAGGAAAAAGCGTAATATGGGAGCCAGTAATGTAACTACTACTTCGTCTAGCAGCAGGTATAAGCTCAGCGTTCTCAGTTGTCCTCAGAATCTTCTTGGCACAGGTTCAGGAAACTAAGCTCCAGTAGGATACTAACATCAACAGCATCTAGGTATAACTACTACTCACCCACGGCTATGAAGGGCGGCCACACGTTAACCGGCAGCAGGTACACGTAGTTGTTCTGCAGCAGCTGGCGGGAGCACGTGGCCGCGGTGAGGAAGCTGAGCGCCGCGTACGAGATAGCGGTGAACAGTAAGGCTGTTAAAGTGCCCATTGGTATACTCTTCGCTGGGCTCTTCAGTTCACCTGGGAGTTTGGAGTAAAGGATCGTAAATATAAACCTTAGAAAGCACTTGTGAAATTGTTAATTGGTATATGTTGAGCACAGAGTAAGTAAGTTAGGAAGTTAAGTTACTATAAGATTTGCAGTGCCCTTGCCGGGTTCTTGGTGTGGACTTATGTCACAGAATAACTAATAGTACTACCGTACAGAAGACTCAATCTCTAACAAAAGTCAAGTTTAGGTATAAAAAATTGCCTACTCATACGACTGTGGCGGCTCCACCTACCGCATACGCCGCACATTATTTGGCACGAAGCAAACACCTTCTCAACCGTGTCAACAGATGGCGCCACAAACGCATACCAACGACGTCGCCATACTACGACGATAAAATAGTATGTTAAGCCTGCATCGCGGTAGCGAAGTTTCACTATCTCCTTCGCTATATATAGCACCTCCAACTAACATCCGCTGGACTTCGGTCCCCGAGCTATACCACCCAGCTCGGAGGAAGATCTTCCCTTTGGCCTTCCTCAATGTGGCATTCTCCCTGCCATTGGCTTCCCTACAGTGGTGACCCCGACGTGATATATACCATGGGCTTCCTACACGACTTTTACGCAAAATTTAAACTTATCGTGTGACCTGAGCGTTCATATTCCGTAAGGCAACGCTGACTCGATATCGATTTGACGTTAAGAGCGCAGGGTTCCCACTCATAGATATATTTAAGTTAAATTTCGATTAATTGTTCTTTCTTTTATTTAGACACCCGTAAACACAACAGTATTTTTTATACGGATTATAAGATCGTTTAGTAGTCATTGTTCGGTGCACAAAAATCACAGGATCATTCGATTTACGCGCGACGACGCGTGATGTGAAGCGTGCGAGGCGAGCGGCAACCTACTGCCATACGCCTCGCGCGCCGGCCGAACGTACTAAACTACGGAGTGACACCCCCTGCTTATGTTTAGTTTTAGGATCTACGGTACAACACGAAAAGCAAAAAATATAATTTAAATTTGGTAATTTAATAGTACATATTATACTATTCCACTGTTGGGCACTGCTATGCTGCAATGCGACTTGGTGATCACAAACCCGGGGTATGCTTCGTAAAATACAAAAAACTATTATCCCGACCCAAAGCATCGAACCCAGGACTTCGTTATCGGGGCAGAAGCTTAGTCATTAAAAAGGCTTCCGGAAAAAAAACTTATATTTATTGATTACGATACATCTTCTCACTTATCTCATCTTCGCTTTAGTAGAGTCCGGCACTAAGACGCAAACCCACAATAGGACGTATGGCGTGGGTACGGTGCTATCTTATCATCAGAGGTCGGAATCAGATAGAGTTATTAATGTACTTGCATCGAAATGTTGATATTAATATGGATCTTACCGGGATTTATAATTGCATTTCCGCTATTGTTTTGTTTTGTTCTCACAAGCTATGTTGCGCGAACTACAAATGTGGCAACATCGCGCGTGAGCGCATTGGAATTTTGCAACTTCGGACATCCGATGTCGTTGATGTAAATTTGGGAAAGTCGCGCGTGCAGTGGTTCAAATTGTGTAAAAGTAAATAACTTTTTTATTTAATAAATCACGGGATTTTTCTGCTCTTTAAAATTAATCTCGGGTTCTGAGGCATATCCACTTTATTCTTTCGCTGTATGAAATGAGTGTAAGTACATAAAAAATAACTGTATCTAATTCCGACCTCTGCTTATCATCTTATTCAAATTTCATACCTAACACAAAATAAATAAGGCGCAATTTCAAACGCACCCAAAGGCAAAATAAAAATTGCAAATGAAAAAATGTTTATAGGGTTTTGCACCTAACATGTTTTTGCTTCTTACTGCCTACACGTTATTTGGTACTGCATTTTGTGATTAATTTTTTTTTGGGAACAATAACAGTTGAATATTAGGTCCTTACCTATGAAATTAACGTTTTGTATAAAGATTTTTTATAAAAGTTTATTTTTCATACTAACGTTTTTTTTTATTTTCTTGGTACCTATTTATGTTAACACTATAAAAATTGTTTGTTTCACTAGCTAAATATAGCAGACATTAAAAAGAAAAAAAATCAAGTCCCATCAAAGCTACAATGAAACAAAAAGACAATTCCGCGAACATAAAAAGTAGTCAATTTAAAAAATATTGGGCGATAAAGACACAAAATGAATAATCATTGTTATTACTGAAGCCTAAGTAACATAGTCCTAATTAAAGCTGTATAATAATATTAACAACCGGTATTGACTTTTAGAACTTTTAGACCTTTTATTAAGTGAGAAAAAAACGTCAATTTCATAGGTAAGGACCTAATAGTTCGTTTGGCTTTCAGAATAAGAGTGGATAGTGTAAATTAAATTCGGCGAGTTGGATAGAGCCACAATAGCATAGTTGGTAGTACACCTGACCCAGCATGTCATGGGGTGCGGGTTCGAATCCTGCTCTTTGTTTTTTTTTCAAACTGCATGTTGTGTTCACTAATATTAGGTTAAATTAAATTAGATTAAATTCAATATTTCACTGCGATTTTTTAATACCTATTTATGTGTATGTTTCAATTCATAGTTGTTTTGTAAAAAATGTCCTTACCGCTCATATTAGCACCGGCCATGACACCAGTGACGCCCGTGAACAGAACCCCGAACACCGAGGCGAAGTCCACCATGGCACCGTCGGTGGTGGTGTAGTCGTGGCCGTATTGCGGATATAGGTTGGATGCGAACGTCTCCGCACTCAACCCGGTGTAGTTGAACTGGGTGGTGTTCACTAGGTGATTGGTGTCTGGTTTGTCTATCTGTAAACGTAATTGCTGGTGTAATTACAGATCGATGGCGCAGTGGTTAACGCGCCCGGTCTGCGAGTGCTGAAGATAAGCAAATTTCGCAAAGGCCGGTCATCGGATGGGTGACCAAAAAATTTAACATCTCAAGCTCCTCCGTGCTTCAGAAGGCACGTAAAGCCGTTAGTCCCGGCTGCATTAACAGTCGTTAACAACCACCAATCCGCACTGGGCCCGCGTGGTGGTTCATGGTCTGTTCTCCTTATCCATCTATTAGGAAGACTCGTGCTCAGCAGTGGAGACATAAAATGAGCTGATGATGATGAATTCCGACCTCGTTAGTCGAGTGGTTTGTACACCGGTTTTCATGGTGTCGCCATCTCTGAGGTCCCGGGTTCGATCCCCGGTCGGGTCAATTTAGAAATTATTGTTTTTCTAAATTGTCTCGGGTCTGGGTGTTTTCTATGTATAATAAGTATGTATTTAAGTATTTTAAGTATGTTTATCCGTTGTCTAGTAACCATATAACGAGTTTCATAACGAAGCTTCTCTTGGGCTAGATAATTGGTGTGAGTGTAGGAAAGTTTATTATTATTTGTTTATTATTATTATTAATTACAGGACAAAGATGCGCGAGGTGTAAAGCTTTAGAGCTATGAATCATTTCTTCGTCGCACCACAAACAAATTGAAATTTATCTCCCAGCACGCACACGTATTTTCTCCTTCCTACATGTTACACCTTTAAAAAGAAGTGTGGAGAAACAACTTGCGAGTATTGGCTACCCAAGTGAGATCAGCTAGTGAGGCAGAATCCTGCTCTTTTAGCTGCCTTCGCATCTGGACTCTGTTCCTGCCTAACATCAGGCAGAGAAGAGTAATTTGCCTAAACTTCTATAAAAAAAGTCAGCAACGCCGCATGATCGTTGATGTATCTTATCGTATCTTGGTGGGGACTGTCGAGGTTTCCCTCTTAGTAGAAGTCAAATAAAGTAAATTAAAGTTTTATATTCTATCAGAATCTAAACGAGTACAAAGACAAAACAACCATTAATCAAATCGACTTTAACTTTGACTTTTGACTGTAAGGGTGAAAAGAAACGCCCTTGGTGAGTGTTTTGCTGGTTCTTCTCAGTACAAGGGTAGACCTGTGTAGACTTACGAAAGGATGGCATAGTGACATTCATAAGAGCTACTTGTAGCCTGAACTGAATAAATGACTTTGAATTTTAAATTGAAGTGATAAAGGCACTAACCTCAGAGATGGGGGTGATGAAGAAGCTGGCTAATGCGCTGGTTAGGCACACCAGCATGGTCAGCCAGATGGCTAGACTGGTGCGCGCGAACAAAGCTGCCCCCGCGAGGGATACTCCCGCGCCGGCCGCGTTCAGCAGCGAACGGTAGAGGAAGCGGTACCACCAGCCGTCTGGGATACCCGGCGAGTGGCCCACCAGGTAACCTAACGACAGAACACGACTCTTTTTATTTTTTCGCATTTAGTTATGAACATGGAATCTACAGCATTTTATAAACTATGTAATTATATGGGATACTTATCTTAATGCCAATAACATATCCCTACTTTGTGAAACAATATTTTTTGACATGTCGCTGTCGTGTGTGTGTATTCCAAGAGGGTAGTGTAAAATAGGTATTAAATTATGTGCACGAGGGCGCAGGGATGTGTGTGTATACGTTTTTACAATAAAGTTCCAAACCCTATTAAAATTCAGATCTTAATAAATTGTAATCACAATTTTCATTTTTACATTTCAATTTTTTCTATAATTTATAGTTTTATATATTAAGTAAAAACCGATCTTATGTACTCACCATTAGGTCCAAAGTTCTCCACAAGCGCCTCAGTGCAAGCTGATATGCAGAGGGCACTGGAAGCCACATTCGCGAAGAAGAATAGTGTTCCAATCGCGCCTCCAAACTCTGGCCCCAGTGTGCGACTTATCATAACTGATAGAATGTTTCAGGACATCATACATTGTTAAGGCATGTACACAATCAGCTCGTATTCTTTTTAAGATTGATGAAGTTAAGTAACTTTCGCAAAGGCCTGTCAACGGATTGGTGACCAAATATGAATCATCCCGAGCTCCTCCGCGGTTCGGAAGGCACGTAAAGCCGTTGGTCCCGGCTGCATTAGCTGTTGTTAACAACTACCAATCCGCACTGGGCCCGCGTGGTGGTTTATGATCCTATCCATCCATATGGAAGACTCGTGCCCCAGCAGTGGGGACATAAAATAAGCTGGAGATAATGATGCACCATCATATCATTACAAAGGATACAGTAAACCCCTCCCCCTTCCACAGCCCCGTTGGTGGAAATGGCGCATATCGAAGTGACCGTGAACACCACGATCAAGTATGCCAGTGCAAACTGCGCAAGAGTCACGAACAACCCCGCGTTACCGACCAGATAACCTGCAACCAAATTCATTTATAATTATTCTGGTGTTTATTTTATTGAGCCGGCATCGGACGTGCATAATGCCTGCCTTGCAACACGCACTGTCTTGGTAACGCACGCGTCACCGACCCCGAAGTTTTAGAACTTTACTTGTTATGCTTCTATATTTTGTAATTGCACTGAATCTGTAGGTATACCTTTAAACCGAAAAACGGCTATGCAAAGCCATAGTCATATTAAAACTTAGTAATAAAAACACAAATGACATTCAATTAATAAATAGCAATACAATAACATCTATTAAATTAATGAAACACCAATTCACCTATTTTATTTTTAAAAACTTTCAATGAATTAGAAAAAATATCCACTCAAAGACTTGTTATAAAAATTACAAGTTCGCCTGAAATTTTTTTGCATAATTTGTATGGCAGTTCAAGACAAAAAATGTATTTTTAGAACGTGAAGAGAATAGAGAAACTTTAAACGCTATTTTCTGCAAAAGATCAGACTAATCAATATGATTATTCACTGTCCAATAATTAGCGTCTACAGACCAACGACTGTACATTATTTTTTACAAGACTCTCTTCGTAGATAATAGTAACCAGTGCGGTAGTCAAGGGATTTTAAGAACTTCTTTTGTACCCGTTCTCTTAAATCAATGATCTCAAAAACTGAACATGACATAAAAAAACGCATAATAAATGGAAACAACTAAATAAATAAATAACGAAACTAATGGTAGGTTATGTATAATTCATATTGTGATACAGTTCATTAAAAAAATCTTCTACTTTATAGGGGTTTTTTGGCATGTGCTTAAATTAAGGCATTCAACATCAGTCTAAGGACACTACCCGTTTGGGTATTTCTTACTTTTTCTTCTTTTATTTAACAAGATCAAATTGCAAATAAAATTCGCACTAGGCACACGGATAATAATATTAGTACGATAATAAACTTTGCTATTTCTCTAACTAGCAAGCGGGAGCCAGTTACGGAATTAATTTGAAAGTTCCCACCAAAAATGGTTTAACGGTGACGCCCCCAAGCACCGCTCCAAGGTCGGCCGACATCGCACCACGATTGCTCACGCGGTGTCGTCACCAGGGAGATATCGTATAACCTTGGACCGGGGTTCGAAAACCGAGCTGTTCTGATTGAGAAATAGTGTTGGCTTACAATGTAAGAGTAGATAGTGTTGATGAATTTAGGCGGGTTGACAAAGCTGCGATAGCGTAATTGGAAGCGCACGTGACCCGGATTATCAGAGGGTGCGGGTTCGAATCCCGCTCGGGGATTTTTATCAACACTGTACTGTACTTTGTCACAGCAAGTTATGAATCGAACAGGCGCTTGTCAAACTCTTATCACACTAATATTATAAATGCGAAGGTTTGTGTGTATATATGTCTGTATATTTGTTCCTTCTTCACGCTGCAACGGATGGATGGATTTGGATGAAATTCGGCATACAGATACTTTATAACCTGGATTAACACATAGGATAGTTTTTATCCCGATATTCCCACGGGAATCACACTATAAATATACTAAAGACGAAAATTTAATTTTCCAATACAAAATGATTTGTTTGTTTTGTTGTCATGGAAACCAAAGAGAATTTAATCACTTGATGGAAACTGTCAAAGCGGTACGAAGTCCGCCGGGTCCACTAGTAACCAAATATCAACTCTAAACGCATACAACAAAGTCTATTATGCCTTACCCATTCGTATGAAGATGAGCGCACTGAACATCAACAGCACTACGGGGCAGAACACCCCCGGAAAGGTGCCCACCTCAGCTGTCACCACCCATCTAAACCGACCCCACCATTGTCAACCGAATATCAACTCTAAACGCATACAATAAAGTCTATTATTCCTTACCCATTCGTATGAAGATGAGCGCACTGAACATGGACAGTACCACGGGGCAGAACACCCCCGCGAAGGTGCCCACCTTCTTCACGGCGGGCCGCTCAGCTCGGAACTCACCGAACTCCACGTACCCTGGAAACAGAACGGTCTTTCATGTAAAGTGAAGTAAATGGCTTATATACCTACTGTTTCACTGCTAGGCAAAAACCTTCATTATGAAAAGTCTTAGTGGGAATTAGCTTAATCACAACGCTTTCGATTTTTAAATGTAATTTTTTTTAAATGTTATTTGTAACAAAAAAGGTTTATTATTAATTAATGAGAAGCTAACAAATTAAATAAAATGATCATCGGATAATCCGAAACATGCTTTGCCCGTCCTAGGAATAGGAGAGCTAAGCTTGTTTGTTGATGATTGTGTTTCTATATGAAGGACTAGTTATCCCGGCCACGCGTTTGCTGTGACATAAAACTTTTTAACCGACTTCAAAAAAAGGAGGAGGTTCTCAATTCGAATGTATTTTTTTTTGTGCATGCGTTTCCTGCTGCGAAAGCAGCTGCTTTAGTATCACGTAATTTATCATTTACGGTTGTGTAGCATGTTATGTACACTTTATGGACTGTCTAGCCAAGCATAATATTAACACTTTTATAATATATCATGCATGAGCTGATGATATTCCGTCTGTGTATAAAATGTATCCGGTACTGTGTTAACTCCTCACCTTTCTCCATTCCGTCATCCAAATTGACACCCCACTTTGTTATATTTGTTATCACAAGACGTGCACACAGGTGCACCGTGCCACAGTTACTAATAACGACTGTTTGTCATTATCAATAGCTTTAATAACCTTGGGAGTTGTTTGAAAACAATGGACAGAAGTGCGATGGTTCTACAATACGGATACCGGGCTTTTTCATTTAATAGGTTAAGAGGCTAACTGACCATTTTAAACGTTTTATAGTGTCATGGTTACAGCATCATTTCTTTTCTTTTTTACTTCACGAGCGGAATCATCTTATATAAATATATCGCCATAACATCAATGTTTGTAGCATTGTTGTGTTCCGGCAGGTAGAGATAAGATAACCAGTGCCTCAGTAGTTGAGGATCCCGGGCGAAGAACGCTTCCACCTTCGGTCCTAGCATCACTCAACATCGAGTGAGATGAAAGCCCAATGCTTACTCATAAGATATAAAAAAACAAGAGAGAGAGAAAGAAAGATACAGAGGGAGCTATCGGGCACGCGAGACGACTGCCGATATATCAAATCAAAACAAATCTTTTTATTTCAGACTATTATGGGTTAGTAACAATGACTTAAAAATAGGGGTACATTATAGTACATTTTTACATTGCTGCAACGCAATTAAAATTATGAACATTGTTATTTTATCATGTACCTAGAGACACTCCATGCGAACGCAACCCGGTGCTGTTTGCGACTTCGGTCATCGTTCGCACGAAGTGCCTTAATATAGGCGCATGCGTATCTTTCTGCCACTGTCCTCAGGATGCTGTTGTCACTTCCCCGCAATCGATTCATCAACGACGCCACCTTTTTTCGCATGAGTCTGAAAACCGTCAGTTCTCGTCAGCGCAAACATTTCAGACGCACTACAAAGGCGGGGAAGTCTCAACATCATCCTGAAGATATTGCTATATTGGATGCGAAGAGCATTTAGCGATTTTTTAGCACAGCTGCTCCAAAGACCACCCGTGTACAGATTCTGGCAGTGCGCCTTAAAGAGAGTAAATTTAACTTGGTCTGTACAGCGAGCGAATCTGCGGGCCAGCATGTTGCCGCGGACCGCCAAAGCTCTCCGCTCCCTTTCTACATCTACATCGTCCTTAAGGTAGTCGGTGAGTACGTGTCCTAGATATATGTACTGCCGGCATACGTTCCATTCTCACACTCTAACGCCTAACCCCTACGATAACTGCCACTATCTTATGTAGAAGACAGAGGGTCCAATGTACCTATCAGCTATACTTACTCGAATATTCTGGTAATATCTGTGTTTAAAAAAATATTTATTACCAACCTTCTCCATCAGGTCGGCTGGTAGGGCTGCCTCTTCCAAGTCGTAACCTTAGTTTATGCATCAGCCCTGGTGACCTTGTGGAGTTCACACTAGGCGACAGCGGGTCCAATGTATCAGCCATGTCCTCTGGCTTTGTCGCTGTAATTATAAATTAATAAGTAAAAACAGTTTGGAATACAATATTTAGAATTTATACATGGAAAATGAAAACAACACTTAAAAATTATGACTTGCCTTAAGGCGACGCACCGATAAACAATTATTCTAATACGAAGCGTTTGCGCCCCGTACTATGGTACGATGGTACAGGCAAACCAGACCGATTTAAGCATCTAAATTTTCTTAGTAGATTAGTCTTAACACACACTTCAGTACAATAATAAAAAACAGTTTTTCTCATAAGAAAAACTGTTTTTTTTCCTTAAAATTAAAACTACAAATTATTTAAAAAAAAAATGAACTAGCATATTGAAGTGTGTGTTAAGACTAATCTACTAAGAAAATTTAGATGCTTAAATCGGTCTGGTTTGCCTGTAAAATGCAAATCTATGTTTTAAAAGAGGTTACTTTGATATTTTTTTCTCTGTTATAAAAGTTGACAAATTGTGTTTCTACAACTAGCAAAATGAAATCAATTAAATGAAAAATCATGTCATCAAATATCAGTTTCGTATGTTATGTAATTGTTGGGAAAAATCAAGATTGGAAATTTACGTGGCGGGGGCCACGTAAATTTCCAATGCGTCGCCTTAAGAGGGATTTGAACCTACCACCTTATAAATCTAAAGTCTGCTCTTTATCATTTATGCTATCCAGACATTGGTTTCCCAGTGCAATTTTTTAAGTGTTTGTATAATAAACGCCTCGGTAGTGGCAAAGCGCTCGGCCCGACAGCCGAAAGTCCTTAGTTCAATTCCTAGGTCGGGCAAACTGTGTTTCGGATTTTCGATGCATAGCCTGGGTTTGTGATAAGTCACCTTCATTCATTTGGAAAGTCCAGTGATTAAGCTAACTTTTATTTATTAATTTATTACAAACAATATTTTTTAACAATTACTACTACCGGACCTTAACAGGACCAGATGTGGATCTGATTGCGTCGGTAAACTGGCTACGATTCAGAGTCCTCTTTGGGGAAACAAAGGGGTTTGTCTGTGCAATTGCAGACGAAGTCATGATGACGAATAATTACCGGAAATATATCCTGACCTGAGAGACGGTACGGTCGACATCTGTCGGAAATGCCGCCGTCCCGGTGAGTAACCCAGGCATATTATTTCCGGTTGTTCTCATCTGGCTAACGGTGAGTACTTGCACAGACATAATAACCTTGTAGCCAGGATTATCCATCAGCAACTGGCTCTTCGATATAGTCTTGTAGAATCTGAGGTGCCATACTATAAGTACATGCCGGTTCCAGTTTTCGAAAGTGGTTATGCCACGCTCTACTGAGATCGATCTGTTATCACGACCAGGACTATTATTGCCAATAAGCCTGATATCGTGTCGACAGATCGATTGACGCGCCAGGCAATGCTCATCGATATCAATATTCCGCATGACGAGAACCTTGTGAAAGCCGATAAGGGCAAGCTCACTAAGTACCTTGACCTGGCTTAAGAGGTGACCACTGTGTGGGATGTAGATTCAACGTTAATTGTCCCCATAGTCGTATCTGCAAACGGCTTTATAGCGAAGAGTCTCAACCAACATCTCAAGAGGCTTTCGCTGGATGGCTGGATCAAGGGTCAGATAGAGAAGGCAACACTCCTGGACACGGCACGCATTGTCAGGAGATTTCTTTCTCTGCAGCCTTAATCGCCAGTACCTTAAGTCCTGCACCACTGCTGGCGGCGTTCTAGGTTTAGGTTTTTATAAAAGTAGTATTTTTGTATGATATTTTGTTATATTTTACTTTTTATATAATTTTTATAAAAAACGTAAATCTAAGATTTAAAATAAATAAAGAGTATAATAATAATAATAATATACCTCTTTCTTAAACAGAAAGAGAGAAGAAAATCTACCAATATAACAATAATAATAATTAATAATAAAATCTTTATTTGGACACTATAGACACACACACACATACACACACAAAATATACAATCGTAAAATAACAACAACAATTACACTTAAACAAACATAATTTCATAACACAGTACCTAAACTGTTAAAAATACAAAAATGTGTGTGTGCCGCAGCATCTCAAAAGGGTTGTTGCTCAGTGTGGTATTCACTTGCATAGCAAGAGAATAGCTGATTTTTAGCAATAACCAGGAGTGACCACGGTGTACATAACAATTATCAATAATGTGCCCATGACCGTAGCCTTGACCATGTAGTAACAAATTATAGAAAATTAATAAATAAAGATTTTTTTATATAAAAGCTGTGTAGTGCATATTATGCCTAGAATTGACATTAAAAAGGATATAATACCTAATTTATGTAAAATGCAAAGTAAAACAAAATAAAAAATATAATAAGTGTGCTACCTAGTACACTTTTATTGCCGCCACCTACAAAAATTGCTTAGGAATACCTAATTTATTATCTTAACACTTTTCAGTTTGTGTAGTTATAAAATACTTTTAAAATTAAAGTTGATTTAAAGTAACATGCTATAATTATGTAAATGTAATAGTTATACAAGAGATAAAAACTTACATAAATGTATGTCTCCCATTTCTTATTGTTTTATCCACAGTTAAATCACACCGTCCATATTATTATAGCAAATACAATGTGCCTTCTCACAGCAACTCAATTATATCTCTGAGCAATATTTAATTGCAGCTTGCACAAAGCATATTTATTAGAATGCAATTAGACAGACAACCTAGTGTCTAATCAGAATGTTAGATGACCTAAAACCATTTCGCTGACCTCACTGATTTAAGATAAAAATACCTACTTATTTTTCATATAGGTATAGAAATTCGTAACAATGTACAGATTTTATCAATTCACAATAGGCCGAACTACATTTGATCATTTAGAAGTAGCAACTTGAATACATTATAACTGGAATGCGATAGCTATTATAGCTATTATGTGGAATGAATCATAAATAAAGAACGTAAACAAAAAACGGTACTCACAGCTGTAAACGTAGGAACCGATAACCAAATGTATTTATATAATTGCGATATAACAGTAACAATTAGCGCTAAATCATTATGTATGTTAATGCGTAACAAATGTTTATCAATAAATCGACAGTTATCCTCTACTTGCTTGTAATTCGGACAAAGTAGCTAGGTAGTAGGTACCTACTAACAAATTTGCTGTCAGCCAGCATAAAGTTTTTATGACTGACATCCATGACATGACTGACAGTAACATGTAGCAGTTTTTTTTTTAAAGTGTAGTTTGTTCCTTGAGGAACCGGCTAAGGTCATAGACAATGCTGCCATGTCATTAGTTTCTTAAATTCATTAGTACTATCTTTAACCCCTCAAGTATCTTAGTAAAGATGTGGGGCTTTACTAAGTCCTCGGGCGGACTTCTTGAGAGAATTTGAAAGTGAAGTTGCACTGTTTTGTTTCATTTGCCAACACTCATGCGCACTTACGAACTCTTAACGGCTAATAATCCACCATTATTTCACATTAATATTCGACATAACACAAATTTTTGAAAGTAAAACGAAACCGCAGACATGACTCTTCACTTTCCCGCCAAGAAGTCTCAGACAGTTCACCTTATTGTTCGGAGGTTCAGACTCCGAACAATAATAGCTTTAGTTATTACTCTGAGGGTTCATAGGAACCGGACTAAAATAGCAACACTCATTCATCAGTTCGTACTATTATATCTATTGAACCTAAGTGATGTATTGGAAAGAGATCGATTGTCCCTTTTCTTTCGTTATTTCGAAAGTGTCACCAGATTTGTGACGTCATATTGGAGGTAATGTAGTGAGTGACTTTATAAAGGACTCAAAGTTTTTTTTTGATCACCGATTATCTGATGACCGTTTGACATAACAATACAAAAAATAAAAACTAAGTGTCAACCATTTGTCGCACTCCAACCTCTTTTTCTAGCCATAAGACAATAAATAAGTTCTTATACTTATAGACAATAAATAAGTTCTTATACATGTCCACGGAAAGCTCACACGCTGGCAATATTTTTAATTTTATATTTTGTTTTTTACTATATAAATAAGAATAGTTATAATTTTGCGATGCCCTAACAGGGTTACAGGCCTGCTGTTACAGGCCATCATATACTATTTTATTACTGTATGAAAGTGATACTGTATACATAAGTGTAATAAATAAATAAATAAATAAGATAGAACGGAACTAAACATAGTTGCACGATTTTTATTTTAGCCATCCTTCTATAGCTTTAGTTATTGTTCGAGGTTCCACCATAGTATTTTGCTCGTATTTTGATTTCTAGAAGACAACAGGATGTAGCACATACAGCCTTACTTTCAATTATATTCCTTTATCTGGGTACTAATAATCGCTTTCTCGAAATTTTCGATAACGTGCATCAATAAATTATTTTAAAGTTTTATTAATGACTGTGTTTCATTCTCGTATTATTTGAACCCATAGCACCAAATTTCACAGATCTACTGCGTGATCTGTCTGTGTACCATCCAAACATGGTCAATATCAGTCACCAGTCCTAGTCCATTGTTGGAAATCATACATATGCCTCTCCTCTCCTCTCCTCTTAGGCCAATGCATGTAATAAATTATGGTTTAATTCCATGTTTGTAATCAAAAAAACAGTTTTCCTTAGAACAATAATAAAATTTGTTCGAAGGTGTAGGCAGTTACAAAAAATTGACAATTATCAGGTTATAAATAGATGCATAATATTATAATGCTTAATATATAAGAGTTTAAACAAAAATTAAAACAAAAAAAACTTGGCTTAATTATTTATTAATTTAAGCAAAATTACTTCAACAATTCAGTAACTTCACGTTGCCACCTTAAGATAAAAAATTAGAAGTACTGTCTTAAAACTAAAATTATGAGCTAAATTCTATCTAACGACTCCAACATAATGATGCTGTTCCCTCTTATCACCTGAAATAAATAAAAAACAATATCAGCAAAAAGTTAACAAGCATTTAGAACATACCAGCTAACATAATGCTGCTCAATCTACATAACATCTTTTTAGGGTTCCGTACCCAGTGGGTAAAACGGGACCCTATTGCTAAGACTCCGCTGTCCGTCCGTCTGTCTGTCTATCACTAGGCTGTATCTCATGAACCGTGATAACTACAGTTGAAATTTTCACAGGTGATGTATTTCTGTTGCCGCTATAACAACAAATACTAAAAAACCGAATAAAATAAATATTTAAGGGGGCTCTTATACAACAAATGTCATCTTTTTGCTTGTTTTTGTTTGATATTGATAACGGCAACAGGTAGACTCTTGAAATATTCACAGAATATTGAATTATATTATTCACTTTAAAAAGAAATAATTAAATTAAAATAAAATTAATATTTAAGTGGGAATACAACAAACATAATTTTTTGCAGTTTTTATAATGGTACAGAACCCTATGGTCGCGAGTCCGGTTTTTTTTATCCACACCAGCATTATGCCTGTATATCAAATGATACAAAAACTTTTTTGAGACAAGACCTTTATATGCAGGCATAGGTATCGCCGCTCTGTACCTAGTGCTCAGAGCGGTGATAGCTATGCCAATAAAGAAGACACACACACACTCCATGGGTCTGTTGACACCTACACTTTGGTACAGTAACAGCTCTTGGGTGCAAGTACTTCACAGCTGCCATAATGTTGGCATTACACTGTAGTACAGTGTGTACCATCTAGCTAGCCTTGTGTTTGTATGTAGGTCACATCCACAATGTCTTTATGGGCTACAGTAATTCTATAATTTAAATGGAGATGGACAGGCCACATGGGCCATGGGCTAAAGCTGAAGTAGAGGAAGTAACAGAATGGACCACCCAATACAACACGAAAAGAATGAGGGGGAGAGAGTATACCAAAAATTGTAAGTTTAAAAAATTGCCAGTCCTTTCCATCTTCATTCAATCAATGTGCCCTTTGACAATGGCCTCGTCCAACAACTTCTACTTTAGTCGATTCAAGGCAACCATTCTTCTGTAGGGTTCCGCTGTGAGCTTATGTTCATCATCCCATGTACTTCATATAATTCAAATAATAGATTTCTTTAAAGTAATTCAAGGAGTTTTGATTACTTGATGACATAGCAACATACCACCATCCCAATGTTGTTACGCTGGCCATCCTTAGTCTCTTCCACTGACTCGTCCAGCACCAGGTTCATGAATGGATCGAATCCTCGCAGAACTCCGGTCACAGCACGGCCGGCATTCAGTTTCAGAGACAACTTCTTGTCCATGAATCTGAAATTTGCAGTTTGTTTATGTCCATTGTGTTTATCATTGCATTGCATAAATAGTTGCAACAATTGGGTAACATTCGAACACAGTTAAGGCAATATTAAGAGGTCTAAAAATTACTGTAAGTGTAATGAGTAAGGTTAGGTTATGTACACTTTGAAAAACTATAGTTTGTTATCATAAGTTATTATAAGGAACTCTGGTTCTAAAATATTTAAACAATACAGAATATTATGGTCTATTATTTAAATTGACGCAAATGGCAATTATCCATTTAAACCTTGAATGTTAGTTTCGCTTGAATAGTTACCAATTTAATAACCTTATTGAATTACTTACTTTTTCAACTCTGGCGGATGTGCTTTCGACATTTCTTTATTATTTTATAGTTCAATCAATAAAATATTTCAGATAATTTATAAAACAGCGCGTGTTTTAGCGGCTTTAGTCAGGCAATTTATTTGACAGCTAATAGCATCCATCTCAGCCCGCACACAAAGCTAGAGATGATCGATACAACCAACCGAGTACTCATACATATGGTATCGATACTTCTCATTTAATACTACTCCAGGAGGAGTAGTAGAAGTATTAGCATCAACATTTGTTTCTAGACGGAAAGTGAAAAGTCATGTCTGCGGTTTTGTTTTATTTTCCAAAATTTGTGTTATGTCGAATATTAATATGAAATAATGGTGGATTATTAACCGATAAGTGGTTGTGAGTGTGCATTGCATGAGTGTTGGCAAATGAAATAAAACAGTGCAACGGTACTTTTCAAATTCTCTCAAGAAGTCCGCGTGAGGACTTAGTACAGCCCCACATTTTTACTGAGATACTCGAGAGGTTTGGGGGTGTATCATTTCTCATCATCATCACACAGGAAGGAAATATTGTTTATTTATGTATTACTTGTAAGAAAAATTATTTCATTGGCTAAATGATTGTGCAGTTTTTAAAAAAAAACAACATTCGATTCACGTTGTCACCCCCCCGCCCGGGCCGGTGCTATTAGTCAATCGAGTCAACCGACCGCGGTCAGTTGCCTCGATTGGCCAATAGCGGCGCTGGTGCATGGGTACGCATGACGCGGGCGCAGAGGACTTAATGAAGGATTAATTGAACTACTATTTTCATTTTGTTTTCCAGCTCTATTATCCTTATCAGACATTATTCTGAATTTATGTAATGTTTTTAAAAATTGATTGAGTACTTACAAGTATCGATACTTTAATATGATATCAATTATGGTATCGATACTTTTTGATTCGATACTACTTTCAAGTACTATATTAGTATCGAATAAAGAATGGTATTGTTTATATCCCTCCCTACAAACAGCAAAGCGTAAGTTCAACAAAGTTGCCAGCCTTTTATTAAAAATTCTATTAGTGTTACACAATATATTAGCAAACAAAATTATTAATAATCATCAAGTAATACAATATTTGCATTTGTAATACAATATATTTTATTTAACTCTTATCACGCGTATCGTGCTCGGTGGCGTGTACTTGGAAAGGCCTAGGGCCAGCAGTGAATTAGTTATTATAGGTTAGTGTTATTATAGGGCAGGCTGATGATGATGATGATGATGATGAACTCTTATTAACTGTAATCATTATTAAGAATATAGTTTATAAACAGTAAAAACATTTTTGAAATACCTGCTTGTACTCAAGCAGGTATGGAATACTTTCCTTACACATAGACAACCTCTCACGGTCACCGAATCTCGCAACAGCTGCAGCAGCTGCAGTATTAGATTTTATGGTTCCGAACCCAAACGGTAAAACGGGAACCCTATTACTAAGACTCCGCTGTCCGTCCGTCCGTCCGTCTGTCCGTTTGTCACCAGGCTGTATCTCATGAACCGTGATAGTTAGATAGTTCAAATTTTCACAGATGATGTATTTCTGTTGCTGCTATAACAACAAATACTAAAAACCAGAATAAAATACGACTCGCACTTGGCCAGTTTTTTGTTTTTTTAGTGAACTTATTTATCGCCAGTTAAAACCAGGTAGGTAAATGGGTTCGCAGAAAATTTTGTTTACTGATCTCCAAGCTTCAGTATGAATGTGGCACTAAATAATGATGATATTTTTTTTATATTTGCGACTTTAATAACGAATACACACTGTAAAAAAGCAAATTATCTAGTATAGTTACTATAATTTATTGTTTGTGTACGCTGAGTAATACGCCGAATGAATAATGTAATAATAGAGTAGGTAGTCCACTTGCAAATTCCGCTATTTCAGTACAGCAATAATTTAAGAAAACAGATTTAAAAAGTTTCCTTTAAAACTTCAAACTTAAAATTTAGATTTAAATATGCAGTTTTTCATACTTTAATTCATTATTACATTTAACTAAATAAAAGTTATTTATTATTAAAACTAAATTCAATAATATATTCTAATAGACCACCACGTGCCACCCCTGCCTGTCCCAAAGGTTCCTATAATACCGGCAGCGTTGCCAGGGAAGTAGCAAGGGGTAATGCAAGAAAAAGTGTCTGAACTAGGTATGACCCGCGGCAGCCGGCGGTCGTACTCAAGAACTCAAAATCAAACAACTGGTACCCTAGTATTGCCTCCGTGCCCCACATCCACACCCGCAAACCCGCAGTAGTCTCTACAGCAAAAGAATTTATTTATTTATTATTATTTAATTTAAATAGTAACCTAACCAATTATTACAATAACAAAATATATTAAATTATATTATCATACTCTTTATTTATTTTCTTTCTTAAAACTAGATTTTTACTATATTTTAATATAAAAAAATAAAACGTTATAAAAACCTAATCCTAGTGTACCGCCAGCAGCGGGGCAGGGCCCAAGCTACCGGTGGTCAGGGCTGCAGAGTGAGGAACCTCCTGACAATACGTGCCGTGTCAAGGAGTACTGCCTTTTGCATTTGACCCTTGACCCAACCTTTTATTATTATTATTATTATTTTGTTTTCTATGTATAATAAGTATGTATTTAATTATTTTAAGTATGTTTATCCGTTGTCTAGTAACCATATAACGAGTTTCATAACGAAGCTTCTCTTGGGCTAGATAATTGGTGTAAGTGTAGAAAATGTTATTATTGTATTATTATTAAAATTAAATAAAATGAAATGTCGTACATTAGGAACTACATTAACATACATGCATCTTCTCACAAATAAAACTGTGAGTTTATGGCCGCATATTTCACATGTGTCTGCATCGTGGTACTCTCAGCAGCAGACCTAGCAGCACCCGGCAGTCCAGTAATTGTGTTGTAATTTGTAATGTTACGCCGTAAAAGTGCTAACACACGTCGCATCCTATAACAAGCAACGACCCTTCACCCAAAAAACCAAAGTTAAACCAGCCAGCCTCTTGCCGTAAAAACAAGGAGGCTCTAGAGCCTAAGGTATATTGGCCGTTATTAATGCTCACTGAATGATGTCGCTGAGAGTATCAGGCTCTCAGGTACTTCAAACGCGCATCAACAACAGCTCAATTCATGGTGCCCATATCGGCCTCCATCTGAGCTCCTCAAATGCAACAATGAAGCTAACAAATATTGCAACGGAGCTTCAAACCACCGCCATCCGCAAGGAATCATCATCCAGGTACCTACTTGAAATCTATTAAGCATTAACTTCGAGAATATGAGTAACGAGACTCGGTGCCCCATGCATGGAAGATTGGAAACCAAGAAAGCCGGTAAGGCCGTGTCCTGTACACGACGAATACCAAGGCCACAGTGCTTTATTGTCAGGGACGCCTGATGCCAATACAGTTCTTTTGTGTATTAAAAAATAAAAAATAAAAATAATTTATTTCAGACCTGGGTTCATAGTGTTAGTAACATTCTTTAACTTAACCTATGTTAGTGCACATTATTTATTTTATAAAGTTATTATAATTAATTTTTGTGTCTTTGACGAGGTGGACGCAGGTCCAGTGCCGCATAATGGTACTATCTACGTCCAGTCTCGTCGCGATTGTTCTCAGGATGCTGTTGGCGCTGCCCCGCACCCGATGCATCAGCGACGCGATGCGGTTTATAATGATAGCTGAGAGGCTATCAACTTCAGCTGCTGCTAGCATTCCTGATGCACTGCAATGTCGGGGCAGCGCCATCAGCCCCCTGAATGCATTGTTATATTGAGTGCGCAGGGCCCCGCTGCTATATATATACTGCTTGGGTATAATTCATCCACAGGCTGCACGTGTATAGTGAGTGACAATAGGCTTTGAAAAGTGTAATTTTTACATTTTTTGTGCAACGTGCAAACCTGCGGGAGAGCATATTAGCTCTTACGCACAAAGCCCTGCGCTCCCTTTCCATGTCGCGGTCATCCTAAGTGATTCAGTGACACAATGTCCCAGGTATTTAAAACTCTGTACTTGCTTTAATGGAGCGCCATTGAGCTTAACAGGTATTACCTCAAGTTACTAACTTATTTAGTATACTTAATTATATACTTAATTAGTGTATTAACTTATATACCTTAATTTTTATAAAGGTGGAAATAAAAATCGCTATATAATGATAATCATTTAATTATTTTTTTCCAAATATATTTTAGAACTTAAAAAAATCATAATCTTACTAAATGGTGTGCTTCTCAATACATGGTATACTTTTAGTAGTAAAATGTTTCGTTCTGTACCCTACAGCTTCATGTCTGTACCTACCGGACTCGAATTGTTTATGCGATTAAACATAGATATTAAAAAAATGTTATCGTTATAACTATAAAAATAAATAAAGGCTTTAAAAATGAAATTGAATTTATAAAATGAAAACCGTAATTTATTACAAAAATCAAAGAAGAGGCCGAATTACATAATACTTCACTGTAATTTCTGAACGAAAGTGAAGAAGGTGTTTTACAATGTAGCCAGCCACAAATATCTATTTATTTTGATTTGTGTTTAATTTTTTTTCCTTACATTAATATAAAAGAACCTCACAAAACTAGAATAAAATATAGCAGATCTTCTATACAATAAAAAACTGATGAAAATTTTGCATACTTACATTTCAAAAAGTTACTAAATGTTGAGTATTATTGACTTCAATCAATCCTAATTGCCACGACAGAAAATTTTACATCACAGTATAATACTACTTATTTAGGAAGACTGTATCTATTAGGGAACATGTGCTATGTTCATGTTAATTATTTACAGATGGGCTAAAGTCATGCTTTTTATCACTTATCTATATACCTACCTACGTCTGTATAGTCAACAATAGCAACAAGTAGACAGCTGGGAGAATGGATGCTGTCGTGAACTAAATCCCATTTTCTTTCACAAAGTTTCGTTTACTCGTCTTGAAACATGTTAATATAGCTGAAAAAGACATTTTAGTGCAAAAGTTTGTGTTTGTGTTTCTCTTGTAAAATGGATGAATCTGGTATTGATATGGCTTACGATCTCGCTTCTCTTCTGACGAATGATTTCTCCACTGATCAGAAGATCCTGGATGAAATGACAGCGGCTCAACAGCACCAAGAGTTCATGTTTTATGAGCTCAAGTCAAAAGCCGTTCCTGCAACAGAAAGGTAAGCTAACCTCAAGTCATACAAGACATAATATTGATAGGTACTTTCGATTCTTATTTTGCTGTGCGAATGCGAATATTTTTAGCACATTATTACGAATTATTTCTCCGAAGCTGCGACCTTGAAAACTGGACTTGGCAAAGAACCCAGTTTTACTACCTTACCTTGTCTAGGTCCATTCCATCTCCTGTTTCGCAATCATTAATTCCTTCGCCGGACAATATTTTGTCAATTGATAGTAATGTTTATGTGTAATACTAATTAGGTTCATAACCCTACGTAAAATCTTTCGTGCTTTTTTTTCACACTTTAATTTTAAACGAGGAACGCGTCATTTGAAACATTCAAAATGTTTGTTTGTTTCCCGCGCTTTCTTATTAGTTTGTTTGTTAGATCGATCGAGGCCGTACCGTACCTACTACGTAGACGTATCGTAGTCTACTAGTCATTTATATTTTATTGAAATCCTTTAATTTATGACGTAATTTAGGTACACATACCTAGGTAGGTACTTATCTAAGTGCCTAAATTATTTTTTATATTTTATGTATTATTTACCTAACTACTACCTACGTAACTAAAAATATAACATGTTGGTTGTCTATATAATTCTAGGGTCTTACAAATAAAGAAAGAATAAGGTCGGATTTGTTATTCTGTGTTTTGTTTCTGTCATGGAGACGTCATTTCAAATTAGAGTACCTACCTACAAAACACGGAATAACTATTCGGACGTTATTCTTTGTTTATTTGTAGTTTCTAGTAAAGTGGGAGGTTATTTTTAAGGGGAGGTGGCTCGCACCTCGCAGTATTCGTTCTAAGTGCAATCAATGGTGTGTGGACTATCACTTTGAAATGAAACAACTTTTATGGATCTAGGTAGGTACCTACTCGCAGTTTGTCCCGGATCCGAACCAAACTCCTTGGAGAATCTAGTAGGGCACGGGTACGGGGACACGCACGTGCGTTATGCCGTTCCCTCTAGAAAACCTCCGAAGGTGATTCGTTTCACGGCTTTAAGAACCCTATAAGTTTCTCGCTGCCCCCTAAAAAGCCCGGTGAAGCTGAAAATGTCGTCTGAGGCAATCAGCAAAGTATCCAAAAAAAGCGCGTTGCATTAGTTTTAAATTGTTCATCCTGTGACGTTTCGGACTCTTTGCAGGGTCCGTGGTCACTATCATTAAGTCATGTGATCTTTGTTAGGTACTTACGTAGGTACCTTTTTAGGGTTCCGTAGTCAACAAGGAACCCTTATAGTTTCGCCATGTCCGTCTGTCTGTCTGTCTGTCTGACCCCAGTCTAGCTCATAGACTCTTAGTACTAGAAAGCTGTAATTTGGCACGGATATACATTATAATCACGCCGACAAAGTGGTATGGGATGTGGGGTGCCCTTGGATAGCAATTTCAAAAATATTGCGGGTTTGTGAAAACAGTTTTTTAATCGAGGCATCCGTTTTTGAACTATTTAAGCTTTAAAGTGCAAAATTTTGTTAGAGTCAAGTGTCTGTCCCCTCCCCCTGCCAGCCAAATGGTTGTTTTTGGATACGTGAAAAAATTCACGGTACCTAGTTACATAATTATGACGAACTTAACAGGAAAACTATCACAGCTAAGTAGGCTTGACAAGTTTACGAGTAACAGCCGACCAACTTCTAAAATGTACTTGGCGCAGTACAAATTCCTCGTTGGGAACTACTTAAAGTGTGAAACCGGTAGTATCTACATTTACGTATATGAGCCATCGTTAAATAAATGTTCATAAAAGCCCTCTTCTCAGAGTCCGCATTATTGAGATGGGCTACGGAACCCTAAACTGCGCGTGGCACGACACGCACTTGGCCGGTTTTTTAATGGAGAAAACTTGGGAGACACAGATGGTTATGTGGGGTGGGACGGGACTCTCCTACCGCATCCCTATCCCTATCGCCCCACCTAAAAATTCAAAATAAAATCAAAATTCAAAATCATTTATTCAGTTTAGGCTACAAGTAGCTCTTGTGAATGTCACTATGCCATCGGTTCGTAAGTCTACTCTGGGCGGGAGATCTTGTACTGAGAAGAACCGGCAAGAAACTCAGCAAGTGTCCAGCTCTTTTCTCCCTTACAGCGTCGAAAATATTGGAAAATGCCCTATCATAGCAGGATACTTTCCATTACAAATAAATACAAAAAATATATAGAAGACAACCACAACATGCAAAAAAAAAAAAAAATCCATAAGGACTTGGCATTGCCAGGGCACGGGGAGAAGGAAATAACTTCCTTCTACCACCTACCTACTCTGTTTTTAATTGTAGGGAGAAGATGAACCACGATGCCAACGAAGCTATAGGTACCTACCCCTACCTATAGCTTCGTGGGGAAGGTGGTCATTAGGCCATTCATACCACGAGCTGTTTCGGACCACACGGTAATTAACGGCCTACACCTACGGTTGCCAACCATACTTTAAAATAACGTATCCTACGTTATTTAATAAAATACTTTATTTCCGACTAATGCGTGCGTTTGAACGGAATTTTCCTGTTGATTTAATTTCTTTACTACTCAATGATACTCAGACTCAGGTGAAGTGAAACGAAACGCAACGCTTAAATAAATAAATACTTTATTTTTTCTTCAAATCCTTTTTTTGATACTAGTTAGTGATATAGATTTACTTTAAATTCCTGAAAAATAGTTGGCAACCCTACCTATACCCCTCGGTTTAAAATTATTTTAAACTGCGTTCCTTTTAACGTTCGTGTGTGGTTCAAACGCAAGCATAGAGTTAAATTTTGGTGGCAACTATGTAGGTACAGACGGCAGCAGATCAACCTACCACAAAATGTCAAATTTCTTTAATATCATCTATCTATCTATAATCTTTTTTATTTTTTTTTTATTTTTTTTTTATTGTGACTTTGTGTATGTGTCGTGTTTTACCAATAAATGTTATTCATTCATTCATAATAAATTTTGAACCTTAGCATTTGGGTATAAAGATCAATATCGATTAAAGAAATTTGACAGTTTTGGATAGGTCGATGTGCAGGCGTGTGTACCATACCACCAGTAAAAACTAGTTTTGACTGTAAATAAGTTTGGAATCAAACAACTGTATAAAATGTCGATAGTTTACCTAGGTACTTAACAAGATGTTTGTCAGTAATGAAGTAATATTTATTAAACGAATTAACCTAGTCTTATAGGTACCTTGTCTTAAGAGAATCTTGTTGTGCATTACATAAATAAATTACGTAACAATTAACCTTTATATGATATTTTCTAATCAACAAGAAAATACCTTCCTTCCTACCTAAATAAACTTTGGTTTTTGTAGCAAGTTGATTTGTCTGGTAGATAGGTAGTAGGCACTACCTACCTACCTTTTTACCTACATAATAAGTACCACCTTTTTACTCGACTGCCTCAGAAGGAGGGTTATGTTTTTCGAGTGCATGTATGTAGGGTAAATACGCTAAGCGTCGCCCCCCCCCCCCCCCCAAACTTCGGCCGTCTGCACATTTTGCGTGCGAAAGAGAGTGCGGATTTAATTGAGCTAGCCACGGCCGCTTGGTTGATGATTGTCCCCGTCTGCGACAACTATCAATATTCAATGTGTTTAAAAATATTTCACAAAATAGCCAAGCATTTTAAAACCCTAAAATATTCCCGAATTTGCTAACCCGGCCAATGTTTTTACTTTTTTTGTTTTTTATTTTTTTTCCAGTCACTGATCGATCACTGATCACTTCCTCGTGATCAGTATTAAAAATATGTTTTCAACATTGCTCAAATTGAATTCTGCGATCTAGGAGCTTGTTTTATTCTTTTCAGTTTTTTCTCTTTGCAGTTATTTTTGATTTTGTTGTTTTAGCAGCGGGTTTTTTGTTTTATTTTAACAATTTGTATAGGTAGATACCTACTTAAAAACCTACTAAAATTTTTCGTTATCATTACGAATTACCTAGGTCTTACCTATTTAATTAAGTAAGTAGGTATTCCTAGGTAACTTTACGTATAGCGGTTAACTGAGAAAAGATTCAGGGTACCTACCTTATAATGTGAGTTTTGTTAAGATAAGTAGGTAGGTACTATCCGTATTCTTCGATTACGTTTACGAAAACGAAAATTACTACGGCGCATTGAAGCAGTGCCTTCTAGCGACATACGAGAAGAGTTAACATTTTGCCATACAAATTTTCGTTTTCGTCAACATAATCGAATGAATACGGATACCTATTTAACAAAACTCACTCTAGGAACTCGGTCTAGGAAATCATTAACTTTCTATTTAAAAAAAAACATAGGTAGGTAGAGTACGTTAACCAAACGTAGTGCAGACGCCCTCGGACTAGGTGAAGCGAAAATCTTCGCAAGAGGATTTTTGAATCTCTAAATTAAAATTGAAATGAAATAGACTGTGAAATTGGTAACTATTACCTTGTAAGTTTTGCATTTTTACAGATCTGTTCAATAAGGTAAAAAACAAATTACCAGTGATTTTGCATAAGACAAAAAGGAGCTCTCGTACCTAATTGATATCACAGCACAGCGTGAGAATTAGTTACTGGTTCAAAAAGCCCCGGCTGACGATGACATGATGACATTGATGATGTTGAAGAAATTGGCTAAAGATATATATCTTGTTTACAGCACTTTATTATCAATCAATCAATTCAACGACTTGATTTACATGAAATCTATCATCGTTTGTATCTTGAATGTATGTTTAATTGAAGTCACATTGCAAATATTATTGGTTGCCAGTGGCCGTATTCAATCACATACATACATATTACTTTAGTTAATTAATTGCAATTAGCGGCAAATGATTGTGATCAATAAACAGATTGATTGATTTAACGTTCAGGGAGAACACAAAGCTACACATTCGCTAATATAATACCAATTAATATCTGTATATAACCTACACTTTTGACAAGTTTTGACTCTTATTCCATTATATTAAGAGTTACAATGTTTACAAGTTAATGCTCGTGACTGTACCTATCTTATTATCGTAGTGGCGCCAGTTTTCGACACAGTGAGCCCAGTGTTCGATCGATACCAGTTTCTATCGTCAAAAAATAATCAAAGTAAAAATTCAAAATTCAAAATCATTTATTCAGGTTAAATGTAAAATAAAGTCCTTACCTATGAAATTGACGTTATTTTCTCACTTATTAATAGGTGTATTACTTCTAAAAGTCAATACCGGTTGTTAAATATTATACACCTTTTAATAGGACTATGTTACTTAGGCTACAGTAATAACAATGATTATTAATTTTGTGTCTTTATCGCCCAATTTTTTTTTAATTGACTACTTTTTTTGTTCGTGGAATTGTCCTTTTGGTTCATTGTAGCTTTGAAGGGCCTTTTTTTTTTTCTTTTTAATGTCTGCTATATTTAGCTAGTGAAACAAACACACTTTTCTACAATTTTTATAGTGTTAACATAAATAGATGCTAAGAAAATTAAAAAAACGTTAGTATGCTAAATAAAATTTCATAAAAAGTCTTTATACAAAACGTCAATTTCATAGCTAAGGACCTAATATATTATTATTAGACAACATCACATACATTGTTCTGATCCCAAGTAAGTAGCTAAAGCACTCGTTTTAAAGAAATCAGAATCAACGACGGTACCACAACCACCCACACCCGACACAATATTGAAAAGTTTGTTTTCGACATTAACCCGAACGGGAATCGAACTCGAGACCTCAGAGTTAGCGCCGCCCAAAGTCCGGCGTGCAAGCCACTCGGCTGCGGAGGTCGTGAAAATGTCACTATGCCATCGGTTCGTAGGACCATCAAATACCTATAAGTAGGTAGCCTTTCATATAAATTTTAATAAATGACAGCTAAAAAGCAGGTGGTCTTATTCATTATTGTTGTTAAAATAAATAAAAAATGTTGCCGACCCCTATTTTTAATGATTAACTCTTAATAAGGCATAACATGTTTGAATATTTCATTGGTTATCAATCTTATCTCAATGAAATAAAGTTCAATATGTGGTAGGAATATATTTCCCATGGCCTGTTATAGGTTTAAAGGAAAATGGTGTCGATCACTGGTTCCTGTCGGACATTGGTGCCACTACCATTTACCACGATCCGATCCGAACCTCACGGAGAATCTAGTAGGGCACGGGGACACGCACTTCTAAGTGTGTGATGCCGTTCCTCTAGAAAACCTCCGAAGGTTATTCTTTTCACACGGCTTGAGGTACCTCGCCGCCCCTAAAAAAGCCCGGTGAACCTTATAATGCCGTTTGAGGCAATCAGCAATCTCTCTCAAAAAAAGAAACGCGCGCCACTCAGTCGCAAGCGGATTGCGCCGGCCGGCGCCGTAGAGTTAGGATCTAAGAGATGGCATAGACATAAATATGACCTAGGTCTCAATCTCAACTACTTACTACATAGCATATCTATTTCGTCCGGAACAGAAACCCTCGATTCAGTCCCTGGTGGACCCTGCAAATGGTTCGAAAACGTCAGGATTTTAAATTATTATTACCTGTATGTAATTTTTCCCTATACAATTTTTTTTTAATGTTCTACCTAAGTACCTATATATGTTTCAGAAATCCTTCAAAAAGTACTCATCTAATTTACATCTAAGTAGGTAGGGTAAATACGCTAAACGTCGCCCCCCCCCCAAACTTCGGCCGTCTGCACATTCTCAGCTTGCGTTCATTCAAAAGGAAATTAAGTGACAATTTTGCAACTCGAATTGCAACCTTAGTTCATACTCTATACGTACAGACCGTTACTATTCAATTAAGTCATTCGCTCTTCGCATACTGACCGTCAGTAGCGCTGCCGCCGTTGAAGCGTCAAGTTCTAAGTTAAAATCTCTATCTATCAAATCCTCAAATCCCTAAATTATCGCCACAATATAATAAATAAAGAGTCATACACAGCATCCTTAAAAATAAACAACTTGTTAACTCTACGCAACAGGCGCAAAATGTTTGACATAGTGTTTTTTTATAAAATACTCAACAGCCTAGTAGATTCCTCGTTGCTACTGAGCAAGATGTCCTTTGTGTCTCGTGCTCGTCTCCCAGTGCGCTCCTCATGTTCAAAACCACTCTTCGCCACCCCGCGATACCGTAAGAACAACAACAACAACAACACGTAACTCATTTGTATTCCGTTCCACTAACACTTACAATAAAGAATGCACCGATATAGACATGTTTAGTACGTCGTTTAGCTTAGGTAAGCTAAAATCTATTCTCTCAGAAAGCTTGACTTGTGAATAATTATTTTGTCATTGTTACTGTATTGAACTTACAGAACTACGATACTACATAGCTAAAATTTTATCTTTTTTAAAATTTTTATTATTGTTAGTTGACTAGTTGTCTAATTATTACTAACATACGTATTGTCTTTGTCTTGTCTTATGGCTCAAATAACTAAGATTATAGTTATTAACACGTTATAGGCACTATAGGTCTTTCTTTGTAACCATCATGTAATTTAATTACTATAATGTAGAAATGACTGTTTGTTGCCTAAATTAAAAAAAAAAATAGCTTACTCACTGTGAATACCCGCTCCTCGGGGATTAAAATTACAACGGAAAGACGATTCTTTTTTTTTGTTTTAAGCTTTGTTATCCCTAGAAAGTTATTTTTACTATATTTTGAGATAGTGTTTTCAACGTATTGCGTATTAGTTTAGGGAAAAATAGGGGGCCGCCATTAGAATACCAGTTTTGACATAAAACCGGATTTTCGGCCGGGGCCGACTTAAAGTAAATGCAGTCTGTTTTATATATTCAAATTCTAGCCAATTCTATTGGCTTAATGGGAGAATTTGCAAAGCTTATAGGTAGATAAATCTATTTTACGTTTAATCGCCAAATACCGGCCGGGTGATATTACTTGAATCTCGAGAAATAAAGTACACGAGACAGGGGCCGACTTTAGAAATATTAAAGATCGTAATGTCGGCCGGCCTCGAAATTCGAGTGCCGCTATACAGAATGATTACTTTTGTATTTCTTCATTGAGTGTGTGTGTAGTAATTTTTAATTTATTTATCAAACTTTATTTCTTTAAATTGAATATAATTTAATAATATGTATAATTACAAAGAAGTTAAGTTTGGACGTTCCTACGTCCAAACTTAACAATATTGTAAACTCCTGTTTACAATATTGAAAACATATTTATAATGAAATAATAAAAAATAAATAAGAACAAAATTATGCGGATACGATCGCACTATAATAAAAGAGGCTTTTGAGGAATAAATAATCATATTTATAATATTTTTTATTGTCTTCATATAAAACACCCTGTACCCGGCCGACATTTGGGAAAAACGTGACCGACCATGGCCCGTGAATAGCCGACTAAGGTTTTTTCGTTCTTTACGCATTTATACCTTAATACTTTTTTCTTTTAGTAGACAAGTCAATCTTATGCCTAATAAACATTAAATAGATGTTCAAGCTTTCTAAAACCGCATCACAAGCTATCCTTTCATTGCAAATGATGGGGCCAGAGCGATCTAAAGTTAGAAAATCCGTAAGGGGGCCGACATTTAGCGTATTTACCCTAATTTATAAAGAGGAAAGCTTTGTATTTTTGTATGTTCGCAACGAATAAACTCAAAAACTACTGGACTGATTTAAAAAATTCTTTCACCATTAGAATGCTACATTAGCCCTGAGTAACATAGGCTAGGTATATTAAAAAAAAAAGTCCACCCGTGCGAAGCCGGGACGGGCCGCTAATATTAAATTTATTTAAGAGCTAAATGAGAGTAGCCGCGGATCGTGCTCGGTGGCGTGCACTTGGAGAGGCCTATGTCCAGCAGTGGACGTGTATGTGCTGATGATGATGAACATAATATGTTCGTTCTATTTTTAAATAAAGATAAGTAAATGAGGATATCTGAGGTTTCATCCAATCATAACCTAGGCCCATAGTATCCAATCGTCATAAATTGTGTTCCATGTTCCTTGTACTCACGCCTGCATATCAGAGCACCACAAACTGTCAAATTTCCTTAATATACTTTGAACTTTAAGTCTATGGCTTATGGTTGAACATCAATTGAAGAAATTTTACAGTTTTGAATAGGTTTTGAGGAGAATATCGATGGCGCAGTGGTTAACGCGCCCGGTCTGCGATTGCTGTTGTTAAGCAACTTTCGCAAAGGCCGGTCATCGGATGGGTGACTAAAACTTTTCCATCTTGAGCTCCTCCGTGCTTCGGAAGGCACGTAAAGCCGTTGGTCCCGGCTGCATTAGCAGTCGTTAACAACTACCAATCCGCACTGGTCCCGCGTGTTGGTTTATGGCTCATTCTCCCTATCCATCCATAGGGAAGGCTCGTGCCCCAGCAGTGGGGACATTAAATGAGCTGATGATAATGATGATGAGGAATAGGTTTATTTGCAGGCGTCTGTACCCAGATCTCCATATTTTACTTAGAGTATGAACTAGCATATGCCTAAGAAACCTCATCAGTGTGATATTGTCATATTGTCATCTGTCTCTCATCATTGGCATATTTTCAAAGCGTATTATAGCCTCATGGGAGTTTCCAATTTTACACATTATCTACTATTATGAAAAATTAAGTCGGTCATTCTGTTCCATCGTAGAGACACTACACGTGTGTGTGAAGTCATAAAAATTTAATTAGTGGCTGCTCAAAGTTATAATTACCGATAATTTCTCATTATCATTCAGTGCAGAGCTTAAACGTAAACATATGACCGACGCCTATTTCTGTACAAACTGAACTTGGTACCTTGGTATAATTATGTAGAGGTAGCGTAACGTAACTTTTTTAGGGTTCCGTCCGCTGTCCGTCCGTCCGTCTGTCACCAGGCTGTATCTCATGAACCGTGATAGTTAGACAGTTGACATTTTCACAGATGATGTATTTCTGTTGCCGCTATAACAACAAATACTAAAAAAAACAGAATAAAATAAACATTTAAGGGGGGCTCTCATAGAAGAAACGTGATTTTTTTGCTCGTTTTTATAGATAATGGGTACGGAACCTTTCGTGCGTGAGTCCGACTCGCACTTGGCCGGTTTTTTTTTAAATTTATATGTTAAGACTACGATATACTCGTAGGGTAAAGCCACTCAAGTACACGCATTACCAAAGAGTAGGTGCTATTAATAATAATAATATTCATCATGATCATTTCATTTCTATGTCTCCACTGCTGGGCACAAGCCTTCCATAAGGAAGGATAGGGAGAATGGGGCTAACTAGCCATAAACCATCACGCGAGCCCAGTGCGGTGCGGTGGTTGTTAACGACTGTTAATGCAGCCGGGACCAACGGCTTTACGTGCCTTCCGAAGCACGGAGGAGTTCGAGTTATACATTTTTGGTCTTGTAATGTTTTTGTCTGTATGAATGTGTGTCTGCTAATTACATATTTACCCATAAATAAATAAATAAATAAATAAATATTAGACTAGACAACATCACATACGTTCTGACTGAGACCAAGGTAAGTAGCTAAAGTACTCGTATTACGGAAATCAGAATCAACGACGCGACGACGATACCACAACCACCTGGACCCGACACAATATCGAAACGTTCGTTTTCGACATCGACACCGGCACCGGGACCAGAGTTAGCATAGCCCAAAGTCCGGTGTGCGAGCCACTCGGCTACGGAGGTCGTCAAATAAACCAAACCTATCTTTGGTAGTGTGTACTCTTTGGTACCTATAGCTTAGGGAGTCCTTGCCTCCTTGGTGGCTTTACCCACAAGCCTTCGTGAGGAGCCACCAGTATCGCACACATAGACAAGACAACCTCCCACGGACATGGAATCCCATTACAGATGTGCTCGGACTGTTCCGATATTCGTCTCCATGCAAGTTAGGGTTGTCAACCCTACTATATAATATAGTATCCTACTATTTTACGTGTCTAACTACTATTATTTTTTAGTAGGCGAAACTACTATATTTTCACTGTAGTTTTCTGTGATGAACACAAAGTGGAAAGATGAGCGCAACAGAGCCAGTATCGGTCTGATAAAAGCAGGGCTAATGGTGTTTTGTAACATAAATTAGATTGTAATAATAGTTACGAAGCGTTCCTTAAAAATAAAACCTATTAATAAAAGCTCAAAGCAGCAAAAAATATTCATTTAAGAAATAAAATAAATATTTTTTAATATAATTTATTTTTTTCTTTTAATTTCCTATCTACTATATTGTTATGGGTACTGAATCCAAAACTACTATATTTAGTCTAAAAAAAAGTTGGCAACCCTACCCACAAGCCTTCCTTCGTGCCACCAAATAAGGAGAGAGCAGAAGGTTAGCTTCACACAAAGGCGCTCGAGTAACTGACACATAGACAACCTCTCATCATCATCATCATCATCAGCTCATTTTTATGTCCCCGCTGGGGACGAGCCTTCCCTATGGATGGATAGGGAGAACGGGCCATAAACCACCACGCGGGCTCAGTGCGGATTGGCGGTTATTAACGATTGCTAATGCAGCCGTGACCAACGGCTTTACGCGCCTTCCGAAGCACGGAGGAGCTCGAGGTGATAAATTTTATGGTCACCTATCCGATAACCGGCCTTTGCAAAAGTTGCTTAACCTCAGCACTCGCAGACCGGGCGCGTTAAGGTGACGCATTGGAAATTTACGTGGCGGGATCTTGATTTTCCCAACAATTACAAAACATATGAAAGTGATATTTGATGACATGATTTTTCATTTAATTGACTTCATTTTGCTAGTTGCAGAAACACGATTTGTCAACTTTTATAACAGAGAAAAAAATATCAAAGTAACCTCTTTTAAAACATAGATTTGCATTTTACAGGCTAACCAGACCGATTTAAGCATCTAAATTTGCCTAGTAGATTAGTCTTAACACACACTTCAATATTATAGTTCATTTTTTTTTAAATAATTTTTAGTTTTAATTTCAAGGAAAAAAAACAGTTTTTCTTATGGTACGGGGCGCAAACGCTCCGTATGAGATTTATTGATTAGCGGTGCGTCGCGTTAACCACTGCGCCATCGAGCTCCTCAACAACAACCTCTCACGGACATGGAATTCCATAACAGCTGTGCTCGGACTGTTCCGACTCCGAGATCCGTCTCCGTGCAAGTCTTATGTGCGAGTTGCTCGGTATGTAATAAGGTTACCTTCTGGGTCCTCTTTATTTTGTGGGAGCGCTGACCAATCGCCAGTCATTTTCGAATTGATCACTATTTTGTACGTTCGCTACTACTTGTTGTTGACAAACGGAGTCATGTGACCGACACAATTCGTGTCTGTGACCAGCACAACGTTAGAAATGAGAATAACAGACTTTGCAGTTTTTAGGGTACCGTACGTACCCCATAATGCCAAAACTAAAATGACTACTGAAGAGCGGGATGCTGGCTTACTGGTTTAAAAAAATACATTGAAAAATAGTACACAGTGTTCATTTGGAGATCTCAATTTTGGTAAAATACCATACTTACCATTTTGTTTTACTGAACTACTTTTGCTATAATAAGTATACATATATTTACTTATACTTACTCGTAAATAACTAAAATGTACGTTAGGTCATCTACGTATATTGCATCTTTTTTTAATGTCTCTTGGCAAACTTCGTGTTTCGGCTGTTGTCGGATTTCTATCAGTTATAGAGTACTAGCACTTTATCTGCGACTTCTTCCGCGTGGATTTGAAATTTCTTAAAGTTATGTTTTTTTTTATCAAAATTACATAAAGCACTAGCTTTTGTTCGCGGCTTTACTCACGTGGGCAAATATGTTTTTTCTTTTTCTTCACACGTGTACGAATCAGTAAACGCAAGATGTTTTGCGCGCGATTTCCATACAAACTTTCCACCCTTATTTCACCTAAGTAGTGTATATTCGACAGTTCTGGCTCACTGAATCATCGCGTCCCCAATCCTGTTTTGGTGTGCCGAAAAGTCGTTTCAAGGGTCGACCAAACCTAAAAAAAAAAAAAAAAAAAAAAAAAAAAAAAGGAAAACCCCCCCATTTGAATCGATTGCGCTGAGTCCCAGAGCGATATCTCTTGTCGTTTCCGAGTTACGTTACTCACGGATGGTCCTTCTTCGTTATCTAATTACCTCTATTGTTAACAATAAGACGACCCTTGCTCCTTATCTAATTGCCTCTATTGTTAACTATCACTGTGTTTTGGCGATTACACCGTCGGACCGTCCACAATTCTTTCTCATTATCTAATCACCTCCATTGTTCGTTAACAATTGACATTACTTTCCGATATCTTAATGTATTTGGTCGTTTAGGCAAGTTGTTGCAAGAAACATTTCTAAGGATCTCAACTAATATAAAACGCATGCGCATTATTGTGTTCTTACGAAGTCGTGCTTCAACCATTGACAAAGTATAACCTAGTAACCCGAGGACATGGCAGACAGTATGGATGTAAGTATTACATTAATTTACTTTTTTCTTTGTGTCTCTTCCTTATTTTGAGAGACCAACTCTCCAGTGCGTGTCATACTGTTGTTTTTATTGTATTCTTATTTAATACTTACTTTTCTTTTCATTCATTGTTATAGCTCACATGTTGCATGGGTAACACCGTTGATTACGAAGAAAACACCTATAAACAATATTACTTCCCAACATCCGATGATGAAGATACATCCCCATATCCAATCAAGAGAGATAGACCGAACAACGAATCTCTCGACGAATTCTTCGAGGAGCCTCCAAAAAAGAAAAAACCTAAAATACAATCATCTACTGTGGGAAGAGCAACGAAAGATGGGATGGCTTACATCTCAACAAATGAAGACGATGGATCGACGGCAACGCATCTCATAAAGATCGAGATTTACGAGATGAAGAAGCTGACAAACGTCCCACAGTCAGATCACTGGAAACATGCGGATGTGCGAGTGAAATACTACGTTAACAACAAAAGTAAGCACCACCAACGAACTCGACAGTTGATTTATAATATTTCCAAAGATATTACCAAAGTACCTGACTGTAAGAAATATACCTTTAAAAATAAAGATTGAATAAAGCCTATCTCATTATCTAATCACCTCCATTGTTCGTTAACAATTTACATTACTTTTCAATATCTTAATACGTTCGACTTCAACAGTCGTATTACGGACGTCACGGAGAACCGTTGCTAACATAGAAATAATTTAAAGATATAGCACCTCTGTTTGTAGTTGACTGCTGCAGACAAACAGATAATCTGAAAACAGTTCCTATTTACCAGATAAGACTACAGCATACTGTCTTATTCTCAACGATTGCATTGTTGAATACAAACCACTAAGTAACATCGTAAAGAAGATATCATGAACGTAGATACACTTATAGTGGATGTTCAAGGATTTAAAGATATAAATAACAATTTTATTGTAAAAGAAGTAGCCATTGCGAGCCAGGAACATACACAAACTTTTTG